>CM036756.1:84459975-85077475 GCA_020796225.1 Arion vulgaris
TAATGATATCAGCAACTTTTAATCGTTATTCGGTGTGCTCGTTAAACGAGTTAGAAATCTAGAGATAACATGTCTACAACTAAATGTAAGAAATGAGAGAGGCAAGAAATATCGGTCTCAGTTCCATGGATGAGATTTAGCGAGTTGTCCAGGATAGAGCGGTATGGAGAAATTACTTGCAGACCCTATGTAACGTTTAACGGTACGAGAGGAATTATTATTATTAACTAAATGTAAGTTAAATTTGCATTTTCAAATCTTAACTCCTTCATCCTTTTGAGACGATATACCGGCTCACAGTAGTAGTAAGATGGCGCAAATCCGGTTTACTGGCTAATTCAGTATACGTTGCAATATAATTACAGCCCGAGGTCAAATAAAAAAAATTGCGGAGGGAAAGGGTTACGGTATGAAGTGCCTGCCACAACATGATGGCACATTTCTAGACTTCAATGGGCAGAAGGTAGAAACATCACATTTCTAGTCACGAATGTGCAGCAGTTAGAAACATCACATTTCTAGTCTCGAATGTGCAGGAGGTAGAAACATCACATTTCT
Organism: Arion vulgaris; assembly: GCA_020796225.1. Classification (NCBI taxonomy): domain Eukaryota; kingdom Metazoa; phylum Mollusca; class Gastropoda; order Stylommatophora; family Arionidae; genus Arion; species Arion vulgaris. The sequence goes on from CM036756.1 coordinate 84,460,534, forward strand.
AGACTCGAATGTGCAGGAGGTAGAAACATCACATTTCTAGACTCGAATGTGCTGGAGGTAGAAGATTTAAAAGTTTGTAATCTGCTGGCATGGTACATCATAATATCGAGTTTTATTTTACTCTATGACAAAGTGTCGCAATCTCTTTTATTTATCATCTTTATTTTCATTTTCTTTCTTAATATGTCAACAGAGATGGATCACCTATTTGTACAAGAAGGTTACTATTTGATAACTACAAGAAGGTTACTATTTGATAACTGCAAGTAGTTTCCACAGTGACTAAGTCTGGTCACTTATGTTCAGAAGCGGTGTGTTGGAAGCATAACTACACGTTACTGTGCCATAACTGTTTTAGAGTGTTGTTATCACATTTTTCTATCCCTCTGCATTTTGGCTTTCCTGAACCTCTGAGACTAGGCGTTCTACTGTTTTAATCACAAAACGATAGTTAACTGGGCTTTCTATGGAGCCCAAGGGAAATGTAAGCTAAAATCGGGTATACTGTGACATAGTGGCGGCTCGTCATTAAGGCCAGTGGGCGGGCCCCACCAAAAATAATGTGTAACGTGTATCTATTATTTTATAAATTAAAATATAGCAATCAAGAACCCAATGATTTATTCGGAAAAAAATGTCTGGCCCCACCAACAAAAATTTTCACGAGCCGCCACTGCTGTGACAGTATGCACATACATCATTTCCTGGATGTCAACTACAACATAACTTCTTCTTCACCTTCAACTCCCAATGGAGCACAGGTCTTCAACAAACTTCTTCCAGCTCTTCCTATCTCTTGCCATCCCTTCCAATTCTTTCCACGTCTTGACTATATTTTGAATATCAGTCTCTAGATTTCTTCTCTATGTATGTCTTGAACATAGATTCACAAACTTGTTCAGCCCACCGCCCACTTTGTACAACATAATCTTTGTAACACCCCCTCTACATTATAACAGTTTGCCAACGCCCCTCCCACATATATACATGCTCTATTTTCTCTTTGACATAGAAAATTGGTATACGTTTCTGTAATACATGGTCAATTTTCAAATAATTATATGCATGAAATAGAAAATTGATGAAAGAATGGATTGTGTAAGACGGACATAAGATAAATTAAAATACAGAATTCAAATGTTAAATGATTATTCAATCGCAAAATCACGGTCATAATATATTTTAAAATATTTATTATTAATTTCCTCTTTAAGGAACCACCGACTTCTAATAGCCTGAACATCCCCCAAATTCTTCTGAACCCACTATCGCCCCCTAGAACGCTTCAGCGCCCACTGGGCGGCGGTACCGCCCACTTTGGGAAACGCTGGTCTAGAACTTCTTCTACTTTTTCCCTATGAGTTCCAAAAACAGTGCCTGTCTTGCAATGCTTCCGGTCGGCCTACTCAATGTGGTACTACAACGTAACAGATTTACGTTTAAATTGCTAAAATAAAAAATAAGAAACACATTTATGTGGTTATTCTAAAAGGAACGAAACACTAGATTCCCATTAGATAAACGCTTCATATTTATATCTGTCTCTCCGTAAGTTTTATGGCTAATATTTTTCTAATGACCGTACTGCGCATTTTCTCTATAATGGTAAAGTTAAATACTGTTTCTCAAACTTATCATTTCCTAGGTAGTAGGGGGCATATGTATTTTTGATGTGATGTGATGTGATGTGCTGCTTAACGATCCAAAATTACTTGTTTTATTCCTATGTGAAGCGATCATACCTGATCCATGATCGCAGTGTAGATGAGATCGAGTTTACAGTCCTATTGGGGACGAATGATAAACAGTAGGTCTTGTAGTCCAGTTGCACACGTAAAAGATTGTTTTGCAGTTAAAAATCGAAAAGAATAGACTGGAAAGTCGCTGCCTGTGCAAAAATTGTTAATGTCAATTGTAATAAAGCTCGTGAAAATTTGCACCATCCTCAGTAATACCTAGAGGACTCTCTCGCTTGTGTTACAGAGCTCAAGCACTGCTGCTGATATCTTTTTTTTTAATAAAAGATTGGAGCACACACGGTTACTCACCAAAGTGGAATGACTATAATCATGTCAAACAATTAATAAATAAATTACTGGGAAGCACTGAGATATTCCTCGCTTACACCTTAGATATTGTCCATGTTTGATTTCTCGTAACAGACTGTTTTTATGCAGCTGCTAACTATAATCTGTACTCTAACTTGCCTGTCTACATTCAGTTATTTAAATTATGAGGTAAATCAATGTCACTGTTCAGTAGAAAAATATGAATACCTAACCAATATGTCACTGTTCAGTAGAACAATATGAATACCATAACCAATATGTCACTGTTCAGTAGAAAAATATGAATACCATAACCAATATGTCACTGTTCAGTAGAAAAATATGAATACCATAAACCAAAAGAAATGCTGGAGATGGATCGGATATGTGTTATGTATAAAGGCTAACTTTGTCACAAAAACTGCACTGAGTTGAACACTGAAGGATAAACGAAATCTGCACTGAGTTGAACACCGGAGGATAAAAGAAAACTGGGCAGAGTTGAACACCGGAGGATAAAAGAAAACTGGGCAGAGTTGAACACCGGAGGATAAACTAAAACTGGGCAGAGTTGAACACCGGAGGATAAACTAAAACTTTACTGAGCTGGACACAGGAGGATAAACGAAAGCTGGGCTGAGTTGAACACAGGAGGATAAACGAAAACTGCACTGAGTTGGATACCGGAGGATAAACTAAAACTTTACTGAGCTGGACACAGGAGGATACACGAAAACTGGGCTGAGTTGGACACAGGAGGATAAACGAAAGCTGGGCTGAGTTGGACACCGGAGGATAAACTAAAACTGGGCAGAGTTGGATACCGGAGGATAAACTAAAACTGGGCAGAGTTGGATACCGGAGGATAAATGAAAACTGGACTGAGTTGGACACAGGAGGATAAACTAAAACTGGGCAGAGTTGGATACCGGAGGATAAATGAAAACTGGACTGAGTTGGACACAGGAGGATAAACGAAACAAAAACTGAAAGAAAGAAATCACAGGTGGAAAACAATACAGTGGACAACTAAGAACAGAGAATAATGACATACATTTGTTGCTGTTGTAAGCAACAAGAGCGTTACACGCTGAACATATGTTATCATGTTGATGTTCTGAAAGCTTGTTTTTATTTCTGTATCAAATATGTCACCTTCTGCAAAAAAGAAATTGTTCCAATATATTTTAACCATTGTCCTTCTCAGTTTTGTGGCGTTGCAATCTGTAGATCTTTGTCATAATTTATGTCATTAGAAAACTTTATCTTGATATTTTATCTGTTGCATGATGGTGATCAGTTTCTATATTATTGCAAAATGTTCTTATTTTTATGTCATAAATTTGCCGGCGACACTGCCAACAATAAACATTTTATTCCAAATACACAGCCAAGCGAAAGCTAGTGAAAGATTTGAATCTAAGTGTCACTGTAATTTATAGCTAGGCCATCAGTGTGTATGACTCAGTTATCGTTCTGATCTAGTCTTGTCAATTGGAAACAATGGCACTGGGTCTGATTATTGGGAATAAAAGCTGATTTATTATATGCCGTTGTATGAAGCTATGAAACTTTGCTCCATGTCTTCTTCTTTCTTCTGTCATCACTCTGTTACCGGGTTGTTGCCCAGTGTCGTGGTTTTCTGTTTTTCTCTTGCTCTACTCTAATGGCTTAAAATAATAATAATTCCTCTCGTACCGTTATACGTTACATAGGGCCTGCAAGTAATTTCTCCATACCGCTCTATCCTGGGCAACTCGCTCAATCTCCTCCATGGAATTGAGACCGATATTTCCTGCCTCTCTCAGCAAAGTTCGCTTCAGGGTCTCCTTAGGTCGACCTCTCTTCTTGAACCCTTTGCATCTCACTTCAATGCCTGCTTTGATATTCGTTGATCCTTTCTCCTCAAGGTGTGCCCAACATATCTCCATCTTCTCTTTCTTATAACAGTTGTCACTAGTGGTTGACCAGACATGTCTCTGATTTCATCACTTCTCCTGAATTCGTTCCATTTTATATTCATTATTTTTCGCAGACATCTATTTTCAAATGCATTCAACTTGCTTTCTATATCTTTAGTCATTTTCCAACTCTCGCTAGCATATGTTAGGATTGATACAACATTTGAATTGAAAATTCGTAATTTAGTTTTAGTTCTAATGGCTTGGGTGATAGTTATTTTTTTTTTGGATAGGATTTTGCTTTGTCATCTAACCATCTTTCTCGTGATCTTCCTCTAGCTTTCTTTCCTGGTGTTCTGTCGTAGAAGACGATACATAGTGGAGTTTTGTAGTTCCATGTCTAGCTGCTAAATTATTTAAAAGCTGACATTTTTCATGCAAATGTTGAAAGTTTTAAGGTGCATTCAAGTATCGGGAATTTAAAACAAAAACACTTAAGCTCGAAATATAAAAACAATTTAAAGAAAAAATAATGGTGTTTGCAGATTTGTGTGATTTCTTTACCGACTCACAGCACCGTACAGAAAGAAACAAATGCCAATTGGAACCAGAATCCTCACCGTTGAATTCCAATATGAGGATGGGGGTTTATGCCGTTATAGCTACCTTCAGTAACTTTCAGGGCCTCCGTTTACTAAGGCTGTTGTTGTATTTTACTTTCAGTCAATTCTTCTGTAGGTCCAGAGTATCATGTTGCTGTATGAGTGGATTCCAATAGAGGTTTCCATCCTTCGTAGACTTAGATGGATCTGTTGTAGTGCTCATGGTGGTATTCTAGTAGGATAACTGAAGTTCTAGTAGGATAACTGAAGTTCTAGTAGGATAACTGAAGTTCTAGTAGGACATCTGAAGATCTAGTAGGACATCTGAAGATCTAGTAGAACATCTGAAGTTCTAGTAGGACATCATAAGTTCTAGTAAGACATCTGAAGTTATAGTAGGACATCTGAAGTTCTAGTAGGACATCTGAAGTTCTAGTAGGACATCTGAAGTTCTAGTAGGATAACTGAAGATCTAGTAGGATAACTGAAGATCTTGTAGGATAACTGAAGATCTAGTAGGATAACTGAAGATCTAGTAGGATAACTGAAGATCTAGTAGGATAACTGAAGTTCTAGCAGGACATCTGAAGTTCTAGTATGACATCTGAAGTTCTAGTAGGACATCTGAAGTTCTAGTAGGATAACTGAAGATCTAGTAGGATAACTGAAGATCTAGTAGGATAACTGAAGATCTAGCAGGACATCTGAAGTTCTAGTAGGACATCATAAGTTCTAGTAGGACATCTGAAGTTCTAGTAGGACATCTGAAGTTCTAGTAGGACATCTGAAGTTCTAGTAGGATAACTGAAGATCTTGTAGGATAACTGAAGATCTTGTAGGATAACTAAAGATCTTGTAGGATAACTGAAGATCTTGTAGGATAACTGAAGTTCTAGTAGGACATCTGAAGATCTTGTGGGATAACTGAAGATCTTGTATGGGAGCAGAAGAGTTTCCTCAACAATCCAACAATAACGACACAGGAGAGTGGGGAACTGGCTGTATTATTCTTCTCTTAACTCATCTTGAAGCAAAGAACATCAACAAATTTGCTCCAACCAGACCTGCCTTAAACAAGTCAGCTTAGTTCATTCCAGATCATTCCTGTCTTTTCTCTATCTCTGTCTACAGTTTATCTCTATGTCTCTATAGGTCTGCCCCTACCCCTCTTGCCTCTCAGGTTCCATTTCAGAGAGACATATTTGGGTGTCTGGCCTTCTTCATTCTTAATGTATGTCCCAAACACTTATATCTTCTCAATCTGTAATTACTCGGTAATATTGTTGATGCCTCTACGTTGGGTCATCTCAGTGTTGTGAATTCTTTGATCCCAACACATTCTAAGTATTTGTGTACGCTGCGATGCCAGGAGTGTAGGACATCAATCGATTAATTGCTTCATGAGTGCTCGCTATCTATTGTCTGTTCAACATGTGCACCAGTGCGTGAATGTGCAAATAGTTGAGGTCAATCCGAAAACAAACATGTGCACCAGTGTGTGAGTGTGCAAAAGTCGAGGTCAATCCGAAAACAAACACAACGAAAGGTGTTATCAGTATATTGTCATAAAATACCTTCAGTATTCACTCAGACGAGTCTTGTCAGTAATTGTATTAAGCCACAGTTGATTTCCCGGAGAGATATCACCAGCTGTTTTAATATATTCTATCTATTGTCTAATTTATGTTGTGACTTTCAGCGATCAGAGTATGACAAATATCTGGAAAGTTCCCTCGAGTGCGCCTCGTATATGATGTTTCCTACTGCCCTTCTGCTATTTCTGAGTGCATCTTTTACAGGGGGAGACTGCAGTAAAACTTTGTAAACTGACGAAACACGTAATAACAAAGTATTGTAGTTTTACAAAATACAAAACAATGACATACAGCAACGTTTCGACAAAGGTTTTATCAGCAAACGATACAACAGGAGTGACAATTATATCACACTACATATAGATACACAGATATTCCAACGGGGCATAACAATCAAGATTTTTAAAGTGGTGTTTTTACGCCGTTGGAATATCTGTCTTAGTCTTTATGTAGTGTGCTGTGAAATTGATCACTCCTGTTGTATCGTTTGCTTGATAAAGTCCTTTTGATCGAAACGTTGCTGTGTATTGTCACTGTTTTTTTATTTTGCAAAACTACAGTAGTTTGTTATTTCGTGTTTCGCAAGTTCAACTTTTGCATAGGTAACATTTGGCATTGAATCAGTTGTATCTGAATAGTATTGCTTGTTGTGTGTAGTACTGTTTGGACGGTAAAAGTGTTACACCGCCGAAACCATGTGGTTGGGTGTTTCCACAGCCCCCGGTAACATTAGGCCGAATAGCTTAGCCGACAAAAACGAAATTCCTGTTAGATGGAGACTGGTCATGTTTGATATATGTTTGATAGAACACTGAACGGTTTTTTTGTGTGCAGTTTTTCTCAATTCTATGCGTTAATGCTTATTTATTGCTGAAAAATGTTAATAAAACTGTTATTCTTTAGATTTAAACTGAATTTGTAACATAATATAACACTCATTTAACATATTGTGTTGTTTTTAACATGAATTAGTCTATATATAACAATACTGGAATGTGAGGTTCGCGCGACAGTTGTGGTCTCATTTCCTAAAATTTCACGAACCCGCCGGCCGTATGTTTATCGGAGGCTACGGTTTTTTCTTAATATGCTCTTGCACTGGTGTTGTTCCTACCAAGTCTCTAATAGCCTCATTTTTTATTTATCTTATCTTTCTTTGTTTCTTTCACTATTTTCCACATACATCTCATTTCTGTTGTAAATTGTGTTTCCCCATTTGTTATAAGTGTTCAATTTCTACACTGATAGCACACAGTTGCCATGAAGATCGTATTGTATAAAGCTCGTTTTGTTTGCAATTTCTACACTGATATCACACAGTTGGCAAGGCGATCGTATTGTATAAAGCTCGTTTTGTTTGCAATTTCTACACTGATAGCACACAGTTGACATGAATATCGTATTGTATAAAGCTCGTTTTGTTTGCAATTTCTACACTGATATCACACAGTTGCCATGAAGATCGTATTGTATAAAGCTCGTTTTGTGTGCAATTTCTACACTGATATCACACAGTTGCCATGAAGATCGTATTGTATAAAGCTCGTTTTGTTTGCAATTTCTACACTGATATCACACAGTTGCCATGAAGATCGTATTGTATAAAGCTCGTTTTGTGTGCAATTTCTACACTGATATCACACAGTTGCCATGAAGATCGTATTGTATAAAGCTCGTTTTGTTTGCAATTTCTACACTGATATCACACAGTTGCCATGAAGATCGTATTGTATAAAGCTCGTTTTGTGTGCAATTTATACACTGATATCATACAGTTGACAAGACGATCGTATTGTATAAAGCTCGTTTTGTGTGCAATTTATACACTGATATCACACAGTTGACAAGACGATCGTATTGTATAAAGCTCGTTTTGTTTGCAATTTCTACACTGATATCACACAGTTGCCATGAAGATCGTATTGTATAAAGCTCGTTTTGTTTGCAATTTCTACACTGATATCACACAGTTGACATGAAGATCGTATTGTATAAAGCTCGTTGTGTGTGCAATTTCTACACTGATATCACACAGTTGCCATGAAGATCGTATTGTAGGAAGAACGTGCTACTCGTTTTCTGTAAAGCTCGTTTTCCGTGTTACTCGTTTAACGTATTACTCATTTAACGTAAAGCTCGTTTTCCGTGTAACGATACATGTTTGCAGTTGAGTATCGGTGTCATTTGGCCGATGATTTGGCTTGCTTTGTTGTATCTATTCTATATTTCGGTGTTGATTATTCCATCTACTGTTATCAAACATCTCAAATACATAAAACATTTCACTTGTCCACTGTGTTAGTTTCATATGAAGACATTTGTTTTATGTTATTTCAATATTACAAACAAAAACAACAACAAAATTGCAAATATCTGACACCAGCAGGTGTTGATAATTTTAAAAGTGCCATTCAAACAAAACACTTAACACTTAACACTTCCCTCCGTGTTTATCTCTTAGTCTAATTTATTTGTTCTAGTAATATTGTCTGTGGTGTGTAGGTCAAATGTTAGTCTCCGGCTCCAGAGGTATATCTGTTCGTTCCCCTCGTGAAGCAATGATGATGTTTTTGCAGAGATTAAAAGTATGGTGAAATCGAGTTCCTAGTTCTATCGGAAACGAGCGAACAAATGTTTTCGAAAGTTTACAACATAAAATAAACCTTTGGCAATTAAAAATTGTTGCCAGGGAAAAACTATGGACCGATACAATGAGACGCATCTTGCCCGTAGCCATCCCGCTCTCTCTGACAGATCCAGCGTATTTTGTCTAGCGTGTGTAAGCTTGTGTGTTTGTTAGCGTTCAATAAGTTTCTATACTATTCTCTTGCTTCCATGCTTCTACTCTTGTACGATTTCTCCAATAACAAACAGACAGTGCGCCTCAGAAAAAGCATTGCTACTTCGATACAATGAAAGCATTGCTACTCCGATATAATGAAAGCATTGCTACTCCGATACAATGAAAGCATTGCTACTCCGATACAATGAAAGCATTGCTACTCCGATACAATGAAAGTATTGATACTCCGATACAATGAAAGTATTACTACTCCGATACAATGAATACAAAACACAAGGTCGTCCACGCAGAAGATCAATCACAGAAATAATTTCAGTGAAAGTTACCATATATAAAGCGCACACAAGAACTCGTTCAATAAATTTAGTGTTATCCTCCTAACTCTGCAAGGTATAACATAATTAGAGAAAGAGAAGAAGAAGGAGAGAGAGAGAGTACGATTGTCAACATTATTCTCTAAAGCCGATATTATCTTCCTTCTTATTCGTTGAATGATTGTCCATGATTGATGTGAATGATTGTCCATGATTGATGTGAATAATTGTCCATGATTGATGTGAATGATTATCCATGATTGATGTGAATAATTGTCCATGATTGACGTGAATGATTGTCCATGATTGATGTGAATGATTGTTTACATTTATTGCTTCCTGTATATGTTATATAATCTGAAGAAGCGGCTTTACGTTTAAGATGAATAATGTCATCTTGTTTTTCCCAGGTGTATACCCAGAGCTCACCCATCCAACAGTTGCAGTTGTTGCTAGCGGCGGCGGAGTGGTGTTCTCCAGATGTGGTATGTATGAGTATTCATGATTTTGACATGTCAGTTATTAGCAAAAATATGTTTCCTACGTGTCTTCTACACTCTTTCTATCAATGACACTTTCTCCTTATCAATGACACTTTCTCCTTATCAATGACACTTTCTACTTATCAATGACACTTTCTACTTATCAATGACACTTTCTCCTTATCAATGTCACTTTCTCCTCATCAATGACACTTTTTCCTTATAAATGACATTTTCTCCCTATCAATGACACTCTCTCTTTATTAGTGACACTTTCTCCCTATCAATAACACTTTCTCCATTACAGATTACAATTTGTTTCTCACATGTTTTCCTCCAGCCATGTAGCCGCACTCCGAGTAGTCTCCTCCTCCCCCTAAACGTGTTACATTTCATTCACTTGGTGTTTCCCACCCTATTCCCTTTCATCTATCCTTCCTAGCAGTGGCGGCTCGTCATTAAGGGTCATTGGGGCCGGGCCCCACCAAAAAAAAGTGTAATGTGTATTTATTACTTTATAAATTAAAATATAACCTGATCCAAAACCATGATTTTTCTGAATATTTTTGTCTGGCCCCACCAAAAAAAATGAGCACGAGCCGCCACTGCTTCCTAGTATTTTAGTTGTATTTCTTACCCGATGCTTCCCTATTCTGTAATATTATTCCCACATTTCTTTCTTCCCCATAGTTCGTATCTCATTTTTTATCTTTTTCTATCCGTTATCTCTCTTTCTTTCCCGCTATAATTTCTCCCCGTTTCCTATCACTTGATCTCCATTTATTTGTTCGTCTGGGTTAATTACCACTTTCCCGGTATGTTTCTCATTTTATGAGGTTGTAATCGCGTTTTAAGAGCCGCATTAGCGCTGTAATTTATGCGGTGGCGGCTGGTCACGAAGGGCCAGTGGGGCCTGGCCCAACCAAAAGTAATGTGTAACGTGTATTTGTTTTATAAATTATGTGTTCATAATTATAACTTTCTACGTGATTCTGGCTAACTTTGAAAGTGTATATGATGCTAAAATATCATCTAAAGTCTCAAATTCAGCGTCTTTCATCCCTAATAAATATATTTCATTCATTTGCAGCGCACTATTGTTTAAGGGCCAATAAAATTGTGGTCTATTTAGACCGTCTGTTAACTTAGCTACCTCTGACCTCTCCCTCGACTGGCTATTTAGCACAAACAAATATGTAATTTGCATTCATTCTGTAAGGAAATGTTTTTTACAGACATACCAGTGCACATTAAAACTTAGTCCAAGTTCGTAAATACAAAATGATATATAAAAATGCAAGAAAATAACAGAAATAAGTAACTAACCATCATATAATAGTTTGAGTTAATTTCTCTTTTCATCAATATACATCTATGTACGACAATGGACGTTCTAATAAAGGGTGATAACTTCTCAGAAAAGACAAATAATAGTTAATACCAGAATATAACCTAACCTAAAACCATGAATTTTTCCAAAACTTTTGTCTAGCCCACCAAGCAAAAATGATCACGCGCCGCCACTGAGTTTAAGCACATGTTCCTAGGTGTGTGGTATTTGAACAATTCACAGTTTTAGTGAGACTTTTTTGACACAAATAACTCTTATTTTGACCCTGTCTCAAATAGGTACCACAGAAACACTGCGAGTAAAGACGGCCGACATAATGTTGACCACGTAGACAAACGGAAATTGCTTGTCAAAGAAAAAACATGGTTCCAACACATTTTTCCACTGCACCACATGGTATAACAATTAGCTCTTTATTTTCCTTATATGGCACCAGGACAAATGATAGGACAAATGGCACCAATTTTAAAATGTAAACAGTTCAACATGAACACAAAAAGAGCATTGTTCAACACAATATTTCTCCCTACATTATGCTACCAGTGCCAAACCTGGACACTGACATTAAATGACAGAAGAAAACTAGTGACAACAGAGATGAAGTGTCTACGAAGAATGTTGGGGGTAACAAGAAGAGACAGGCTTAGAAATGAAGACATCAGAAAAAAAGTGGGTACACCATCAGTACTGAACTTTATCAAGAAACAACAAATTAAATGGTTCGGCCACATCAGCATATTACCAACAGGCAGTATACCACAAAGAGAAATGTTGTTCCGATACAGTAGATACAAACAAAAGACCGGCCACGCAAAAGGTGGCCCTCAGAGATAACAGAGGCGACGAAAGACACTATTTATGAAACACACACACAAGCCCGTGCTAGAAAACTCTTCTTACCCTGAAGCTGTGAGGCAAACCAGGATTGGAGAAGAGAAAGAAAGACAAGGCGCATAGAGAGGTTCGCTCCAGGTGTCTCCTTTTTTGACATGACGCTGAAAGGCAAACAGGATTAGAGAATAGATAGATATGGTTTGTATATGGCTGTGAAGCATGGACATTTAACAAGGCAGTAGATAAACATATATGGAAGTGTAGGTAGTAGCTATGTAACGTATGTATGTATTTTTATTTTCCAGAGAGACTTTTGGCAGTGTATAAATGATACATTACCTGGTAAGTGCTGTCACGTATTAGTCTGTGTTTATGTAAGTGTGTGTGTATGTGTGTGTGTTTAATAGTGAGTGAGTGGGTTGATCGGTTGACTGGTTATTAGTATGTTAGAGAGTGACTGTGGTAGTAGTTTCTGCTGCAGTTGTTGTAGGGGAGGCGAGCATTTTAGTCCTACGCCCCACTGTAAATGATAATTTTAGTAGTAGTAGTCGTAGTAGTAGTAATAGTAGTAGTAGTAGTAGTAGTAGTAGTAGCAGTAGCAATAGTAGTAGTAGTAGTAGTTGTAGTAGTAGTAGTAGTGGTGGTAGTAGTAGTAGCAGTAGCAGTAGTAGTAGTAGTAGTAGTAGCATTAGTAGTAGTAGTAGTAGTAGTAGTAGTAATAGTAGTAGTAATAGTAGTAGTAATAGTAGTGGTAATAGTAGTAGTAGTAGTAGTAGTAGTAGTAGTAGGTAGAAGTAATACTAGTAGTAGTAGTAGTAGTAATACTAGTAGTAGTAGTAGTAGTAATACTAGTAGTAGTAGTAGTAATATTGGTATTAATAGTAGTAGAACCAGTAGTAGTAGTAGTAGTAGTAGTAATATTGGTATTAATAGCAGTAGCACCAGTAGTAGTAGTAGTAGTAGTAATATTGGTAGCAATAGCAGTAGAACCAGTAGTAGTAGTAGTAGAACCAGTAGTAGTAGTAGAACCAGTAGTAGTAGTAGAACCAGTAGTAATAGCAGTAGAACCAGTAGTAGTAGTGTTGTGTGTAGCTGTCTGAAACTGTTGGATTAAAAGTATTTGGATTAAAGGGAGGAAAAGTTGAGCTATTCGTCAACCTCACTCTCTCGTCCAGGACTATCTATATCCAGGAGCAAGACACGTCGAGACGACTGGAGTTAGTACCAAATGCAGTGGGTGACCAGGGCTTTCTAGATGCCTTGTAGTGCTCTATTCGGTCCACATCCCTCTGCTGTGGTAGTAATAGTAGTATTAATACTAGTAATAGTAGTAGAAGCACTAGTAGTAGTAGTTATTGTAGTAGTAGAAAAAAGTAATAATAGGTCTATCTCCATCGGCTGCAAGTGACTACGCACATATGGGTATGCCCAAGTGGACATGAAATCTCGTATTATTATGTTAATGAAGCAGTTAATGCTTGTTTGTGTTCATTCTTATCAACCAAGTTAACCGCTCTTTGGGATCTGTGTGGTTTGCGCCAAGATTCTGTCTAAGTTACGCTCCTGTTAGCCAGTTCCCTACGGCTTGTTCAACAGGCACATACAAAATTCTGGCAAAGAACATGCTTGTTATCCCACAGTACACAAACTTGTACAGACTAGTAACTGTAAGATTTTGTGACTAGAAAATCCCAACTTTAAAGTGCCACATCTGTAGTTATACTATAGCATGGTATCAGATTTGATTAAACATAGGGATGCTTAATACGTCGGTTAATAATACTGACGCAGACTGGCCGATTCTTGCTAAATGTTTAATGAAAATGTCAAAAACCGCTCTAGCAATGTTAAATCTCTACACTTGGCAGGCGCTAGCAAACGTCAAATATTGTTAGCACAAAATGGATTCTCATTTCGTTTTCTGTTTAAGAACACACTTCAGAATCTGATTAAATCTGAAACTTTCTCAGTTTCATGATGACACAGAGACACACAACATTAGAGTTCAGATATTCTTTATATTCTCTCTCTCTCTCTCTGCATCTCTCTCTCTCTCTCTCTCTCTGTCTTACTTTCTGCATTTCTCTCTGTAACTATCTGTTTCTGTCTCTCTATTTTCTCTTTCTCTGTCTCGCTGTCTCTTTCTCTACCTCTTTCTGTATATAGCTCAGTTTCTCTCTTTATCTCTCTCTGTATCTCGGTGTATCTCTCTCTGTATCTCTCTCTGTATCTCTCTCTGTATCTCTCTGTGTGTCTCTCTATATCTTCATGCCTCTGTTTCTCCGTCTCTCTCTGTCGGTCTCTCTCTCTATCTCCTCTGTCAGTCTCTATATCTTTCTCTGTCGTTATCTCTCTATTTATCTGTCAGTTTCTATCTCTATCTCTCTCTGTCGTTATCTCTCTATCGTTATCTCTCTGTCTCTCTCTCTCTATATATATATATATATATATATATCTGTCGTTATCTCTCTATTATTATCTCCCGTCTGTCTCTCCCTCTCTCTCTCTCTGTGCCAAGTCTCTCTCTCTCTGTGTTTCATTCCTACTTCATACCGTGCAGTTACACTATTATTCCCGTGAAAGTCAACCTATAAGAATATTATCATGAGAACCGAGGCTACTTTGCTGAATCACTCACTACCTTTGTTATTGCTTTCATTATTCTCTTTGTTTAGTTCATTATTTAGTTCATTATTTAGTTCATTGTTTTTTGCTGTACCTCTGCGCTGATCTGGAAATGTGTATCGTTTTAATGGATGCAAATTCTGTCTTCCTTGTTTCTTTGATGTCCTGGTCTATGTGACACAGGAAGTAATGATTTTTATAAGATCATAAAACCAGTCTTTTAATTCGGTCAGACGTTATTCTCTTTGTCTGTCTCCCCATTTCTCATTGTCTCTGCCATCATTCACTTTAGATTTTGTGTAGTTTTTTTTAAATAACTTAAGACACACTTGTTACTTCGTTTTCTTCCATTTCCGCACACATTTATCTCTTGAAGGGCGTATATTGGAAGACAGCTCAAATATCTCATGTGCCCTCAGTAATGTTCCCTAGTTTATTGCCCCATTTGTGGCAGATAGAATTTGAATCTTTGTGAGTTTTGTTATCCTTCTTCTTTACTGTTCCCATTTCCACTACCACCTCATCTGTCCCATGCATTCAGTCTCAAGCGACCCCCACCCCTCCCTACTGCCTTCCCTTCAGCGCTATGTAGCCAGTTATTACAATTGGCCATAGCTGTTGGTCTGCTTGTGAATAATTCATGCTAATTAAAGTTACGGCTACGCTGAGTTGCAAGGAAAACTAGGATTGGATTACGAGGATCAAAGGTTGTAGTCTGACGGTTATAGTTTATTTGATTCGGTTTATTTTGGTTTTGGTCGCAACTATTATCTTGTTTGGAAACCGGATGTTGGATGATGGAAATACTAGATCTGAATAAATGTTTCTTTCTGGTAAATTTTTCCGATTCTTGTAGTTTTGGTTCTACATAAAACTTTGATCAAGTTAATAGGTTAATCTGTCATCATCAAATAGCTAGTCCTGAGCAGAACTTTTCCGCTTTAACCGTCCTTCTGAATTTGTCTCTCTCAAAGGCCTCTGCAGCGGTCAAGCTCAAACCATCAGTTACATCCTGAATCCATCTTCTCGTGGTCTTCCTCTTCTCTTTGTCGGGATGCCTCCTTCCATGATGGTCTTCTCATCCCTTCGTGTCTCTTTATATGTCCTTCTGCATATTCTTTCCTCCCCTTTCGAGCCCCACCAACACACGTGTAGACCCCTACTTTAGTCACTTCTTACGACATGCCTTGTAGGGGGCAGTGTTACAATTCTTTCCTCCCCTTTCGAGCCCCACCAACACACGTGTAGACCCCTACTTTAGTCACTTCTTACGACATGCCTTGTAGGGGGCAGTGTTACAATTCTTTCCTCCCCTTTCGAGCCCCACCAACACACGTGTAGACCCCTACTTTAGTCACTTCTACGATATGCCTTGTAGGGGCAGTGTTACAATTCTTTGCTTCCCTTGGGGCCCGGCTACACACGTGTAGACCCCTACTTTAGTCACTTCTTACGATATGCCTTGTAGGGGGCAGTGTTACAATTCTTTCCTCCCTTTCGGCCCCACCAACACACGTGTAGACCCTACTTTAGTCACTTCTACGACATGCCTTGTAGGGGCAGTGTTACAATTCTTTGCTTCCCTTGTGGGCCCCGGCTACACACGAACGATCCATTATGTGGGCTTCATAAATAGTGTCTTTCGACGCCTCTGTTATCTCTGATATCCACTTTTTGCGTGGCCGGCCTTTTGCTTTGTATCCACTGTACCGGAGTAGTATTGCTCTTTGAGGTACACTGTATGTTGGTAATCTGCTTACGTGGTCAAACCATTTAATTTGTTGTTTCTTGATAAAGTCCAGAACTGATGTTGTACCCACTTTCTTCCTGATGTCTTCAGTTCTCAACCGGTCTCTTCTTGTTACCCCCAGAATTCTGTGTAGACACTTCATCTCTGTCGTGACTAGTTTTCTTCTATCATTTGATATCCGTGTCGAGGTTTGGCACTGATAGCATAATGTGTGAAGAAAGATTGTGTGGAACAATGCTCTTTTTGTGTTCATGGTGAGCATTTTAAAATTGGCGCCATTTGTCCTATCATTTGATTTGCTGTGTTGCATCTGTGTTGGATTTCGTTAATTATTCTTCCATTTACTGAATTAGTTTTATCACGAAAGAAACCTTGAGGTTTATATAAGACAAAAAGAAAGTTAAAACAAGCAGGGATATATTGAGAGGTGTTTTCAATCAAAAGGAAATGTGTGCAGGCTTCTAAAGAAATATAATCTAGAAACACAATTACAATGCAAACTTCAATGTTACAGTTTTGCTGTATCTGTCATAACCACGAAGAATGACTATAACAATAACTAATAAACTATTAGCATTCATCAACTGGAGTCTACACAGAATAGAGGGACTGAGATGGAATGATAGAATCACTAATTAGTAGTTTATGGAGAAAATGAAACATCAGTGAACCGAGAGGTGAAGAAAAGACGCTAGCACTGGATAAGGCACACATTGAGAAAACTCCAGGTGATATATAAGAAGGGATCTTTCCTGGAACCCGCAGGGAAGGAAGAGAAGATGGAATACTATAAATACATGAAGATTAGATTTGTAGACATAAATTAAAGATATCCGAAGGAGCTGGAAAAGATTGCTAAAGATATGTAGACTTGGCCTGAGTTGGTTGCGAGTCTTATGTACCGATCGCAGTTAAAATGACACAAAAAAATGGCACAAAAGAGATATGCGATACTCTCCCCTTAACTTATATATCATATAGATAAAGTTATGCCCCCTTTCATTCGTCCGTTACAGGATACCATTTCCATATATTGAGATAAAAATATAGACATACCCAACAAATAGTATTGTAGGAGAAATTGAGTTATGGAAAAACTGTGAGATAAGAACGGTAATAATACATGGTTTATTGTACAATGCTTCAAAAGCGGAGTGTATATGACTTCCTTTGATATTTAATGTCATAGATCCGCCCATGATACGATCTTTACACTGCGTCTTGTTGTATTGTGATTGTCACAGCCCACGCAAATTTCTGTCACAGCCCACGCAAATTTCATATAACTGTCTGATGGTGAACAAGCCCACACAAACCTCATATAACATATAACAACTGTCTGATGGTGAACAAGCCCACGCAAACCTCATATAATATATACCAACTTTCTGATGGTGAACAAGCCCACACAAAACTCATATAAAATATAACAATTTTCTGATGTTGAACAAGTCCACACAAAACTCATATAACATATAACAACTTTCTGATGGGGAACAAGCCCACACAAAACTCATTTAACATAGAATTGTCTGATGGTGAACAACACCGTGCAAGTTGATGGAAATTAAATATCATATAATCACCATTTTGTGATGTTTGCCCAGAAAAATGTATATTTTAAATACACAATGTTGACAACTAGTAAACGTGACCGGCGTGATGACGACCATATCATCCACCGTGTGCCGATAGGCAATGAAAAATAGGGACCTAACACCGTATTACCCAATATACCTCGAGGAATGAAAAAGGGTTCCTTTACGATTTTTTTTTTACTTTGCTTAAAGTTATATCACCAACTAGCCCCATCGTTAATGCACCCAAACATCTCACTGACACAGAGGCGGCTCCTCATTAAGGGTCAGTGGGGCCGGGCCACACTAAAAATAATGTGTAGCGTGTATTTATTATTTTATAAATTAAAAAATAACACCCCAAATCCATGATTTTTCCACAAAATATTTGTCTGACCCCACCAGCAAAAATGGTCACGAGCCGCCACTGCATTGACAGCTAAACAACAGATGATCAGCAGCATTTTCATACTTACTTTATGTTACCAGAACCCCAACAAGGACAATGAGCAAAGTACAGTCACATGTGAAATGCGGTGCCTGCGAAAAGTTACCAACAACACCAGAAAAGACAGTCACCAACATCAGCATAAGTTGCTTGAATTACATTACAAAGAATGAGGTGATTCGGTGACTTGATACACATACAAGCAAACTCTACAGTATACAAAGTCTTCTACAACAGAACATCAGGGAAGAAGGCGAGAGGAAGACCACGAAAAGATGGTTAGATGGCATAGCAGAATCCTGTAAAATAGCAAAATTAACAATCACCCAAGTCACTAGAGCAGCACAAGACAAGAACAGAAAACCCCGACACTGGGCAACAACCCGGTAACAGTGTGTGACGACACTGAGCAGCAACCCGGTAACAGTGTGTGACGACACTGGGCAACAACCCGGTAACAGTGTGTGACGACACTGGGCAACAACCCGGTAACAGTGTAACGACACTTGGCAACAACCCGGTAACAGTGTGACGACACTGGGCAACAACCCGGTAACAGTGTGACGACAAAAGAAGAAGAAAGATGAATCGTTCGCATTTCAGTTTGTTAAAATTTCACTTTGTTAAAATTTCACTTTGTTAAAATTTCCCTTTGTTAAAATTTCACTTTGTTAAAATTTCCCTTTGCTAAAATTTCACTTTGCTAAAATTTCACTTTGCTAAAATTTCACTTTGTTAAAATTTCACTTTGTTAAAATTTCACTTTGTTAAAATGTATGCAATTATTAAGGGGAGGTAGGTTGATTATTCAATCCTAGCTATTAGTATATAGATTATGAAGACAGAAAATGTGATAATTTAATAGAAGGAATATGAAAGTTGAAGGTAACTCGACAAAAGTATATGTTTTCTTCTTCTTCTTCTTCTTCTTCGAACCGACCATATCGACCACTTGTTAACCACTGTGCTTGACTTGTATGTGATCTGAGCCTAAGAGCGATTGTACGTTGTGCCAGTTATGTGCCTACAAGTAGGCCAGCACATCCGATTTCTGCGACTCTTTTTACTTACTATGGTAGCTTCAATAGGCTCCTTACCTTAGTGCCTTCTTACGACATGCCTTGTATGGCATGCAGTGATACTATTCTTTGCTTCCATTGTGGGTCCCGTCAGCATATGACGAGTATATGTCAAAGGTCATTATTGTTATAAGCAAATAGAGTTTTTGGTTGAAACTGTTATTTGCTGGGGTCGATGAGTTGGTAGATGTGTGAGATTTTGAGTGTGTAGATTGGTGTACGGTTGCGTCCGTGGCTTAGGGGATTGTGACTCGGTCTATTAACCCCGACGTTCTGAGTTCGATCACGCGGCGGACAATTTGGTTGCAAATTGTTTCGCGTGGATTTTTACAAAGGACGATGGCACCACCCGTTCAGAAAACAATGGCAAACTACTGAACGTAATAATCCATAGAAAAATCACAAACAGCGTTACAAAGCTGGGGTTGATTCGCAAAGTCCTGTAAAGGATGTAAACTTTTAACTTTAGATTGATGTAAAGGCTGCGGGTGAATTTTGAGAGGGATGTGGAATTACTTTTGAGTGAGTGAATTTCTGAGTGGGTGAATGCATGAATTTGTGTGTCTTTGTTTTTTCCAGATCTGTATGCTTCTTCCAAAATCATTGTTTTGTCACATCTTTATTTCCTCTGCCATTTTCTTTCTATGCTTTCACTGTCTTTGTTTCTGTTAACTATCTCTGCTTCTTTCAATGTCTTTGTTTGTACTACCTTCTTTATTTTCCTCCAACCATCTTTGCTTCTTTCCCTCCCTTCTTATCTATCTCCAACTAACCTGTATATCCCCATAATAAATATGAGACG
Organism: Arion vulgaris; assembly: GCA_020796225.1. Lineage (NCBI taxonomy): Eukaryota > Metazoa > Mollusca > Gastropoda > Stylommatophora > Arionidae > Arion > Arion vulgaris. The sequence goes on from CM036756.1 coordinate 84,480,745, forward strand.
CTCAACAACACGCCCCAGGAAAAACTTGTAAATCTAACAGTTTATCATTGAATCGTCTCTAGTATTTCTAATCACTAGCGCATTTTGTTCACTTCTTTTCAGACCAGAAAAGCAATCACGGCGCTGTTTTCTTTTCATTCCACTGTCCTGTGCGGTACTATAATTTGGTGTCTACCTCGAGACGAAGAGCCGTTGAGGCTCCGCCGTTGAGACTACAAGAGGTTATGCTTTTGTTTGTGGGGGCTGAAGAGATGAACCATCAACGCTCACTACTCACTGTCGGGAAGAAGAATAGAAAGATGTAAACGGTTATGAAGAAATGTGATGAGTTATTTCACAAAGTTAACAAATAATTATTGCTCAGCTCTTTTTATTTTGTGTACAAGGAGCGTCTTGCCGGATGGATTAGAGCGTGGGTTCCTATTTGAGATAACTGGGTTCAATCCCTGTTAAGGCCATTGAGGTTTTTATGTCGGAGGCTTAAATAAAAAATCATACCCTGAACAGTTTCGTGGTGACTGCACTAGTGATGTGACCATTAAATTCCCTAGGCTCATGCACCCCTGTTCTACACCGCCTTAAATAGCGGTAACACAGACAGTAAAAACCGGTTTTTTTTCTTCTTATCTGCAAATCCAAATGAATTTTTCTGTAAACAACAGTCATCATCATCAGGTGCCGTCTCCACATTGAAGGTTGGCTGCAATGAATCTCCAGCATCCTCCATCTTTCGCCTTGGTGTTGCACACTGCCAGACTGTAACCTGTCCATTTCTTAAAGTTTCCCTCCCATTTATCTCTCGGTCTTCCTCTTGCTCCCCCTCAACTTCCCTCTAGTAAATGTTTTATCATGGTGTCATGTCTTTTATGTGCCCAAAATACTTTATTTGAATGTTATTTCTCTTAAAACAATAGTAAGACAGGTAATAGACACACAGTCTCATTTATCAGAGACAAAAGAACAACTTACAAACATATTTAGAACAACTGATATATTCAGCATGCATTTATTACGAGTTAGATTGTAGGATCATCATTATTGCACTTTGGTGAGTAACCATGTGTTCTCCGATCTTTTCTTATAAAGAAAGATCTCAACGCCAGTGCGCGACCTCCGTAGCACAGGCGAGGGTACCCGTGTAATTGAGAAAATGGTGTAAAGTGTGCAGGAAGTTATTTTAATTTTTTTTCTTATGAATTTTGACCAGGCTGCGGATTTCCATCCTACTTTTCTCGATTTTGAACTGTCAATGTTTCTTTTCCGTGCTCAACTTGAACACGGGACCTACGTTTTATCGTCCATCTCCGATAGGACTAGAAACTTGATCTCACCTACATCGAGATCAGGATCTCTGGAAAATAACCCGATTGCTCCACGAGGATCGAACCGAGTACATTTGGACCGAGAGGCAAGCACCTAACCTCTGTGTCACAAATACATCTCTTTCTCACAGAGGAAGATCTCAGCGGCAGTGCACGAACTCCGTAGCACCGGCGAGGGTCCCGAAGTAAGCTAGAAGATGGTGTAAATAGTGTAGAAATTTATTTTTATTTTTGGACTGAGAGGCGAACTTCTAGCCTCTACACCACAGCCCTCCACCCCCACCTCCCTCCCTTTCCCCTCCTGTAACGAGTTGTCAAAATGAATCTACAAGCAATATGTTAAAGATGATCGTTCCCTGACTGAACACTTCCTTAATCCCAACATCGCTTCTTTGTTTCCGGCAGTAATTACGACTTCTGAGAGATTATGGCAGGAAACTGGTCTCCGTTTCTGGTACTCGCTGATGTCAATCTGAAAGCTTAATCTCGCAGATAAGACCAGAACTTTAAGTCTGTCAATTTATTCTTTGTTCTGAGTATTGTAATTAAGATGTATGTGTAGGGGAGTTAAACATCAACCTGGCATAGGAATATTTCCACATTAAAGCTCACATTCCGATAGTTTATCTCCCTTGTTACCGGAAGTTGTTTTGTTATATTTTTTTTTGAGAGGGGGTGGAGAGAATGAATGAAGAGTTTTAAAAACTCATGGGAAAGCACCGAGATTAATGAATATTGTAAATAAATAGACATTAGACAATTAGTAGTTAATTGCAGATCCTGTACAGGACTTTGCGAATCAACCCCAGCCTTTTAACGCTGTTTGTGATTTTTCTAGGCATTATTACGTCCAGTAGTTTGTCATTGCTTTCTGAACGGGTGGTACCATCGTCCTTTTTTAAAATTCCACGCAAAACAATTTGCAACCAAGCTGTCCGCAGCGTGATTCGAACTCAGAACATCGGGGTTAATAGACCAAGTCACTACGACAATTAGTAGACATTAGACAAATTATTTAATGGTCCCTGCAAAAAATAATTGCCAAACACTGAATGGAACCACTACTTGTATTTCTCATGGCACCCATCGCCTAGCTGTGAAGGTGAGTGTGTTCATTAAAACCACGTAAACAACGCGCCGTGTGTTATCAGGGCCCAGAAGGAAGTAAAAAAAGAAGGATCGAGATGCGAAGGATTGATTTCATTGCACTTGGTTTCCCCATATGGTTCCAGCCCTGTCGGCGGAGACGGCATGCCATCTGCCGAGTGTAGTAAACATAGCGCGAACTCCGTAGATCCGTCAACAATCCTAGAGATCTCATGAACAAAATGAAAAAGTGCAAGTAAAGAACAGTAACACTGCGATCTACAAGGAATGCCGTAAGAGTCGACTAAGGTAGGATTCGGCTTGGGGCTGGCTACCCCATCCCAAGAAAGATTAAGCTTCAAAATCCAAATAAAACATGAACTAGCATGAATTGTTTTTTTGTGGTTTTTCCCAAACCAGAAGCACTTAAGCTTTTCAGCTCTTCGGTTCGGTGCCATGGACATCGTAACCCTTCGGTTCGTGCCACGAACACCGTAAATCTGGGGAATCTGTGGCTTTTCTGCCATCCCGTGGAATTGAACCCGCACACACAGAGGGATAGTCACCCGTAGTCCAACGTGCTACGAACACGCTGGGCAGACGGGTATCATGAATTGGTTAAAGATCCTATCATCAGCAAATAGTTTGATCTCAGCAGAACTTTGCCACCCTAACACTCCTTCGGAATGTATCTCTCTTATACGTCCAGTCTGCCCGCCTGCCCAGCGTGTTCGTAGCGCGTTGGAAGACGGGTGACAAGCCCACTATGAGTGCGTTTCAATTTCGTGGGCTGGTAGAAAAGCCACAGGTTCTCCAGATTTAGGGGTGTTCGTGGCACCGATCCAAAGGGTTACGATGTCTATGGCACCGAGCCAAATAAGCTGAAAGTTCAAGTGCTTTTGGATCGAAAAGAATATGTCCAGCCTCCGCTGTCGTCATGCTCAAATCATTTATCACACTCTCAATCCATCTTCTCCGTGGTCTTCCTCTTCTCCTCTTTGCCGGGATATCTTCCTCCATTACTGTATTTACCAACCCTTGAAGTGTTTCTGTGTTCAAAATACTTTCCATTTTCTCATTTTTATTGCAACATCAACCAATTTGCTTTAATTATGAGTTCCTCCTGGATAGATTCATTTCTTCTCTTCTCTGTCTATGGTAAACAGAAGGTGTCACATTTATATTCAAAAGCTTTTCCACTGACTTGCTAAATCTTTTTTTTCTGAATATGCATGTTCTTAGTATTCTGATCTGTTTTTGTTCTATCAGTTCCATTACAGAAGTAATGACATTCGCCAGAGAGGAAAGCACTAATAAATATCTGCATCGACAATCGCCCACTAAAACAAGTAAAAGACTTCACATACCTGGGAGCATTTTTTCAGCAAACGGAAGAATAACTAATGAAATTCAACAAAGATGCAACAAAGAAAATCAAATGATAGGGCAAATGGCGCCAATTTAAAAATGTAAACACGTCACCATGAACACAAAAAGAGCAATGCTCAACACAATCTTTCTCCCCACATTATGCTACCAGTGCCAAATCTGGTCACTGACAACAAATGATAGAAGAAAACTGGTCACGGCAGAGATGAAGTGTCTACGCAGAATGCGGGAAGTAACAAGAAGAGACCGGTTGAGAAATGAAGACATCAGGACAAAAAGTTGGTACAACATCAGTTCTGGACTTCATCAAGAAACAACAAATTAAATGGTTCGGCCACGTAAGTAGATTACCATCAGACAGTGCACCTCAAAAGCAGTGCTGCCCCGATACAATGGGTACAAAGCAAAAGCAGACTACCAACACACAGTGCACCTCAAAGAGCAGTGCTGCCCCGATACAATGGGTACCTCAAAGAGCAGTGCTGCCCCGATACAATGGATACAAAGCAAAAGACCGGCCACGCCAAAGGTGGACTTCAGAGATAACAGACTCCTGAGTGGTTACCCGGGCCCATATTTGGGGTGTAAAGAATAGAACCACTGTTACCTGCCACGCTTGTCGGAAGAGGCGGCTAAGGAGGTTTGGTTGAAATCGGATTCATGTGTCCTGAACGTGAATCATAAATTAAAGATATCCGAAGGAGCTGGAAAAGATTGCTAAAGATATGTAGACTTGGCCTGAGTTGGTTGCGAGTCTTATGTACCGATCGCAGTTAAAATGACACAAAAAATGGCACAAAAGAGATATGCGATACTCTCCCCTTAACTTATATATCATATAGATAAAGTTATGCCCCCTTTCATTCGTCCGTTACATGATACCATTTCCATATATTGAGATAAAAATATAGACATACCCAACAAATAGTATTGTAGGAGAAATTGAGTTATGGAAAAACTGTGAGATAAGAACGGTAATAATACATGGTTTATTGTACAATGCTTCAAAAGCGGAGTGTATATGACTTCCTTTGATATTTAATGTCATAGATCCGCCCATGATACGATCTTTACACTGCGGTCTTGTTGTATTGTGATTGTCACAGCCCACGCAAATTTCTGTCACATCCCACGCAAATTTCATATAACTGTCTGATGGTGAACAAGCCCACACAAACCTCATATAACATATAACAACTGTCTGATGGTGAACAAGCCCACGCAAACCTCATATAATATATACCAACTTTCTGATGGTGAACAAGCCCACACAAAACTCATATAACATATAACAACTGTCTGATGGTGAACAAGCCCACACAAACCTCATATAACATATAACAACTGTCTGATGGTGAACAAGCCCACGCAAACCTCATATAATATATACCAACTTTCTGATGGTGAACAAGCCCACACAAAACTCATATAAAATATAACAATTTTCTGATGTTGAACAAGTCCACACAAAACTCATATAACATATAACAACTTTCTGATGGGGAACAAGCCCACACAAAACTCATATAACATAGAATTGTCTGATGGTGAACAACACCGTGCAAGTTGATGGAAATTAAATATCATATAATCACCATTTTGTGATGTTTGCCCAGAAAAATGTATATTTTAAATACACAATGTTGACAACTAGTAAACGTGACCGGCGTGATGACGACCATATCATCCACCGTGTGCCGACAGGCAATGAAAAATAGGGACCTAACACCGTATTACCCAATATACCTCGAGGAATGAAAAAGGGTTGCTTTACGATTTTTTTTTTACTTTACTTAAAGTTATATCACCAACTAGCCCCATCTTTAATGCACCCAAACATCTCACTGACACAGAGGCGGCTCCTCATTAAGGGCCAGTGGGGCCGGGCCACACTAAAAATAATGTGTAGCGTGTATTTATTATTTTATAAATTAAAAAATAACACCCCAAATCCATGATTTTTCCACAAAATATTTGTCTGACCCCACCAGCAAAAATGGTCACGAGCCGCCACTGCATTGACAGCTAAACAACAGATGATCAGCAGCATTTTCATACTTACTGTATGTTACCAGAACCCCAACAAGGACAATGAGCAAAGTACAGTCACAAAAAATAACTACATGTGAAATGCGGTGCCTGCGAAAAGTTACCAACAACACCAGAAAAGACAGTCACCAACATCAGCATAAGTTGCTTGAATTATATTGAGAAACAAAGAATGAGGTGATTCGGTGACTTGATACACATACAAGCAAACTCTACAGTATACAAAGTCTTCTACAACAGAACATCAGGGAAGAAGGCGAGAGGAAGACCACGAAAAAGATGGTTAGATGACATAGCAGAATCCTGTAAAATAGCAAAATTAACAATCACAGAAGTCACTAGAGCAGCACAAGACAAGAACAGAAAACCCCGACACTGGGCAACAACCCGGTAACAGTGTGACGACACTGAGCAACAACCCGGTAACAGTGTGACGTCACTGAGCAGCAACCCGGTAACAGTGTGTGACGACACTGGGCAACAACCCGGTACAGTGTGACGACACTGGGCAACAACCCGGTAACAGTGTGTGACGACACTGGGCAACAACCCGGTAACAGTGTGACGACACTGGGCAACAACCCGGTAACAGTGTGACGACACTGGGCAACAACCCGGTAACAGTGTGACGACAAAAGAAGAAGAAAGATGAATCGTTCGCATTTCAGTTTGTTAAAATTTCACTTTGTTAAAATTTCCCTTTGTTAAAATTTCACTTTGTTAAAATTTCACTTTGTTAAAATTTCCCTTTGTTAAAATTTCACTTTGTTAAAATTTCACTTTGTTAAAATTTCACTTTGCTAAAATTTCACTTTGCTAAAATTTCACTTTGTTAAAATTTCACTTTGTTAAAATTTCACTTTGTTAAAATTTCACTTTGCTAAAATTTCACTTTGTTAAAATTTCACTTTGTTAAAATGTATGCAATTATTGAGGGGAGGTAGGTTGATTATTCAATCCTAGCTATTAGTATATAGATTATGAAGACAGAAAATGTGATAATTTAATAGAAGGAATATGAAAGTTGAAGGTAACTCGACAAAAGTATATGTTTTCTTCTTCTTCTTCTTCTTCTTCGAACCGACCATATCGACCACTTGTTAACCACTGTGCTTGACTTGTATGTGATCTGAGCCTAAGAGCGATTGTACGTTGTGCCAGTTATGTGCCTACAAGTAGGCCAGCACATCCGATTTCTGCGACTCTTTTTACTTACTATGGTAGCTTCAATAGGCTCCTTACCTTAGTGCCTTCTTACGACATGCCTTGTATGGCATGCAGTGATACTATTCTTTGCTTCCATTGTGGGTCCCGTCAGCATATGACGAGTATATGTCAAAGGTCATTATTGTTATAAGCAAATAGAGTTTTGGTTGAAACTGTTATTTGCTGGGGTCGATGAGTTGGTAGATGTGTGAGATTTTGAGTGTGTAGATTGGTGTACGGGGGCGTCCGTGGCTTAGGGGATTGTGACTCGGTCTATTAACCCCGACGTTCTGAGTTCGATCACGCGGAGGACAATTTGGTTGCAAATTGTTTCGCGTGGATTTTTACAAAAGGACGTTGGCACCACCCGTTCAGAAAACAGTGGCAAACTACTGAACGTAATAATCCTTAGAAAAATCACAAACAGCGTTACAAAGCTGGGGTTGATTCGCAAAGTCCTGTAAAGGATGTAAACTTTTAACTTTAGATTGATGTAAAGGCTGTGGGTGGATTTTGAGAGGGATGTGTGAATTACTTTTTGAGTGAGTGAATTTGTGAGTGGGTGAATGCATGAATTTGTGAGTGGGTGAATGCATGAATTTGTGAGTGGGTGAATGCATGAATTTGTGAGTGGGTGAATGCATGAATTTGTGAGTGGGTGAATGCATGAATTTGTGAGTGGGTGAATGCATGAATTTGTGAGTGGGTGAATGCATGAATTTGTGAGTGGGTGAATGCATGAATTTGTGAGTGGGTGAATGCATGAATTTGTGTGTCTTTGTTTTTTCCAGATCTGTATGCTTCTTCCAAAATCATTGTTTTATCACATCTTTATTTCCTCTGCCATTTTCTTTCTATGCTTTCACTGTCTTTGTTTCTGTTAACTATCTCTGCTTCTTTCAACGTCTTTGTTTGTACTACCTTCTTTATTTCCTCTGCCGTTTTCTTTCTATGCTTTCACTGTCTTTGTTTCTGTTAACTATCTCTGCTTCTTTCAATGTCTTTGTTTGTACTACCTTCTTTATTTTCCTCCAACCATCTTTGCTTCTTTCCCTCCCTTCTTATCTATCTCCAACTAACCTGTATATCCCCATAATAAATATGAGACGCTCAACAACACGCCCCAGGAAAAACTTGTAAATCTAACAGTTTATCATTGAATCGTCTCTAGTATTTCTAATCACTAGCGCATTTTGTTCACTTCTTTTCAGACCAGAAAAGCAATCACGGCGCTGTTTTCTTTTCATTCCACTGTCCTGTGCGGTACTATAATTTGGTGTCTACCTCGAGACGAAGAGCCGTTGAGGCTCCGCCGTTGAGACTACAAGAGGTTATGCTTTTGTTTGTGGGGGCTGAAGAGATGAACCATCAACGCTCACTATTCACTGTCGGGAAGAAGAATAGAAAGATGTAAACGGCTATGAAGAGATGTGATGAGTTATTTCACAAAGTTAACAAATAATTATTGCTCAGCTCTTTTTATTTTGTGTACAAGGAGCGTCTTGCCGGATGGATTAGAGCGTGGGTTCCTATTTGAGATAACTGGGTTCAATCCCTGTTAAGGCCATTGAGGTTTTTATGTCGGAGGCTTAAATAAAAAATCATACTGTTCAGGAACAGTTTCGTGGTGACTGCACTAGTGATGTGACCATTAAATTCCCTAGGCTCATGCACCCCCTGTTCTACACCGCCTTAAATAGCGGTAACACAGACAGTAAAAACCGTTTTTTTTTCTTCTTATCTGCAAATCCAAATGAATTTTTCTGTAAACAACAGTCATCATCATCATCAGGTGCAGTCTCCACATTGAAGGTTGGCTGCAATGAATCTCCAGCATCCTCTGTCTTTCGCCTTAGTGTTGCACACTGCCAGACTGTAACCTGTCCATTTCTTAAAGTTTCCTCCCATTTATCTCTCGGTCTTCCTCTTGCTCTTCCCCCTCAACTTTCCCTCTAGTAAATGTTTTATCATGGTGTCATGTCTTTTATGTGCCCAAAATACTTTATTTGAATGTTATTTCTCTTAAAACAATAGTAAGACAGGTAATAGACACATAGTCTCATTTATCAGAGAGAAAAGAACAACTTACAAACATATTTAGAACAACTGATATATTCAGCATGCATTTATTACGAGTTAGATTGTAGGATCATCATTATTGCACTTTGGTGAGTAACCATGTGTTCTCCGATCTTTTCTTATAAAGAAAGATCTCAGCGCCAGTGCGTGATCTCCGTAGCACAGGCGAGGGTACCCGTGTAATTGAGAAAATGGTGTAAAGTGTGCAGGAAGTTATTTTAATTTTTTTTCTTATGAATTTTGACCAGGCTGCGGATTTCCAGCCTACTTTTCTCGATTTTGAACTGTCAATGTTTCTTTTCCGTGCTCAACTTGAACACGGGACCTACGTTTTATCGTCCGTCTCCGATAGGACTAGAAACTTGATCTCACCTACATCGAGATCAGGGATCTCTGGGAAAATAACCCGATTGCTCCACGAGGGATCGAACCGAGTACATTTGGACCGAGAGGCAAGCACCTAACCTCTGTGTCACAAATACATCTCTTTCTCACAGAGGAAGATCTCAGCGGCAGTGCACGAACTCCGTAGCACCGGCGAGGGTCCCGAAGTAAGCTAGAAGATGGTGTAAATAGTGTAGAAATTTATTTTTATTTTTGGACTGAGAGGCGAACTTCTAGCCTCTACACCACAGCCCTCCCCCACCTCCCTCCCTTTCCCTCCTGTAACGAGTTGTCAAAATGAATCTACAAGCAATATGTTAAAGATGATCGTTCCCTGACTGAACACTTCCTTAATCCCAACATCGCTTCTTTGTTTCCGGCAGTAATTACGACTTCTGAGAGATTATGGCAGGAAACTGGTCTCCGTTTCTGGTACTCGCTGATGTCAATCTGAAAGCTTAATCTCGCAGATAAGACCAGAACTTTAAGTCTGTCAATTTATTCTTTGTTCTGAGTATTGTAATTAAGATGTATGTGTAGGGGAGTTAAACATCAACCTGGCATAGGAATATTTCCACATTAAAGCTCACATTCCGATAGTTTATCTCCCTTGTTACCGGAAGTTGTTTTGTTATATTTTTTTTTAGGGTGGGGGAGAGAGAATGAATGAAGAGTTTTAAAACTCATGGGAAAGCACCGAGATTAAATGAATATTGTAAATAAATAGACATTAGACAATTAGTAGTTAATTGCAGATCCTGTACAGGACTTTGCGAATCAACCCCAGCCTTTTAACGCTGTTTATGATTTTTCTAGACATTATTACGTCCAGTAGTTTGTCATTGCTTTCTGAACGGGTGGTACCATCGTCCTTTTTTAAAATTCCACGCGAAACAATTTGCAACCAAGCTGTCCGCAGCGTGATTCGAACTCAGAACATCGGGGTTAATAGACCAAGTCACTACGACAATTAGTAGACATTAGACAAATTATTTAATGGTCCCTGCAAAAAATAATTGCCAAACACTGAATGGAACCACTACTTGTATTTCTCATGGCACCCATCGCCTAGCTGTGAAGGTGAGTGTGTTCATTAAAACCACGTAAACAACACGCCGTGTGTTGTCAGGGCCCAGAAGGGAAGTAAAAAAAAAAAAGAAGGATCGAGATGCGAAGGATTGATTTCATTGCACTTGGTTTCCCCATATGGTTCCAGCCCTGTCGGCGGAGACGGCATGCCATCTGCCGAGTGTAGTAAACATAGCGCGAACTCCGTAGATCCGTCAACAATCCTAGAGATCTCATGAACAAAATGAAAAAGTGCAAGTAAAGAACAGTAACACTGCGATCTACAAGGAATGCCGTAAGAGTCGACTAAGGTAGGATTCGGCTTGGGGCTCGCTACCCCATCCCAAGAAAGATTAAGCTTCAAAATCCAAATAAAACATGAACTAGCATGAATTGTTTGTTTTTTGGTTTTTCCGATCCAGAAGCACTTAAGCTTTTCAGCTCTTCGGTTCGGTGCCATGGACATCGTAACCCTTCGGTTCGGTGCCACGAACACCGTAAATCTGGGGAATCTGTGGTTTTTCTGCCATCCCGTGGAATTGAACCCGCACACACAGAGGGATAGTCACCCGTAGTCCAACGTGCTACGAACACGCTGGGCAGACGGGTATCATGAATTGGTTAAAGATCCTATCATCAGCAAATAGTTTGATCTCAGCAGAACTTTGCCACCCTAACACTCCTTCGGAATGTATCTCTCTTATACGTCCAGTCTGCCCGCCTGCCCAGCGTGTTCGTAGCGCGTTGGAAGACGGGTGACAAGCCCACTATGAGTGCGTTTCAATTTCGTGGGCTGGTAGAAAAGCCACAGGTTCTCCAGATTTAGGGGTGTTCGTGGCACCGATCCAAAGGGTTACGATGTCTATGGCACCGAGCCAAATAAGCTGAAAGTTCAAGTGCTTTTGGATCGAAAAGAATATGTCCAGCCTCCGCTGTCGTCATGCTCAAATCATTTATCACACTCTCAATCCATCTTCTCCGTGGTCTTCCTCTTCTCCTCTTTGCCGGGATATCTTCCTCCATTACTGTATTTACCAACCCTTGAAGTGTTTCTGTGTTCAAAATACTTTCCATTTTCTCATTTTTATTGCAACATCAACCAATTTGCTTTAATTATGAGTTCCTCCTGGATAGATTCATTTCTTCTCTTCTCTGTCTATGGTAAACAGAAGGTGTCACATTTATATTCAAAAGCTTTTCCACTGACTTGCTAAATCTTTTTTTTCTGAATATGCATGTTCTTAGTATTCTGATCTGTTTTTGTTCTATCAGTTCCATTACAGAAGTAATGACATTCGCCAGAGAGGAAAGCACTAATAAATATCTGCATCGACAATCGCCCACTAAAACAAGTAAAAGACTTCACATACCTGGGAGCATTTTTTCAGCAAACGGAAGAATAACTAATGAAATTCAACAAAGATGCAACAAAGAAAATCAAATGATAGGGCAAATGGCGCCAATTTAAAAATGTAAACACGTCACCATGAACACAAAAAGAGCAATGCTCAACACAATCTTTCTCCCCACATTATGCTACCAGTGCCAAATCTGGTCACTGACAACAAATGATAGAAGAAAACTGGTCACGGCAGAGATGAAGTGTCTGCGCAGAATGCGGGAAGTAACAAGAAGAGACCGGTTGAGAAATGAAGACATCAGGACAAAAGTTGGTACAACATCAGTTCTGGACCACCAAGAAACAACAAATTAAATGGTTCGGCCACGTAAGTAGATTGCCAACAGACAGTGCACCTCAAAGAGCAGTGCTGCCCCGATACAATGGTTACCTCAAAGAGCAGTGCTGCCCCGATACAATGGTTACCTCAAAGAGCAGTGCTGCCCCGATACAATGGTTACCTCAAAGAGCAGTGCTGCCCCGATACAATGGTTACCTCAAAGAGCAGTGCTGCCCCGATACAATGGTTACCTCAAAGAGCAGTGCTGCCCCGATACAATGTGCACCTCAAAGAGCAGTGCTGCCCCGATACAATGGTTACCTCAAAGAGCAGTGCTGCCCCGATACAATGGTTACCTCAAAGAGCAGTGCTGCCCCGATACAATGGGTACCTCAAAGAGCAGTGCTGCCCCGATACAATGGTTACCTCAAAGAGCAGTGCTGCCCCGATACAATGGATACAAAGCAAAAGACCGGCCACGCCAAAGGTGGACTTCAGAGATAACAGACTCCTGAGTGGTTACCCGGGCCCATATTTGGGGTGTAAAGAATAGAACCACTGTTACCTGCCACGCTTGTCGGAAGAGGCGGCTAAGGAGGTTTGGTTGAAATCGGATTCATGTGTCCTGAACGTGTAGAAATCTATGCGTTTAGGGGTCTACCAAACCAATGTGCAACGTATACACGTTCTTGGCAAAGATCAAACATATCACAAAGAGTGATTAAGATTGATCGTAAAGAACGAACGCAAAGAAGAAGAAGAAGAGATAACAGAGGCAACGAAAGACACTATCTATGAAGCGCACACAAGGGCCCGTTTTAGAAATCTCTTCTTGACCTGACGCTGTGAGGCAAACAGTTTTAGAAATCTCTTCTTGACCTGACACTGTGAGGCAAACAGTTTTAGAAATCTCTTCATGACCTGACACTGTGAGGCAAACAGTTTTAGAAATCTCTTCTTGACCTGACGCTGTGAGGCAAACAGTTTTAGAAATCTCTTCTTAACCTGACGCTGTTAGGCAAACAGTTTTAGAAATCTCTTCTTGACCTGACGCTGTGAGGCAAGCAGGATTGAAGAAAAGACAGAAAGAAGTTCCATTCCGTTTTTAATTGCAAAAGATTTTGTACGGCCATGTTTGTTCTTCTTGTGTTTTCCTTCATTCTTTGTCCCATCTCTTGTTAACAGCGATCAGATATGAATGTAGAATAAATACAACATTGGAGGTGCCATCGAGTAAACTATGCCAACAAATTGGCGCCAGGAATTTCTTGCGTCCCGTGCCGCATACATGCAGGAATGTTGTTATCACACCCGCCTTTGTCGTGAACTGTTACAGGTCATGTACTCTTGCACCTAACCTGTCAACCATTATCTTTATTAATCCTGGATTTGAAACTTAGCAAGAGCTGAGTTGACATTCTTAATAATCGTTACATGTCTTGGACTTTGTTAGCAACAGTTGAGTTTACATTCTTAATAACTTTACATGTCTTGAACTTTGTTAGCAACAGCTGGGTTGACATTCTTAATAACTTTACATGTCTTGAACTTTGTGTTGTTTTATTGACACGCTCTTAAATGTTTAACTCTAATCTATTGGGAATATAGAGGTAATATTGGGGAATATAGAGGTATTATTGTGGAATATAGAAGTAGTATTGTGGAATATAGAGGTAGTATTGTGGAATATAGAGGTAGTATTGTGGGAATATAGAGGTAGTATTGTGAATATAGAGGTAGTATTGGGGAATATAGAGGTAGTATTGTGGAATATAGAGGTAGTATTGTGGGAATATAGAGGTAGTATTGTGGAATATAGAGGTAGTATTGTGGAATATAGAGGTAGTATTGTGGGAATATAGAGGTAGTATTGGGGAATATAGAGGTAGTATTGGGAATATAGAGGTAGTATTGGGGAATATAGAGGTAGTATTGGGAATATAGAGGTAGTATTGGGAATATAGAGGTAGTATTGTGGAATATAGAGGTAGTATTGTGGAATATAGAGGTAGTATTGTGGAATATAGAGGTAGTATTGTGGAATATAGAGGTAGTATTGGGAATATAGACGTAGTATTGGGAATATAGAGGTAGTATTGGGAATATAGAGGTAGTATTGTGGAATATAGAGGTAGTATTGTGGAATATAGAGGTAGTATTGTGGAATATAGAGGTAGTATTGTGGAATATAGAGGTAGTATTGTGGGAATATAGAGGTAGTATTGGGGAATATAGAGGTAGTATTGTGGAAATATCACGCGGTACAATTATACACCAGTTTGTTGCTCCTTCTTTCCTTTCTACACACTATCTGCGTGTTCTTCCCTCTCTCTCTCTCTTTCTCTCTATTTATTTCCCCACTCTTTCCTTTCTGTTATGTCATTATTTCGTGGATCTCTGTGACATAGAGGTACGGTGCTCGCCCCGCGCACAAATGTAACTGGTCCGTTCCTTGCGTGGAGCAATCGGAATATTATTTCCAGTTGTCCTTGATCTTACTGTAAGTGAGATCGAGTTCCTAGTCCTATCTGAGACGTAAGATAAAGCGTAGGTAACGTGTTCAAGTTAAACAAGTAAAAAGAACTCTAGGTAGTTCAAAATCGATCAGAATAGACTGCAAAGTCGAAACCCAGGCAAAATTTATTTTAAAGTTTAAAATAAAATTTATACAGAATTTTCACCATCTTAAAAATTACATTGTGGAATCTCTTCGAGCTACGGAATTCGTGCACTGCAGACTGAGTTCGCATCACCCAATCTATGACAATTCATGAACTTATAACGGTACGAGAGGAATTATTATTATTATTAATATGTTGATAAGTCACCTCATAACTATATTTCAATATCTTCAAACCAGCTGTCAAAACGACATCCTCGTGGTCTGGCAAAACTTGCTGTGATCTTGCACGAAATAAAGAATGCCGGAAAAAGTGTAATACGGTAAGTCATGTCCAATGTAGTCTAATGATGTAATGCAATGTAGTCTAATGATGTAATGCAATGTAGTCTAATGATGTAATACAATGTAGTATAATGATGTAATACAATGTAGTATAATGATGTAATGCAATGTAGTATAATGATGTAATACAATGTAGTATAATGATGTAATACAATGTAGTATAATGATGTAATACAATGTAGTCTAATGATGTAATGCAATGTAGTATAATGATGTAATACAATGTAGTATAATGATGTAATACAATGTAGTATAATGATGTAATACAATGTAGTATAATGATGTAATACAATATAGTCTAATGATGTAATACAATGTAGTATAATGATGTAATACAATGTAGTATAATGTAATATAATAGCTCTAGAACAATGGTAAAAGAAATAGTCGTTACGGTCACCCCAAAAAAAGGTGAAATCAAAGATTGCAATAACTGGAGAGGGATCACCCTATTATCAGTAATGACCAAGACTTTCTGCAAAATCATTCTTAATAGAATCAAAGGAGCAGTGGACACAATCGTGAGAGAAGAACAAGCTGGTTTTAGACCTGGGAGAAGCTGCTTAAACCAAATAATTACAAAGACTAATCTCGGAGGAACATACTGAAAAGCAACAATCACTTATTTAAAATGTCGTCGATTTTAAAAAAAGGCTTTTGCTAATCTACACACCTCAGAAGTTGGTGAAGGCCAGCCTGCATGACGTGCGACACTAGTCAAATAGTAAACCAGGCTTTCACGCAAAAATCAGTCAGAAGCGCCAAATCATGCGTCATGGCTAATGCCTAAATTCACAACAAGCGAACTCAGAAGAAGAAGAAGGTAGTCTACACATAAGGAAGTATGGAATATTCTGAGATGCTATGGAATACCAGCTAAAATAATAAACATTATCAAAAGCATATATGATGGTTCATTCTACACGCATTGAGAGAGACTTTTCGAACAGAGGGGTTTCAGGGCTGTGAATCCCACTCGCTGACCATATTGAAAGAGATGGGTGTCAATATTGGTGCAGCCCGAAAAGAACGACATACTAAATATGCAAAGAGATTGATTAATCAACATCGAACTGGCGTGTTGGGTCGCTGGACTCTGCTGGATTTGCTGAGACGGAGATCGGAGCACCTATAGACATGTCCGGGGTGCTATGATGATAGTCCTCATATAACTGATATGATGGTTCACAGTGTACAGTCTGCGCTGATGATGGACACAGTGAGTGGTTTAAGATTGAAACCGGAGTAAAGCAAGGCTGTATTTTATCTCTGCTATTGTTTGAAGTGACCATTGACTGGGTGATAAGAAAATGTGGCAGGGGCGCAAAGGACATCGATTGGGTAGAAAATAGTCAACTAGAAGATTTGGATTTTGCAGATGATATTGCCTTGTTATCAGTTATCAGTTATATGAGGACTATCATCATATCACCCCGGACATGTCTATAGGTGCTCCGATCTCCGCCTCAGCAAATCCAGCAGCGTCCAGCGACCCAACACGCCAGTTCGATGTTGATTAATCAATCTCTTTGCATATTTAGTATGTTGTTCTTTTCGGGCTACACCAATATTGACACCCATCTCTTTCAATATGGTCAGCGAGTGGGATTCACAGCCCTGAAACTCCTCTGTTCGGAAAGACTCTCTCAATGCGTGAAGAATGTCACTTCGATCCATGGCAGCTCCCTCTGATATTGTAGCCAAGCCAGCCAATCTATCAGCTCGTTCATTACCTATAACTCCTGCGTGCCCAGGGACAAAAATGAAGGTGATTTCTCTGATCATTGTCTGTACCAGTACCTCCACCCAGTTGCGTCTCACCATACCTGATTCGACTTTACGAATCATGCTCATGGAGTTACTAAGTATGAAAACACGAGAGTAATTGTGAGATGCCAACCAGTTGGCCGGCGTTATATTACCTTTGTTAAGTATAAACAACCAAGATATGCAAATAAAAACAGACAACTTGTCATCTATAGCATCTTCTTCTTTCAACGCTCGATAGCGATCACTTGTTAACCACTGTGCTTGACTTGTATGTGATCTGAGCCTAAGAGCGATTGTACGTTGTGTCAGTTATGCGCCTACAAGTAGGCCAACACATCCAATTTCTGCGATGCTTTTTATTTTCTAGGGTAACTTCCCTAGGTCCTATATCAGTCGCCTCTTACGACATAGGTCGCAGTGGTACTATTCTTTGCTTCCCTTGCGGGCCCGGTACCATACAGATGGGCTATAACATCAAAAGTTTGACTTCAGATAAGATATGAAAAGATAAATATAATGAAGACACCTGTGGCAAGTAATGCAGATATCACACTGTAATACATCAGGAAATGTGTGCATGTCGTCATGATAAACTGTGTACAATGGTCAATGAACTAATGTCATAACTTTGATTCTATTTTTAAAATTTGTAATTCCCGTTTTTGCTCTAAAAATAAGTGCCCTGCACCAATACGTCAGCATTGTCCAACGTTTTTACATATTGGGTCGTATCTGGTTAATGACTGTGGAGGCCGGGGTACCCTGTGGCAATTGTAATAATAATAATAATCAATCAAGTGTCATGCATGCTGGGAACGAGCAAAATAAACTAGAAAGAAGCAAAACTTGCAAGAGAAGATAGAGCATAGAACGCGAGAAACTGAGAAACAACAGAAAACCGGAGAACAACAAAATGGAAGATATTAGATTGAGAGAAAACACATCACGATTGATTGATTGATTGATTGATTGAACCATCATCATTGCACTTCCGTGAGTGCTCCAATCTCTCTCTTGCCCAGAAAGATCTCAGCCTCAGTGCACGAACCCTGTAGCACCGGCGAGGGTCCCTGATATAATTTAGAAGATGGTGTGAATATTTTTCAGGAATTTTATTTGTTAACATTTTTCTAATGAATTTTTCCCAGGCAGCGACGTTCCAGCCTGCTCTTCTCCTTTTTAACTGTCATGGGCTTTTTACGTGCTCGGCTTTAAAACGGGACCTTCATTTTATTGTCCACCTCCGATAGGACTAGAAACTTAGTCTCACCTACACTGTGATCAGAGATCTCTGAAAAAATATCCCGATGGCTCCACAAGGACGCGAACCCAGTACCTTTGAAACGAGAGGCGAGCTCCTACCTTCTACGCCACAATGACCCCTAAAACATTACGAAAAACGTAGAATACAATTTATAATAACCAGCAAAACAAGTTAACAAAATAAATACCGAAAGAAACCAAGAGTCAAAAATGCAACGATATATATAAAAATAAAGTCTGTACTTCACATAACGAAACAGATACACAATGAATCAGGGAACAAGTAAACGGCAGAAGAAGTTCTGACTCACAGAAATGGTAATAAAGAGAGTGAAGAAGGAAAGATGCATAGATAACTGATGCATATCATGATAAAAACTGTCTGACGAGAGAGGTTTCTCAGCAGGATGTGTACGTCTAGCAACAGATCAGAACTATAATGCTTCTCATACATACAGGAAAATGCCAGAATAGAGCGGTAACAGGAATATTTACATGATAAGATTGTATGTTGACCTCCACATCCTGAGGATAATGTGGCAAATCAGAGGCTTCAATGGGAACCACTTTATGAAAGAGGATGGGAGGGGATGCAGGGATAGAATGGAGAAGAGAGAAAGAGAAGGAAAGAGAGAATTGTGTCTAGAGAGAGATGTTAATGTTAATAGCCGTCCATCACCAGCGATGATGATAATCAGTGGCGGCTCGTGCTCATTTTTGTTGGTGGGGGCCAGACACAAATTTGCGGAAAAATCATGTTTTTAGGTTAGGTTATATTTTAATTTATAAAATAATAAATACACGTTACATATTATTCTTGGTGGGGCCTGGCCCCACTGGCCCTTCATGATGAGCCGCCACTGATGAAAAATTAACATCTTTTCTCTTTAAACACAATTCTCTCTTCGACTCTAGAGAGAGAGATAATGGTGATGTGAAAGAGAGAATGATAGAAGAAATACAGAATGCTTATAGATGTTGGTTGAGTAGGAATCGAAGAGAGAAGGAACGAATGGGAGAGAGAAGTAAAGATAGAAAGACGGAGTTTGAGAAAAAGTCGAAAAGAGAATGACCGAAAGAGAGAAATAAGATGGTACTGGGGTCAAAGGCGCATTGGGACAACGCCGCGACAGGATTAGTGGAGTTGGCGCTAATCTAGACCATGTGCCATACCTCCACGCGGTGACCTTAGAAAGCAATTTGGTTCCGGTCTGGCTAAGGAGGCACATGGATCGAAGGAGAGCTACAGGTAGTGGTAGCAGTGCAAGTACGGAAAAGAAATACAGGTCCACAAATACGAACAAAATGCACGCATCTCCTGGCCGCTCTCCGTGGAAACAAAGCCCAAGTTTTGCAGAAACGTAAGAAAACAGCAGAGTACGAGACGTCAGCGAGCGAATGTTAACTCCCCCAGAGTAAATGATCCCACCAAAATTGCCACCTACGGGGCAAGAGTCCATAAGCAAGAAAATAAACATGAAGGGATGAGAGGTGTATCCCAAAGCAGAAACGTGGGCCTACATGGGCGAAATTGGGAGCCCTGTGCACGAGTCAAACTGCGTGTCAGGGTGGTTCTGAAGTATGGTAAATGAGTCGGTAAATGTCAACACAATGGTTCGTACCACAAGTAGCAGCTTCCCGTCTGATGGGAAAGGCTGCATACGAAGGGATGAGAGGTGCATCCAAATTGGAAAAGAGGACCAACCCCCGGAGTAAAGGGCCGCAAGCAAATTGCCAGCTGCGGGGCTACAATCAATAAGAAAGATGTGTAACGAATCAAAATGTCTTGGCAAGTATCTCGGAAAACACGGCAACGCAGCATCGTGACGCTACATGGGATGGTATGCAGTAAACTCCGTACATGAGACCAGTCGCAGAGAAACCTATTGGGTAAAGTTAGCCGAGCGCAAATTCTAAAGTTGCGTTCAGTGCCTAACGAAACTGCCCTCCCTGTGACAACCGGTCAGGGTACGGTTGCCAAAACAACTAATATCCCCGGAAGAACTGAGGTGGGTAATGACGGCGAGCGCAAAACTTCAGTTGCGTTGCTAGCGCCGATTGAAACATCCCTCTAGAATATCTGTGCGCAGGCCCAGACCAGTGTTCCCAGAGACAGGGAAAATACAGGGTAAAATCCTTGCAAATTGCCAAGTAACGACACGCGCCCGAAGCGGCTGAGAATACTTCTACTTAGGAACAAACTCACTGTGGATAAAGAAAAGTATGGCTGATACTGCAAAGACTTGACTGGTACAAACCCAAACATTGACTAAGGGCAGTACTTTTCGGACGCCGATCATCCTACACAGATGACGTCCAAACGCCATGGCTCAGATCACATAAAGGCTAAGCATACCGCCAACATATGATCGTTTGTTTGACAAAGCAAAACAAAAAGGGATACCTTCTGTGACTAGCCCTAGAAGGGTCGTGATCGTTCGGGTCTCTACCGTAGCGACCTCACCAAGTCAGCGCATGTAAGCCAATGCTCTTTGGCGTAGATCTAAGCCCAAATTTACGGTACTAAAACATCATGTCTTCGTTCCGGGGCACATGGGTGTCGTTGGCAATGAGAGGCAGACTGGCTGGCTCTGCCGCCATATCAGAGGGCCAGCCAATGAACAGAGCTGACATCTTGAATGCCCTCATAGAACGTGGCCGCAGAGAAGATCTTAAATTGATCCACGTCAACTGTTAGATTGTGGGAGTTGGGTTTGAAGATTGGTGTGGAAAGAAAAGAACAGTACGACAGGTATAGGAGTAGGCTCATGAATCAAAATCGAACTGGTACAGTCAGTCGCTGGACGCTGATGGAGATATTGCGAAGGAGACTGGAGCACCTATGGACATGTCCGGAGTGCAATGAAGATATTCCAAACTGAAACCGAAACCAAAGACTGATTATCTTACGCTGCGTATGGAACGACCTCACCAAAGGCAGGTAAGCAGTTAAAGAAGTCACCCGTTATGCCTTCACTAAAACTGACTCTGTCCGAGAAAGAGTTACACGGACATTAGGTCTCCTACAGCGATCACTCTTGAAGGATCTAAGCTTCAAGTACCTCGGAAGTCGGCGAGGCTGTCCATATGGTTGAGGAATGTCTGTAAAAGGGTAAAATAGGTCCACACACAAATCAGTCAGAGGCGCAATACCAGACGTGATGAATTTCCGCTTGAATTAACAGCGGGCGTATGAAAGCAGATGAGAAATCAAGATAGTACTGAGCCAGAACAAATGATAGACAGAAAGTAAGAGAATGTTACAGAACAAGAAGGAATGATAGACAGAAAATAAGAGAATTTTACAGAAAAAGAAGGAATGATAGACAGAAAGAAATTGATATAGAACAAGAAATAACGATAGAAAGAAAAAAATAGAAGGGTACAGATTAGGAAGAAATTATTGTCAGAAATACGGAGAAAGGTACAGAACAAGAAAGAATCGTGAACAGAAAGAAAAAGAATGCTAAAAAAAAAAACAGGCAGAAATGAATGCCCAAAAAAATGTTAGAGAGCAGGCAGGAATGATAGACAGAAAGAAACTGGATGATAGATAACATAAAGAAATGATGGAAATAAAGAAAGAGAATAATAAAAGACGGGGAGGAATGATAAGCAAAAATAAATAAAGAGAATAACAGAAAACAGGAGGATAAGATAAGAAGAATGATACAGAAAACAACTGGAATGTTACGTGTCAGAAAGTAAAAATAAAAAACATGCAATCAGAAATTCTTAGCAGATATATATGAGGACAACATAAAACACAGTTTTGTTTTACAGGCGCGTCTATTCACCAAACTTTTCCAACAATTTGTAATAGAGGAGAATATACATTGCATGACATAAGAAATGGTGACATCTTAACCTCAAAATTTCATTGTAACGAGTTCACTAGTACACCCATTAATGTTTAGATGGGCCGGTCACGTTGCTCGGATGCCTGATAAATGCATCCCAAAACAGTTGGTGTGTGGTGAGCTTGATGTGGGTAGATGTTCAGCTGGTGGACAGAAAAAAACTCTTTAAAGAGACTCTTAAAGTGTTTCTAAAATGCTTCGATATAGACGCCCCGTGCTGAGAATCTCTTGCGTAAGATCGCCAAATCTGGCGCTGTAACAACACAAGAGGAACTCGCATAGCTGAGAATCGTCGTGCCGTTGAGGCACAGAGAAATCGAGCTGCGCGAATAGACAGAACACACAACACCCACACGTCTAGCCATGATGATGTATGCCCCACCTGTGGTACTGGATTGTGTTCGAGGATTGGACTTTATAGTCACCTCCGTACCATCAAAGAAGTGCAATAGTACACGTTTGAGGCTGTTGTCATCATTGCTTGCTGTGGATGGCTATTATTACACACATTAAATATATTTTCTAGTATAAACTAGACATTATATATGTTCTCTAGTACACACTAGACATTATAGTGTTCTCTAGTACAAACTAGACGTTATATATGTTCTCTAGTACATACTAGACATTATAGTGTTTTCTAGAACATACTAGATATTATATATGTTCTCTAGTACATACTAGACATTATAGTGTTTTCTAGAACATACTAGATATTATATATGTTCTCTAGTACATACTAGACATTATAGATGTTCTCTTGTACACACTAGACATTATAGATGTTCTCTTGTACATACTAGACATTATAGATGTTCTCTTGTACACACTAGACATTATAGATGTTCTCTTGTACATACTAGACATTATAGATGTTCTCTAGTACATACTAGACATTATATATGTTCTCTAGTACATACTAGACATTATAGATGTTCTCTTGTACACAATAGACATTATAGATGTTCTCTAGTACACACTAGACACTATATATGTTCTCTTGTACACACTAGACATTATAGATGTTCTCTAATACATACTAGACATTATAGTGTTCTCTAGTACATACTATATAGTATAGATGTTCTCTAGTACACACTAGACATTATAGTGTTCTCTAGTACATACTAGACATTATATATGTTCTCTAGTACATACTATATATTATAGATGTTTTTTAGTACACACTAGACATTATAGATGTTTTTTAGTACACACTAGACATTAATGTCTATATATGTTCTCTTGTACACACTAGACATTATAGTGTTCTCTTGTACATACTAGACATTATATATGTTCTCTAGTACATACTATATATTATAGATGTTCTCTAGTACATACTAGACATTATAGTGTTCTCTAGTACATACTAGACATTATATATGTTCTCTAGTACACACTAGACATTATATATGTTCTCTAGTACACACTAGACATTATAGTGTTCTCTAGTACATACTAGACATTATAGATGTTCTCTAGTACACACTAGACATTATATATGTTCTCTAGTACACACTAGACATTATATATGTTCTCTAGTACATACTAGACATTATATATGTTCTCTAGTACATACTAGACATTATATATGTTCTCTCGTACACACTAGACATTATAGTGTTCTCTAGTACAAACTAGACATTATATATGTTCTCTAGTACAAACTAGACATTATATATGTTCTCTAGTACATACTAGACATTATAGATGTTCTCTAGTACACACTAGACATTATAGATATTCTCTAGTACACACTAGACATTATATATGTTCTCTTGTACACACTAGACATTATAGATGTTCTCTAGTACACACTATATACTCTGTCTTCGTTTGTGAAAGTTATGTTTTCGTTCTGTCAATGTTCTTGTATTTCCTGGCACTTCCAGGAAGTCAGCAGAGATTTGAAAAGTATCCGCCTCTTTAGCATATTTTAAGCCGATGTGTTCTCCCTGAGCAAGTTTTGATGAAGATCAGGATTTGTCGATAAATCTGTGGGCCAAGTATCGGTCGCATCTTTTAACGGGCTTGCTGTGTCAGAGGTTTTTGTTTGGGTTTCCTTACCCATAGATACTGGTATAGAGAGGTGTCAGAGTAACCACCTTTGTTTTCTTCCCTTGGCAAGCAGAAGTCATGAGTAATGAATGAGCAGATAGATTGGCTGGCAGAACTACATCATAGGGAACTGCAAATGACCAAAATAATATTATTAACGCATTGAGAGAGTCTTTCCGAACAGAAATGTTCCAGGGTTATGAACCCTACTCGCTGGCCAGATAGAGAGAGATAGGTGCCGATTATTGATACAGTCCGAAAAGAACGACATGCTAAATATGCAGAAAGATTCATTAATCAACATGAAACTACCGTGTTTTGTCTGCTAGAAGCTATTGGACTTGTAAAAGCGAGGATCGGAACACGTATGGACATGTCTGGAGTACTATGATGATAGTACTCATATAACTGATAGCTGACCCATACTCTAGGGTCTAAACCCAACTAAACATCGGGAGTGTAGGTTTAAAAACAAAAAAAGATGTTCGTTATTCGCAAGATCCTTGTTAGTAAAAAGAGACAATAGTCCGATCAAGTAATTACAACACACGAGACGTTACAGTTCGCTTGGCTGTATGTATTTATCTTTTTTTTGTGAGACCTAAATCAACTCTCCCTTTTATTCAGATCTGAGTCGCGTGCATCATTGAGCATCAGTCATATGTATCGACATACGGAGCTATTGTTAGAACTGCCTTAAATCAATTGGCTGCTGTATTAAATCAATAGTATGCTGAAACCTGAAGTTAGTGCTAAAACCTGCAGTTAGTGCAGAAACACAGCTAATCAATCAATCAATAATCATCGACCCAAAACGTATTAAAGAACTTTTCGATCTAAACGTTAGTTAATATAATATGACTTTCTGATCAATATCTAATATAGAGACTTTGTCATACTGAACCCTTGAACAATGCTTGCAAAATACTTGTATAAGTTAATATTTGTGACTAACTTTTCATACTAAGGTTTGCAGCTGTATTGGTTATGAATGTACCAACTATGTTGCTGACATGTTTAAGTCATCTATCACATCTTGTATTAGTCTTCGTTATTCTCTTCTCTGCTGCTTGTTATCAATAAATCAATGTATTCAGAACGGTTTACTTTTTTCAAGTATTATTTTTGAACAAAATTGCATCTCCTTAATGTTTTCCATTGCCCGTCTGCCCAGTGTGTTCGTAGCGCTTTGGACTACGGGTGACTATCCCTCTGTGTGTGCGGATCAATTCCGCGGGATGGCAGAAAAAGCCACAGATTCCCCAGATTTACGGTGTTCGTGGCACCGAACCGAAGGGTTACGATGTCCATGGCACCGAGCCGAAGAGCTGAAAATCTGGATCGGAAAAAAAAAAAGTTTTCCATATCAGGAATGTTACTATGTCCTGACTGCAAATGTTTCATAACATCAGAATTTTCAAGAGAAGGAACTCCTTTTCATAGCTGTAACATTTGTTAACGGGAAAAATATTTTTTTTGTTTTCCAAATCATACCTTCTACTTCGAACGCTCCATATCGACCACTTGATAAATCATTCTTTGTGGTTTTTATGTGATCTGAGCCTAAGAGCGATTATACATTGTGCCAGTAATGCGCCTACACGTAGGCCAGCACATACGATTTCTGCGACTCTTTTTATTTACTAGTGTAGCTTTCCTAGGAGGCCCCTACCTTAGTTACCTCTTACGACATGCCTTATAGGTCACAGTTTACTATTCATTGCTTCTCTTGTGGGCCATGGCAACACACAAGACAAATTTAATTTGTATCCTCAATGTTTAAAAAAAGGGTTTAAAAGCCGAAGAATTGTCTTCATTGCACCGGGTTTTACCCCATATGGCTCGGTCCATAGCCAGGCTCCAGTATAAGGCCTTCGCGCTCTAATTATCTCTTCCGTAAAGTGGTCTGACATTTTGTGTGTGTCGGTAAACGATAGAACGTCAGCGTGTCTTGTTATTTTACACGATTTTGAGTCCTTGTATATTTATCTACAACAAATATTTGAATTACTGATATTGCAGAGTGTTAAATTAAATTTGTGCATATTGTTTTCATTTTAAAATGGGCAAAAAGTGCTGTGTTCCTGGATGTAAATCGAAATACGACTCGACTAAAGTATATGTGAGTGTTTTTAAATTCCCATCAAGTTCTGATAGGAGAGACAGATGGAAGAAATGCATTCCACGAAAAGACTGGTCACCAGTTAAATCAAGCGTTGTGTGTCGTAAACATTTTCATCCATGTGACATTATATTGTCTGATACATTTATAGATAAATGTGGAATTAAACATGAACTTCCTCGGAAGCATCCTGGTTTTAAAAAAACTGCTTATCCATCTCTTTTCCCTGAATTGCCATCTTATTTATCGTGTCAACAACCACAATCTCGTAAAGATCCAGAAATAAGAGTAGCAGAAATCGTCAGCAAACATGACAATAGAACAGCTGAGTGGTTGTCTGCAGATATTATACAAGATTTTCCAACTTTAAAGTGTGAGATAACAGCAAAGTTAAAAGACTTGTTAGATAAAAACTGGAGAATGCATACAGTCACAGAGGATATATTTACTTGTCTTGTTTTGTATACTATGAATGTGAAAGCAAACAGTGCACCATCCATTTCTGTAAGTGTAAATGTTTTACCAGACATGAGTGTACAAGTTTATGTAGAAAATAAACAAGTGTCTGGTAAATATCTTGATTGGATTTTAATTAACAGTAAACTTGAGAGGTGGTCACAGCTGGAAAATTTACTGATCCACTACAAAGATACTGATCCTGCTACTTCTCCAAACATAAAGAGTATTAGTGATTTATTAGAAGAAGCATATAGTAATTTAGAAATTGTTAGAGAATTAATATTATCATCTGAAGATACTAATACACACATACATGAAAAACAACTAACATTTATCTTAGAGCAGGTACAACTTGTCAATAAGGGCAAATACAGAAGACGCTACAGTAGTTGTACATTATGCTTTTCCTATATGGTTTTCTTGAAATCTCCTGCATGCTATAGATTTATCAGAAAATCTCTCTTATTATGTCTCCCACATCCATCTACATTAAAAAATTTAACTTCTCCTTATTCATTGTCTAATGATGATGGCAGCATTTCTACTTACATGAATTTTAAAGAGTGCAGACTTTCTGAGTTGGAAAAGATTGTGGCAGTACAAATGGATGAATATGAATAAAACCAAATATGAATAAAACCATGACATATCTCAAGTTTATTATTATCTATAATCCATTTACGATGTTTGTCATTAAATGTCTGTCTGTACAGTAATGGATTTCGTAAAGAGTTCTTAAGAATATAGTCAGCCCCTTTTCTTATCTAGGTCAGGGAATACCTGGCGAGTTGTACGGCCTGGGCTAGCAAGGCTGTGCTCGGTCCCTCTCCGCAGAAATGGCACGCCACCTGCTGAGAGTATTGCACAAAGCACGAACTCCGTAGCCCCAGCAACAATCCTAAGGGTCTCTGGAAAAAAACTGCACTCGTGAACAGAATGACGCGGTCTGGACTCGAACCCACGACCTTCGACTCACAAGACAAAGGGCTTAACCACTTAACCACAGAGATCCTCATTGTCTGTTAAATTAGTGATATCGAAGAACCTTATAAACGGTTCTCATCCTAAGTCAAAAATATAGGGAAAATTCTGATAAGTGTGATCAACAGTAATATAGAAAATCAAGACAATTATTCTGTCGTCCTCAATGAGTAAGTATTTTGTGATTAGTGAATTATGTTTCCGACTTTGTATATCATGAAAAATCAATTTTCGTACAGATTTTTTTTCTGTAAAATACAATTTATAATAACATTTTATACAGGGTGTTCAACTTAAAAGCAGTCTGTGAATGGAGCTAATCTGGCATATATGTATGGAAATGGGAAGGTTCAGTTATGACGTAGTATAGGTCAAGGTTGTGTGATGGTGTGTAATTGTAGTGCGGGAAGGGCGATGAACAAATGTGACGTAGGACAAGCTAGTCAGAACCGGTTTAAATAGTAAATAGACGAGATGCAATGCGTACCTGGCAAATTTCTATTTATGACTGGGGCTTGTTTTAAGTTGAACACCCTGTGGTACGGGAACCCATTTTCATACCATAAGGAACATTTGTGTACACAGTTATATTCTCGTATTTTTTCTTTGATCAACGGCACGCGATTGCTAATGCTGTCAACATCAGGTCGGCTACTTGACTTTCAAGTATTTCTCTGATACCCAACTGAAGCTGGGTCGACATGAGTGCCCTTACGTTCGGATACCCAACTGAAGCTGGGTCGACCTGGGTGCCCTTACGTTCTGATACCCAACTGAAGCCCGGGTCGACCTGAGTGCCCTTACGTTCTGATACCCAACTGAAGCTGGGTCGACCTGAGTGCCCTTACGTTCTGATACCCAACTGAAGCTGGGTCGACCTGAGTGCCCTTACGTTCTGATACCCAACTGAAGCTGGGTCGACCTGAGTGCCCTTACGTTCTGATACCCAACTGAAGCTGGGTCGACCTGAGTGCCCTTACGTTCTGATACCCAACTGAAGCTGGGTCGACCTGAGTGCCCTTACGTTCTGATACCCAACTGAAGCTGGGTCGACCTGAGTGCCCTTACGTTCTGATACCCAACTGAAGCTGGGTCGACCTGAGTGCCCTTACGTTCTGATACCCAACTGAAGCTGGGTCGACCTGAGTGCCCTTACGTTCTGATACCCAACTGAAGCTGGGTCGACCTGAGTGCCCTTACGTTCTGATACCCAACTGAAGCTGGGTCGACCTGAGTGCCCTTACGTTCTGATACCCAACTGAAGCTGGGTCGACCTGAGTGCCCTTACGTTCTGATACCCAACTGAAGCTGGGTCGACCTGAGTGCCCTTACGTTCTGATACCCAACTGAAGCTGGGTCGACCTGAGTGCCCTTACGTTCTGATACCCAACTGAAGCTGGGTCGACCTGAGTGCCCTTACGTTCTGATACCCAACTGAAGCTGGGTCGACCTGAGTGCCCTTACGTTCTGATACCCAACTGAAGCTGGGTCGACCTGAGTGCCCTTACGTTCTGATACCCAACTGAAGCTGGGTCGACCTGAGTGCCCTTACGTTCTGATACCCAACTGAAGCTGGGTCGACCTGAGTGCCCTTACGTTCGGAACTAAATATTATAATAGTAGCATTACATGACTAAAATGATTGATTGATAGTACCTTCATCATTGCACTTCGGTGAGTAACCATGTGTGCTCGATCTATGTCTTACACAAGGAATTCTTATTGGCACTGTACGTACTCCGTAGCACCGGCGAGGGTCCCGGTGTAATTTAGAAGATGGTGAAAATATTATGTAGGAATTTATTAATCTTTCTAATGAATTTTGCCGGGCAGTGGTTTTCCAGCCTGCTCTTCTCGATTTTGAACTGTCAAGGATTCTTTTATGTGCTAAAATTGAACATGGGACCTACGTTTTATCGTCCGTCTCCGATAGTACTGGAATTCAATCTCACAAAACACTGAGATTAAGGATCTCTGGAAAAATATCCCGATCTGGAGTGAACCGAATACCTATCGAACTAGAGGCGAGCATTTAACTTCTAATCTACCCCCTCCCTCCCGAGATCCCTACATTATTAAATAATATAACAGTAACATTAAAATAATTTTGTTTTTTAATTCACATAGCAATTTTAGACTTTTTTGTATGAAGTCACTTCACTTCACATTTCTAGCTCCTAGTGTGCATGGGGTAGGAGGGCCATTACCTGTACTCACGTGTGGGAACTCGAGTGTGGGATTGAATCCACAGCTCTCTTGTGTCCGTGTCAATAGAAGAACACTTTTGCATTACGCTAATCCGTCCCACGATAGTAACATTACATGATCAAATATTATAGCACTTGACATATTTGTAAACTTGACCTTTCATCATCCTGTAGCAGACATCTTCTATACTTATTCTCTCATGACATGTAGACAAGAACTTACTTTCCTGTGTTGTCATGTAAACATTGCGCCCAGCGCCAGGATTGGTGCGTAACATAACGTCTAAGAAGTTTCCTGTAACGGTTCCGTCTATTTAGTTTTGTTCTGAAAGCTGTAAACTCACACCTGTATCTTGTACCTGTGCCGTCTACCTGTATCTTGTCTCTTTTTTTTACCTGTTCATTTATTTTCACTTTCACTTACTATATTTACCTATTTATGCGGTCGAGGGAGAAATGATATATGTGGTCGAGGCAGATCTTATTTATGTGGTCGATGGAGAAATGATATATGTGGTCGAGGGAGATATTATATATGTGGTCGAGGGAGATCTTATTTATGTGGTCGATGGAGAAACGATATATGTGGTCGAGGGAGATCTTATTTATGTGGTCGATGGAGAAATGATATATGTGGTCGAGGGAGATCTTATTTATGTGGTCGATGGAGAAACGATATATGTGGTCGAGGGAGATCTTATTTATGTGGTCGATGGAGAAATGATATATGTGGTCGAGGGAGATCTTATTTATGTGGTCGATGGAGAAATGATATATGTGGTCGAGGGAGATATTATATATGTGGTCGAGGGAGATATTATATATGTGGTCGAGGGAGATATTATATATGTGGTCGAGGGAGATCTTATTTATGTGGTCGATGGAGAAACGATATATGTGGTCGAGGGAGATCTTATTTATGTGGTCGATGGAGAAACGATATATGTGGTCGAGGGAGATCTTATTTATGTGGTCGATGGAGAAATGATATATGTGGTCGAGGGAGATCTTATTTATGTGGTCGATGGAGAAATGATATATGTGATCGAGGGAGATATTATATATGTGGTCGAGGGAGATATTATATATGTGGTCGAGGGAGATCTTATTTATGTGGTCGATGGAGAAACGATATATGTGGTCGAGGGAGATCTTATATATGTGGTCGAGGGAGATATTATATATGTGGTCGAGGGAGATCTTATTTATGTGGTCGATGGAGAAATGATATATGTGGTCGAGGGAGATCTTATTTATGTGGTCGATGGAGAAACGATATATGTGGTCGAGGGAGATCTTATTTATGTGGTCGATGGAGAAATGATATATGTGGTCGAGGGAGATCTTATTTATGTGGTCGATGGAGAAATGATATATGTGGTCGAGGGAGATATTATATATGTGGTCGAGGGAGATATTATATATGTGGTCGAGGGAGATATTATATATGTGGTCGAGGGAGATCTTATTTATGTGGTCGATGGAGAAACGATATATGTGGTCGAGGGAGATCTTATTTATGTGGTCGATGGAGAAACGATATATGTGGTCGAGGGAGATCTTATTTATGTGGTCGATGGAGAAATGATATATGTGGTCGAGGGAGATCTTATTTATGTGGTCGATGGAGAAATGATATATGTGATCGAGGGAGATATTATATATGTGGTCGAGGGAGATATTATATATGTGGTCGAGGGAGATCTTATTTATGTGGTCGATGGAGAAACGATATATGTGGTCGAGGGAGATCTTATTTATGTGGTCGATGGAGAAATGATATATGTGGTCGAGGGAGATATTATATATGTGGTCGATGGAGAAATGATATGTGGTCGAGGAGATCTTATTTATGTGGTCGATGGAGAAATGATATATGTGGTCGAGGGAGATCTTATTTATGTGGTCGATGGAGAAACGATATATGTGGTCGAGGGAGATCTTATTTATGTGGTCGATGGAGAAATGATATATGTGGTCGAGGGAGATCTTATTTATGTTGTCGATGGAGAAATGATATATGTGGTCGAGGGAGATATTATATATGTGGTCGAGGGAGATATTATATATGTGGTCGAGGGAGATATTATATATGTGGTCGAGGGAGATCTTATTTATGTGGTCGATGGAGAAACGATATATGTGGTCGAGGGAGATCTTATTTATGTGGTCGATGGAGAAACGATATATGTGGTCGAGGGAGATCTTATTTATGTGGTCGATGGAGAAATGATATATGTGGTCGAGGGAGATCTTATTTATGTGGTCGAGGGAGAAACTGTATATGTAGTTGAGAGAGAACCTGAACCATCAGTGTATACAACAGCATCTTATTTCGATGTGTGTCATTTATTGACGCTTCAACTGTTGCATTGACTATTGTACGCAATGAGTCTCGGTTTGGTTTGTTTATCATTGTGGCTACCAAAAAGGATTGTCTGTGTCCAATGGTATATATATATATACATATATATATATCTACTCTTCACCGTGATCTATGTCCTTGTATGGCACATACTAGTTGTATGATCATCTGCTCGGTCCAGCCATGATTAATTCTAGTGCCGTTGACTAGTTCATTCTTATTGCTATTGGATGGTTTATTGTCTATCCCCAGGTGGATGGTGAAATTGGTTGTCTACTCTTGCCGTTAAGTGTAGGGGTGGGGGCTTTAATTTGAGTTCCAGGGCCAGATGAGTCGCCCTTGTGCTATATCCGAGTTTATGTGTTTATGTAGTGTGGTCTTGATATTGTCTATCCATCTTTTTCTTGGTTTCCCTTGGTTCTAGTATCTGATCTCTTTTTATTGTACGCTGTTATTGGTGGTTGGTTGTATTTCATTCTCATTAAATGTTCAAACCACTGCATTTGTTGTCTTTCGATGTATTCGGTGCCTGAAGTTATGCCAGTCTGCTTCTGATGTCCTCATTTCGTAGTCTGTCTTTCCTGGTGGCTCCCACTACCTTCCTCAAGCATTTCATTTCACACGTGCTGAGCTTTCTGTGATGTGTTGCTGTAAGAGACCAAGTTTGGCACTGGCAACAAAGTGTTGGCAGAAAATTACTTTTTATCATCTGTCTTTTCACTTCCATCTTGATCTTTAGGTGTTGTAGTAATGGTTCAGCTGGTAGGTCACTGCATTTGCTGTTTGGATGGTGGTCACTTAAATGTTGAAATTGAATATAGTTAGAATTTTGTATTTTTGAGTAAATATTGATGACAGTTGAGAAGTTGATTGTTCAAGACAAGAAAGTCGAAGATTTGTTCAGAAACAGAGAAATAACGTAACTTATTTTTTACTAGCTGAAGAAGCATGGCAGTGTGACCTGTTGGAACCAGTGTTAGATTGAAGGTGCAAGTTTGTTAAGTTATGCTGACTATGCAAATGTTGACTAGTGAACAATGTTGCTGAGATCCTGTCAGAGTTGTTGTTTTGTATGTATATGTGTTTATACTTGATATTCTTCGGTGATCACCAGAGAATTTGCATAAAATAGACTATTATTAGCGTGATACAGATGCTTAAATGTATAGTTGTTTATAGATAGATAGTTGTTTGAGTTGCAATTAGAACTTGAGACACATTAGAAGGAAGATGAGACATATGTACACATTAGAAGGAAGATGTGACATATGCACACATTAGAAGGAAGATGAAACACATTAGAAGGAAGATGAGACACATTAGAAGGAAGATGAGACACATTAGAAGGAAGATGAGACATATGTACACATTAGAAGGACGATGAGACACATTAGAAGGAAGATGAGACACATTAGAAGGAAGATGAGACATATGTACACATTAGAAGGAAGATGAGACATATGTACACATTAGAAGGAAGATGAGGCGCATTAGAAGGAAGATGTGACACATGTACACAAATGAGATCTACAAATATAACAACATCTTCTATACACAACAAATATTATTTCAATAACAACCAGTTATTTATTATATGTACATTTATTTTATATTTCTATACCTACGCACACACACATGTCTTATTCTATTCTAAATATGTCTTGTTCTCAACAAAATGAAGGACACTCGAAATGAGAGAAATATCCTTGTTAACAGTTCACGGATGTGTCTGACTGAGTGTTCGCTTGTCTAATCATCTTGTTAACAGTTCATGGCTGTGTCTGACTGAAAGGTCACATGTCTAGTCATCTTGATGAAATCCTGAATCTGTGGACCAAGAATTCAAACTTTTATTGACTGATGTTTAAATAGAGTAGAATATAGAAATAAAGAAGAAAGATACGTTAGTGTAGAACATGGAGACTGGACATTATAATAATAGTTTAGATATATATAACATTCCTTTCGTACCTTTATATGCAACATAGGGTCTGTAAGTAATTTCTCCATACCCCTCTATCCTGGGCAACGCGCTCAATCTCTTCCATAGAACTAAGACCGATATTTCTTGCCTCTCTCAGCAAAGTTCGTTTTAGGGTCTCCTCTCTTTCTTGAACCCTTTGCATCCCACTTCAATGCCTGCTTTGATATTCTTTGATCATTTCTCCTCAAGGTGTGTCCAACGTATCTCCATCTTCTCTTTCTTATAACAGTTGTCACTAGTGGTTGACCAGACATTTCTCTGATTTCATCACTTCTTAATTCGTTCCATTTTATATTCATTATTTTTCGCAGACATCTATTTTCAAATGCATTCAACTTGCTTTCTATATCTTTAGTCATTTTCCAACTCTCACTGGCATATGTTAGGATTGATACAACATTTGAATTGAAAATTCGTAATTTAGTTTGTAATACTATATAACTTCCAGTTCCATATTTTATTTAGACTTTTAAAAGTTAATGTTGCTTTGTCAATTCGTATCATAATTTCTTGTTCAACATTTCCTGTGCAATCAAAATTGCTACATAAATATGTGAACTGCTCTATAGTTTAGATAAGTGCTGAGCAAACATTCAATAGTACAGACTGACATTACCATAAGCTAGATATTTCAAATATGTGCATATGCATTTGAGTTGTACAAGATTGCTATAATATTTCGAATATATCAGGTATCTTATTTACAATCATAATATAACATTTACTACATGTACAATCAATGTTTATAGCACTACCAAAGAAAGTAGGAACGATAGAATGCAAAGAACACCGCACAATCAACCTCATGAGTCACGTAACAAAATTACTTCTCAGCATTATCATGAGAAGGGTAAGAAACAAAATAAGATCAGAAGAACAATGTGGCTTTGTTGAACGCAGGTGGACAAACAAAGCAAAATATACAATAATAGAAAGATCAATAGAGATGAAATTGAACGCATGCTATGTTTCGTAGACTTCTACTCAAAAGCTTTCGATAAAGTAAAACCTGGAGAAATAATTGAATGTCAGAAAGTATAAATCTTCTTCTTTTTTGCGTTCGTTCTTTAAGACCAATTTTAATCCCTCTTTCTGATATGTTTGATCTTTGTCAAGAACGTATATACGTTACACATTAGTTTGGTAGGCCTTTAACGGATATACTTCTACACGTTTAGGACACGTACATCCGATTTCACCCAAACCTCCTTAGTCGCCTCTTACGACATGCGTGGCAGGTAACAGTGGTTATATTCTTTACACCCCAAATTTGGGTCCCGGTAACCACTGGGGCGGAAAGTATAAATATTGATGGGAAATATCTGAGACTGATCAAAAATATGTACTGACAATAAAGCGTAGCCATAAGACTATAGAATCATAGTGGAATCTATCAGAAGATACAATTACTAGCAAGACAGGAATACATACTCTCACCAGACCTGTTCTACCTATATAGTGAAAACATCATGCGATATATAGAAGAAAAGGCAGGAATAACAGTTGGCGGACAAAACAAGAACAATCTAAGATACGTTGATGACACAATTCTCATGGCTACAAATGAACAAGACCTACAATGCCTACGCCGGCAGACATGGCACTTGATTGAATATAACATATGACAAGACACCTGGTCAGACATACATGTATGTGTTTAAATAGTGTATGTGTGATAATATATCAATGTTGGGCCATGTCTTACCTTGATCAGATTCGGTATTCAATAATCGGTCCCAGTTAATCTCGTCATCGACTGCGAGTGCCTCCTGGTCGTTGACGTCGCTGCATCCACTGTCGTTGTTAAACATGTCAAGTTGAATTCGCCTTGCCAACATTCCAAGTGGAATATCATCGTCATCATCTGAATCTGACAAGTCATGCTGCTCTAATGTACTGTCTGAGATATCTATGTATCTGTCATAGTCATATGAATTGTCACTGTTGTAGATGATTGAAACATCAATGTCATCCCTTTTGCCAAAGATGACAGAACCATCAATGTCATCCCTGTTGCAATAGATGACTGAACCATCGTCATCTCTATTGCAATAGATGATTGAAACATCAATGTCATCCCTGTTACCATGTATGACTGAACCATCAATGTCAGCCTCGCTATCATAGTTGTGTGAACCACCAATGTCTTGGATAATGGCCTGATTGGGTACATGATCATTGTCACAGATGATTGAAATATAACTGTCATCCTGGTCGTCACAGATGAATGGAACATTGATATCATCACTGCCATTTATTATTGAGAGGTCTAGTACACCATAACCATCTGAGCTGCACTCCATTGTGTCACTACTGGTCTCCCCATCCACCACAATCTCTAAACCAACTTCTTCTAGAGCCCATACAGAGACATCTTGTTCATGTTTGTACTTCTTATTAGAAGAACAAGGCAGGACACAATCTGTGAAAGATAAAATGATTTATATGAATACACTAGCCTACATTGCCAGCCATCAAATATCAATACACTAGCCTACATTGCCAGCCATCAAATATCAATACACTAGCCTACATTGCCAGCCAACAAATATCAATACACTTGCCTACATTGCCAGCCATCAAATATCAATACACTTGCCTACATTGCTAGCCATCAAATATCAATACACTAGCCTACATTGCCAGCCATCAAATATCAATACACTTGCCTACATTGCTAGCCATCAAATATCAATACACTAGCCTACATTGCCAGCCATCAAATATCAATACACTAGCCTACATTGCCAGCCATCAAATATCAATACACTAGCCTACATTGCCAGCCATCAAATATCAATACACATGCCTACATTGCTAGCCATCAAATATCAATACACTTGCCTACATTGCCAGCCATCAAATATCAATACACTAGCCTACATTGCCAGCCATCAAATATCAATACACTAGCCTACATTGCCAGCCATCAAATATCAATACACATGCCTACATTGCCAGCCATCAAATATCAATACACTAGCCTACATTGCCAGCCATCAAATATCAATACACTTGCCTACATTGCCAGCCATCAAATATCAATACACTTGCCTACATTGCCAGCCATCAAATATCAATACACTAGCCAACATTGCTAGCCATCAAATATCAATACACTAGCCAACATTGCTAGCCATCAAATATCAATACACTTGCCAACATTGCCAGCCATCAAATATCAATACACTAGCCTACATTGCCAGCCATCAAATATCAATACACTTGCCTACATTGCCAGCCATCAAATATCAATACACTAGCCTACATTGCCAGCCATCAAATATCAATACACTTGCCTACATTGCCAGCCATCAAATATCAATACACTTGCCTACATTGCCAGCCATCAAATATCAATACACTAGCCAACATTGCTAGCCATCAAATATCAATACACTAGCCAACATTGCTAGCCATCAAATATCAATACACTAGCCAACATTGCTAGCCATCAAATATCAATACACTTGCCAACATTGCCAGCCATCAAATATCAATACACTAGCCTACATTGCCAGCCATCAAATATCAATACACTTGCCTACATTGCCAGCCATCAAATATCAATACACTAGCCTACATTGCCAGCCATCAAATATCAATACACTAGCCTACATTGCCAGTCTAATGCTAGACATCAAATATCAATAGCCTACACACGTAGAATAGTGGTATAACACATACGCTCGCACGTGTAGTTAATAGTATAATAATACACACATGTACTCATAAACATGAAGGAAGTATAGAAATATCGAAAACGCAGATATCTAATATTTTCAAATATTGTCTAGTATCATATCACACTGATGTCCTGAAAGAACTGTTAAAGACAATTGGCTGATAAACAATATACTATACAGAAAAAAATAGATAGTTTGGTCATATCACGATGGCCTGGAGATAATAATATTAGAGGGCAGGGTCCGAGGACGCAGAAGCAGACTAAGAAGAAGATGGCTACAAGATATTAAAGAAACCATGAATATGACCATCGGTGAAGTGGGTGAACTGGCTAGAGACAGAGTGAATTTCAGATTCGCTGCAAAGAGAGTAAAGTCCTATAAAGGACACGCACCTTGATGATGATGATATCTAGTATATCAAATATACAACATTTATATAAAGATATATATAGCAACTCACCTTTGTTGGTCTCCATGATATCTAGTATATCAAATATACAACATTTATATAAAGATATATATAGCAACTCACCTTTGTTGGTCTCCATGATATCTAGTATATCAAATATACAACATTTATATAAAGATATATATAGCAACTCACCTTTGTTGGTCTCCATGATATCTAGTATATCAAATATACAACATTTATATAAAGATATATATAGCAACTCACCTTTGTTGGTCTCCATGATATCTAGTATATCAAATATACAACATTTATATAAAGATATATATAGCAACTCACCTTTGTTGGTCTCCATGATATCTAGTATATCAAATATACAACATTTATATAAAGATATATATAGCAACTCACCTTTGTTGGTCTCCATGATATCTAGTATATCAAATATACAACATTTATATAAAGATATATATAGCAACTCACCTTTGTTGGTCTCCATGATATCCCAGATGTTCTATCTATACACTGTTCTACTGATCTGTTCTATTGATTTGTTCTACTGATCTGTTCTACTGATCTGTTCTACTGATCTGTTCTACTGATTTGTTCTACTGATCTGTTCTACTGATCTGTTCTATTGATCTGTTCTATTGATATGTTCTACTGATCTGTTCTACTGATCTGTTCTACTGATCTGTTCTATTGATATGTTCTACTGATCTGTTCTACTGATCTGTTCTACTGATCTGTTCTATTGATATGTTCTACTGATCTGTTCTACTGATCTGTTCTACTGATCTGTTCTATTGATATGTTCTACTGATCTGTTCTACTGATCTGTTCTACTGATCTGTTCTATTGGTCTGTTCTATTGATCTGTTCTACTGATTGTTCTATGATCTGTTCTACTGATCTGTTCTATTGTCTGTTCTATTGATCTGTTCTATTGATCTGTTCTATTGATATGTTCTACTGATCTGTTCTACTGATCTGTTCTACTGATCTGTTCTATTGGTCTGTTCTATTGATCTGTTCTACTGATTTGTTCTACTGATCTGTTCTACTGATCTGTTCTACTGATCTGTTCTATTGATCTGTTCTACTGATTTGTTCTACTGATCTGTTCTACTGATCTGTTCTACTGATCTGTTCTATTGATCTGTTCTATTGATCTGTTCTACTGATCTGTTCTACTGATCTGTTCTACTGATCTGTTCTACTGATCTGTTCTATTGATCTGTTCTACTGATTTGTTCTACTGATCTGTTCTACTGATCCGTTCTACTGATCCGTTCTATTGATCTGTTACTATTTGTTCTGACTGATCTGTTTGCTGATCCCTTCTACTGATCCGTTCTTGATCTGTTAAATAATTTTCTGACTGATGACTTTGATAAAGTATTTCTTCTGACTGATGACTTTGATAAAGTATTCGTCTGACTGAACTTTGATAAAGTATTTCGTCTGACATGACTTAATATAGATAGCTCATGAAGTGCAAGCAGGCAAACTTTGTCAGAAATATCTAGTGACTTGATCTAGTTGAATAGATCGAGAACTAATGACCACATAAATCAGACACTGTGTGAACACAATCAAATAATCAGTACTGACCACATAAACTGGACACTGTTGAACACAATCTGGGTCAGGACTGACCGATACTTATAATGTCTCTATAGTCCGGATGTGTTTGATGACATTGGTTGTCGTTACTCAGGAACCGCCCACACAATATAAACACGAGCGTCAATATTGAGAAATTGTTGCCTGTATCTGAGATTGGCTAAGTCAACATTACAATGTGACAACCGGGCTAATACCTTCTGGTCTACCATATGAGACCAATCAACCGTGACGACCGGACTAGTAGCTTCAGGTCTACCATCTGGATCCATGATGAAATCTGGTCTCCACCTGGACCAAAAACGAGGCAAAGACCTTTGATAACACTTTACGTCACATGGGAGTTGTAACCACCTGACGTTACAAAAATATGAATGATTGTAGAATGGTCTAACTTTTAAATTCAAGTTTACCTTATTAGTATCGTTTTTATGATGACTGGTTTCAATGTTCTTCTATACAATCATTTTTTTTTAAATCATTGACAGAATATTGGTATCTTGACAACAATGTATTGTATATTATTGATTGCATTACAAAACCAAAAAGTTATATATATATATATATATATATATATATATATATATATATATATATATTCTCGATCCGCCCAGACCGATGTACCAGATCTCTCAATAAAGTCTATTCATGTGGAAATCTGATTCATGCAGCATTGGTGTGTTTTACGTCACATCTTCAGCACCATTTGGAGCTCTGGTGCTTATCCTTCGGCGATGTGTCCAGTTTCAGCCAGCGGTTACTCGGTTCGCTCTCCGTTCTGTAGCCATCTAGTGTTTTTTACGGTGTGAGGTAGCTAGCCCCACGCCCAACCTCCTTATTCGCCTCTTACGACATGCGTCGCAGGTAACAGTGGTTCTATTCTGTACACCCCAATTTGGGCCCCGGTAACCACTCGGGCGAAAAAAGTTATATGAAGACTATCATCATAGTAATCAGGACATGCCATATGTGCTCCGATCCTGCCTTAACAAATCCAGCAGCGTCTAGTGGTCCACCACAACAATTAGATGTTCAGTAATCAATCTTTTCGCATTTTTTATATATGTCATTCTTTTCGGCTGTACCAATGTCGACAGCCATCTCTCTCAATATGATTAGCACGTGGGATGCACATCCCTGAAACTCTGTTCAGAAAGACTCTCTAAATGCGTTAAGAATGTCATTTCGGTTCATTGCAGCACTTTCTGATATTGTAGCCATGAAAGTCAATCTATCAGCTTGTTCTTTACTCCTGCGATACATTCATGTCAAATCCCTGTATCTGTGATGTCTAGTGCTAGGAACAATCTAATCTCCTCGTTTGTTTATATCATTTGCATGATAAAGACCTTTTGGTCGAAACGTCGCTGTATCATGTTTTTGTACTTTGTAAAACTACATTACTTTGTTGTTATGCGTTTCGTCGTTGCTAGCTAGTTTTATTGCAATCTTGCCTTCTATCGATAAAGAGAAAAATACAAATTTGTTCATTTTAGTTTTTATATTTGTTGAATATACAATTGTACTTATTTCCCAACTGGCCATTAAAGTATTTGTTTAATCCCATCTTTGTTAGAAAATCTCACTGTCAATCACAAACTGGCGTACATTTGGGGGACTTTTCGTCGGAGAATTCACTGGAATACAAATTTGTGTATTATTATGATGTAATAAACAAAAATGTATTATTATTTTAATAATAGCTAATTCTAACCTCAGTTTGTTTGAAATTGTATTTTGGTCAATTCAACAACAATTATCGCATTTGTTTCTATGATATGATCATAGCTAATATATGATACAGATCACAAGCCATAGTTTGCTTGTGTTTAATGCTCATCATTTTGTTCTTCTCTCGTGTTAGAAGTATTAACTTCATCAAGAAACAACCAATTCAATGATTCGACCACATTAGCTTATTACCAACAAACAGTGCGCCTCAAAGAATAATGCTACTTCGATAGAGTGGATGCAAAGCAAAAGTTCGTCCACGCAAAAAGTGGACCGACGAAAAACACTGTTTATGAAGCACACACAAAACCCCGTTCTAGAAATCTCTTCTTATCCTAACGCTGTGAGACAAAACAGAATTAGAGAAATGAAGCACACACAAAATCCCGTTCTAGAAATCTCTTCTTATCCTAACGCTGTGAGACAAAACAGAATTAGAGAAATGAAGCACACACAAAACCCCGTTCTAGAAATCTCTTCTTATCCTAACGCTGTGAGACAAAACAGAATTAGAGAAATGAAGCACACACAAAACCCCGTTCTAGAAATCTCTTCTTATCCTAACGCTGTGAGACAAAACAGAATTAGAGAAATGAAGCACACACAAAACCCCGTTCTAGAAATCTCTTCTTATCCTAACGCTGTGAGACAAAACAGAATTAGAGAAATGAAGAAGATGTGTTAGAAATATCTATTGTCTTTCCCCAGGTGGATGATAGAATTGGTTGTCCACTCTTGCCGTTAAGCGTAGGGGTGGGAGCATTAATTTGCGTTCCAGGACCAGACTAGTCGTCCTTATTATGTTATATCCGTGTTTATTTAGTGTGGTCTTGATATTGTCTATCCATATTTTGCTTGGTTTTCCCTTAGCTCTAATACCTGATCTATTTTTAT
Source organism: Arion vulgaris (assembly GCA_020796225.1). Lineage (NCBI taxonomy): Eukaryota > Metazoa > Mollusca > Gastropoda > Stylommatophora > Arionidae > Arion > Arion vulgaris. The sequence goes on from CM036756.1 coordinate 84,523,393, forward strand.
TGTATGCTGTTATTGGTGGTTGGTTGTATTTCATTTCTCATTAAATGTCCGAAACACTGCATTTGTTGTCTTTCAATGTATTCGGCGCATGAAGTTATGCCCACTCTGCTTCTGATGTCTTTCAATGTATTCGGTGCATGAAGTTATGCCCACTCTGCTTCTGATGTCTTTCAATGTATTCGGTGCATGAAGTTATGCCCACTCTGCTTCTGATGTCTTTCAATGTATTCGGTGCATGAAGTTATGCCCACTCTGCTTCTGATGTCTTTCAATGTATTCGGTGCATGAAGTTATGCCCACTCTGCTTCTGATGTCTTTCAATGTATTCGGTGCATGAAGTTATGCACACTCTGCTTCTGATGTCTTTCAATGTATTCGGTGCATGAAGTTATGCCCACTCTGCTTCTGATGTCTTTCAATGTATTCGGTGCATGAAGTTATGCCCACTCTGCTTCTGATGTCTTTCAATGTATTCGGTGCATGAAGTTATGCCCACTCTGCTTCTGATGTCTTTCAATGTATTCGGTGCATGAAGTTATGCACACTCTGCTTCTGATGTCTTTCAATGTATTCGGTGCATGAAGTTATGCCCACTCTGCTTCTGATGTCTTTCAATGTATTCGGTGCATGAAGTTATGCACACTCTGCTTCTGATGTCTTTCAATGTATTCGGTGCATGAAGTTATGCCCACTCTGCTTCTGATGTCCTCATTTCGTAGTCTGTCTTTCCTAGTGACCCCATTGCTTTCCTCAACCATTTCATTTCACATGCTGTGAGCTTTCTGTGATGTTAGAAATGCAAAAATTGAAAACGAATTTATAAAGTAAAATATAAATATATCACATTTACACGTATATTATCAACTACCCACACCATTTATCTCTATATCTCTCTATCATAGTTACACATATATTAACAAATACCCACACCACATATATATCTTTCTCTCTCTATATCACAGCTACACGTATATTATCACATACCCACACCACATATATATATCTCTATCTATCTATCTATCTGTATATACTGTTGTAATTTTCCTGTCTACAAATTTCCAGCCTAATCTTATTCAGATTGCCATTTTGTCTTGGAAAGTTGTGAGGACAAGAAAATATTTCATCTGAGCTTACAGAACATGTGCACGGCTCATGGGAACATGAGTAGATTTACACCCGATTAACTTTTCCTTTCCCCTCGACTTCTTCTATAATTCCATATGCAGCTTATGTTTCAAACATCCGTTTCTCGTATTACTTTTAAACCAACTTCCAATCGTGGCTATTTGTTTTGTGTATTTTTCGTCCTTTTTCTCTAATCCTGTTTTGACATCGTCAGGATAAGAACAGATTTCTAGAACGGACTTTTGTGTGCGTTTCATAATGTTTTTCATTGCCTCTGTTATTTCTGAAATCCACTTTTAGCTTGGACGGGCTTTTGCTTTGTATCCACTGTATCGGAGTAGCATTGTTTTTTTACGTGCACTTTCTGATGGTAATCTGCTGATGTGGCTGAACCTTCTACTTTGTTATTTCTTGGTGAAGCTTAGTATTGATGCTGTATACACTTTTTTTTCCTGTCTTTATTTCTTAACCTGTCTCTTCTTGGTACTCCCAGCATTCTGCATAGACATTTCATCTCTGTCGTGACTAGTTTTCGTCTATCGTTTGATGGAAGCGTCCAGGTTTGGTACCGATAGCATAATGTGGGGAGAAAGATTGTGGTGAACATTGCTCTTTTTGTGTTCATGGTGACATGTTTTCATTTCAAAATTAGTGCCATTTGTCCTATGATTTGATCTGCTTTATAGCATCTATGTTGAATTTCGTTAGTTATGTTTCCATTTGCTGAAAAAATACTCCCTATGTATGTCAAGTCTTTAACTTACTTTATTTGATGTTTATCGATGAGATATTGATCATGTTTTCCTCTTTAGTGAATGCCATTACTTCGGTTTTGTCAATATGTATTTTCCTATTGCGGTTATTGCATGTTAACTGAAGTGTGTGCTTTTTATAGCATGTTCCTCTGTTCTTCTGACAACTTAATTGAGACAACTTGATGTTTAGACCGCTGAGTATCATCATCAAGGTGCGTATCCTTTATAGGAGGTTGCTCTCTTTGCAGCACATCTGAAATTCACTCTGTTTCTAGCCAGTTCGCCCACTTCGTCGATGGTCATATTCATGGTTTCTTTAATGTCTTGTAGCCATCTTCTTCTTGGTCTGCCTCTGCGTCTTGAGACCCTGCCCTCTAATATTGTTCTCTCCAGGCTGTCGTGACACTTGACTAGAAATCTTATTTGCACAAGTAGAAAAGGTATCTTTCCTCTCAGTAACTAGTCTTTGTCTTATATATTGTATGTGATGTTGCAGTTGCGGTTGAACTTTGATATGTTCTATTCCATTAAAATGTTGTATCAATCCTAACATATGCCAGCGAGAGTTGGAAAATGACTAAAGATATAGAAAGCAAGTTGAATGCATTTGAAAATAGATGTCTGCGAAAAATAATGAATATAAAATGGAACGAATTCAGGAGAAGTGATGAAATCAGAGACATGTCTGGTCAACCACTAGTGACAACTGTTATAAGAAAGAGAAGATGGAGATATGTTGGGCACACCTTGAGGAGAAATGATCAACGAATATCAAAGCAGGCATTGAAGTGGGATGCAAAGGGTTCAAGAAAGAGAGGTAGACCTAAGGAGACCCTGAAGCGAACTTTGCTGAGAGAGGCAGGAAATATCGGTCTCAGTACATGGAAGAGATTGAGCGAGTTGCCCAGTATAGAGCGGTATGGATAAATTACTTGCAGGCCCTATGTAACGTATAACGGTACGATAGGAATTATTATTATTATGCTCTATTCCACAATCAACCCATCTATAAATAGCTATCTGATTATCTTAATATTTTTTTTAAATCCGATTCACCATCATAACTGGTGCATAGCTGTACTGCCGTGAAGATTCTCATAAAACTGAGAGAGACTGCACCCCTGGAGAGACGGAGGGGTACGCTCTTGGTACAGCTGTACTCAGTTCTAGCATAAAGTTTGTTATACACGTTATGTGTTTAAACGGTTGGTTACCAGGAATTCATGAGAAAATAAATGTCTGGGGAAAATGATGAACATAAATTGAAACGAATTCAGGAGAGGGGAGGATATTAGAGAAATGTATGGTCAACCACTAGTAACAACTGTTATAAGAAAGAGAAAATGAAGATATGTTGGGAATACTCTGATAAGAAATGGTCAAAAAATTACAAAGCAGGCATTGAATGGAGGGGGTTTCAAAAGAATACAACTGCACCTAGCGAAACCATGAAACTAACTTTAATCAGAGAGGCAAAATATATCGAACTTATTTCCATAGAAGAGATTGAGTGAGTTGCCCCGGATAGAACGGTATAGATAAATTGCTTGCAGACCATATGTAACGTATATCAATACGTGAGGAATATAGTAACAATGATATAATACTATCAGTAGCCTACATACTTTGTAATACTCAATGTTGTTGTTTCCACAGGCTGAAACCAAAGATTCCATGGCAAAGTTTTGTCGAGAGAACACTGAGCCCTCTTTGTTTGCATGTATCCAGCGACAAGAAGGTACATATTTCATTAATAGTTTCGTTTTACCAGTGCCAAAGTGTTAAGCCAGCGTGGGACCTGTAGCAAATGTTATCAAGAGGCCCTAGGTTTTATATGATAATAAAATAAAACACAACTTTTACAAACACACTTTTGTCGATTTAATGTGAGAAAATTTGGAGATAATACTAGACAAATCAATTTCTTTAAGTAAATTACATTCAATGTTCATTAAGGTGAGGTTATTTAGACAATCTTGTCCCATCATGTTCCTGCATGAATTAGTATAAAAAACATGTGTGAGCATCTGTAGCTCAAGCGGTAATCAGTAATGAGCTCGATCACAGGCACAAGCGTACCTGGTTGACTCACTTGTTATACGCTTTAATGTCGAAAAAGAACGTTCTTCGCTTGCAAGCGTTCTAGAATTCTGTTCCATAAAATTGTCATTATTCCCGTTTCCAACTTACACATCTTCGAAATTAGTCCGTACGCCCGATTACGACACTCTACCTTTTGATCCATGTTATTTGAGATATCTTCCAAAACTTGTTTGATAGTTTTACAAGCTAAACATTTTCTGCTCTAGTCGCGGGGCCTCCAGTAACGCGGGGCCCGTATCATTTGCTACTTCTGCTATAGAGCTAATCCGGCACTGAGTTTTACACGCAAATCATAATTAATATATTTCTTTTACTGTTTTCTGCAACATGTCCTCTTTTAAGTATGTATCTAAAACGGCGTGCAATGTACTCCCATTCTCGGCTCAAACAACAAAGTGGGGTAAACTTGGGTTGATAAGAACGAATGCAAAGAAAACAAGATAGTGTCTAACGCTTCGGAATGTTCAAAACAGCAGGTTGTAGGATGACTGGATGTCGTCTATTCAGTCTTCCAATATCCAGTAGCTTAGATGAACATGTACTGTACATGTGAATGTTTACGGTAATGAGAGAGCAGACAGGATTGCACCGAAAGCAGAGATTGTCGGGGTGTTGAAGTTTGATATGGAAGATGTCCTTTGGTTGTAGATGTATCCTATGGCTGCTCGGCAATATCCTGTGAAATGAGGACACTACAATTCTTGTTGAATCGATACATCATATAATTACACATTGTGACAACAGAACTGGATGTCTGAGTGGCAAAAGGGGAGTGTGTTTAACAAGCGAGCCGTGGAAACAATCAATTTGTATACCCTTCGACATCTTCTGTGCGAAACTGAGCACCTATGAGTCTGTCCGGACTGATGTGACGTCGGTTCAGTAGCAAATAACTTATGATTTCCCTCTACGACAATGAGACGACAAAGAGACTATCTCACAATATTGAACACCAGGACTAAAGTAGACACCTTCTGTGTTAAGAATAAGCCACAGAGAGCACCGGCCAAAAATGTGTGGAGGAAAAGTAAAAGCTCATATCTACATATGAGGCTAGCAATAACAACAATAATTAAGTGCTTGTCATTATTTCAAGAATTGTTTTGCAAATTATCTAATTTTAATTGTCATTCTACAACAAAAGTAATTAAATAGTTATGGTTTATTTTGTACTTTCAGCTGGCAGCCAGTGCTGCATAAAAGCTACAACATCATGTGGTATTGTGTGTCAAGGTATCTATGTCACTGGAGGTGGCAGCACACGTGCTACACGCAATGTGGTGTCCCAACATTGCAGTCTCACTGACAAGCATGTAGAACAGTGTATACATAAACAATGGCATCCTCAACAAGGCAATTCTCTAAATTGTAAGTCAGCCATGTTGTGATGATAGTGTGGGCAAAAGCTGGAAGATAGACATTTTTAAAGAGATATCGATAAACAAGAACTATTAATCATTTTCAACTGTAGCTGTTTACTGAGGAGAAGAGGAAGACCACAGGGAAGATGGATTCAGGATGTAACTGATGGTTTGAAAATGACGGCTGCAGAGGCAGGACATCTGACCTATGAGAGAGATAAATTCCGAAGGACTGTTGGGGTGGCAAAGTTCTGCTCAAGAAAATATATTTGATGATGACCTGGTTATTAGGAATTAGTATTAAAAACATGTGTGAGCATCTGTAGCTCAAGCGGTAATGAGCTCGATCACAGGCCCACCTGGTTCAAACCACACGGTTGACAAATTTGGAAGCAAATTCGTTTCTGTGGGATTTTTACAAAAGGTAAAAATAGACCTCACCATTCAGAAAGAAATGGCAAACTACTGAACGTATAAGTGGTGCCTAGAAAATCAAAGACTCGTTTACTATGGTTCATGGCTATGTCCTGTATGCCACGATTTTCATTAAAAACATAGGACAATACAATCATCAAGGACCATGCCTGCTAGCGTAGGCGATCATGTCACTCCACAACTCTTCTCTTACTCTGGTGCAGTTTGTCAGTTCTGACGTCAATCTCTTGTCGAACCATGATGATCATCCAAAATCTTCTCCCTCTGCCTTCCATTAGCTCTCCTTCATTTCACCAATTGTAACTAAATGATTCTAAACTTCACATTATGTTTCCGAAGAACAAACAAGTTTCGTTGTGTGCACTCATTTAATTTAGTAAAACCTAATAATTTGTTGTTGTTTTTTGTGTGTGCTGTACATATAATTTTCTGCATTCATTTGTAAAATCACTTCGCTTTGGCTTCTAGCGATCTCATTGATTAATTGTTTATTCTCCAATTGTTCATCTCTGTTCATTCGCTGACCTACAGAATTATTGCTTCAATATATCACTGGAGTATTCTTTTTGCAGCACATAACACAAGCTGGTAAGTAAAGGTAAAACATTTGAGGATATGTGGTTTTTTCCTGACAACATCCGGATGTGAATCACGCTATCCTACAAGACTTGAACTTCAAGAACATTGGCTCATAAAAAATATCATATCTTGGAAACTAAAATATTTTGGTCACCGTGGTTTAGAGGGACAGACCAATAATGGATGACATCGTTTGCAGGGGATAACCAAGATAACAGCGTTAACATAACATTAAAGGAACCTTGAACATGATCTTCTTCGAATGCTCCATATCGACCACTTGTTAAACAACTCTATGTGATCTGAGCATAAGAGCGATTGTGCATTGTGCCAGCTATGCGCCTACAAGTAGGCCAGCACATCCAATTTCTGCAATGCTTTTATTTACTAGGGTAGCTTCCCTAGGCTCCTACCTCAGTCGCCTCTTACAACAAGCCATGTAGGTTGCAGTGTTACTATTCTTTGCTCCCCTTGTGAGCCCGTAAAACAGTTGCTTGTTTGAATGTATTAAATCCTTCTTATGATTGATATCTGTATTGAATATTACAAATTGTACTTATACTAAATATTACTTATTATCACTTCCATCAACAGCGTTACCTTGTTGTGAGAAGGCTCAGACACCTCACTGCCAGTCCACATGTCGCAATGTCTTGCAATCTGTCATGTCTGAAGAAGATAGAATTGATGAACTGATTCAAGCCTGTTCCCAGCCGCAGCCAACAGTAATGCACATTAGTTTTCATAAATTAGCTAGTTAGTTAATAATTTATCTAGTCAGTAAATCAACTATTTAGTTAGTTAGGCACTGCTGTCACTTCAATCTAGACAGATCCATCAGGATTGTATTTCTTTTGGCAGTAGAGATAGACATTTTCTCTGCATTTTTAATTAGAAAATTATTTTATTTAATATTACTGTGTATGTCAGTGCAGTTGTCGATAAAGGGGAAGACTGTAGTAAAACTTAATAAAGTAGCAAAACACGTAAGAACAAAGTATTTTAGTTTTAGAAAATACAAAAACAGTGAAGATACACTGCAACGTTTCGACCAAAAGGACTTTATCATGTTTGAATGTCTCCATATGTAGTAGTCCATATGTAGTGTTCTTTGAAATTCATCACTTCTGTTGTATCGTTTGCTTGATAAAGGCCTTTGGTCGAAACGTTGCTGTGTATCGTCACTGTTTTTGTATTTTGTAAAACTAAAGTACTTTGTTCTTACTTACGTGTTTCAGTGCAGTTGTGAATGATTTGAAGCAACCAAAAATACAACATAGATAAATCTGAATTATAAAAACAATAAATGTAACTGAGAATAAAACTCATTCTTTAACTTTCATAGTATCATTGCGAGATACTCAGATTTGTAACAAGTTAATAACTACTCCCCAATGCGACCGTGCCTTTAGAAAAATGTTTTACCAGCCTTGGGGATATGATATCTGGTTTGATCATCAATAATCAATTGATCAATCACCAATAAATTTGAGTTAAAAGTTAGTTGCTTTGTACGCCCGAATGGTTGCCGGGGCCCAAATTTGGGGTGTAAAGAATAGAACCACTGTGACCTGCCATGCATGTCGTAAGAGGCGACTAAGGATGTTTGGTTGAAATTGGATGCACATGTCCTAAACGTGTAGAAGTCTAGCGTTTAGGGGCCTACCAAACCAATGTGAAAAATATACACGTTCTTGGCAAAGATCAAACATATCACAAAGAGTGATTAAAATTGGTCGTAAGAACAAACGCAAAGAAGAAGAAGAAGAAGAGTTGCTTTGTAAATGAAAACTGCCATTAGCACCGAGAACGTTAGTATGTTGCGCCCCGCTAGGCTCCTCCAACACATCCTAATTTCTGCCAAAGTGAGCATATCTTGGTCTATTTAAAAAATTCAGAATGCATTGCAGTCAGTTATAATTTATATTTACTACTTTGGTTATCTTCTTGCACCTGATAAAAATCTTTTGGTTGCGACAATGTTTTTGTTGGCTTTTCTTGTGCCTTTCATTTTGTAAAACTGTTCATTTATGTATTTCTTAGAATGTCATGGACAGAGAAAAGAACAAATGTTTCTGTTCTGCAACAGCTTGATATTAAAGAGAGTTGGCTATTAAAGAACATAAAATCAAGGAAAATTAAATATTTCTGACTCATCAAACGACATGAGTGCCTGCAGAAGATAATTTTGGAGGGAATGGTGCCTGGAAGAAGAATAAGAGGAAGATCTAGATGACAGTGGGTGCAAGAAGACATTGACGATCTGAGAATAACTGCTGCTGATGCTGTTCAACTTGCACAGAATAGGGAGTTTTTCAGGACTGCTGCCATTGAAGCCAAGTTCCTGAAGGGATAAGCTACTTGATGATGATGATATATATATTATCTAATTATTAATATGTGAAGACAATATCAAATATGTCTTCTTATGTATGTGCTGATAGCAACATTCTCATCCATAGGATCCACTATGGCAGTGCTTCCTCAAAAATCCAAGTTCAAAGAAGAATGAGAGCATACCAATGTCCCGTATAGACAATGCCAAGCTGCAGTGTTGTGGAAAGGCAGCCTCCAGCAGGTGTAGGGAGTTGTGTACGCTGGTCAGTCTCTTTTAGTTACCTACCTTCATTAGTACTGTGTCATTTTAGAGTGAGATGGTTAATAAATAATGAAATATAAACTAGAGTGTAATAGCTACTGTAAGATTAAAGGTAGAGTGAGATGTAAGCTAGAGTGTAATAGCTACTGTAAGATGAAAGGTAGAGTGAGATGTAAGCTAGAGTGTAATAGTAACTGTAAGATGAGGGGTAGAGTGAGGAGTGGGTTTAACCAGCTGGCCAAGACAACCATCAGTATATATACACTTTGACATCTGCTGGGAAAGACTGAACACCTATGTGCCTGCATGGAGTGCTATATTGTTGGTTCAGCTTCTTCTTCTTTGCGTTCGTTCTTTACGACCAATTTTAATCACTAATTGTGATATGTTTGATCTATGCCAAGAACGTGTATATGTTGCACATTGGTTTGGTAGGCCCCTAAACGCATAGACTTCTACACGTTTAGGACACATGCATCCAATTTCAGTCAAACCTCCTTAGTCGCCTCTTAGACATGCGTGGTAGGTAACAGTGGTTCTATTCTTTACACTCTAAATTTGGGTCCCGGTAACCACTTGGGCCATTGGTTCAACAATCAATGACCAATTATACCAAAAAACTTTTATCAAGCAAGGAATATGAACACAAACAGAATACAAGGCAATGGTGCTATACAACAGACATCATAGACACTGTCAAAAGGTTAATTTCTAGTTGTCCTTAAATGATTAATTAAAAACAAAATAAAACCACCCCAAAAAAATTAGAAAAACTAAAAATTAATATTTTTTTTAAAATACAGAATAATATAATAAAAATTTATACATTTTACATGTGTATATTTTTTCAACTGGATGACAGCGACCATTGACGTACACAGAAATGTTTCCAGAATGTAGGATGGATTAGTACCGTATAACTTTGAGGATGAAAGCATAGAACAGAGACTCACCGTAGGTATGTGTGGCGTAGAGGTTAGGTGCCCATCTCTTGTGCCTAAGGTACCAGGTCCATTGCCTTGTGGAGCCATCTGGATATTTTTTCTAGTTCCTAGTCCTATCGGAGACGGATGATAAAGTGTAGGTCCTGTGTTCAATTTGAGCACTTAAAAGAATCATTGACAGTTCAAAACCAAGAAAAACAGGCTGGAAAGCCACTACCCCGGCAAAATTCATTAGAAAAGATTATAAATAAAAGTTCCTACAAAAATATCTTTACCATCTTCAAAATTAGATCGGGGAACCTCACCGGTACTAAAGAGTTCATGCACTGCAGCTGAGATCTTCCTGTGTAAGAAAGAGATTAGAGCACACATGGTTACTCACTGATGCAATGATGATGGTCCTATCAATCAATAGAACAGATTAGAACTTGACGATCAGACTACATGATCAGAATATAGAAGGATAGAGGCAGAATCAGAACATAGAAATCATGAGAGTTTTGAGGGTGAAAACATAGAGCAGATTATAACTTTGATGATGATAAATGTTTCCATTTTCTAATATCTTCAGTTAATCTTTATATGTATTTCTATTCAAGAACAATAAGCACTGTTTTTTGTTAACTTATACATAATATTGCAATGCAAGCTTTCAAGTTATGTTGCTTTCAGATACTATGTTTAACATATTAAACTACCACATTAAAAAAAACATGCTGGGGCTTAATTCACTTTTGCAGTCCTCGTGTACATTAAAATGTAGTTTTCTTTTTTTTAAAATAAATTTAATGAATAATATGTACTGCTTTAGATAACGGAATGCATTTTTATCACAAACTAGTAGAATTGGAAAGAATAAGTTAAGAAATTGTAACGATCAGACTATGTTAATGTTCTCTCTCTCTCTTTGCCTTTTACCCGGGTTGGGCATAGGCCCTCAACCAACTCATGCCAAGTCTTCCTATCTCTACCTATCTCCTGCAGCTCCCTCCAGCTCTTCTTTATATGTTAATGTTAACTGACAGCTAATTTTGACAAGGAAACAAATATTGTTTTATGCCTTCTACAACAGAACATCAGGAAAGAATTCAAGAGGAAGACCATGAAAAAAGATGGATAGGTGGCATAACAGAATCCAGTCAAAAAGCAAAAATAACTATTACCCAAGCCACTAGAGCAGCGGAAGACAAAAAAAGAAAACCACGACACTAGGCAACAACCTGGTAACAGTGTGACAAAAAAAAGAAGAAAGAAGAATGATCAGACTGTGTTCATATTAAGTGAGAGCTAATTTTGATAACGAAACAAATTATGTTGCAGTCTGTGACTTGCGACCAAACAGAAAAATCAACCGGGTACAGTCTGTTAATCAGAACAGTAGTTAAAGACTGAATCTAGAAAAAATGTTGTTCTGAATCTGTCATCATTACTTATTCAACTTTAGTCATACAAGAGTGGCTGGTCTTATCACACAGAGTTTGAAAGTACATGTTCCTACATCCAGCCAGTATCTACAGTTGAGTCTAACTTGCATAATTGTCTGACAGACGGTGAGTTTATATATAAATATATAGTCATTAGAGCATATATGCTTAATACATAAACAAGAGAAACTAGATTAACATTTCTTTCTTCCTCTTCTTCTTGTTTCTAGTTTTGTTTTGCCTCACAATTCTGTACCCACTATTTACCTGATGTCTTCATTTCTAAGCTGGTCTTTCCTTGATACACACAGCATTTTGCATAGACACTTCATCTATGTCGTGACTAGTTTTCTTCTATCGTTTAATGTCAGAATCCAGGCTTGGAACTGATAGCATAATATTGGGAGAAAGATTGTGTTGTACAGTGTTCTTTTAGTATTCATGGTGACATACTTGCATTTAAAATTGGTGCCATTTGTCCGAAGTGTCCATTTGACGAGCTGTATTTTTGAAACTGCACAAACAATGACAGTAAAAACCTGTTAGCAGATGTGTCATCATTCATCTAGAAATATTTTGTGTCAATGTGAGCTGTGTCATAATTGAAGCATACATGTGCCTCTTGATTCTCTGCAAGGGCAACAATCATCTGTTTGATTTCCTTGTTTTCATAATCACTAATTTTGTTTATCCTACATATTTATTTCCTATTTTCCAGTTGATCAGCCTTGTAAGCTTGGCTGCTCTGGTTTGTCATTCTGTAGCAACTACAACAATCGTCCAACTGAATTGTTTCGCAGCTGTACTACCGAAGCTGATGATGCTGCTAAGATGGCATACAACTCTTGGAAAAATGGAGTCATACATCTGCCACAAATGACTATTCCAGTCAAAGGTCTGGGAAAGTTCTATTTTGTTTTGATTGTATAAATCTTAATATTTGGAGTCAAATAATACAAAACTTTTAATATGCAAATGATGTTGACTAAAAGAGAATAGAAACTGAATAGTTTTCCTTATCATCCGTGTACCTTGCCATTTAGGTGAGCCTTACTTTGACTTCTGAGGTACTTGTAAGTGAGATTCCCAAGTAAAGGATCAGAAAAGCTGTAGTCCAACGATGTACCGGGTGTGCAACGAAAATATTTATGGTCCAAGTAGACCTCAATCCTCAGAATTAGCACTGCCATTCATTTTTAGCCAAGCACATTATTGACTCTGCTTTCGCAACCGGGTTATTGATATCATTTTAGAGCTTTTAGGCATCTAATTTGCTGTTTGGGATTAACTCCATCAAAATAATTTTGAAGAAATGTTAGGAATTTTATTTTTTATTTTTCTAATGAATTTTGCCCAGTCATCAGCTTTTCAGTCTGCTCTTCTTGTTATTGAACTACCAAGAGTTCTTTGACGTGCTCAAATTGAACATTCTTCTTCACCTTAGGGAGGCATAGGTCAGCAACCAAGGCCTTCCAAGCCCGCCTATCCAATGCCATCTTTTCAGATTTCTCCATTCTCTCCCCATTTTCTTGCATTCCAACTCCAACTTCCGTCTCCAGGTAACTTGAATATGGGATGTACATTTTATTGCATGTCTCTGATAGGACTAGGAACTTGATTTCAACTACACTGAGATCAGGGATTTCTGGAAAAATATTCAGATGGTTCCCGAGGAGTGAACTGAGTACCTTTAGCATGAGAGGCGAGCAACTAACCTCTATGCCATAGAAACCCCATTGCTTACAGGGAATTTGCACAGAGTGTGTTTAGAGTTTTTTTAAAAGGAGAAGATACAAATCCAGAACAGTCAGTTGTATAATAGTATAAGATTACAAAATCAATCACACAGTTAACCTTCACATGTGCACACTTGAGTGACTCTGCCGGCCAGCCAATGGATAGAGCTGATATTTTGATCGCCCTCATAGAGTGTGACCGCAAGGAAGATTTTCATTTAAACCAATCCACGTCAACTACTAGATTGTAGGAGCTGGGTTTGAAGATTGGAGTAGCAAGAAAAGAACAGCATAACAGGTATATGAGTAGGATCATGAATCAAAATCGAACTGGTATGGTCAGTCGCTGGACGCTGTTGGAGATATTGCGAAGGAGATCGGAGCACCTATGGACATGTCTGGAGTGCAATGAAGATATTCCAAACTGAAACTGAAACTGCTTTTTGTAACAGATGAAGATTATATACTTATTTTCTGGGACATAGTAACCTAGATAGTCTTGTTTTAAACTTTGTCACATTTTTTGACAATTATAATTTGCCCCAGGGTGAACAGGTTTAATTAACAATACCAGTTCATTACCTTTAACTCATTCCTTATTAACTGTTGCATGGTGTGCCAAGATTGTCTATTTAAAAACCCAACTGCCGCACACTGCGCCAAGCATTGTTTTCTGTAAAATTAGTGCTAAATTTACATCAATGTATTTTGATCCAATATCCGGTTTTTATCTACAGAAAATATATATATTTATACATTGTAGTTCGATTGAGAATCTTGTAAAATTTGTTAATAGGATGATATTTATATATTTTCTATTTTACTAAACATGTAGCTTTTTATTCAACATCTAGACATAAGCCAGTGCAAGCCAGCCATGTGGAAGGCCATTGCATGTGCCTTGGAAATCAAACCCTGCGGTTCCCAGCAGAGTCTCATCGCACTGTGCAAGTGGGTATAACTGTTTATTTCTTCTGATCAAGTATAGATATAATGAAACAATGATTTAAGAATAAACTCAACAGATAAAGCTGCCTAATCATGGCTTATATGACTTGATCTGTGCTCCAGTATTGATCTGCAAATATAAGTCATGAGCAATAACTACTGTCCAGAAAGAGCATCTTCAAAACATTGGATTTTACGTTTTTGACTCAAGGTTGGTAAGTTAGCAAAACCACTAAAAATCAGAAAACACAAAAATATATATTAACTTGTAAATCTGACCCAGTGTGCCAGACTGGTACAGCTTCAGCTGGCCTACTTGTAGGCTCTTAACTGGCACAATGTACAATTGCTCTTGGGCTTGGATCGCATACAAATCACAAAGAGTGGTTAACAAGTGGTCTATATGGAGCGTCAAGAAGAAGAAACATTTATACAAAAATATCTTTACCAAACATAAAACCCATGAAACATACACATAAAACTAATAAATGCAGCATCTACCCAAGTTAAAGACATGTTGTACCTTGTATTAAAATAGCTTTTTGGGACCACTGTTGTAACATTTATAAGTTTTAAAGCCGAAGGATTGACTTCATTGCACCGGTTTTATCCCATATGGCCCGGTCCCTATCCACAGAAATGGCATGCCACCTGCCGAGAGTATTGCACAAAGCATGAACTCTGTAGCTCCGGCAACAATCCTAGTGACCTCTGAGAAAAACTGCACTCAACATAATGGCGTGTTCTGGATTCGAACCCACGACCTTCGACTTGCAAGACTTAGGGCGTAACCACTCAGCCACAGAGGCCCCAACCATCATATGTTAATGACAATATCAGTAATTAATTCATATGTTTATGGTAGTATCAGTAATTAGTTCATATGTTCGCCCGAGTGGTTACCGGGACCCAAATTTGGGGTGTAAAGAATAGAACCACTGTTACCTGCCATGCATGTCGTAAGAGGCGACTAAAGAGGTTTGACTGAAATCGGATGCATGTGTCCTAAGCGTGTAGAAGTCTATGCGTTTAGGGGCCTACAAACCAATGTGCAACGTACACACGTTCTTGGCAAAGATCAAACATATCACAAATAGTGATTAAAATTGTCGTAAAGAACGAACGCAAAGAAGAAGAAGAAGAAGTTCATATGTTGATGACAGTAGTATCAGTAATTAGTTCATATGTTGTTGGTAGTATCAGTAATTAGTTCATATGTTGATGGAAGTATCAGAAATTAGTTCATATGTTGATGACAGTATCAGTAATTAGTTCATATGTTGATGGTAGTATCAGTAATTAGTTCATATGTTGATGACAGTATCAGTAATTAGTTCATATGTTATTGGTAGTATCAGTAGTTAGTTCATATGTTGATGGTAGTAGTATCAGTAATTAGTTCATATGTTGATGGTAGTAGTATCAGTAATTAGTTCATATGTTGATGATAGTATCAGTAGTTAGTTCATATGTTGATGGTAGTAGTATCAGTAATTAGTTCATATGTTGTTGGTAGTAGTATCAGTAATTAGTTCATATGTTGATGGTAGTAGTATCAGTAATTAGTTCATATGTTGATGACAGTATCAGTAATTAGTTCATATGTTGATGATAGTATCAGTAATTAGTTCATATGTTGTTAGTAGTATCAGTAGTTAGTTCATGTTTTGTATATTTATAGGGAAGACTGCTTGTTTATATTAACAAAATGTGTTGATGCTTCGAGCTTGTCAGGGGACAAAACTGTACCAGCACTTTGTAATGCCCTCCCATCAAAAAGTGATGAAGGAACCTGTGTTTCTATAGATACCTATCTTTGTAAGTTTTTTTCACATTATCGTTGTTTACTAATAACTTCATTCTAGGCCACAAGGTGTTTGTGGCAATGAGAAAGTCTGGCTGGCTCTTCCACCATATCAGAGGGTTAGCCAATGGATAAAGCTGAAATTCTGAACACTATCATAAAGTGTGGCAGTTAAAACGACTTTCATCTAAACCAATCGCCCGAGTGGTTACCAGGGCCCAAATTTGGGGTGTAAAGAATAGAACCACTGTTACCCACCACGCATGTCGTAAGAGGTGACTAAGAAGATTTGGCTGAAATCGGATGCATGTGTCCTAAACGTGTAGAAAAGTCTATGCGTTTAGGGGTCTACCAGACCAATGTGCAACGATACACGTCTTGGCAAAGATCAAACCTATCACAAAGAGTGATTAAAATTAGTCGTAAAGAACGAACGCAAAGAAGAAGAATATCTAAACCAATTCATGTCAACAGCTAGATTGCAAGAGCTTGGATTTAAGATTGCAAAGGACAGAAAAGAGCACCACAACAGGAATATGGGTAGGCTCATCAATCAACATTAAACTGATAGGATTAGTCACTGGGCGCTGTTATTGCTAAGTAGATCAGAACCACTATGGATATGTCCTGAGTGCAATGAAGATATTTCAAACTTAATTACTTGAAACTTATAAAAGACAGTCAGATGTTTCAATATTAATATTGTGTTCTCATCAGTACTTGTTTATTTTTATATTCTTTAATTTAGGTATTAATGCTTCATTTCAAATTATTATAACTTAACAGTTACCAAATTAAATGTTTATTTCATCTTGATTCTGAACATTGAATATTCTATAAGGAACCGATATAGCAAATCAATTTATTTCAACATCTGAATATTATGCTACTCTGATACAGTGGATACAAAGAAAAAGGCAGTTCATGCAAAAGGTGGACTTAAGAGATAACAGGGCAATGAAAAACAATGTTTATGAAGCGCAAATGAAAGCCCATTCTAGAAATCTCTTCTTATCCTGACTCAAAATAGGCAAGGCAAAATAGGATTGGAAAAAAAAGAAGAAATATCAAGTTTGAAAAACTAAGAGATAACTGATAAATCATATATAGATACCAAGGAAAGTAGACCTTAAAAAGTTAGAAGTGAAGAAGGGATTGTTGAATATCAAAATAGAGATTAATAAAATATTTTGGACACATAAAGAAATGTGACACTGCAAACAAAAATGTACTGGAGAGAGAGAGATTAAGGTTGTGGGCTAAAGAGTTTCAGCAATACCATTGGGAGCAGACAAATAGTTTAACAGAATGCAACATTACGGTGAGAACAATACCATTGGGAGTAGACAAATAGTTTAACAGAATGCAACATTACGGTGAGAACAATACCATTGGGAGTAGACAAATAGTTTAACAGAATGCAACATTACGGTGAGAACAATAAGCTGGAGATCTATTGCAGATGACCTTAAATGTGGAAGTGGCATGTAATCAATCAGTCAATCAATAAACAGGAATTTCAAACAAATAGAAACTGGCACTTTTTGATAGTTTGTTATGTAATCTCAATATAGAAGAAGACTGCAGTAAAACTATGTAGAATGGTGAAACACATAATAACAAAGTACTGTAGTTTTACAAAATACAAAAACAATGACCAATAGTTATGTAATCTAACATCTATCAACAAGGAACCTATCTTACACAGTGACTTAATGTCATAATTTGTGCACCCAGATGAAAGCCCATATAGTAACAGAATATCAGAAGTCAACCATCCTTGCAACCCTAATCCATGTGCCGTGGATGAGATGTGCCTTGTCAGGAGACGGAAGTGTAAACATGCCAATGCTTGTCTGCTGTACACATGTCATAAAGGTAAGACTATAGCATAAGTAATAGAGTCATATTGTTATCCATCATTTGACTATTTTGCCACATTAGAAGCATAAAACGAGCACACTAATTGCCATCCTTGCAGGAAGCTTACACCGAAGCATTTATATACTTTTTGGTTCTAAATTCGGAAAGGGTCCACAAAATACAGGGAATTAAACAACAGAAGTCAGGATAGTAAACCAGAGCTGACAAAAAACCCTACTTTACATTCAAGTGTTGGTCATGGTAATAGGCTGCATCACTGAAGTCTGTATATTCACATCTCAAAAGCTTCTATTCTTTCTTCTTACTGCTAATTATCCATATTTCTCTTGCCTATGTGACACCATACATAATGTCTTTGTCCTAAAATGCCAATTTATTAATTATCACTGCAGCACCTCCCCGGTTTTCTCCAGATCTGATCTGTTCTGGTCTGACCACCTCAGATTTCTAGGTTTCCGTACATCGTCTATATATTACTTGATAACTACAGGGTGTTCAAGATAAAAGTAGCCCCATTGACAAATCAAAAGTGGCCAGTTACCTATTGCGCTGTGTCTATTTACTATTTAAACCGGTTCTGACCAGCTTGTTAAACGTCACATTTGTTCATTGCCCTTTCCAGCACTACAATTACACACCATCACACAACCTTGACCTATACTACGTCATAATTTAACCTTCACATTTTCATAAATATATGCCAGATTAGCTCCATTGATAGGCTGCTTTTATCTTGAACAACCTGTATTATTTTTCATTTATTATTATTTTGTTTCAATGCTAACATTTTTCTCACATTGTGAAACACTTTTCATCAAAAGAATAAGGTTCTACCAAAGACATAAACATTTAGGCTACAAATTTATCATGGGAGATATGGATGCTTGACAATAGCAAACAACAATGTAAATTTCATTATCGAATTAAAAATCTGTATCCATTGTTTTAAGCAGTCCCATCACCCGAGTGGTTACCGGGGCCCAAACTTGGAGTGTAAAGAATAGAACCACTTTTACCTGCCATGCATGTTGTAAGAGGCAACTAAGGAGGTTTGACTGAAATCAGATGCACATGTCCTAAACGTGTAGAAGTCTATGCGTTTAGGGGCCTACAAACCAATGTGCAACGATACACGTTCTTGGCAAAGATCAAACATATCACAAAGAGTGATTAACTCTTAGTGGACCAAGGCAAAAGTCACGTTTTACAAGCGCTTCACGCTTTGATAATCAAACGCCACTTAGCGTGGCGGAATGAAAACGCTGCCACTTCAAACGCCACTTAGCGTGGCGCTTGGTCCACTAAGAGTTAAAATTGGTTGTAAAGAACGAACGCAAAGAAGAAGAAGCAGTCCTATATCATCTAACATGCACCACAAATTTGTACTTAACTACATTTTCCAAGAGAGCCGCTGTAGCGTAGTTGTTAATGAACTCGCTTCGCAAGGCTGGTGGTCTGGGTTCAGCTCCGCAATGCGCGTGGAATTTTTCCCGACCCTGGCGGCTCTCAGGTCGACCCAGCCTCAACTGGGTACCAGACATGCTCTGAGAAAGTAAAGGCGGCCGGCGTGATGCTGACCACATCACCCATCGTGTGCCGACGGTCAATGAAAAATACAGGCCTAACACTGTATTGACCTATATACCACGAGGTATGAAAGGGTTCCTTTACTTACTTTTACATTATCCATATTTACACAGTCTGTCCACTTGGTCAAGTATCCAAAGTTTCGGTTCCAAGAGGAACTGATGTTCGACTGGCTACTTTAAATGAAACACCTAGTGAAGAAGACTGCTTTGTGATGTGTCAGTGTGGAAGTCGAGGTCTAATTGAAAACTGCAAACTTCAAACTTGTTTAAGACGTGACTCCTGTTTCCTGAGCCATGGCAATACTAAGGGTATGTGTCTGAAATCATTTATTAATATAATTCATCTTAATTACTTACTCATCTTAGTCGTCTTCAGTTCTGCCGGACTGTATGATAATAAATTGTCATCTTTTGATGCAACCTGTCGAATGAGATTCAAAAAATATTCTGTCTGAACAGAATCTTCAACCAAGAACTGTTTTATTGAAGCTGACTAAGATGACATGTTTATCATAATAATAAACATATACTGGAGTTGGATTGATAACATCCTCTGAGATGACCTAGATATTATAGTTGTTACAGCTATTGACATGTTACAGACACCAGGTGAAAAAAGAGGTCAAACAAAAGACTTCAAAAGACTTGACCAGGAGTCATGGAAACTTAAATGAAAATCATAAAACAGTCTTTGAGTACCTTACAAAACATGTTTTCAGATTGACTAAAGTGTCAGATTGACTAAAGTGTCAGATTGACTAAAGTGTCAGATTGACTAAAGTGTCAGATTGACTAAAGTGTCAGATTGACTAAAGTGTCAGATTGACTAAAGTGTCAGATTGACTAAAGTGTCAGATTGACTAAAGTGTCAGATTGACTAAAGTGTCAGATTGACTAAAGTGTCAGATTGACTAAAGTGTCAGATTGACTAAAGTGTCAGATTGACTAAAGTGTCAGATTGACTAAAGTGTCAGATTGACTAAAGTGTCAGATTGACTAAAGTGGTAAGTAAAGGAACCATTTTTTATACCATAAAGTAAATTGGGGACTTACGGTGTTAAACTCTGTTCAACATCATGCCTGCCACCTTCTACCTCCTTTCCCAACCCCCAGTGCTTTCCTGTTACCTAGTTGAGGCTTGGTCGATCTGAGAGCCGATATGGTAGGAAAAAGTTTCACTCCCACTGTGGAATTGAACCTAGACCATGTGCCTAAGATGCGAGTACACTAACCACTACACTTTTGCTACTCTCATTCAGATTTAGTAGGTTAGAAGAAGTTTGTTGCTGCCCTACAAGATACCTCTAGGCACAATGTTAGTCTTTTCCTATATCAGTCTCTGGTTAAAGATGATGGGATCAATGAATACACTAATACATCTCTGAAAGAATTACCAAAGTGTAAAACTCATCTGAATCTAGTATAATGTTCTATGTATGTTTTGAGCATGTAATGCCTGTATAGTATTAAAAAATTTACAGTTTTAAGAAAATAAACTGCTACCAATATATATCATATGCTCCTGCTTCTTCTGATTGATGTTTGCAATGAAATTATAGTAGTCTGTAACGGTTAGTATCTATAACATCACAGACATCACCAGTAAGTTAAACCAATAGCTGATACCAAGTTGTTAAACTAATAGTTGACTATTGACATCAGAAAGGTAACTCTAATAGTCTTATTACTATTGACATCATAAAGGTAACCCAAATAGTCTTATTACTATTGACATCATAAAGGTAACTCAAATGGTCTTATTACTGTTGACATCAGAAAGGTAACCTAATTAGTCTTATTACTATTGACATCAGGAAGGTAACCAAAAAAGTATAGTTACAATTAATACCATGAAGGTAGCTTCCCATTGATTAATCAATTATTGTTCCAGTTCTTCTTGTTCTACACTTCAGTGACAGTCTAAAGTTTAATGAAGACAATAGGATTGAATAATGCATGTTTGATAGTTCAAAATCTAGCTTTAGAAAATTACCTTGATGAATTGTATTCCTTTCACATCCCAAAGAGCATGGAGAACAGTTCTTGATTGATGGAAATCTATGTGTTTGCCATGCTGGAAAAGTATTATGCAGTCGTAAATCATGTCAGCCGGACAGTCAGTCTCATCTCTACACAGGTAAGATAACTTGATCAGCAACAATTTAACCCTTCCCTTTAGCTCTAGTCTTGATGCTCATTGTATTGTATTCCTCTTGTACTGATATACATTACATAGGGTCTGCAGGCAAGTTCTCTATACCGCTCAATCCTGGACAACTTGTTCAATATCTTTTATGGAAGTGAGTACAATATTTCTTGCTTCTCTCAGTAAAGTTTATTTAAGGGTTTCACTAGGGTATTCTTTCTTGAACCATTTACCTCCCACTTCAATGCTTGCTTTGTGATTCTTTGATCATTTCTTCTCAGAGTACGCCTTGCATATTTCCATCTTCTCTTTCTAATAACAGTTGTTACTAGTGGTTCACTGGACATTCCTTTGATTTCATCACCTCTTCTAAATTTGTTCCATTTTATATTCAATTTTTGCATCTATTTTAAATGCATTCAACTTAGTTCCTATATCTTTAGTCTTTTTCCAATTCTCGCTGGCATATGTTAGAATTGAGACTGCACTGGTCTTGATGTTTAGGAAACCTTAAATACCATTAACATTTGCATCCACATTTTTTAGGAATTAGCTTTACATGCCAGTACATTCATGATTTTTTCATACTGTCTGAAAATCAGCTTAATACAGCATTAGAACTAAGATTAATATATATTGCAGCTGTGTGCTATCACCATTACTGTACAAATCAGAATTCTGGAGAACAACAATATAATATATGTCCAAACTTTCCACTTTTCATTCAACTTGTCTGCAAAAGATTTAACATGTGTTCTAGCTAAGAACTATTTCTAACCAAGAACTGCTTGCATGGTGTCAGCAAGAGAATATAAACACCATTGTAAAAAAAAAACATTCTGAGATGAATCGAGTATGTGTTACAAATACAGTTTTTGACCCCAGTTGGTAAACAACAACATGGAAGACTCAAAACCACTTGGAAAACAGTAGAGCATGGACTGAAAATAATGAATAACAACTGAAACACAATACAGAGGATGACCAGGAACCAAGAAGAACGGCATGCATTTGTTGCTGCCCTAAGTGACAAGGATGTCACATGCTAGAGTGAGAGAGAACTTACGTATTATAATACTTTTAATTTTGTTATCAAATTATATTTGCAGAAGCTGATGATTTTCATATTTTGTCTATTATTTGTTAACATCACAGGCCATATGTCTATACTTGATGTCATTGAAGTTTAAGAAGAAACTGCAACTATAAATATTTGTGGGTGAACTTGGTTCATATTTCTTAAATGTTGGAGAGATATGTTAGAATGACTTTACTAATGATGGCACAAATAAAGATGCAGACAAACAAGCAGCAGAAGTGGAAAAAATGCGAAACAATCAGACACAAATGGGAACTATGAAGACTGACGTTGTCAGTCCATGCTTTCGTAGGGACTCTGAGATGTTATCTATCCATCGTGTTCTTGGCCTGCCTCGTGCTCTGCGCCCTGAGTGTCGATTATTGTAGGCACGTGATGGTAGTAAATGTGGTTCCATTCTCATTAGATGGCCGAACCACTTGAGTCTTTGCTTCTCGATGCACTCACTGTATGCATGGTATAGTACCAACGATGCTTCTGATATTCTCGTTTCTCACTCTATCTCGCCTTGTAACTTTGACAGCTTTTTGTAGACATCTCATTTCACATGTTGTAATCTTTCTTTTTGTGTCTTAGTCAGGGGCCATGTTTGGCACTGATAGCAGAGAGTTGGAATAAATATGCAGTTTATCAGTTGTCAGAATGAATATTGGTGGAAAGTAACAGTTACAGTCTTATACTACCGTGGGTACTATCAGGTGTCCGCCAGTCAGTTACTGGGGCCCAAATTTGGGATGTAAAGAATAGAACCACTGTTACCTACCACGCATGTCGTAAGAGGCGACTAAGGAGGTTTGGCTGAAATCGGATGCATGTGTCCTAAACGTGTAGAAGTCTTATGCGTTTAGGGCCTACCAAACCAATTGCAACGTATACACGTTCTTGGCAAAGATCAAACATATCACAAAGAGTGATTAAAATTGGTCGTAAGAACAAACGCAAAGAAGAAGAAGACTACCGTGGGAAAAGAATAAATAAGTAAAAATGCATATTTGAATGATTAAACATGAACGTTTTCTTGCACTCTTAAAGTATTAGTTCTATTTATTTTGTGATTATCATTCCAGGCATGACCAGTAATTGTCCAACAGAATATGAGCCAGTGTGTGGGGCCAATGGAAAAACTTACCCAAACTCTTGCATGGCCAGGTGTGCGGGTGTATATAACATCATTGCCAATAGGGCGTGCAATGATGTAGATGTCTGCTCCCACAAGCCATGTCCAGCAAATTTGAAGTGTATCCCACACCCTCAGATATGCTTGAATGAAATGGCAGGTGTGGATAGCTGCCCACAGTACAATTGCGGTAAGTATGCCACCTAGGAGAGAGAATAAGAAAATATGAACAGCTTTGAAAGTTTTGAATATTTCTGTTCACTGCTAACAAAAGATTGAAATGGGATGAAGGAAATTAAAAGAAGAACAAACATGGCTTTACAAAAATTAAACAACTAAAAAAATATGGAATGGAACTGACATGAAAACAAAGCTAAGAATACTAAGAGCATGCATATTCCCAGTGGGAACATATGTGTGAAGCATGGACATTTAACAAGGCGGTTGAAAAACATATGTCCTTTAGAATATAAGTGTTACAGAAGAGTCCTCCGTATACAGAGAAGAGAATAAATAGATCTACCCAGAAAGAACTAAAAATCAAAGAAAACTGGCTGATACTACAAATAAGAATGAGAAAATTGAAGTATTTTGGACATATAAAGAGACACGAAGGGTTGGAGAAGATCATCATGGAAGCAAACAGGAGAAGAGGAAGACCACAGATAAGATGGATTCAGGATGTAACTGATGGTTTGAGCATGGTGGTTTTGAGTGCAGGACATCTGACCTATGAGAGAGAGAAATTCTGAAGGACTTGGCAATTCCGAAGGACATGGCAAAGATCTGCTCAGGGCAAGCTATTTGAAGATGCTGATGATGACACTTAATTTCATGATTACTGTACCAGAACTAACACCAGAAATGGAATCCAATGGACTCTGACAGAGCAACTAGATGATCTGGACTTCGCTGATGATATAGCCCTTCTGTCACATACACAAAATCAGATGCAGGATAAGCTTAACACATTGAATCAAAGGTCCCAGCAACTAGGGCTGAACATTCATAAGGGAAAGACAAAGATATTGAGAATTAACCAAGCAAACAACAACTCGATCTCCCTGTGGGAAATCCCACTTCAAGAGGTAGAATCATACACATATTTGGGCAGCAACGTAGACAAAGAGGTTGGAACAGATAGAGATGTTAAAATAAGAATACAGAAGGCAAGGGAGCTTTCATTGCACTGGGAAACATTTGGAAGTCCAAAGAAATCAAATCTAGAACAAAATTCGGATATTTAACTCTAATGTTAAAGCAGTTCTACTGTATGGGTCAGAAACATGGAGAACAACTAAAACAATAGCGCATAAATTGCAAACATTCATCAACTGGTGTCTGCGCAGAATAGAGGAATAAGATGGTATGATAGGGTCACAAATGAGGAACTTATGGAGAGAACAAGACAGATTCCAGTGAGCGAACAGGTTAAAAAGAGATGCTGGCGCTGGATAGGACACACTTTGCGAAAACCGGAGGGAATATAACAAGAAGGGTCCTTTGCCTGGAACCCGCAGGGACAGCGAAAGAAGGGAGGCCGAGAAATACATGGAGACGAGATTTGGAGGCGGAGATCAACAATATAAAGAAGAGCTGGAGGAGCTGCAGGAGATAGCTAGAGATAGGAAGACTTGGCATGAGTTGGTTGAGGGCCTATGCCCCAACCGGGTAAAAGGCAAGAGAGAGAGAGACACAGAAACTATCCTTCAGATCACATAACATAACTGCTATGACTTTTGATTTAGCTATAGTCATCCATTATTTTCCAAAAAAGGGTACTCCACCTCAAATCTTTTATTGTGTTTGTAAATCAACTTTCTCATTTTCAGCTCTAAACTTTTCTCAATTCAAGTAATAAAGGTTGAAGGAAATGCTTACTGTCTCATTAAATATATACAGTGTCTTGTTTCTGTAATTCAGAGGTTACAAAATCTGGTTGTTTTATATACTTTTAAGAAATGATCTATGTGTCTACTTTAATACATTAACTATTGCATTGAAAATATGCTGTGGCTGAATTAACTGTTGTTCTCTATTTCACTCTACAAGTGTATGTACAAATTAAGAGATCTTTTTTAAAAATGAAATTTGATGAACAAAATGTAGTTTTCATAGTTAATGTACATTTCTGACAAGCTAACAAAATGTAGTTTTCATAGTTAATGTACATTTCTGACAAGCTAACAAAATGTGGAAGAATAACATAAGAATTAATTGACATTGATCATAAATGTAAACTTAATGTTGAACTGGCAGTGAAACAAATCCTGATGTGCAGTCAGCATCACATGGTCAAATGAGACAGAGAAACATGGACAGGTTGTATAATTTAGTAGTTAATTTGTTCAGAAACAAGATTTGATGAACAATGATAATTGTATTTATTTCTTTTTATTGCGTAAATTCCACGGCTGCTTATTTGAGAAGAAAGATTAGAATTCATGTACGATTACATGTATGTTTGATTCTAACTAAAGCGCTGTATGCTTTATTACGTGAATTCCACGGCTGCTTATTTGAGAAGAAAGATTAGAATTCATGTACGATTACATGTATGTTTGATTCTAACTAAAGCACTGTATGCTTAGAATTATAAACCTGACCATGTGCAACTCTTAATGAAATAAGCTTTGATGTAATATGATGCTCAACACATGAGTCTCACATATGAGTCTCAACACAACCGTATCGGTAACAACGAAATGAAACCAGACCAACAAAACAACACCGATAGAAAACAACTCTTAAATATCGGAACATGGACTGTTCGAACTCTAGCACAAAGTGGTAAACTAGAAAACATCAAGCAAGAAATGACAAGAACAGGACTTAACATATTAGGAATAAGTGAAATGAGATGGATAGGTGCAGGAGAAATGTATTCAGACAACTTTAGAATAATATATTCAGGAGGAAACAATCACACAAAAGGAGTAGGCATAATATTAGATGACGAGAGAGCAAAAATGGTGAAAGGATTCTGGACAATATCAGAGAGAGTAATGCTATTAAAACTACAGGGTACACCAGTAGATATCAACATCATACAGATATACGCACCAACAACAGATAGTACAGAAGAAGAACTAGATGATTTCTACAACCAGTTACAAATAGCTATAAAACAGTGCAAGGCTCATGAAGTGACAATTGTAATGGGTGACTTCAATGCTAAGGTAGGCTCTGAAAAGGTAGAGCGAGACAACTGGAGGATGTGGCCTAGGAGAGAAAACGATAGGGGGAACACACTTATAGAATGGGCAACAATAAACAACATGATAATTGGCAACACTTGGTTTAAACATCATCCGAGAAGACTATGGACATGGAGAAGTCCAGATAACAACACACACAATCAAATTGACTATATTATGATAAATAAACGATTTCGAAATGGACTGCTAAATATAAAAACAAGACCAGGTGCAGATTGCGACAGTGACCATGCACTACTGATAGGAAAAGTAAGAATAAAACTGAAGAAGATAAAGAGGAGCGCAAGAAACATCATATCGAACTCATCAACACTCAAGACTGACACAAAAGTGAAAGACTCATTTAAACGCATTATACAAAACAGATATAACGCTATGGAAAAAATAGAAACAATAGAAGAACAATGGCAGATGCTTAAAGAATCAATCCAACAAACGTCAAAGGAACTAACCCACACAACATGTCAACGGATCAAAAGAAATGGATGACGGAAGACATTTTGGAATTAATGGAAAATAGAAGGAAAAACAAACATAATAAAGTAGAATATGATCGAATCAATAAAGAGATAAGACAAAATTGTAAAACAGCAAAAGAAGAATGGCTAAATGAAAAATGCAAACAGATCGAAACAGAACACAAAGAAAACCCCAAATCAATATACGAAACGTGACGACTTACTTGGCAGCGTAAGCGTACAACTACTGGATGTTTAAAATCAAAGCAGGAGATATCCTGATGGAAACAGACAAGAAAATAGAAAGATGGACAGAGTACATTAAGGACTTATACAGTGATAACAGACAAGAAATAAACATCAATTACAACCATGAAGGACCACAAATACTTCCATCAGAAGTTATCAATGCCATAAGACACACGAAAAAGGAAAAACCCCAGGACCAGACAACATAACAACAGAAGAAATAGAAGCAACAGGCGAATTGGGCATAGGCGTTTTAACAAAATTATTCAATGACATCTACAACACTGGATATGTACCCAAAGATTTACGACAATCCATTTTTATAGCACTACCAAAGAAAGCAGGAGCGATAGAATGCGAAGAACACCGCACAATCAGCCTCATGAGTCACGTAACAAAACTACTTTTCAGCATTATTATGAGAAGTGTACGAAACAAAATAAGACCAGAAGTTAAGGAAGAACAATGTGGCTTTGTTGAACGCAGAGGAACAAACAACGCAATATATACAATAAGAACAATAATGGAAAGATCAATAGAAATGAAGTTGGACTTATACCTATGTTTCATAGACTACGCAAAAGCTTTAGATAAAGTAAAACATGGAGAAATAATCAGCATGTTAGAAAGTATAAATATTGATGGTAAAGATCTTAGACTGATCAAGAATTTGTACTGGCAACAAACCGCAGCCATTAGACTAGAGAGTAAGATTGGAATCTATCAGGCGATACAGTTAGGAGTACGACAAGGTTGCGTACTCTCACCAGACCTATTCAACTTATATAGCGAAAACATTATGAGATCTATAGAAGAAAAGACAGGAATAGCAGTCGGTGGACAAAACATAAACAACCTAAGATACGCTGATGACACAATTCTCATGGCTACAAATGAACACGATCTGCAAGACTTGATAGACATACTAGTGAGAGAAAGTGAAAAGAAAGGATTAAGCATGAATATAAAGAAAACAGAGGTTATGGTTGTCTCCAAGAAACAAGAAACACCAACATGCAATATCAAAATAAATAACACAACACTGAAACAAGTCCATCGATTCAAGTATCTAGGAACATTCTTAACACCAGATGGAAGATGTACAACAGAGATTAGGAGTAGAATAGCTCAAACGAAAGCAGCTTTTATGAAAATGAAGAACACACTATGCGTGAACTCACTACCAATGACACTGCGAAACGAGTACTCCAATGCTATATTGAACCAATTCTGATGTATGGCAGCGAATCATGGACACTGAACAAACAATCAATACGATCATTGGAAGCCACAGAGATGTGGTTTTACAGAAGAATGTTGAGAATTCCATGGACAGCAAAGAAAACAAACGTTGAGGTTTTAAATCAGGTCTGCACACAAAGAAACCTTATCAAAAGAATAAGAATCCGACAATCAAGGTTCTTCGGGCATATCATGCGAAGAGAAGGTTTAGAACATTTGGTGACTACAGGTAAAATTCAGGAAGGAGAGATCGTGGAAGACAGAGGGAGAAGATGTTAGATGGCCTGACATCATGGTTCGACAAAATATCGACGTCAGAACTGATTACATGCACCAAGCAAAGAGAGTTGTGGAGAGACATGATGCCTCGCGGCAGGCATGGCATTGATTGATTGAATATGATGCTAATAGTCTGGAAGTGGGGGTGAGGATGGCAGCAATTTTTGTTTTCGTTTGCCCTCTATGAATTTAGACATAGTCATGGCACCTAATATGACACCTCTGGCTGATTTTTGTATGAAGGCTTGCTTTCCTTATCTCTAGTGTCTCGTGTCATTCAGGCAAGCCCAACTCTGTCTTTAGAGGTACTTGTAATTTAAATCACCAAGTACAGTGATTAGAATCTCCTGTAGTCCAACAACATAAACTAACAGAAAAAACCCTCTTTAGAGTACCACATCTGAAGTTATACTGTAGCCTGGTATCAGATCTGATTGTTGTTAGAGTGGTTGTTAGAAAATTCTGACTATGACAGTTTAGAATCATAGTATATACTAATATATGTGAAGTTACTTGTTGCAGTTGATGAGAATGAGGTCTGTAACTCACACAACCATGACCCAGTTTGCAGTAGTACTCAAGAGGAGTTCACCAATATTTGCTTGCTCTATAATAGCAGACATACTATGGGATACTGGGGGCATTGCCAGGTAATATTTTTGTTGCTAGACTAATGCAACATAACACTTTATTAGCATGTGTTTCACTCTTTCTTTTTTAAACATGGTATCAATTTTAATAATAATTCATAACAACTATTAACCATTTATATTTTGTTTAAATTATTTTCTTCCAATTTCTGCATTTTGTGTCATTGTAGCATTTTTAGAAAGCCCTTCATTTTCCACTGTTCTTGTTTCTTTTGGTAGAGTATTGAAAATATTTAGTCATTTCAAGACAGATGTCACTTCTAGTTTTAACTTTAGTTAATTTTTGTTTATTTATGATGTATTTATAATTTTGCTTTCGCTGTTTCTCTAGCTTTGCTGTTGTTAAAGTCATTATGGCTGGCTGAGGGTCAATATCTATGCAGGTTTTGGGGTATGACACAAAGTTAATGATGATCTTCCCCATCTATGGGGTTGGTGTATTTCTGCTGAGATCTTCCTGTGTAAGAAAGATATTGGAGCACACATGGTTATTCACTGAGATCTTCCTGTGTAAGAAAGATATTGGAGCACACATGGTTATTCACTGAGATCTTCCTGTGTAAGAAAGATATTGGAGCACACATGGTTATTCACTGAGATCTTCCTGTGTAAGAAAGATATTGGAGCACACATGGTTATTCACCAAAGAGCAATGATGATGGTCTTATATTGAAGTTCTTGAAGGCTGAAATAAATTGTATTTTAGTCCCATGCAAAGACTGTGTGGGTCATTAGGCAATGCACAAATGTTTGCATGTCAAGGCTATGAAACATACTGGTGAAGATCTTGCTTCAACCCACCATGAATGTTCAAGAGTGCAAACTCATTCTCAATCTACGATCCCAAACAAACAACATGGGTGGGGCCACCAGACGGAAAAACAAACTATATTTAGGTCACTATCAATAGTTAGTTAGTTAGTTAGTTTGTTCCTTTCGTGCCAAAGGCGGCACATAGGGCAGAGGTTTTAGATCTCCATGTGATGCGGTTCTTTGCTAGCAGTTGGAGATCTTGTATGGTTTTACATCCCAATAGTTTACTTTCTTGTTGGATGGTTCTTCGAAGAGTGGTCTTTGGTCTTCCACTATCAATAAAATAGTAGGAAATGCTGTATTGATATGGCTTATCTTCTTATCCTGACGCTGTGAGGCAAAACAGGATTCGAGAAAAGAAGAAGAAAAAAGAAGAAGAAGAAATGACAAAATAGAAATTTCTTCAATTATTTGCTTCCTGATACATTTTTGTTTTTTATGTTAGAACATACATTCATAAATAGGTTAAAAAAAGACGCTGGCACTGGATAGGACACACATTACGAAAACCGGAGGGGAATATAACAAGAAGGGTCCTTGCCTGGAACCCGAGGGACAGCGAAAGAAGGGGAGGCCGAGAATACATGGAAACGAGATTTGGAGGCGGAAATCAACAATATAAAGAAGAGCTGGAGGAGCTGCAGGAGATAGCTAGAGATAGGAAGACTTGACATGAGTTGGTTGAGGGCCTATGCCCCAACCCGGGGTAAAAGGGAAAAGGGAGAGAGAGAGAGATACATTCAGAAAGCTTACAGAATTATTGTATATCTTCTTCAGAATTCTTGTTTGAACACAGGAGTTGTATGTGGGCATGATGGGGAAACATATAGTAGTCAATGTGCAGCATTAGCTGCTCGGGTCAGTGTGGATTACTTCAGCAAATGTCAGGCATATGGAAACCTAGCAAGTAAGTCTACTAAATATGGCAATAAGTTTGTTTACTGTGCTATGTTTCATTTAAGACCATTGTTTTAGGACCTTAGTGTGTCTTGTATCCATTGAAGGATAAATATATTTTGATTGAAACATCAATTTTTCCAGTTTTTGCACTTTGTAAAACTATCTGAATTCATTTTTGATATTTTGGCACTGGTTATACATTTTGTTATATTATCATTGTAATACTGGTAGTAGGTGTCTGTAGCATTGCAATAGTGAGTTTGATTACAACCCAAGAGTACCATGTTCAAACTCTGTGGAGGGCAGTTTGGAAGCAAATTTGTTCTGTGGATTTTACAAGCGATTAAAAAACCTTGCCTTTCAGAAAGCAATGGCAAACTACTGAACGTATAAGTGGTGCCTAGAAAATCAACTTGTTTACTGTGCTTGATGGAGATATCCTGTAAATAATATACAGATAAAGGGGGAAGACTGCAGTAAAACTTAGTAAAGTAGCGAAACACGTAAGAACAAAGTACTTTAGTTTTACATAATACAAAAACAGTGACGATATACAGCGATAATATACCACGATTTTCATTTTTATTACTGGCTTGACATGTTATATTATCATTGTAGCACTGGTTAAACATGTTATATTATCTGTGAAATTTAATGATAATTCAATAGCAATCAATGTAGTAGCTGTATAACATATAAGGGACTTGGCAAAAGTAGACATTATAATTTATTGATAGGGCATCCAGTTCTCCTCTTCAACTACATAGAGTGAAACATGTCTGTGCTGGAATGACATGCTAGTAAATTTTGATTAAGGATCCAATGCTTAACCACAAGTGAGTTTCCTAAATGAAGCAAGCAGTGGGCAATCTTCAAACTAACTTACTCCAATCTTGAAACACTCAGGAATTCCAGTAGAGACTAAAATACAGATTATAAATGCAATCTTTATACCAACACTGTGCTACCAATGTCAAACTTGGGCACTGACAAAAGAACAAGAAGGGAAAATTATCATATGTGAAATGAGATGCTTGAGGAAAGTGGTAAATAAAACAAGAAGAGACCATATCAGAAATTGAAGAAATGATAAGAACAGTCAGAACACCACCTGCTGTTAGATTCATTGAAAAACAGAAACTTAAATAGTTTAGCCACTTGGTGAGAATGAACCCGAAAACACCAGTTACAAGAGCGTACAACCTGAAAATGGAATCATCAAGAAGAAGGTGCTGACCAAGAAAAATATGGATTGATGGAGTTACAGACATCTTAAAACTCCAAAATATGACAGCATATCAAGTAACCGAGCGTGCATTGTCTCAGAAACTAATCATCAGTTAAATATGTGGCACCTAACAGCAAAAAACAGAGAGGGACAAAAGAAAGAAAGAAAGTGGGTCAATGCCTTTCATGTAAGTGTTGTGCAAGAGTTTCAAATAAAGCAAGAAAAACGTTTGGCAACCTTATAGGTGTCTTGAATGGGACAAAGGTAAGAATTGGTACATTCCAGAACATTCTCTTGAATTCTTAGTGGACCACGGCAAAAGTCATGTTTTTACAAGCCAATTGTTTTTAGAATAATAAATGCCCTTTAGTGTGGCTCCTGGTAAAAAGGCGTCCAACGCAAAGCCACATAGTGTGGTATTTAGTCCACAAGGAGTTAAAGATGCTGAAAGTTATCACTTTATTAGTTGTACCATGTAAAGTCTCCACATTTGCATAATAACTAGTAAATCATGTTATAATTTGTCTGCAGATGGAAAAATTAAGACATCGTCATGCAGCCGTGTACAATGTCCATCTATTTATCCAAATGACTGTTCAGGAATTGTTCCTCCTGGTGCTTGTTGTCCTATTTGTGGTATGTTTTTTTATTATAAATAATAAATTAATCTTAGATTCTCCTAAAGAAGTTAATTCTTTTTTTCATGTTTGTTGACCTACACGTTCTGATATAACCAATAAAAGGTTCACCTTAGGTTGAAGAGCGTGACTCGCTAACGAGGCTTTCATCCCCTACATAACAAACAATATTATAAATAATAATTGACTGATTGAATGGTTGGTGGAACCGTTATTATTACAGCTCAGTGAATGATCATGTGCGCTCTGATTTCCTTTTTACATATAAAGATTTCAGCCAGAGTAAGCGAACGTCGTAGCACATGCAAGGGTTACTGATGTAGTTTGGAGGATAGCAAACGTATGTTACATTTTGTTTAATTGGCATTGACGATTGTTCAGGGATAACTATTAGGTAACATCGTGGCCTTATATCAAGATAACTAGAGCACAGAAAGAACAACAGAAGGAATGAATGACTGGTTCTTTATTATATCAGGTGAGATATGTCCATGCGAAACTGAGCCCTGCATCTGCAACATCCATTAAAGGACTTGCTCTGTCAGAATTTTCTGTAGAGTTGCCTTACCTGTACTATAGAGTTTAACTACAGTAAATTCTGAGGATCTTCTTCTTCTTGTATTCACCTGCAACGAATTCAGGATTAGTCAGTACGCCTGGTATGGCACTTCTGACTGATTTTTGTGTGAAGGCCTGCTTACTTATTATTATTGTCCCCATCATACAGGCGTGCCCTCATCAACTTCAGACGTTCTGAGGATCTGATTTTACCAAATGATTATCATTTACCAGAGCCATGTTTGTAAAAAACAAGAAGCACTGGTTCCAATAATCAGAGAACTCAAATAGGTATGGCTGATTTGGCTGCAGACATTTCTCATTTTTTTTAAAAACATTTTTAGCAAGTTACTCACCAGAAATTATCTTGTATTAAGACTGCTATTTTATAAATGAAATATGCTTACATGTGTGTGTTATCTTGTTTGGTTGCACAAGTCCTTAAACATTATGTTCATGTTTGATATTTCAGCTGCCCAGATAACATTGCTGTGGGACTCTCGTTTAATGACTGCTGCCGCTAACCATACAAAATTGAAGACCATTTCTGTTTTGAATATACTGAATCAACTATCTGACCATGTTTCTGTCCTGGAATGTGATGTTTTTGGTTATCTCAGCGTGATAGGAGAGCTAGTTGTCATTGTTGGATCAGTCGTCACACAACCATCAGCACTTCAGGTTGGAATAAAAAAAATTAATTTTTGTTTGAAAAAAATTTTTTAGAATTTCATCATGTTACAATAGGTTGTTATCATCTACTTTTGTGACTTATCTGAAAGAAATGTTCTATCACTTCTTGAAAATTAAGAGAATGTTAACTAATTATATTTATTAAACTAGTGGGGTTTTATGTACATAAAATGTTATCAATAACCCATCTATATAAATGCGTTTCTTTTGGACAATATTCCTCCAGATAATTTACAGTTGGGTTAGGAATAACAACCCAAATATATTTTTTAAATGGCTCTGTTACAGGAATGGTAATTAGGAAGCAATGTACATCCATACATTGCTCGGTGGCTACGGGACCCAAATTTGGGGTGTAAAGAATAGAACCACTGTTACCTGCCATGCATCTCGTAAGAGGCGACTAAGGAGGTTTGGCTGAAATCGGAAGCATGTGTTCTAAACGTGTAGAAGTCTATGCATTTAGGGGCCTACCAAAGCAATGTACAACGTATACACATTCTTGGCAATGATCAAACATATCACAAAGAGTGATTAAAATTGGTCGTAAGGACGAGCACGAAGAAGAAGAAGAAGACATCCATACATCACAAAAACATGTACAAATTACGGAAAAGTGTATTAGTTGACAAGTATAACATTGTATGGTAACCATAATTTGTGTCCTATTTGTCACCAGGTGGAAGCCTGTCAAAGTGAGGCTAAAAGAATCCATTATCTTTTTAAGATGGGAAGTCCAAACATAGCATCCTACCTGACTTTGTCACCAATAATTCTGTCGACACTGGAGCGCTCATCTGTCAGCTTGACAATGTTGGATCCCATCTCTGACCCTTTCAGCTCATCTGACTCAAGTACTAGCCGACTGTCTGTGTATATTACAGATCTAACTTTCCAATATATATATATGTTAATTTTTTATACCATGTCTCAAATATAATGTACAAGTAAATTTCTAAGTAGCTTTTGATGTTGAACTCAGGAAAGAATGACTGACAAATACGATTATTATGATGACAGAATAGTACAACTGAAGAAACCAATGTTTTTTTTATTAGTTACAAATTATATTTTGTCATTAGATTAAGTGTCATTATTTTCCTATAAGTGTCAGAATTTTCCTATAGTGTCTGTATTTTCCTATAGTGTCAGTATTTTCTTATAGTGTCAGTATTTTCTTATAGTGTCAGTATTTTCTTATAGTGTCAGTATTTTCCTATTAGTTAGTTAGTTTATTCCTTTCGAGCCAAAGGCGGCACATAGGACAGAGGTTTTAGATCTCCATGTGATACGGTTCTTTGCTAGCAGTTGGAGATCTTGTATGGTTTTACATCCCAATAGTTTACTTTCTTGTTGGATGGTTCTTGAAGAGTGGTCTTTGGTCTTCCACGTTTTATTTTCCTATAGTGTCAGTATTTTCCTATAGTGTCAGTATTTTCCTATAGTGTCTGTATTTTACATGTCAGTATTTTTCTGTGATGTCAATATTTTTCTGCAGTGCCATAATTTAGTGTATTTCTCTGTAATGCCATTATTTTTGGCATCAGTATTTGCCTGTTTTGTCAGTATTTTTTTGTAATGTCAGTATTTGCAGGTATTATCAGCATTTCATTGTAATGTCAGTATTTGTCTGTATTGTCAGCATTTCACTGTAATGTCACTATTTTCTTGTAATGTCAGTATTTGCCTGTATTGTCAACATTTCATTGTAATATCAGTATTCCCTGTATTGTCAGTATTTGTTTGTAATATCAGTATTTCCCTGTAGTGTCAGTATTTTATTGTAATGTCAGTATTTGCCTGTATTGTCAGCATTTCATCGTAATGTCAGCATTTCATTGTAATGTCAGTATTTGCCTGTAGTGTCAATGAAAATGTCATTATTATCCAAACTAATATGTATATTTTTGTTTTCATTTTGTGAAATATTTTTTCCATATTGATTTTATGTGATATATTCACAACATATTAGACGATATATGTTGTGTGATAAAGCCATAACAGAAATATCACTTAAGTTGTATGTGCTGGCTACGTATTTAATTATAAATCGTTCTGTTGAAGTATACAGAACGATACAGACTTCAGAAATATATGTTCAATATAATTTATATCCTTTTTAAATGCAATGTAAATATTTGGTTTATATCAAAGTGCAATTGTGATATTTAACTGCAAGAATTCAGCTTTTCCAATTGTAGAAGTTTTTACAAATTTCTTGGACCCGACCCTGTGTTGCCGGCACTCGCAAGGGTGCAAGAAAAGTAACACTGCTACCTGCAAGGCATGTCATAGGAGGCAACTGAGGTAGGGGCGTAGGGAAGCTACCCTTGTAAATTAAAAAGCGTAGCTGAAATCAGATGTGCTGGCCTACTTGTAGGCACATAACTGGACTAACGTACAATTGTCCTTAGGCTCAGATCACATACAAATCATAAAGAGTGGTTTAACAAGTGGTTGATATGATGCGTTCGAAGAAGAATTTCTTGGATTAGATTTAACTTCACTTATCAATAGTCTAGAGAGAATGATAGTTGTTATGATACATTCATACAATATGATATTAGTATAGTTCTCATGATTTTTTTTTATCTTAATCCAGAAGCACTTGAGCTTTCAGTTGAGTTCTTCGGCTCGGTGCCATGGACATCGTAGCCCTTCGGTTTGGTGCCACGAACACCGTAAATCTGGAAAAATCTGGGTCTTTTCTGCCATCCCGCGGAATTGAACAGCACTCACAGGGGGCTTGTCACCCATCCTCTAACACGCTATGAACACGCTGGGGAGGCAGGCATAGTTCTCATGATACAGTATCATTATCAAGATGCTGCTAGTGTCAACATTTTTTATTAAAAACTGTTGTTACTGCCAGCAATACCACTTGTTACTGTCAGCAATACCACTTTTTAAGGTGGTGTAGAATATTGGGAACATGTGCCTGTGGAATTTAATGGCTAGTGCAGTTGTAGTGAAGCTGTTGAGGTTAGGATTTGTATTTATGCCCCGACAGAAATAACTCCTTGGCCTTACCAAGGATTGAACCTGGGTCTCCTGCATGGGAGTCCGCACTTTAATCCATTTGGCCAGAAGCTTTACTTTGCAAGTATTAGGTTACCATAACATGGTACTGTATCACTCTCTGACCAGATTGAGAGAGATGGGTGTCAATATTGGTGAAGCCGAAAGAGCGACATACTAAATATGTAAGGAGATTGATTAATCAACATCGAACTGACGTGTTGGGCCACTGGATGCTGCTGGATTTGCTGAGGCGAAGATCGGAGCACCTATGGACATGTCCGAGTGCTATGATGATAGTCCTCATATAACTGACAACATGGTACTGTACAATTCTGCGGTGACCAGAACATTGTGTTATCTGAAGGTCTTCCCACTATCCCCAAGCGAGGGCAAGCCTTGTTGGAGTAAGTCACTAATTCTTCCAGGAAAACTATGCAATGTATTAACACTTCGAGAAACGTCTTGGCTGAATGGATTAAATCACAGACTCCCATTCGAAAGACTTGGGTTCGATCCCCAGTAAGGCCAAGAAGTTTTTCTGTCGGGCATAAAGAAAAATCCTAACCAGAAAAGTTTTGTTGTGACTGTACTAGCCATACAACCATTACATTACACAGTCTCACTGTGACTGCACTAGCCATACAACCATTACTTTCCTCAGTCTCACTGTGACTGTACTAGCCATACAACCATTACATTACTCAGTCTCACTGTGACTGTACTAGCCATACAACCATTACTTTCCTCAGTCTCACTGTGACTGTACTAGCCATACAACCATTACATTACTCAGTCTCACTGTGACTGTACTAGCCATACAACCATTACATTACTCAGGCTCATGTTTTCCCTGTCCTGTACCACATTAAAAAGCAGTATTACAGGCAGTAACAGCATTATATTTTAAAACACTTCTTTCTGGAGTGAATTGAAATTTTTGGGTGCATCAAAATACAAGTGAATTTATGAGAGCGTTTATTTAATTATTTTGATATAATTTACTCGTAGCATGTTTTTATATTTCTACAAAATGTTTTCTTTATTTCTATGATATTTGTTTCATGAATAGTTTATATTTTGAATATTTTGAATATACAGTATAGTGATCTGTCATTGCAAGAAACATATTTAAGACTTGGTTGTACACACCTGGACATGCTGGAGCGCAGGACAATGAACGTGCTGACTTTCTTGCAAACAATTCCCTGACTCAAGCTGGCAGAAGTATGGACAGAGCCGATGTCATCAATGCAGTGCATGTTCATTTATATGATATGGGAGAGTCTCAGAGACTGGACCGATTGCAAGAATTAGTAATTTAGTTTGGACATGCCAGACAGTGTCGTCTTCTTGGTAGGGAAAGAAGATAATCAACTTCTCATGGGTACGGTGAGAAAGTGAACTTTGGGATGGATGTTACAAGATGGAGGTCGGAGCATGCATGGGAATACCCAATGTGTCATGACATTGATTAAATAACATATTTCATTCTTGTATTGAAGCAAGGTGGCGTCTGTGGCTTAGGGGATAGTGACTCGGTCTATTAACCTGAGTTCGAATCATGCTGCGGACAGTTTTGTTGCAAATTGTTTCACGTGAATTTTTACAAAATGACGATGGCACCACCTGTTCAGAAAGCAATGGCAAACTACTGACGTAATAATGCCTAGAAAAATCACAAACAGCGTTAAAAGCTGGGGTTGATTTGCAAAGTCCTGTAAAGGATATGCAATTAACTTTTTAACTTTTATTGAAGTATAATTTTTATATCAAAGATTTTGTTTGTTTAGTTTTTGATGACTACAAATCAGTTCATCAATGATGTCTGTATCAATGGTCTCAGCTTTAAGTCTTCTCTTTAATTTTGTTATAAATTTAGTTTTAAAATGCATAATCTTTGCTTTCATTTTTTACAAAACTCATGCTGTTTTATACATTATATATTGTAAATAAATTTTGATGCAGAATAATTTGATTGACTTGTAATTTCATGTACAAACAGATATTTTGATGTGTTCTGGTATCTGTAATAGTTGCCAAATTCTGGTGTCTGTAGTGCTTGCCATATTCTGGTGTCTGTAATGCTGAGCTTTAAACTGAAAGAAAACCACTTGAAATATTTGGTCATTATGTCATAGTTTGTCATTGTTGTTTGTTATATGTGTTTTTGTTGTTCATGGGCTATTTCAGATATTAAAATAACTTATGAATAATTGCTTTTCATGAAAAGAAAACTACCATTAAGGTCATTAGAAAAGAAGACCAACATTGCAGCTATAACTACCAGCATCTAGATAGAGAAAAAAATACGGGATATTGTTTTGGCTCACTTGTGTGTTGCCGGGACTCACATGGGGAGCAAACAATAGTAACCCTGTGAACTACAACACGTCATACGAGGCGACTGAGGTAGGGGCTTAGGGAAGCTAATCTAGTAAATAAAAAACATCACTGAAATCGAATGTGCTGGCCTACTTGTGGCCGCATAACTGGCACAACTTAAAATTGCTCTTATACTCGGATCACATACAAATCGCAAAGAGTGGCTAACAAGTGGTCAATAAGGAGCGTTTGAAGAAGTTTCAATTCAGAACTGACTGGACAGAACAGGCATCAAAACTGAGATCCGAACATATTTTGAAAGATTGTCACCTGATATGAATCAACTACGGAAATAGCACTGGCCAACAACGACAAACATCTATGGCAAGCTTTTTGAAAGTCTTGATGAACTAACAAACACAACATACATCCAAAGAACCAGACTCATTGTGTAGACATTGAACAAAAGTGTACAGGAAGAAGAAGATGGATTGTAAATATAGAAATGATGATCAATATATCTTGGCACTATTTAAATTGTGTTTATTTTGTAATGTATATAAGCTGACTGAATACATTTAGCTTCATGTCATTTCTAAATGTTTGTGAATGTGTCATTATGAAGTCATGGAGTCTCTTCTTCTTTCAAGAAAGGGGTCTGTGATGTGGAGGTAAGGTTTCCACCACTCGCTACAAAGGTACTTGGTTCGTTCCTTTGGTAGAGCGATCTGGATATTTCTCCAGCGATTCCTGATCTCAGTGTAGGTGAGGTTAAGTTACTAGTCCTATCCGAGACTGACGATAAAACATGGGTCATGTGTTCAAATTGAGCATGTGAAAGAACACATGGAAGTTGAAAATCCTAAATAACATGGAGACTAAAAATGGCAAAATTTTAAAAACTTGTAAATAATATTTGTAAATGTGGTTTTGCTATATTTCTGTACAAGTTTCACTAATTTTCAAAGTAGTATTAACTTATGTATGAATGTTATATGTGTAAGCTGATAAGAATAAGAACTACCAGAGTGAATATCTGATACTCATCATGCATATATGAATATACATGCCCAACATGATGGATAGGCGGACAAGCCATTAAGACCTTGGAGTGTGTCATTGGCTGATGGACATCATTGCTAGTGCATTTTTCCCCATGTTTGGACTTGTAGGACCTGGTTTTCTCGCTGAGTTACTGCTTAACCCTTTCACTTATCTGAGCCAATAAACTGGATCGCAATATTTTTTTAGGATGACACAAAGCCAGCATACTAGCTAATACAGTATACATTGCAATGTGAATGCATCCGGGAGTAAAACAAAATTATGGAATGAGAGGGTTAAGAGTGACACTTTGAGATGGGAATTTTATTCAGAATGTTGTGAAATGTATATTCAGAAAATGGTGGACTGCAGCTAGTTGCAGACGATCCAACATCTGCTTTATGCAGAAATGCCAGTGCAGATTGCTGTCTGTTATCGTGAGGCTGTTTGAATTGTAAACTCAGATGGCGGACGGTGGTGTTGGCAATGACGTCTACCTTACGGTAAAGTTAAAACTGTGACTGATTGACTGACATATACGAATTCTTCTGAACAAATTTGATATTCAATATAATTTATTTTGTTGCATTTTATTT
The DNA here is from genome assembly GCA_020796225.1 of Arion vulgaris. Taxonomy (NCBI): domain Eukaryota; kingdom Metazoa; phylum Mollusca; class Gastropoda; order Stylommatophora; family Arionidae; genus Arion; species Arion vulgaris. Next base: position 84,564,950 of record CM036756.1, read on the forward strand.
GACAGACATTTCTGTATCAGTTTATCCTTTAATTTGTACAGGCATCTGTTTGAGCTTGTATTTTATATGCAAGTTATCTGGTATGCTCATGTCAGTTTGATAAGCTTATAGTCTGTCCCATTTGTTTTTTGACAATCATTTATGAATTGTTTTATTTTAGGGTTGTTTGTTTTATTGTGTCAGATTTATTCTGTTGATTTGATATGCAAGATTTACTGTGTTGTATAAATTAAAGTCAATGTTACAAATTTCCTCTAGTCGTCACTTATTGTTTGTAGACAGTTAACATCTATTACTGATGATTTTGTTATTGATTAATTTGTTAACACACTAGAGGTACAAATAGTGCAATTTATTGATTGATTGGACCAGCATTACAAAGAGAAACACACAGAGATGTGTAAATAATGGCAATGTGCTGCTCAAGACAAAAAGACAAATGGTCTATGTTTCAGCAGTGGTTGATATGTAAGCACGAGATGTGTGATACTATGGTTTCTTGTGTACGGTCTAGTATCACAGAACTCAGCACATTTTCAGAGTGAGAGAGGGCTCATCCCTTAACTCTGTATTCAAGTTAACTCAAACACAACATGTCGACAACGGTCAGCGGCTAAATTTCAGACTCCATCCCACTCCAGCACGCCATCCATCGAAAACAGAATTCCCTTGATGCATCCTGCATGTAGAACCACAGAACATTTCCTGTAAGACTGTCCTCCCTGGAAAGGGATGCCAGCCCTATAACACAACACTACATTCAAAGCTATATGTCACCAAACATGAACTACAAACAGCAGTTGACTTCATCATAAGAATGCGTCTGACAGTATAATCATCAAAATAGCAATCGCAAGAACAAGGAACAGTGGTTGAATGTAGAAGAAGAAACAGAAAACTATACTATCTATTCTCTATCCCTGCTTTGCTTTCGCGACAGACCAAAAAAGGCACCTGGAGCGAGCCCTTATGCACTTTGTACAGAGTGGAATTTAGTGTTTCGGATATTCCGTCATCCATCATTTACGTGGTTGTCCTCTGGATCTATTGTATCCGAGTGTTGGCGCTCTTTGTGGAAGACTGTCTTGTGTTAACTGTGATATATACTAATGACATATATAAAGTTTCAACAGTTTTGTGGCACACATCTCTCTTGCTCTCATGAAACACAAATTGTTATAAGTGAATGAATATGTTTATTTGTAACTTAGAGACATGAATGAGCAAAGATGTACAAACATGAGTACTACTACTGACTGCTGAAACTGGTAAAATCAATGGCATGAGTTCCAAACACCGACTACATTTAATATGTACAATTGCAGGCATGGATATGAGGACAATGAAATCATAGGGAAATAAAACAGCATCATTTATTTCACATACATTTGAAACATCACATATTTGGCATCCATCTGTAATTATATAACATGTTCACATATATTCAAACAAATCAAGACTGTAAATGTTCACATTTATACTTAGAATTTACTCATGTTCCTCTCTCTTAAAAAAAAAAAAAAGTTGCAATGGCTTAACTGTGTATACTTGCTGTGTATTGTTATTGTTTTTGTATTTTGTAAAACTACAGTACTTTGTTATTACCTGTTTCAGCATATACTTGACACCAAAATTAACCAGATGACTAGTTTGTCAACAAAATCCATCTTGTACTTTAAAACCAATGAAGACTTGTGTTCACTGATACTTTCGACTTAGGAAGTTTACACACAAATTTTTTTTAAGACTTTTAGATTATTTATTACATACACAGAAAATACTAACAATATTTGACAAAACAAAAGTAACACTTGATATGTCTCATTCATTTAATATGACAGATAATAATGAGAGAAGACCCAAAAAATATTTGAATAATAAAGGAACACAAATTTAACTGATTGGCTCTTATAAGACACTGGGAGAGCACCATTATTCATTTTTTAGAACGATCTTAACCCTTTAGCTGCTAAGGACGTATATATACGTTTTCCCCATTCACTGCTAAAGACGCATAAACATGTCTGTTATTATCTCTCCTCTGTGGGCTAAAAATGTGTTAACACATTATACATTGCTACTGTCACTGCTATAGGCGTACATTCACGTTTGTGACCTAGAAACAAAGAGTAGCTATTTTTAGCTCAGCCCAGAAAGTATGTAGCAGCGAAAGGGTTAAAGAAAATTCATTTATCTACAAAATGGTATATTACTCAACAAAATCTGTTAATAATTAATAAAACTGCAGCTGGAGTTGTAGATACACCTGCACTGGGAAAATAGTACTTCAATTCAATTCAGCCATGGCCCATTTTTTAATTCAGTAGCTAATCAGTTAACTTGCTAGAATGTTGACAACTTAATGTAACATAACTGGTATGCTTTGATTGTGTCAAGTACAGACACATACATATAGATATAAATGTATACTTGCCCACATGCATAATCTGCTGAATGATTGATGTCAAACCTCTTCAAACATATAAATAATATGATATGTGATACAAGGATATTTGCTTCATGGATATTATACTATAGCTGCTATTGGGGAAATAAAATAGTTACAATCAACAACTCATGGCACCTTTCATAGATGCTTAACATTTTTCAGCTTAGCTGAGAGCTTAACAAGAGTCTAAAGGTGAAGGACTGACTACACTGCACCGAGTTTCCCCACATAGCTCCATCCCTCTTGACAGAAATGGCAAGTCACCTGTCAAGAGTATTGCACAAAGCACGAAACTTTGTAGCTTCAGCAACAATCCTAGGAATCTTCAGAAAAAATTCACATGTGAACTGAATGCGCGATCCAGATTCAAATTCCCATCCTTCAGAAAGCATCATATCCACTTCACCACAAAGACTCTCCAAGCTGAGTCTCAGTATCAAAACACTTACACAATGATCCTAAATTGTTTCCCCAATTAAGAAAGTACTCGTTTTCAAATGGGTAGACTAGAGAATTGACTGTATATGAACAAAAGCCACTATACATTAGTGATTTAATCCTGCGCACTGCCCTGTGCTATACCGACTCCTCTACATTTCTACTCAACTAGTATCAAGCATACAAGATATGAAAGCTGTTGTTACTCAACTAATCTCAAGCATACAAGATATGACTGTTGCTACTAGATACTATATTCAAACAAACCTTTCTAACAATGATATATATATAATGTATCAACATAATGAAAGCAAACATTCCTTCTGATAAGTGAGAATTTCTTCAGCGTTTTCCTTTATTTAAATTAAAACAATGGAATTCCTTTCACTAATACAGATTGACAATCACGCTTTCCCATACATATGAACACAATATTTTGTTCTTGCAAATGTACTGATGAGACACATGCTAGGAACAGTCGAATCATTTCAACAAGTCAATATACATACAAGGTTCATAATAAAATCATAAAGAAATAAAATCATGTACAATTACAAGAAGAAAACCAACTTGTCACAGCATGTTTACAACCAGAACCATTATATATCAAAGACATGATGCGATCTCCATCTAACTCTAACAGTGACAGTCATACTTTGCAGAACTAGTTTACAAATAGGAGCATCACAAAAATGACAAGCTCTACTTTGTAAGTGTCAACAGCAAGTTCTCACAAACATTACTTTGTAAGTGTCAACAGCAAGTTCTCACAAACATTACTCTTTGTAAGTGTCAACAGCAAGTTCTCACAAACATTACTTTGTAAGTGTCAACAGCAAGTTCTCACAAACATTACTTTGTAAGTGTCAACAGCAAGCTCTCACAAACATTACTTTGTAAGTGTCAAGATGATCTTTTCTCTAATCATGTTTTTGCCTCGCAGCATCAGGATAACAAAAGATTGATAGAACAGGCTTTTGTGTGCGCTCATAAACAGTGTTTTTCACCACTTCTGTTGTCTCTGAGGTCCACCTTTTTAAGTGTCAACAGCAAGTTCTCACAAACATTACTTTGTAAATGTCAAGAGCATGTTCTTTTATGTGATATACCCATTCGAAACCAACTTGGCACACTGAACTGTTTCTTTACACCATCTTCAATTACATTTTTACAATCATATTTTTCTCATTTCATAAAATAGAAATTCAAACTTGTTAAAATGTTCATGCAAGTCTTGCAAACATTGACCTGCCATAGTAATTCCATTCAGTATCTATCATATGCAAAATGCAGTAACATCATCTGTTTACAATTCTTGTATCACATCTTGAACATTTCTTAGTTTTACCATCTTTCTTTTTTCTTATATATCTATTCTTCTTCTGTTTTTGTCAGCACACTGTTACTTGGTTGTTAACCCAGTGTCGTGGTTTTATGTATTTGTCTTGCACTTCTCTGGTGACTTGTGTTGTCAGCACACTGTTACCTGGTTGTTAACCCAGTATCATGGTTTTATGTATTTGTCTTGCACTTCTCTGGTGACTTGTGTTGTCAGCACACTGTTACCTGGTTGTTAACCCAGTGTCGTGGTTTTATGTATTTGTCTTGCGGTTCTCTGGTGACTTGTGTTGTCAGCACACTGTTACCGGTTGTTAACCCAGTGTCGTGGTTTTATGTATTTGTCTTGCGCTTCTCAGTGACTTGCGTTGTCAGCACACTGTTACTTGGTTGTTAACCCAGTATCGTGGTTTTATGTATTTGTCTTGCACTTCTCTGGTGACTTGTGTTGTCAGCACACTGTTACCTGGTTGTTAACCCAGTGTCGTGGTTTTATGTATTTGTCTTGCGCTTCTCGGTGACTTGCGTTGTCAGCACACTGTTACTTGGTTGTTAACCCAGTATCGTGGTTTTATGTATTTGTCTTGCACTTCTCTGGTGACTTGTGTTGTCAGCACACTGTTACCAGGTTGTTAACCAAGTGTCGTGGTTTTATGTATTTGTCTTGCGCTTCTCTGGTGACTTGTGTTGTCAGCACACTGTTACCGGGTTGTTAACCCAGTGTCGTGGTTTTATGTATTTGTCTTGCACTTCTCTGGTGACTTGTGTTGTCAGCACACTGTTACCAGGTTGTTAACTCAGTGTCGTGGTTTTATGTATTTGTTTTGCACTTCTCTGGTGACTTTTTGGTAGAAACGCTGTGTATTGTTATTGTTTTTATAAAACTACAGTACTTGTTTTATGTGTTTCACCATTACTACATAGTTTTACTGCAGTGTTCCCTTATACCGAGAATTCTTCTATAACATTTGTATTCAATGGCATCAATGTGCATCTCATCTGATCTGTTTAGTGTCCAGGTATCACTGATAAATCTTGTGAAAGAATAGATACATGAACTTCAAAATTTAATTTGTAATTTTTGTTTGTCTTGCTCTTACAGATTCTTCAGTTGTAGTAATTTCTGTAGATAGCTGTTCTCCTAACCACCTTCGTTAACTGCATACAGCTAGCTTAATCACATTATCAAGTAACTACAGTCACATACTGATCCTAGTCATGTAACTGTCAGATGTAGTACCTTGAAATAGCACATCGGTGTGACATGGGTCAGGTCTCAACAAAGTATAAGAATTATAACTCCTTGCAAGAAATCATTGTCTATGTCTCGACTCCAGCACTGGAACATACAAATCAGGACCACTCAAGCATGTTTGAAACAGTGACAGGTGATGGTTCTGAATACAGTTGACAACCTCAATATGAAAATGAATTGACACAAAGACCAACACCGTTTTAAAAAAATAAACATAGAAGAACATGACTTCCAGTATGGTGCCCGATGCTATTTTTATAAAACAAGCACAAGACAAGAAGATGGAACACAATTATTACACTGGAACAATTTATTAAAACTTCCTCAAGATATTCATGAGAATTAGCAATCAGATAATTGAAACAAAATGAACAGTGGACATAATCATGAGATTTTCAGAAAGGTCACTGGGATACTTTGCTCAATACTATTTTTTTTCATTCATTGGGTGCGCCACGTGGAGTTTCAGTTTTATATCATGTGCCAGATGTCTTGCATCTGTAGTTGTTAGTCTTTAATGTCACAGGATATCTGTGATATTATCTATCCATCTGGTTCTTGGTCCTCCTCTGCATCTGGGCTCCATTGACATTTCTAATGTTCTTGTTTTTCAATCTATCCTGTCTTGTACCATTGATGGCATTTCTTAAGCAGTTCATTTCACACGTTGGGATCTTTCTCTCTTGGGATTTAGTTACGGACCATGTTTGACATTGATAACAGAGTTCGAAGAAATATGGAATTTATCAGTTGTCGCTTGACTGTCATGTCTATGTTTGGGTCTTTGAGCAGTGGGGACAGTTGGTATGTCACTGCATTGGCATTGAATTCTAACTACTGGAGATAAACATCTCATACACATAGCTCAAATTCAACAATGTCATCATCATCATTATTATTATCATCATAGAGAAGATACAACTCTGGTAATCATCAATCAGAGAATAAAGATTCTGACTGACAATAAAACAGGACAAATTATAAGCATTGTAAATCACAAGCAACATTATAATTATGAGACAAGTAAATAGAAAGTAAAAATATGTGATATGACAGATAACACTTATAACAAAAAAGCAAAAAACATATGCCAGAGTCTTGAAATAAGATATGCTGTTTCACAAGCAGAAATCTGACAAAGTACATTTCAAACCTGATATGGTATGTCACAGGCAGAAATCTGGCAATGTACAATTGTAACATCTACATTACAGTAATTTACAGCTGTTTTCAAACATATGATCCATGTTAATAAAAACATCAATAGTACACGCATGAACAATATAGAAGGACACACAAAAAAATAGTTCAGGACCTTGTCTGAGAACCAAATATTTCAGTCAAGCATTCCCAACTTGCACAAAGACTAGATGTATCTTCTAAGTCACAGCTTGCTGTTCTGTCATTACTTTTCTTACATGTACCTTGTATCAGTTGCTTAATAAAGCACCTGTGTTGCCAGGACTCACAAGGGGAGCAAAGAATAGTAACACTGCAACCTACAAGGCATGTCGAAAGACATGACTGAGGTAGAGACCTAGTGAAGCTACACTAGTAAATAAAAAGCGTTGCAGAAATCAGATGGGCTGGCCTACTTGTAGGTGCATAAGTGGCACAGCGTACAATTGCTCTTAGGCTCAAATCACATGCAGATTCTAAAGAGTGGTTTAACAAGTGGTAAATATGGAGCATTTGAAGAAGAAGCTTGATAAAGACCAATGGTAGAAATGTCAAATTAGTATTTTTTTTCATTTGTTAAAAAACATTTGAGGTTTTGATATTTCGACATTTGATATATAATTTTTCTGCAGTTTTCTCCATGATCCCTTTTCTTCATCATGTCCTTGTCATGCCCAACGGCCCATAATGCAGAGGCAATAAATCTCCCCTCAATTCAATTTTGTGCCTTTCTTTCTATCTCAAACCTAGTTCTAAGCATGTTTTTCATTGATAGTAGATCCATCTCCTACCAATATGGCATCCGGATCTTCATGAACAGTTTGGGTTACTTCTGCCTCTGTTTGCTTTCCTTTTATTTCCTTCTATTTATTTTATTTTTAACCTTTCCTTTTAGCAGTATGTGGTCTCCAGCCCCTATAACCTTTTTGTTTTATTTACAATGTGGGGGTCTTGGTCCCTCATTCATGCCAATCTCAGTTACCTTTAACTTCTTGTGGACAAACGCCCACTACGTGGCTTTGGGTTGACACCTTTTACCAAGAGCCACACCAAAAGGCATTTTTGTATACTAAAAACAAATGGCTTGTAGAGACATGGCTTTTGTCCTGGTCCACTAAGAGTTAATGACATGTATTGAGAGGAGACAGTGATTATATTCTTAACTACCTTGGAAACACTAGTTTCTTTTCTTACAGTACAATTTGATGAACTTGTAAATCTTAGTGCTTAGAAACATTCAGAATCAATATAGAAGTAAATATGATATCAGAGACAGAAGAAGTGTAGTAGATACAAGAAATGGTGTTTGAATGATCAATCTAACCACACACACACTCATCCTCAATCTTCATAATGATCAATCTAACCACACACACACACACTCATCCTCAATCTTCATAATGATCAAATAATTTATGCAATGATGACAACAGCTAACAACAATCCCACAACTAGACCGGTCACCTAGGCTCGGATGCTTGCTTTTGATGTAGGCCCATCTAGAGCCTGTGGTACACCATTGATGCTTTTGGACTTGAGTATTCCATCCTCCTCAACCATCACAGTTTCCTGTCCGTTTTCAACCACTCTAAGGAAATATATAAGACTGTGTTACTCAGAGGCAAGAAAAAGAGAAGAAAGTCTCATGATCATTCAAACTCTGCACATATTTATTTTTTCAGACAAAGATTGATACATTGAAATGAAAATTGTGGCAAATCCTTTACATTGATACATTATGACTGGTTTAAATCAAAGTTGATTGCGATGATGGGTTATATCAGAAGACACAGTGTTAGTAGTGAATGGTTTAGAATATCTGAGACATGGCATGTAAAGAATAGTATTAAACAGAAACTGTAAACCTTCACCAGAAGATGTCTGCATCAAATATTTTTCTCAGATAATAATAAGTAAAAAGACTTCTGGAAGAGAACAAGAAAACCACCAACATTATTACTTCTTGTGATTGCTATTTTGATGATTTCAACGACAGATGCGTTCTTATGATGAAGTCCACTGTTGTCTGAAGCCCATCTCTGGTGCCATGCAGATTTAAATGCAGTGTTGTGTTCTAGGGTCAGCATCCCTTTCTAGTGAGGACATAGAAGGGACAGTCTTGCAGGACAAGTTCTGTGGTTTGATCAGAGATCCCACAGGGACACAGAGTAGATGGAGACAATCATAGCTTGACCAACATGACTAAAGATGAAGATTATATGCAAGTGACTATTGACAACCCCCCACCACATGAAGCAATCTAACAGTGTAACCAAATAATAACTGTCTGAAACCCACAATGGAAGGAAATAAGGTAGGGATGTCAAAGAACAGTAGAAGATAAGAGACTGAAGAACGGAGTTAATAAAAATATAGCCCCAATTAGAGATAAGTGAAAGTTGCAGCTACATATTTCATTAAAACAACAGCAGAACTAAGTAGTAAGTGACTAGTTTACATTGTGTTCTGCCTGAATCATCTGTAGAAGCACATTTTCTGCTTCAGTCTGCTCATTTGATATAAGTTTGTACAGTAATAAGGCTGTTTAATGGAATTTTAATTGCACTTTCAACTTGGAATTGGCTATGACAGAGCTTATAAGAATTCAGATGAAGATCATCGGCTACCTTTTTAATACAAGGTCAACACACATCTTGTAACTTCATGAAATAATGTCAACATAAACATCTAATAATAAATAAAACGTACTGGAATTTAAAAAATTTAATAAATCTAGTAATCAGTACTACTTTCTTGGAATAATGTAAACACAAACATTTAGTAATGTGTACTACTTTCTTGGAATAATGTAAACACAAACATTTAGTAATGTGTACTACTTTCTTGGAATAATGTAAACACAAACATTTAGTAATGAGTACTACTTTCTTGGAATAATGTAAACACAAACATTTAGTAATGTGTACTACTTTCTTGGAATAATGTAAACAAAAACATTTAGTAATGTGTACTATCTTCTCCATAGATTGATAGGACTATCATCATTGCACTTTGTTGAGTAAACATGTGTGCTCCAATCTCTTTCTAACATAGGAAGATCTCAGTGGCAGTGCATGAACTCTGTAGAACTGGTGAGGGTCACCGATGTAATTTAGCAGATCGTGAGAATATTTTGTAGAAATTTTATTTTTAAAATCTTTCTAATGAATTTTTGCACGGGCAGCGACTTTTCAACCTGCTCTTCATGATTTTTGAACTACTAAGGGTAAACCTTCTTGGAATATAGTAAACACAAACATAATGAGCACTAACTTTTTGGTGACAATACGTTTTCCATTGACCATTTTAGTTGATGTAGATGTGGATCTGAAGTTTCCACCAGCTGTTGGACCTCCAAAGCTTGTACTAGAGAAGTGGGCGATTCTGTTACAAAGTAAAAGCAAGTGTTTTTACAAAATTGTTGATTTGATACATTTCAAATGTGCACAGACAACCACACAAGACAGCATGACACAAGAAATCCTACAAGATTCGACATCAATGATGAATATCAAAACACATAGTAAAGTAGTTTTACAAAGAACAACACACACAACTGATGTTTCTGGAAGGAACACTGCACAAACCTCAGTGTGAGTTACAGAAGACAGTGAAGTTTATAGGAATGAATGAATGAAGGGAGGAAGGAAACTGATGTTTTGATCAAACAGTCTTTATCAGCAAAAGATGCAAAACACAAACAAATGCAGTATGCACACAAAAAAGATGGCACAGTATATAAAATGGAATCCAGAAAACAAATGAGTATCTTAATTGTATAAGATCATTGGGGGAAGAGAAGAGAAAGAAAGGGGGAGAGAGAAGAAAGGGGGAAGAGAGAGACAGAAGAAAGAAAGAAGATGCATAGTTACAATACACAGCTCTTGTTAAATTCCCAGCTGTGTAACAAACCTGATTTAGTTGTCTGAAATTTAGATTAAAAGTAGGATTGCAGAAATCTTTCTCTTCTAGACACCAAATGAAAATTTCAAATTTCAATATTGGAAATCATATGATAAATGTGCTTAATTATTAGTTTTATGGAAGCAGCTGGAGTGTATTTGGAAGGAGGAGCGCACCAATAGGTGCTAAATCTGGTGTAGCAGCTGCAGTGCACTCGGAAGGAGTGCTAAATCTGTTGTAGCAGATGTTGTAGGGTGTATAATACAAGTGACATAACAAAATTGTTTCTATTACACATTGATGTTGTATAATTTCCAGGTTATACGTTGTTCAAAATACAAACTGGGAAGAAACTACATAACTGAAATAAACAACAAACAGCACACAAAAAACTACACACTGAAAGATACTAAAATCTGAAAGGGAACAACCAATTTTTAAAAATAACAAACAGCAAGAAACTACAAATTGGGTAAAAAAAAAACATTCAGCATTTAACCACAAAACGCAAGAAACTATAAGCTGAAAGAGAATACAAACTTAAAGAAACTACAGGCTGAGAAGAAGAAAAAACTAGAAACTGGAAAATAATACTATGTGAACAAAAGATAAAATAAAATAAATCTCAGAAGAACGACCTCACATAGTCAGAAAGGGCGCATAGTGTAGACATACCCTTAGGCGAAGATCATAAAGCCCAAATATACGGCGAAAAATGATCGTTAAAGAGCAGTGAATACATAAAGGAAGGGAAAGTGTGGGGGACTGACTGTCAGCGAGACAGAGTCAAAACATTTCCTGTAGGCTAAATTTCAGAAGCCCCACCCTTCAAGTGTATGGTACTCTACACAAGTAGGGGCTTAAGAACCAAGGTGCAATGTACAGTCGGTTTGGCAAAGATCAAATAAACATCACAATAAGAATGATCAAATTGGTCGAAAAGAACAAACGCAAACAAACAACAAACAAACAAACAAAATAGATGGATTACTGTGATCTAGGAAAAGAAATTCCTCTACAACTGAGTACCCCAACACATCTGAAGAGCCACAAACCAGGTACTCACTTAAGAAATGATGCTACAGACAGTATACAATGTAATCTCATTTGTTAAACTTGAATTATCTATGAACAAGAGATGTGAGGGTGAACTGCATGGCAGAACACCTGACAGGTGATTAGTTCAATAGGAATGTGTGAGGAGGTGAATAAGAACACATTTTGTTTGGAGCAGTCCAAAAATATACGAAAAACTGATTAGAATTGAAATAATGGTGTTAAACGTGTTGTTTTTGTATTATTCAGTTGCTGGCAATGGATGCTCCATGATTGTGATGGAGATTTAGGAATATCAGAAACAGGAAGGGGGTGTGTTTGTTGGTGAAAATGTGTTTAAATATCACAGTTTCAAAGAACAAATGCTTCTATTCTGTAACAGCTTGATATTAAAGAGAGTTGGCTATTAAAGAGCATAAAATCAAGGAAAATTATATACTTCGGACACAGCAAACGTCATGAGTGCCTAGAGAAGATAATTTTTGAGGGAATGGTGCCTGGAAGAAGATGGGAGGAAGACCTAGAAGATGATGGGTGCAGGATGTCATTGACTATCTGAGATATCTTGCACCCATGTCTCAGCAAGAGGATAGTTACCTGTGCATGACTTAATGGATCAGATTAGAATTACTACAAGATTAGTTAGTTACCTGTGCATGACTTAATGGATCAGATTAGAATTACTACAAGATTAGTTAGTTACCTGTGCATGACTTAATGGATCAGATTAGAATGACTACAAGATTAGTTATTTACCTGTGCATGACTTAATGGATCAGATTAGAATGACTACAAGGCTAGTTACCTGTGCATGACTTAATGGATCAGATTAGAATTACTACAAGATTAGTTAGTTACCTGTGCATGACTTAATGAATCAGATTAGAATTACTACAAGATTAGTTAGTTACCTGTGCATGACTTAATAGATCAGATTAGAATTACTACAAGATTAATTAGTTACCCCTACATGACTTAATGGATCAGATTACAATGACTACAAGATTAGTTATTTACCTGTGCATGACTTAATGGATCAGATTAGAATTACTACAAGATTAGTTAGTTACCTGTGCATGACTTAATGGATCAGATTAGAATTACTACAAGATTAGTTGTCTGTGCATGACTTAATGGATCAGATTAGAATTACTACAAGATTAGTTACCTGTGCATGACTTAATGGATCAGATTAGAATTACTACAAGATTAGTTGCCTGTGCATGACTTAATGAATCAGATTAGAATTACTACAAGATTAGTTAGTTACCTGTACATGACTTAATGGATCAGATTAGAATTACTACAAGATTAGTTAGTTACCTGTGCATAACTTAATGTATCAGATTAGAATTACTACAAGATTAGTTACCTGTGCATAACTTAATGGATCAGATTAAAATTACTACAAGATTAGTTACCTGTGCATGACTTAATGGATCAGATTAGAATTACTACAAGATTAATTAGTTACCCCTACATGACTTAATCAATGAGATTAGAATTACTACAAGATTAGCTATCTACTTCCTCCCTTTAACACAAATGTTGTAGGGAGACTGCTGGGGATGATCTTCACATCAACATCTCCCCATGTATGTCTGTTGTAGAATCTTCTTTGGATAATTTACATGAGGTCTGTCCACTATTTTATGTTTGGAATTGATTGATTTTTATTTCTACCTTTTTTTCTCTCTCAGCCACAGCTCAATGAGAGATAGTTTTAAAAATGCTGGAAACCCTGAACTATATAACTAAAGGGTCTAAATGCAAAGGATTTGAGATCATTGCACCGAGTTTCCCCATACGACTCTGTCCTTCTAGGAAGAAATGGTGTGCCCCTTGTGGAGAGTGTTGGATGAAGCACGACCTCCTTAGCTATATTTCTAGGGATCTCCATGAAAAAATTTCACATGTAACTCGGTCTGGATTTGAACCTACAATCTTCAGATCACTAGGCAAACGTCTTAACCATGTATCATGTATTTAAAATCACTGATGTTTTTTCTTGTTCACGACATACAATAGCTCCTCATATAATCCAAATCTCATAATAAGAATAAACTTATGGATGTCTTTGGTTTGTAACTTGGCGGACCATGTATGAAATACCTAGATTTACCTGATTAGTAGTATATAACTGATATAACTTAATGGGCCATATTAAAGATTACAAGCTGAGAAGTGTTTCTCGATATACTCATATCTACAACATACAAGACTGAGGTCACTGCATTACTTGCATGAAAAAGTGCACAAAATAGTCAGTGAAGAAATGAGAAATATGAACAAACAGCTATGTAATAAACACAACAACATGCGCAGCAGTGCAACTGTCACCAAAGTCTATTGCTATGTTTGTGATGATTTTATTACAAGTTGCAAATAAAATTAGACTATACTTTATAAGACTTTCAACAACATTCCTTGACAACTTTATGATATTTATGTATTTTATTTCTTATATTGTCTACTCATGCAATATCAATGGTTAATATATAATAATAGTACACATATCTAACATTTCAAACTACTATCAACCAAACAAAAAACTATGTTGATATTTATATCCAATAGGTATGAAACCATGCTAAAACCATGCTAACACCTTGAGACTCAATCAAAACTCTATGACAGTAACTGTCAGGCAGGGTATTTGTATCCCATTTGTTTTGCAAACATTCACTTCATTAATGACTATGTTCAATGTAGTAATAACTTCAAAACAATTTCAAATATTGTCAGTGTTTCATTTTGATGTGAGTCCATGTATTAAGGGTACAAGATCAGATCTAAACTTGAATCAGATCTTGACGCCCAAGTGGTTACCGGGGCCCAAGTGGTTACCGGGGCCCAAATTGGGGTGCAAAGAATAGAACCACTGTTACCTGCCACGCATGTCGTAAGAGGCGACTAAGGAGATTGGGAGTGGGGATAGCTACCCCACACTGTAAAAAACACTAGATGGCTACAGAACGGAGAGCGAACCAAGTAAACGCTGGCTGAAGCCGGACACATCACCGAAGGATAAGCACCAGAGCTCCAAATAGTGCTGAAGATGTGACGTAAAACACACCAATGCTAAGGCTGCATGAATCAGATTTCCACATGAATAAGATTTACAGAAGTCTAGTACATCAGTTTAGGCGCTGATCACGAGAGAGATCTAAACTTCACAGACCTCCGAAGTCGGAGAAAGCACGCCTGTATGGCAGGGGACACTGATAAAAAAGGAAAGCATGCCTTCATGCAAAAAAAAAAGAAGTGCCATACCTGTGCCCTGACTACACATGAATTAATAGTGGTCAACGATAGAAGAAGAAGATACTAGAAATATAACAAAACCTAGCACATAAATAAAATGTAATGATTGGATAGACAATCATTTCACTTTGGTGAATAACCGTATGTGCTCCGATCTCTTTCTTTCACAGGAAAATATCAAAATCAAAGTACAAGCCCTGTAGCACCAGCAAGGGTTGTAATTTTGTCAAGTAGTAGATGCCCCTTAGGAATGTCTCTTTCATCACAGCCTGCCTGAAAAGCTCTCTGTCTCTAGCATGTAATCCCGCCTCCTCTAGCATCATGTTCAAGATGATGTTGATATCCCCTGCCTTGTACTCCAGGAATTTTGTAAATAGTAAAATTTGTAGGACAATTTCTTTGAATTGGTAATAATTATTTTATAATATATTATCTTCTTCTTCACCTTTCAACTCCCAACAGAGCACAGGTCTTCAACAAACTGCTTCCAGCTCTTTCTCTCTCTTGCCATCCCTTCCAATTCTTGCCTTGTTTTACCTATCCTTTTAATATCAGCATAAAGCTCTCTTCTCTCGGTATGTCTAGGCTTTCCCCTACTCCTTTTATATATTATTTTTATATACTATTTTATTTTTTTACACTATATTATATATATTTTAGTATATTAATAGTGGTGTGAGAGGCTGTGGGGAAAAGTAACAGAAGGAATCTGATGACATGGACAAGTTTACAACTATAACAGCAAGAGACTGTGCAAATGTAGCCATTAAAGGAATGTAGCCAGTTAACTACATAAATAAAAGAACACAAGTTATGATTACAAAGTTAAAACAACACAGAAACATATATATACAGTAATAATTCAATATATCATACCCATTGTTAGATCCAGGAAACCCCATGAAAGGATCAGTCATCATGGACATGGACATCATGGGAAATCCAAAGTGCACGCGGGGGAAGCCTAGGAAAGGGTGGTGTGTGTGGTGAACATGGTGAAGTCCACCACCATATCTACCCCTGCTGTGCTCACCACGCTCCGCGGAATGGTCGACCATAACTGAAAATAACCAATTATTTGCTGTGCAAGTTGGGCCAACCAATCTTGTTTTCATGCAGTAGAAATTCATCAATACAAGCAATACAGTCTAAAGATACAATAAATATTCAATGCAGCATTTAAGATAAAACATCAACAAATCAAGATATAACTATCTGGTTGATTGATTGATTGATACAACAATCATCATTGCACTTTAGTGAATAGCCATGTGTGTAGTGATCTTTTTCTTACACAGGAAGATCTCAGTGGCAGTGCATAAGTTTTGTAGCACTGACGAGGGTCCCATGTAATTTAGAAGATGGTGAAAATTGTGTATGTTGGGTTTTTTTTTTTTTAATACTAAAATTTTTCTAATTAATTTTGTCAGGGCAGCGGCTTTCCAGCATGCGCTTCCTGATTTTGAAATGTCAAGGGCTCTTCTATGTGTTAAACCTAAACACGGGACCTACGTTTTATCATCCATCTCCAATACAACTAGGAACTCGATCACACCTGCACTGAGATCAGGGATCTCTGGAAAAATATTCTGATGGCTTCACGAGGGAGAAAACTGAGATAGAATAAGTGCATTGGAAAAAGATGGAAACATCTTCACAGGTAAACAAATAAAGTTATTTACTTTGCAGTCGCCTTGCTAAAGACAACAATATTGAAATTATCCCAGAGAAACAACAAGAGATTCACAAGAAACAACAAAATACTGGAGAAGATGGAACCATACCTGAAGATATGAAGACACTAATCACATTCGGGGAATTAGAGCTTGCAACATCTAAATGAAAAATTAGAAAGTCGTCAGGCATCGATGACGTGTCAATCAAAATGAGCAAGAATTTAGGAACCGGAATGAAAAAACTGCAGATGTACAATATATATATTGGGCCTCGGACAGAGTCCCACAGCACTGGAGAGAAACGATACTGATACCACTTCTAAAATTAGGGAAATACAGTTCTACTACTTTCAGCTACAAACCAATGTCTAAAAAATTATCTCTCCAAAATATTGGAGAATCATGTAAAAACAAAGTACTGTAGTTTTACAAAGTACAAAAACAATATATAGCGACGTTTCGACCAAGAGACCTTTATCAAGCAAAGGGTACACCAGAAGCAAAGAAATTCAGACTTCTTATACGGCAGAAAAATATGCCTAAAAATAATGGAATATATCATCAATCTCAAGCTACAGCGTTACCATGAAACTAATAATCCTCTTGTGCCACATGAGGCAAGTTGATCAATCTCAAGCTACAGTGGTACCATGAAACAGATAATCATCTTGTGCTACATGAGGCAAGCTGTTATCAGTCAACCTACCTTTCTCAAGATGCAATCCAAGATGAGAAACTGGTACTAGTAGCAGGAATAGATCTAAGGAAAGCATATGACAAGGTTTGGAAGGAAGGACTACTAAAGAAAGAGAAAAATTGCACAGTAATTGGTCGAAACGTTGCTGTATTTTGTCATTGTTTTTGTAATTTGTAAAACTACAGTAATTTGTGATTACGTGTTTTCACAGTAATTGATAGGATATACAAATGGTGAAAGCATATTTGCATAACAGAAGAGTCTGAGTACTATATGACCTCAAGAGTAAGAAAATTATACGATCATAGCGTTTCTCCGGGACAGGTTCTGTTCCCCTCTTCCCCCTTCCCCCACTTTTCTTGACCTACTTTAACTAACAGAGGCATAACTACCACATGGAAAGAAAGGGACAATGTACACAGATGACAAGGTACTGTGGTTAAAAGATAGTATACAATAGTGGCCACCAAATAGCTATAGATGCATTAACTTTATGGGTAAGCAGATTTTGTGTCAGCATCAAGTTCTTGGATTCTCCGAAAGAAGTTAATTCTGATTTTTTTCATGTTTGTTTGCCTACACACTCTGATATAACCAAAACAGGGTTCGTCTTTAGGTTGAAACGGTGTGCTTCAGCTTAAAGAGGCTTTAATCCTCTACATTAGCGGGTCCCAAACTTTGCATTACCGCTGACCCCCTGTTAAATATTTTGCTGCCGCGGACTTCCAAAAGTTTCTATATATGAAATCTTCTAGCAATGGAATTACTATTACGCCAGAATAAGTCAAGCTGGCTCCAATGTTCTCAGACTGCGGGAAACTTCAAATTATCTTTTATTCTGTCCTGTCAGACATATAGTCTCCGGTCTAGTCCGGGTCCTTTGATTTTGCAGCAGAGCTATTTTACCACTGTTTTTATACATGTTTTTAAAATTTATTTTTGTTTCAAATGTCAAAGATCATAATATTTCTTCAAGTGCTTGAGTACCACCTGTAAATACCTCGCAGACCCCCGGTGGTCAGCGGACCCAAGTTTGGGAAACGCTGCTGTACATAACAAACAAACAAATCAACATGTGCAGCATTTGACTACTTTTTCTATGGTAAATTATCTTGTAGAGCAGACTTCATTCATTTCATTGTTTATCATCTAAGCTGGTACATATGATAGAAATAACCTGAATTTTTACAACATATTAATAGCAATATTGTGACATTACTGAAGCCCTTTGAATATCTAATGCATAAGATTAATCAGACAAATGCATGCATGTCATTGGTGCTCCCAGCATTCAAACCATCTAATTGTATTTGCATTAGAACATGTGATGATGGAATCAAAGAAGATGTTACACAAATAATATATTAATGTTGGAACCTAGGCTTTCTGGTCTCTTTCATCGGATTAAATCGATAAATTAGACCAAATGTTTTAGCAGAGTACACACCACATGAGTGGTTACCGTGGCTCAAAATTAAGGTGTAAAGAATAGAACCACTGTTACCTGCCACACATGTTGTAAGAGGCGACTAAGGAGGTTTGGCTGAAATCAGATGCGTGTGTCCTAAATGTTTAGAAGTCTATGCATTTAGGTGTCTACCAAACCAATGTGCAACGTATACACGTTCTTGGCAAAGATCAAACATATCACAAAGAGTGATTAAAATTGGTTGTAAAGACGAACGCAAAGAAGAAGCAGAAGCAGAGGACACTAACATTAAACATGGAGTAGAAATTTTAGCAGCTGTATTTTCATTATGTCAATCAAAACACATCAACACTGTCAACAACAAGTGTATGCAAATGAAATCTGAAAATCCACTCAATTAAAATGGTAATATCGCAAAAGGTGATTGTGGTCCTTGTGGGACAATATGCAAGCCTACAGCAAACAGTCAGAAAACAGTACTTAAAACATTATACAAGATCATTATACAACAAGATCAGCTGAATTTTTGTGTGAATAAGCCATGTGTGCTAAGGGATATTGATTAATGTCACAGTGACATACTAACAACGACAGGGTTACTGTTCTTTGCACCTGTGTACAACAATATCGTGTACAGCCTCTGACAACATTTCAAGTGAACAATTTTTCAGCAGTGTTGACAACAGGTTTTTAGACAACAGATGTTTTTTTCTTGACAGTGAACGTTGTTGAGATACCTATATTTTGTACAAGTTTTATTGGCAACAGCTTTTGAAAGGACTCACAAAAATCGAATAGTGATCTCTAGTGAAGCTACCCTAGTAAATAAAAAGGGTCACAGAAAATGGATGTGCTGACCTACCTGTAGGTGTATAACTGACTCATCATACAATCGCTCTTAGGCTCAGATCACATCCAAACCACAAAGAGTGGTTTAACAAGTGGTTGACATGGAGTGTTCAAATAAGAATATTGATCAGTTTCTATCATTTATTGGGTGATCATTTCAAAAAAATTTTTTTAATGTATATGAAAATCGTGGCATATCCTAAAGGACATAGCCATCAACTATAGTAAATGAGTCGATTTTTCTAGGCACCACTTATATGTTCAGTAGTTTGCCATTGCTTTCTGAACGGTGAGGTCTATTTTTACCTTTTGTAAAAATCCCTATTAAATAGAGACCTATTGAACATGACTTTTTAAAATTGTATGACAAACCTTCATTCACTACTTATATTTGGTTGAATAATGAAAGATATGCATTAGTATTTAGCAGAATAGCAATACATAATTATTTGGTGCAAACCTAACACAAAAAGCTACTGACAAGAATAAAATAATAATTTATATTCTTCTTCTTCTTTGCGTTCAGCTCTTACAACCAATTTTAGTCCTCTTTGTGATATGTTTGATCTTTGCCAAGAATGTGTATACATTGCACATTGGTTTGGTAGGCCCTAAACGCATAGACTTCTACACGTTTAGGACACATGCATCCGATTTCGGCCAAACCTCCTTAGTCGCCTCTTACGACATGCGTGGCAGATAACAGTGGTTCTATTAATAATTTATATTAATTACAGTTGTGAACAAATAAATCTACTGTAGAAAGATACTACGGGGTAAAGTCTCTTGGAAGAGACAAATGGTAGAGAACAACCTCCCTTTCACGGGCATGCAAAGACATCTGAGTTCAGAGTATGCTTACATAAAGGACACTGAGGACTTTAGAATGAAGATACAAGATCAGATGACATTAAAAGGGGATGCACTAGCATTGGGGTTAGTTTTATTAAATACAGCTGCGGTGATGCCTGACCTCAAGGTATATGAGATCAAGCATCTAGTCCTATCAGAAATGGACAAAAAACAGACATCATATGAGCAACTTAATGCTGTGTGTTTGTGTCCTAGCAAAATTAAAGATAAGTTCAAATTTTATTTATACCAAACTGAAACATCCTGGAGAGCGAACCTAAATAAAAATTGCATTATGAAACTGGATATATTGGACTGAAAAATGCACCTTTGCTGTAAATATAGCATAACATGCTTATGCTCAAAAGGCTCACATCACAAAAATAACAAATAGGTTTATGAATGGCTACACTAAAGAGAATGAAGAAAGAAAGGAAATATACAATTATATCATATGTCTTCGGAACGTTTAATCTTATGTACAGTGGAGATACAAAATCAAATTACTTTATATCTGGTCCGGAATGTCTAACCTTGTACTGAACTAGTATTATCTCATTGATTTCATTGCTTATTCTCCCAATATGATTTTTTAAAACACAAGACATACAGGGTTTTACATGCATAAATAGGAGAAACAACCATAACTATTGAAATGTCCCAACTTCTATATCTCTTTCAATAATTATTTTATAATTTACTCAGTACTTCTTCATTTGTTTGTTTCTGGATCCATGAAATATGTTCAAATTCTTCTGTAAATCCAATCTCAAAGGATTCAAATTTAGGTCAAAAATGTTTCCACCAAATATAATTCTTTAAAATCTGTTGTAAAGTAGTAGAAATTCCTCCATAGCTAAGTCAATATTCCTTCATAGCTAAGTCAATATTCCTTCATAGCTAAGTCGATATTCCTTCATAGCTAAGTCAATATTCCTTCATAGCTAAGTCAATATTCCTTCATAGCTAAGTCAATATTCCTTCATAGCTAAGTCAATATTCCTTCATAGCTAAGTCAATATTCCTTCATAGCTAAGTCAATATTCCTTCATAGCTAAGTCAATATTCCTTCATAGCTAAGTCAATATTCCTTCATAGCTAAGTCAATATTCCTTCATAGCTAAGTCAATATTCCTTCATAGCTAAGTCAATATTCCTTCATAGCTAAGTCAATATTCCTTCATAGCTAAGTCAATATTCCTTCAAAGCTAAGTCAATATTCCTTCATAGCTAAGTCAATATTCCTTCATAGCTAAGTCAATATTCCTTCATAGCTAAGTCAATATTCCTTCATAGCTAAGTCAATAGACTTTTTCAAAATAAAATGTATTATGGATTGTTAAAACTTGAATTTAAAACTAGCTCTGTTTGAATGACTGATTGATTGACAGGACCATCAACATTGCACTTTCGTGAGTAGCCATGTGTGCTCCAATCTCTTTTTTTACACAGGAAGTTCTCAGTGGCAGTGCAGGACCGTAGCACTGTAGCACCGCGAGGGTCTTCATGTAATTTAGAAGATGGTCAGAATATTTTGTAGGGATTTTGTTATTTAATCTTTCTAATAAATGTTGCCTGGGTAGCGGCTTTCCAGCCTGCTCTTCTAGATTTGGAACTGCCAAGGGTTCATTTACGTGCTCAACTTGAACATGGGACCTACATTTTATCATCCATCACCGATAGGACTAGGAACCCAATCTCACCTACATTGAGACCAAGGATCTCTGGAAAAATATCCTGATAGCTTCACAAGGCAGCGATCAGAGTACTTTGGAATTAAAGGTGAGCGCCTAACTTCTACGCCACAAAGAGCCCCATTATCTCTGCTACCTCGGAGACCTAGGCTAGCTCTGTACCAAACATTACACAATAACAAGTCCGATTTATAAAATGAGCAGGTTGTGGTAAGTTCAAGTACTGAAACAAGGATGACTAATGGCAGGATAAGCTTACTTGTTGCAAATTAGGAAATAACAAAAGTAATTATAAATCTATAATTAAATTACAACAGCCTATATACATTGATAAAGCAATGATATAGCCTGCATGAGCTGGATCATGCCTGCAGTGTACTTCAATCCAAACTAACAACATAATACTACAGCGTAAATTAGGCAATCATTTTATATTTACTCTCACACTTCTTCAGTACCTAATTATGATCAGAGTACTTGAATTGTTGCAATCAACATGTTACTGTTCCCTCTAATTGTTAAATTGTACTAAATATTTAATTTTAAACAGAATTGTCATAGTTATCATAAATATTTCAAGCTACATTTTTGTGAATTGATTAAAAGAAGGCAAGAAAAAATCCAAACCAAAAAAAACAACTTAGCATTGCCAAACAAAAGGACACATATATACTTTTAGACATTAAGCACCAACTATTTTTGACAACTGAATGTTTCTTTAAACAGAGAACTACTTACCCTGAGCTAGCAAAAGGGTCTTGTGAGAAGAATGATGATCCAAAGTTATTCCCATGGGGAAACCCTGAATAAGATACAGAAAAATGTTTTTAAAATAACAAATGAGATATTTTTTTTTTAAATTAAAATATATAAACATTAAAAAGGGCCTAAAGTTGAAGGATTGACTTCATTACGCTGGGTTTTACCTCGTATGGCTCTGTACCTATCCGCAGGATATGTTCAATCAACAAGAATGCAATCAACAAGCACACTGAACACTAAATATTTCACTGATTGGCTTCTGTCAGCCGCTGGGAGCTCCATTATTTATTTGTTTCAGAATGATCTTAAAGAAAATTCATTTACCTACAAAATGATATATTACTCATAGCAATATGTAAATAATTAAGAAAGCTGCAGCTGAATTTGTACATACACTTGTAATGGGAAAATATAGCTCAAATTTAATTCAGCCACAACCCGTTAATCAGTGAAAAGTGTTTCTTTCAAAATATGAGAACTCTATGCCTATTGTCTATTCCCAGGTGGAAGATGGAGTTGGTTGTCCTTGCCGATAAGCGTAGGGATGGGAGGTTTAATTTACGTTTTAGGGCCAGATTAGTCGCGCTTGTTATGTTATATCCGCATTTATGTAGTGCTGTCTTGACATTGTCTTTCCATCTTTTTCTTGGTCTTCCCTTAGCTCTAGTACCTGATCTATTTTTATGGTATGCTGTTATTGGTGGTTGGTTGTATTTCATTCTCATTAAATGTCCAAACCACTGCATTTGTTGTCTTTTGATGTAGTCAGTGCATGAAGTTATGCCCACTCTGCTTCTGATGTTCTCATTTTGTAGTCTATCTTTCTTGGTGGCCCCCACTGTCTTCCTCAAGCATTTATACCTAGTATTATAAGAAGTATTATTCTCAATGTATAGCACATGACACACATTAACTAGTGCACATACCACTAAAGAAACTGTTAAATGGATCATCTGTGCCGAAAAAATCTTTGAAAATTTCCTCCGGACTCCTGAAATGGAAGTTGAAGCCTCCAAAAGCAGATGCATTACCAAAATTGAAGTATTCATCTCCTGTATGACCTCCATTAAGGATACCATCTTTGCCATAGAGATCATAAACTTCACGCTTTTTTGCTGAAAATTAAAAAACAAGTCATGTCTAAAAATTCATCTCATATTCATATTTAACAAATCAATAATAAGTTAACAATGTGTCACCAGATGCTATAGATATATAAATATAACAAATATACAACTATATCAAATACAATTTTATGTTAGCCTTTCAGACCTTAGGGAATGAAGTGTTTGTCACGTTAAATTTCTACCCCCTATTGTGCAGGAGGAAGGAGGGCCAATTACTTTTCTCCCATATGTGGGATTTAACCCTTACCTGTCTGCCCAGCATGTTCGTAGCGCGTTGGACTACGGATGACTATCCCTGTGTGTGCGGGTTCAATTCCGAGGGATGGCAGAAAAAGCCACAAATTCCCCAGATTTACGGTGTTCGTTGCACCGAACCGAAGGGTTACGATGTCCATGGCACCGAGTACTTAGAGCTAATAAGTTCAAGTGCTTCTGGATCGGAGAGAAAAAAACACAAAAAACCCATACCCTTCTTGTTTCTGAGACGATAGGTCGACACTTATGCACTACGCCAATCTACGTCTCTCTCTCTCTGTCACAAACATGCACATACACATATATACATGTTTTTTTTACTTATAAAAATGTTTTTTAAAAAGCCAAGGGACCATTTTCATAACCTGAGGTATATTGGGCTATATGGTGTTAGGCTCGTATTTTTAATTTACCGTCAACACAAGATGGATGATGTGGTCAACATTAATTACTAACACATACGCTATTGCGACTCGGTGCGTATGTATATATATATATTTATATATACTACAGGGTGTTCAACTTAAAAGCAGCCCCAGTGATAAATAGAAATTTGCCAGGTACGCATTGCATCTCGTCTATTTACTATTTAAACCGGTTCTGACTAGCTTGTCCTATGTCACATTTGTTCATCGCCCCTTCCCGCACTACAATTACACACCATCACACAACCTTGACGTATACTATGTCATAACTGAACCTTCTCATTTCCATACATATATGCCAGATTAGCTCCATTCACGGGTTGCTTTTAAGTTTAACACCCTGTACAATTGTGTTATATTCGTTTCTCTATGACACAGAAACACAAGCAGTTAGAAGATAAAATTTCAGCAACTTTGAAATCCTTGGTAGCCTAACAATCAAACATAAGGATAAGCAGTCACCTAGATTAGTCATAGAAGAAACAGAGCAGAAACCTATCAATGTCATTTACACTCTAAAACAGCTGCTAATTCCTGTACAGACAATGTCTTTTATTTGTACAGGGATCATGAAATAATTTCATTGGGCTTAAAGATAGACTAGGTGTGTGTCAATACAGCATCTATTAGGGAGGGAGTAACAGGTTGGCTAACTTCACTAGATGTGCCAAAAGGGAACGGATTGATCACTATTTGACTAGCATGAGCAGTTTGTTTGTCTGAAGAGGTTTGTAGTCAAGTGTGAAAGATAGACCCAATGAATGAGATGTCATTTTGCAACCTCTCCTCACTAGCAGAAAAAAAGAATGTGTACATAGGTACATGTTCACCTTTGACAATATGAATATCTTAATGGGGGATTTCAAATGAAGTAATGGAGTAAGAGTATAAAGTATGGGTGTGAAGCATGGGCATTTAACAAGGCAGTGGAAAAACATATATGTGCTTTTGAATATAAGTGTTATAGAAGATAGAACAGTCCTCCGTATGTCATGGACAGAGAACAGAACAAATAGACCTATCCAGAAAGAACTCAAAGAAACTGGCTGATGCCACAAATAAGAATGAGAAAAATAAATTATTTTGGACATATAAATAGACACAAAGGGTTGGAGAAGATCATTATGGAAGGAGATATACCAGCAAGGAGGAGAAAAGGAAGACCATGGAGACGGTGGATTCTGGATGTAACTGATGGTTTGAGCATGACGGTTACAGAGTCTGGCCTATGAGAGAGAGAAATTCCAAATGATTGTTAGGGTGGCAAAGTTCTGTTCAAGACAAGCTATTTGATGATGCATGGAATAAGCAAGATAATAAAACATTATGGTTATATTATGTGTACAGTGATCTCCACACCCCAACTAGTTCAAACAGAAACACAGATACATACTGTCTGATAGTACATCATATGCCTCGGATATTTCTTGGAACTTCTTTTTGGCTTCATCCTTGTTGTCTGGGTTTTTGTCAGGATGCCATTTCAGGGCCAACCGTCTGTAGCTAAAAGAACAAATCAAAATCAACAATAGATTTAATATACAGTTTCATTTTCAATTGTATTTAAAGGGTCTAAAGGCGAAGGACTTCATTGCATCAGTTCATATGGAAATAAAATGAAAATCATGGCATATCCTTTACAGGTCGTAGCCATCAATCATAGTAAACGAGTCATTGATTTTCTAGGCACCACTTATATGTTCAGTATGCCATTGCTTTCTGAATCAGTTCATATATCTGTCTCATAATGGCCTACGTTTCTGAAATCTTGCACACACATCTAATAATTTATTGAGTTACTCTTTTAGTTCCCAGCTTGTGAATGTTAGTTCCCAGCTTGTGAATGTTAGTTCCAAGCTCACCCATATTAGTTCCCAGTTCATTCATATTAGTTTCCATCTCATTCATGTTAGTTAGTGAGTTAGGAGTTGTATCTCATGGCAAGTGACAACCATATCCACATCATTTGCTGATAGTCATGATCCTACCTGTTCCCTACCTCACCTAGCTCATGTCTGATTCCTCAGGCAACAGTCTTGTCTGACTGGCTAAACAACATAAGTAAGGTATGGGAAATCATGCTTAACCTTCTCACATGCAATTTTCCCCGCCCCACTTCCTTCAAGTTAGACCACAGTCTATTCCAGTTAAATAATAGTGCTGAAGTTGAAGACCAGAGGTGCACTACAACAATCAAAATGCACAAAATAATGCAATAAAAACATCTCTGAAAATAAGCAACTCATCTCAGTTTCCAGCTCACCAAAACACTAAAAGAGCATTGTTCAACACAATCTTTCTCCCAACATTATGCTATCAGTGCAAAACCTGGACACTGACATCAAACAATAGAAGAAAACTAGTCACGACAGAGATGAAGGGTTTACGCAGAATGCTGGGAGTATCAAGAAGAGATCGGTTTAGATATTAAGACATCAGGAAAAAAGTGGGTACAACATACAACATCAGTACTGAACTTCATAAAGAAACAACAAATTAAATAGTTCAGCCACATAAACAGATTACCAACAGACTTAAAGAACAATATTACTCCAATACAGTGGATACAAAGCAAAAGGCTGTCCACTCAAAAGGTGGACTCGGAGATAACAGAGGCCTGAAAAACACTGTTTATGAAAGCGCACACAAAAGCCAATTAACACTCCTCTTATCCTGATAATGTGAGGCAAAACAGGATTAGAGGAATGAAACATCTTCATAATGGGTTTATAACATGCACAATTTACAGAAAATGGACAGGATAACTAATAGAGAAGATAGTGGACAGCTTAACCTCATGGCAAGAAGAAGACCAACAACATAACTGGTTAAAATCACTAGAGATGGAAAGTTGTGGAGATCCATATCACATATTCTAGCTTGCGGGGCAGATGAGAAGAGAGATGAATATATACATGACTTACGCTTTCTTAACCTCCTGTTCTGTAGAAGTCTTCTCTATACCCAGTACCTCATAGTAACATACATCAGTACTTTTCCGTGTGGCCGGCATTGCTGTGCCACTTGTCTTTCCTCTGCTGTTGAAACTGCTCTTGTATGTTTATCTTTAGCTGAAACAAACATAAATAGAACAATATAATACAACAATAAGCAAGGTTACAACAGACTAACATGTCACATTACTTTTACCATATGCTTCTTCTTTTGTCGTCACACTGCTACCGGGTTGTTGCCCAGTGTCGTGGTTTTCTGTTTTTGTCTTGCGCTGTTCTGGTGGAGTGTGTGATTGTTATTTTTGCTCTTTCACAGGATTCTGCTACGCCATCTAACCATCTTTTCCATGGTCTTCCTCTTGCCTTCTTTCCCAATGTTCTGTTGTAGAAGACTCTGTATACTGTGGAGTTTGGATGCATTCTTATTAAGTGGCCAAACCACTTCATTCTTTGTTTCTCTATGTAATTCAAGCACGGTTTTGTGCCAACTTTCTTTCTTATGTTGATGATTCTGTCTTTTCTGGTAACTTTTTGCAGGCAACGCATTTCACATTTTTTGTGACTGCGCTTTGCTCAATGTCCATGTTTGGCTCTGGTAACACAAAGTAGGTATAAAAATGCTGTTGATCATCTGTTGCTTAGCTGCCTGTGAAATATGCTTATCCCACTATAAAATAAATACTGGTTCACTGAGAAGCACATAAATAGAAACCTGTTGGGAAGTACTTAACGACAGCAATGTGCTTTCAGAACTGAGCTTCTTGTATAAAAAGTTTTTTTAAAGTAAAGAAACCCTTTTTATACCTCAAGGTATATTGGGTAATACAGCGATAGGACCATATTTGTCATTGACCGTTGTCACACGATGGATGATGTAATCAACATCCCACCGGCCGCGTTTACTTCCCAGTGCTTTTACTGGACCCAATTAAGACTGGGTTGACCTGAGAGCTGTTATCTTCTTCTTCTTCTTTGCGTTCGTTCTTGACCACCAATTTTAATCACTCTTTGTGATATGTTTGATCTTTGCAAGAACGTGTATACGTTGCACATTGGTTTGGTAGGCTCCTGAACGCATAGACTTCTACACATTTAGGACACATGCATCCGATTTCAGCCAAACCCCTTAGCAGTCTCTTACGACATGCATGGCAGGTAACAGTGGTTCTATTCTTTACACCCCCAAATTTGGGCCCCGGCAACCACTCGGGCGAGAGCTGTTATGATCTGAAAATATTTCACGTCCACTGTGGAACTGAACTCGAACCACTAGCCTAAGAAGCGAATTCAATAACAGCTAAGCTACTGCGGCTCTCCCAGGTATTAACAAACTACATCAAATGATTAAAAAAAGAAGAAAACTACTTTTACAGTAAATCGCATATTACAATGTAAAACCATGATGCATAAACTAAGGCAGTGGAGTTAGCTAAACTAGTTTTATTATTGCCTTAATAGACCATGAAAATGTATATGCACTATGACAGCATTACTTAGAGGGACTATGACATTATCGCCCACATGCACCCAGCTAAGACTTAAAACTGTACAAAGACAAAGGAGACATACACCTGTGTGTGTTGTTGGGGGTGGGGGTGGGGGTTGGTTGTTTAGCTGTAACAATATGAATGAATCATCCATTAAGTTCAAAAACACCATCAAACACACAAACAAGTGCTTTTATGTGAAACTTTCAATTGTCAATTACAAACTAAGTGTTTTCAAGTTTCCCCCTCAGCTCTTCATTGTCTAATAAAATAGTAACGCTTGAATGCCTTTTTCAAATAATTATGTCACTAAACTGCAAATATAACATTAGATTGCAAATAGTAGCTTTCAACTCTTTTAACAATGAATAGGGATCTTTCATAAGGCTCTTTAACTGCACTAACTTAACACATGTTGAGAATACAAACTAAATTTGTCTTGTGTGTTTTTTCATCCAATTTTTTCATTAATTTTACCCATTAATTAATGGTGATACTCAGTTTTCCACACAATCGCTGTGCATGAAATCACCTAGTATAATGGCTGAATAAGCTATGAAATATATGAACTTTATATCCAACTTGACTAAGATTTTGTCAGCTGTATGAAGAGAGGAGAACTGCTGCATGGAGAGAGGAGAACAGCTGCATTGAGAGCGGAGAACTGCTGCATGAAGAGAGGAGAACTGCTGCATGGACAACAGAGAACCGCCATATTAGCATGCCCGAATAGTGGCTGGCAGAGGTTACTCTAGCTTAGACTTGCTGACATAAAATGTACCCGGAGAAAGCAGACATAAAATCTACAACCAGCGCGCTAGGCTATATCCAATGTCTCTCAAGTCTAACAAGGTACCATCATCATCATAATCGGTAAAGAAATCACATAAGAGTTGAAAAAGTCTAGTTAACCTACAAATTCCTGCACAAAAAAAAGCTGTCCACATTTCATGATTTTAGAGTTTTGCATTGGAAAGTTATTCCTATGATATACAAAGACAACAAAATTTCTATTATATGATTTCAACTGCTAAGACAAACATTGCCTTTAAATGTATTGCAATGTTTTTATTTAGAAACATTCTAATTTTGAGGTTAACTCAAGCTACCTGTAGTTCGAAAGTCAATGAAAGAATTGGGTGAAGAGAGCGTAGGCGAACATATACAACCATATAACTATACATAATATGTCAATTGATTTATTTGTAATATGAAACAAGTCAATGTTTATTACATGCTATTTCTCAACCAGAAAAATTGATTTCTAGAAAAAAAACAGTGTTTATATTGGAACATATACAAGTATTAAATAAACAGTGCACACAAAAATAACTGAAAGTGCAGGTGTCACAGGCAACTTTTAGATAGTATGTTCAAACACAGCAGGATTGAACAGGTAGGTTGTTGTATATTGAAGCACCTGGTCTGGCAGGTAAATGGTAACAACAATTTGTGAAATAATGTGAAAGAATTTTCTAAAACTCAAACTGCTTTTGTTATCATTTGATTAGATTTGTGTTTTCTGATCATCAGAAACTACTCCCTTATTATCATTTTCTTTTCTCCAATCCTGTTTGCATCACAGCGTCAGGTCAAGAAGAGATTTCTAAAACGGGACCTTATGTGCGCGTTGTAGATAGTGTCTTTCATTGTCTCTGTTATCTCTAAGGTATTCACAAAATATATGAGACTGCAGTAAAACTATTCGTTTGGCAAAACACATAATCACAAAGTACTGTAGTTTTACAAATTACAAAAACAATGATAAAATACAGCAACGTTTCAACCAACAAAGCCTTTATCAAGCAAACGAACAACAGGAGTGACAAATTTTAAAAACAAATGGACAACTAAATACAAACATTTCTAATGAAAATCTGGGAATAAAAACGAATAATGAAATAAATGTAACACAAAAACACACATAAAAACTAGAAATAGAACGGAAGAGAAACAATGAAAAATCTAGTAAATATATAACTTGAATACATGCAACATATACCCATATAGATTACAAGGCATGGGAAGAGAAAGTACTAAGAAGCATAGGAATGTAATATGTTGAGCCCACGTGGTCGCAAGGTTCCATACAAAGAAATCAACCGATTCTCCAGAGCAAATCTCTGAGGTCCATCTTTTGCGTGGCCGGCCTTTTACTTTCTACCCATTGTATCGGAACAGCATTGCTCTTTGAGGTGCACTGTCTGTTGGTAATCTGCTTACATGGCGAACCATTTAATTTGTTGTTTCTTGATGAAGTCTAGTACTGATGTTGTACTCACTTTTTCCTGTCTTCATTTCTCAACCGGTCTCTTCTTGTTACACCCAGCATTCTGAGTAGACACTTCGTCTCTGTCATAACTAGTTTTCTTCTATCATTTGTTGTCAGTGACCAGGTTTGGCACTGGTAGCATAATATGGGGAGAAAGATTGTGTTGAACACTGCTCTTTTTGTTTTCATGGTGACATGTTTGCATTTTAAAATTGGCGCCATTTATTCTATCATTTGATTTGCTTTGTTGCATCTGTGTTGAATTTCATTAGTTATTCTTCCGTTTGCTGAAAAAAAGCTCCCATTTTATCATCATCATCCTTATCATCATCAAGTAGCTGTCCTGAGCAGAACTTTGCCATCCTAACCGTATTTCGGAATTTCTCTCTCATAGGCCAGATGACCCGCCTCTGCAGCCGTCAAACCATCAGTTACATCCTTAATCCATCTTCTCTGTGGTCTTCCTTCTCCCCTCTTTGTAGGGATACCTCCTTCTATAATGACATTCTCCAACCCTTCATGTCTCTTTTTAGATGTCCAAAATACTTCAATTTTCTTATTCTTATTTGTAACATCAGACAGTTTTTTTTTAAATTTCTTTCTGGATAGATCTGTCCATGATATATGGAGGACTCTTCTGTAACATATTCAAAAGCACATATATGTTTTTTCCAAATGTCTATGCTTCACTCCCTTATCATGTTAATGATATTACCCACTTTATCCTTTCCTTCTTTGAAATATAATCTAGCAGACTGTGAGCCAAATCAAATACAGGGTGTTCAAGATAAAAGTAGCCCCATTGACAAATCAGAAGTTGCCAGTTACTTATTGCATTGTGTCTATTTACTATTTAAACCGGTTCTAACCAGCCCATCACATTTGTTCATCGCACCTTCCCACACTACAATTACACACCATCACACAATCTTGACCTATACTACATCATAACTGAACCTGCTCCTTTTCATAAATATATACAAGATTAGCTCCATTGATAGGCTACTTTTATCTTGATCACCCCGTATAAATTCAGTATATCACAATATCAACTAGAATCAATGCATTATTTTCATTCTCTCGCGTGATCACCGCCCAGTTCGATGTACCAGACCTCCCTATCAATTCTATTCATGTGGAAATCTGATTCATGCAGCCTTAGCATTAGTGTGTTTTACATCACATCTTCAGCACCATTTGGAGCTCTGGTGCTTATCCTTTGACGATGTGTCTGGTTTCAGCCAGCGTTTTCTCGGTTCGCTCTCCGTTCTGTAGCCATCTAGTGTTTTTACGGTGTGGGGTAGCTAGCCCCACTCCCAACCTCCTTAGTCGCCTCTTACGACATGTGTGGCAGGTAACAGTGGTTATATTCTTTACACCCCAATTTGGGCCCGGTAACCGCTCAGGCATTATTTTTATTCTAAGAGCACCAGCAAATTTCAGCATTTCCAACAGAAAAAAAAAACATTTATTCAAATAAAATAGATGCTGCAATATATCTAAGACATATTTTCATTATCAAACAATTGAATTTACTAACAACAATAGCAAGTATGTTATCAGCAAGTATGTTAATCATGACTTCATTCTGTAATTTTGTGAGCTCTCGATATCTACTTAGTCAATTACTTCACATTTTCAATCTTCTGACCAGTCTTTATCTTTGTTATCCCATAGCAGGTGAGCGTCTGTAGCTTAAGCGGTGGTGAGCTCGATTCACAATCCAAGCGTACCTGGTTCAAACTCCCCGGCAGGCAGTTTGGAAGCAAATTCGTTTTCGTGGGATTTTAACGAAAGGTAAAAATAGACCTCACCGTTCAGAAAGCAATTGCAAACAACTGAACGTATAAGTGGTGCCTAGAAAATCAACGACTCGTTTACTGTCGTTGATGGCTAAGTTCTGTCAAGGATATGCCACGATTCTCATTTTTTTTCATCCCATGGCAGAAGGATTGACCAACCACGGACCAGATTCCGACCCGCGACATATTTTGTTTTTCAGCCCGCGGAAAAAAAAATCGTTACCGTCTGTCTATATTTAGTCGACAAGCCCTTCTGCCCAGCGTGTTCGTAGCGCGTTGGACTATGGGTGACTATCCCTCTGTGTGTGCGAGTTCAATTCCGCGGGATGGCAGAAAAAGCCACGGATTCCCAAGATTTACGGTGTTCGTGGCACCGAACCGAAGGGTTACGATGTCCATGGCACCGAACCGAAGAGTTACGATGTCCATGGCACCGAACCGAAGGGTTACGATGTCCATGGCACCGAATCGAAGGGTTACGATGTCCATGGCACCGAACCGAAGAGCTGAAAAGCTCAAGTGCTTCTGGATCCCAAAAAAAAAAAAAAAATTTAGTGGACAACAAATTTATTTCAAACGAAAGTTCCAGAATAACTCTATATAGTTTACCATCTGGCGCTTTGTTAAAGAGACACACGTCCAATCTTCTCAGTAATATGAACTACACTCAAACAACATTTATAATTTCTACAGATTGTGTTTCTGTTTAAATAACGTTATAACATCAATATAAGTATCATAAGTAAAGGAACACTTTTTGTTTTGGCTAATACGGTGTTAGGCCAGTATTTTTCGCTGACCGTCGGCACACACCACCGCCATTACTTTCCCAGTGATTTTCCTGATACCCAATTGAGGATGTGTGGACCTGAGAGCCCTTACGGCCGGAAAAAACTCCACACCTACTGTAGAATTGAAACCGGACCACTAGCCTAAGAAGCTAGTTGACTAACAACTACGTTATTACGGCTCTCATTAAGTATCATACTGACATGATAACGTGTTGATATTGTGTGCAAATTAAACTTTCAGATCAGCACAAAATCAAATGTAATCATCAAACATACGTGTCGTGTATTATTTAGAGTCAAATGTACATAGTTTGTGTGAATTTTATTTAGTAGATCCGCGACCAATTGCGTCATTTTGCTTCCGGCCTTCCAAACCAAATAAAGGGTGCCCATCCCTGCTATATATATATATCGTCGTCTGAGTCACTGAGGAGAGTGTTGGTGATGCCAAAAAAGTGTGAAGTGATGGACTGTTCTGTCTGATTGGACGATTCTTTATGGGATTACCTTCCAAGCCTTTACTATCCATTCTGTGTCAATGTTGTTACCGGTGCTGTCTAATCTAGGTGCCAACTGAAGATTGTCAGTCAACAGTCAGGATTAATACATTTTTTTTTCCAAGTAATCCTCACACGCTGGGAGTTAATTTAAATGTGAACTGACTAGAACAGACGTTGTGATTGAGCACAGAACAAACTACGTGACACACCATCTATTGTATCCTGACATGAGACAAAGATGCCAATGATGATGAAGTGATTAGAGTTCCCGATACACAAACATGTATTTTACTAATACCAACAGGTCGACCAGCAGTTATATTTTCTATGTTCTTCCACATAACAGAATAACCTTACGTTTTAATGCTCAATGCGGATTCGTAGTCTTTTTTGTTTGTTGATTTGTTAATGTGCAATAAGGAATAAAAACAAATGAACGAAAAAATGTCAATTAAGTTGTATAGAATGCAATAGAGGTGAAAGTAATGGAGCGGGTATCCCACGTAAAAAAGAATGTGTTGTGTCATGGGCTGCTACTAAAATGGATAAAATTGATAATAAAAGTAAAAAATTACGTTTATTTGGGGTAAAAATATCAAAATCAAAGACTTTCTCTTCTTCATTATCTTCTTTGTGTTCGTTTTTATCAATCAATTTAATCACTCTTTGTGATTTGTTGTGGTTTGCGCCGAGAACGTGAGTTCGTGGTGACCACGTTCTTATGCACCAGCGGTATGTAGGACATGCACACAGGACCGAGGCACTAACCCCTAGGCCACAGACGCCACCGCTATAGTATTAGGGGAGACTAATTCCTATAGCAGTCAATACTATAGTTCGTTCCAAAATTCGTGAACATCTTTACCGACCGATATAAAGGTACTTTGTCATTAGCCGGCCGCAAAAAGACCTGAACAACGAGTTCCGGGTAAACCCCGGGTATCCCGTAGGCGTGTCGGGGATTGTCCAGTAATTTCCAAAGGTCGAACAGTCTGCACGGTTTATTCCATTTGCGTTTTTAGGGGTTTCATGTTGAAAAACCTTTCGTTTTCGGCTTTAAAAAAAAAAATTAAGTAGTAACAAACAATCGCAAGATTTTATATTTTGTGGCAGGGTTAGGCAATTTCTGTGGTTTTTTTTCCTATAATATAATTGTTCCTCCTTTCCTCGCTGTATTTGTGTTGTTATCACTGTTTATGTATCCACATACTAATGCTTGACCTACCTGGGTCCCAAAGTGGACTGTCCACGACTATTTACAACATATCTAAAAATAGATGACACTTTCCGACAATTTCTAAAAATAGGTCTTCCTGTCAGTTGTGGCCGGCTAATGACAAAGTACCGTAATTTTTACCCACCTAAACCTTTAGTGTTGTAAGATTTTCATTATGTTATTACTAAAATAACAGCGATGTTGATTTTGTATACTTTTAGAAGTTGAGTAGCACGATTGTCAAGTTTGTCTATAATTAACCTTTTCCGTGTTCCACATGCAATTCAGCGCAAGTCAAAATTGGGAATCCCGTGGAATTAATCAGTTCACAATGTATCCTAAAAACTGTCATTGGCGTATGCTCACACAATTTATTTTTATTGATAAAAGTGGAAGGTATCATTTGTTCACTATGTCACATTGCTTTTTATAATATGTAATATAGATACACCTTTGCAGACATTCGCCACCATTTTGTGTATTACTGTAAATTCTAAACTTTGATGATCATTTTGTTGTGCTTATGCAAAATTATATAACAAAAACATTTTTTGCATCAACCAAGCTACCTACCATTTAGTTAAACGTGTATTCATAAGGTCGTGAGGTATATAAGACTGCTTGCAAAAAACCACTGGTATGCATCAGGTAGATTTCGTACAAATTAAACCTTAGTGTGTTCACAAATTTTGGAACGAACATAGATAGATGCAGTGGCGGCTCGGGCTCATATTTGTTGGTGGGGCCAGACTCAAATTTTCGGGAAAATCATGGTTTTAGGTTAGGTTATATTTAAATTTATAAAATAATAAATACACGTTAGACATTATTTTTGGTGGGGACCTACACCACTGGCCCTTAATGACGAGCCGCCACTGGATAGATGACTAGGCTTTATTTTAACCCATTTCCAGAACTTATAATGTGACGGATGGAAATTCAGTGAACAGGACACAGACGAAAGATATTAGCAAATACATGAGAATATAAATTAGTGATGAGTAATAACTGCAGAACTATCTAACACTATGTAGCTTCAGCAGTAGTGAGCTCGATCACAACCCAAGGGGTACCTGGTTCAAACTCCACGGCGGGCAAGTTTGGAAGCAAATTAGTTACCTTGGATTTTTACGAACGATAACAAAAAGACCTCACCATTCAGAAAGCAATGGCAAACTACTGAACGTATAAGTGGTGCCTAGAAAATCGACGACTCGTTTACTGTTGCTGGTGGTTAAGTCCTGTAAAGGATATGCCCCGATTTTCATTTTGACAGAAAGCTCTGGATAAACACCACATTTGAAAGGGGCTGTCAAGCGAAAGGTCTACACAGAGAGACAAAAGTACAAGCTCTAATGTGCAAACAGGTTAAAGAAACAAAATGCAAACGTGTACTCCCTCAATGATCGTAAACAAACAAGAAAACAGAAATTTCAAAACATGATTGTGAACCTTCAGTTCTGATAAAAACATAAATTCCACAACCTTGTGCATGTTACTCTGTACGTCTTTTCCTGCATGCTAGAGGGCGTAGATAATCAGCAAAAACCAAATCTTCTGCTGCATATTAAATATTCATTATATTCATCTTTTCCCGCATTCATGCATGTTACATTACCCATTCTGCTGTAGTCATGAGATATGGGGCCATAGTGTGCCTGGTTCATACATTCAATGTGCCCTGCTGGTAGAATGCTTACCAAATCAGTGGTTTGTAAGGTCATCATACTTTATATCCATATATGCCCGAGTGGTTACCGGGGCCCACATTTGGGATGTAAAGAATAGAACCACTGTTACCTGCCATGCATGTCGTAAGAGGCGACTAAGGAGGTTCGGCTGAAATCGGATGCATGTGTCCTAAACGTGTAGAAGTCTATGCGTTTAGGGGCCTACCAAACCAATGTGCAACGTATACACGTTCTTGGCAAAGATCAAACATATCACAAAGAGTGATTAAAATTGGTCGTAAAGAACGAGCGCACAGAAGAAGAAGAAGATATCCATATCATTTCTCGGTCCCAATTTGGTGTTTCTTTGGTGCATGAGAGAACTTTTTTAGTCGACGTTTGAATCGAATTTTCGGATCTCCCGATCGCATACTCCAGTTCCAAACATCTACTGGTTTTACTAGAACCGACTTCTCAATAGAAAGTTGCAGTAATTGTGTTAACATGTATGCTATTTCTATGATTATGTGGTTTTATCACTTCTTAGGCTAATGGTGCGGGTTCAATTCCACAAGTAGGCGTGGAACTTTTCCGAAACAGCTCTCAGGTCGACTCCGCCTCACTTGGGTACCAGGAAAAGCACTGGGAAGTTACCAACATCACGTGCCGACGGTCCATGAAAAATAAGGGTCTAACCAGAGCCAGCTATAAACTTATGGGCCTTCAGACTCAGGTTAGAATTCTGGGAAATCAGACCACAACTTCACCACGTGACCTCGCATTCCAGTATTGGTGTATATATACGAATTCATTTTAAAATCAACACAAAATGCTAAATCGAAGTTATATTATGCAACAAGTTAAGTTTAACAATAAGGAATATCAATATTATGAATATTTTTCACTAATAAATAACCATAGACTCACATAAATTAGTAAAATTGCAGAAAAGCTTGCAGTGTTCTATCAAACATCTATATTTTCCGGCCCCTTTTCTGATCTAGGTCAGGGAACTCCCAGTCAGTTGTCTGGCCTAGTTATCTAGAGCTGGCTGTGGTCTAACACTACATACCACGTGGTATACAAAAAAGGGTTTCTTGACAGAGAATTTCGTTACAAACAAACGTACACCGTCGGCAAACTTCAATTGAAGACCTCTGTGTTCAAATCAAAACTCGGTAATGTTATTTAGCCTTATTTATTTAAGCTAGGCTATTTATGAGGTATGGCTACGGTTAAGTGGCAAGACTTGGTGTAAACTATATACAAGAGGCAAAATATCATCTTTTGCGCTTTCTTTTTCTTATGAGTTTATTCTAGAATAAGTACTTCACAAACCGCTCTTATATTGTTTTGTGATCGATGTCAAATGACCATAAGTATGTTAAGATGTCAGTTTACACATAAACTGTGATTTGTGCCTATCGGTTTAGTACATCCAGTTGTTGTGCATGTCGAATATCAACACACCAATAAAGGTAGTTTTACCAATTATAGACTGCTTTCGTACTTTACACAACTATTTTACTTTGTGTTTTGATATTTCGCATTTCAAAAAAGGGTTTTTAAGCCGAAGGATTGACTTCTTCTTCTTCTTTGCGTTCGTTCTTTACGACCAATTTTAATCACTCTTTGTGATATGTTTGATCTTTGCCCAAGAACGTGTATACGTTGCACATTGGTTTGGTAGGTCCCTAAACGCATAGATTTCTACAAGTTTAGGACATGTGCATCCGATTTCAGCCAAACCTCCTTAGTCGCCTCTTAGACATGCATGGCACGAAACAGTGGTTCTATTCTTTACACCCCAAATTTGGGCCCCGGTAACCACCGGGCGGGATTGACTTCATTGCACCGGGTTTTACCCATATGGCTCGGTCCCTCTCCGCAGAAATGGCACGCCACCTGCTGAGAGTATTACACAAAGCACGATACGGCAGAATTATATACAACGTCATCAGTTGTCGATAAACCCCGTTCGTTTCAAGTTACACCAGGTGTACTTCATTGCATAATGTTATAAGTAATCTGGTTTATGTAATTGTGGTGATCGTTTAGCGACATAATGTACATGAAACTTCGAGTCCTCGGCCGGTGAATATACCACTGGCAATACAGAGAGAAGATTTCAGCGACATCTTAAGATTTGTAGAAAAAGAGTTGACAGATTGCTACAACGTAAGACGTTTATAAATATTAATGTGCATGGGGATATCGATTCTACACCAGTTTGTAAAGAACCAATAAATGTTTTCAATCGTGCAATTTCAATATGTGCCACCAAGCTAATAAAGTCGCTGAGAAGAGGATAACAGTCTCATCATCGTGTGCCATGCCGATTTGTCTTGAGTCTCGACGATCAGTTTAGATGTTGATATTTATAATCCATGCAATGACGTTAGTATGTCCATAATATTCTCTCTCTCTCTTTTGTCATCCTCTGCCCTATTCTCCTATTGATGTCGCCGGTTGTCACCATATGTTCTAAGATTTTCTCAACATGTGTTCCAGCAAAATTTATATATCAAAGTTCGACCTTGTGAGAATGAGAAAACGCGTGACCTTCCGTGTTTTGTGATATTATAAAGTGATCGTATGTGAATCGAAGAAAATAGATCCGTCATGGACGTTCAAGTGCCAAAAATATGTACTGAAATAAGCCATCATATGTCAATGTATGTGCTATGCTCATATAGTAATCAATGCTGTCAGTGTCACACATTTCTTACTGACAAAATAGAGTAATTATTATAAGGTACTACTCACAAATAAGAAGCTTATGGAGAGAAAACAAGACAGATTCCAGCAAACCAAAAGGTGAAGAAAATACCCTGGTGTCTCAGCACCAACTGGGTAACAGATAAACACAGGAAGTAAAGGCGTCAGGCTTGATTGTTTACCACATTAACAATCTTGTGTTGTTGATAACACACACAAAAACATATCCCTCAAAACACCATATGGTATGAAAAACATGTTCGTTATTGAGATTTATTTTTTAAATTTTATATACACGCAGATGTACTACATTTGACGGATTTCCGAATCAAAAGTATAGATTGAACTGCGCAACGGTCAGTGTATTTAACTATCAAGAAGCTGGGATACCATTCGTCCAGGACACCAAACAACCTTCTCGTGACCAAAAGCAATATCAACACAGAAAGACCTTTCCATGGCTACATCAAGACCAAAAGTCCACTCCACACTTACCAGAACAAATATACAACACACAGTCAGCTCTAGGACTAGTCCCAGGCCACATCAAGATAAAAGGAAATTACTCTCTGATGTAACAACAAAAAAACACCCGTCTCATGTTGAAAGAGCGTACCTCGGCCACATATAGGCTTAATCCACCACCAAACAAACAAACAACAAGATACCCTTCGACATCTGCTTGAACAGACTGAGCACATATGTGTCTGACTGGAGTATAGTGATGTAGGTATAATAACCAATGGTATACAAACATGACTGGAATGTACTAAAACATATGCCACATCACCAGTTTTACTTGAAACCGCTCTCGGAATCTAGAAACACAAGCGGAACCCAATAGCCTTGGTTGAGCTGACGGAGATGGAGAAACCCAACACAGATTCTCTGTGGGAACAGGAACCAGTGTCAGAACAAAAGTTTCAATACAAAAAAATGGTATAGCTAACCTATCTTGAGCGTCTGTAGCTCAAGTGGTAGTGAGCTCGATCACAAACCCAAACGTACCTGGTTCAAACCCCACGGTGGGCAAGTTTGGAAACAAATTCGTTTCCGTGGGATTTTTACAAAAGGTAAAATATAACTCACCGTTCAGAAAGCAATTGCAAACTACTGAACGTATAAGTGGTGCCTAGAAAATCAACGACTCGTTTACTGTGGTCGATGGCTACGTCCTCTAAAGGATATGCCACAATTTTCATTTTTCATCTTGAGATGATATCCCTCTTGTACTGCTCATACCTGAACGCATCTCCAGTCTGACGTCATTTTCAAATGCCAACAACAAGTCCCGTGGCACTAATTTCAACCGTGAGAGACAGAGTGAGTAAGATTACCTTTCGCAGGTGATTTGTAAACAACTTCTGACGTAGTTACACAACAGGTAGGCTAGTGAGAAATGCCTCACGTCGTGCCAGCACAGGTAAAATATTTTTTTTTCTGAACATAAATTGAGTCTACTTGGACGCAGATTTGAAAGTGTTGTTTTAATGCTGTGAATATGCACCAGTAGCACTGCTAAATTCACTACAGATTCTGAAAAAAAGAATACTGAACATCTGTTCTAACCTAAGATTAGAGAATACACCTAACCTAAGATTAGAGAATACACCTAACCTGAGATTCGCTGGAGATATAGTGGGCACACTCTGTGAAGATCAAAGAATCACAAAGCAAGCATTGAAGTGGGGGGTCAAAGGTTTAGGAACGAAAGGAAACCCTGAAAATTACTTGACAGAGGCG
Source organism: Arion vulgaris (assembly GCA_020796225.1). NCBI lineage: Eukaryota > Metazoa > Mollusca > Gastropoda > Stylommatophora > Arionidae > Arion > Arion vulgaris. The sequence goes on from CM036756.1 coordinate 84,606,751, forward strand.
AGAAATATCGGACTCAATTACATAAGATTGAACGAGTTGCACAGGGTAGATCGGTATTGAGAAATTGCCGTTAACGGATTAGAGGAATATATAATCTAAGATCAGAGAATAATAAACTTGTACTAATATGTGATCAGAGCACTTGCACTGTTCCCAGACAAACGTCCATATAACTAATGTGCACACGAATTTAATAATGTGCTAGAAGAAGAAGATTTATGTACATGACTGAACTGAAGAAACTAAACAAACAAAAAAGTAAAGAACTCGTTTTACACTTTAAGATATATTGCTGAAATAATCTCGAACTTTTCTTTGACCAACGAGAAGTGCTGGTGATGTGGACGGTCGACATCACGTTTGCCGTTTTTAATTCTTAATGTTTCTCTTGTACCCAATTGAGGTTGCATCGATATGAGAATCGTATAGTGGAATTTGATCCTAGAACCGAATGTTTACGCAACAAGTGCACTGATCACTAAGATATCATGACTCACAACTGTCAACAAGAAGTATACTAAATGCAGTCAGCGACAAGACAGAAGAAACACCAAGACTAAATGAAAGGTTCGACACAAAACTTCACTTAGTTTAACCCTGACGGAGACATTCATGCAATCAAGGTAGCAGCTGTGAAACTGCTGTTTAACACTATTATTTATCCATTGCATGCGATATTTTTGGCAGATTCAAGATCAGCACTCCAAACACTTCAGTCCAGAAAATTGCCAGGTCTACAAAACTTACTGTGTAAACTATGAAACAAGTGTAAATAAAGCCCGACATGCGGTGCATAGTCTCATTGATGAATACCAGGAAATGAGACAGCAGACCGACTGGCCAATGAAGGTGCCAGAGCAGAGCAACCGGATGTACCAGTTACATATCACCAGAAGTAAAGTATGATTGAATCAAACAGAAAGTTACAAATATTAACACAAAACAGCTACCAAAATATGAGCAGATTAGAACAAGTTGTCATTCTGCGCCACAGAACAGGACACAATGGACTCCTCGGCAAAATGTAAAAAAAAATATACAAGACTAGCAATTTAGTCATGTTTACATATGGACAGACACCCCAGACTGCATATATTTCCCATACTTCAAGACTGCCCTGAATATTATATACTGAGGCAAACTCACTGGCCTAGTGAAATAACTGACAATAAAACTGCACATGCATCTGTATGAGTTACAAAATGCAGTGAAGTTTATAGATGAGGTAACATGTATTATGTAGATAATATTTCAAGCGAATGAAAGTCAGAAATGACATTGACGACCGTATCGTAAAGATGAAATGTAAACTAAAAGGCCACATATATGTGCTAAGATATGCCTGTATAAAGACCTTCCAGTTGCACCCTTAGTGTTGTTATATCACATACGTGCCCGCCTGCCCAGCGCGTTCGTAGCGCGTTGGACTGCGGGTGACTAGCCCTCTGTGAGTGCGGATTCAATTCCGCGGGCTGGCAGAAAAGCCACAGGTTTTCAAGATTCACGGTGTTCGTGGCACCGAACCGAAGGGTTACGATGTCCATGGCACCGAGCCGAAGAGCTGAAAGCTCAAGTGCTTCTGGATCGGAAAAATGTTTTTAAAATATCACATACGTGAAGATATGAACGACAATTATTACAACCAAGCCACATAATAGCATACGGAAAATACATCCGTATACGTGTCCAAAGAATGACAGACGAGAAACATTTCTTATGATTTCCTATGAAAGCAAGCGATGAGTAACTGTTCATCACTCCATGATCCCATGCCGTGTATAATATATACCTGTGCACGGAGGAAGATTGCCTCAGCGTATATACTCGTCATAGTGTTCAGCAAAAATCAATGGCAAATGATGTTTAATTCTAGGTATAACAATACCGGCTTATGTTTGCTGCAATAATAACATTTTCATAAAGTTGAAATGTATAAGTGTCAATACTTTATAACATGTTTGATATCAGCACAGATACGGGGTAGTTTATTTCTAAGCAAAGTGAACAACCATGTATATAGATGGTTATTACAGGTGGGGTTGCACTGGTCATAGAGCAGTCGATTCTCCAATATCTAGCTGAAGATGGGATGTGAAACTTTCTGAGTTATGGGAAATTCGGAATCGTGACCAGGACTACTGTTTTGTGTTCTGATGTTGACATTTTATTCTAGGGAAAATGTACGCAACCTATGGTGGCGCCTTGAGTACAAAGGCGTCGATTCTATTCAGTTAGAAAGCTTCATTTACTAATAGAATCAGGGTGATTGAGAAGTGCAATTGTTTCCCACACAGGTGATAGAGGGCTAGAAATCAGTGGAAGTGGGATTTTTATAAGTGGCCGAACTAGTCTCAATTTGGTTCCAGAGAAATACTGAGAAGTAAAGGTAGCCAACGTGATGTTGGGTCACATGACCAATCACGTGTCGCTGATATTTAAAAAAAATATATGGTCCTAACCCCATATGCCAAAATAGATCACACGGTATGAAAAGGGTTAGTTTTTTTTCCTTGCTATAATTGAAGAAACTTGATAATTCCAGCTGAAATGATTCATAGCTTTGGCTCGCTGTTTTTCTTTCTTTCTTTTTATCGGTATTCATGGAAACTTGGAATGAAAACACAAAACGCAGAAGGTGATACATGAAAATACGACAAAGTTAATTAAGTATTTATAAGGAGTGCTCGTTTAGACGTGTTTTTTCTCTGTGTTCCTGCGGCCAAATATATGTAAACAATGTAATTTAAGTTAGTGGTAGAAAGTTTTTGTGCAGTTGAAATGAGGTGTAACTTGTATGTGGGTAAAAACATGTTAAGAACTTCATACCTATATGTCACTATAAAGAAATGTGAGACAAACGCACACACATATATATATATATATACACACATATAGTTAAACCATGAAACTTACCGATAGCCGATAATTGTGTAACGTGCACGACAACACACTACCAATGTAAATCCGTACTATTGCAAATATTCACACAATGATGCCTAAAAAGTCACACAGTGGTTTAAAGTTATACGCGTGTACCACTCGGCATGTCGTGCGATTATATCAGGTCCCCGGCCAATTCTAAAAATACACAATCTGGTGCTTCTATTTAAATTTGACCAGTTCGTTATCTGGTATTCTGTCCTGTGACAATAAACGAACTGTTGAATAGGCTAGGATGGTTGGTACTGTGCCACATCAAACACAAACTACGACAAGAATACCAGTCCCCATCAAAGACTGATTATCTTATCCTTTCAACATGTGTCGTGAAGCGTCGTAGGGAGTCGTTGTTTACTATCCTGGACCAGTTGTGTGCGTCTGTAGCCGCTAGTCCATCTTGTAGTATCTATGTGACGTGAGCCACAGCCAGGCTCCAGCACAGGCCAGACAACTGGCCGGGTATTCCCTGGCCTAGATAAGAAAAGGGATCTGAAAATTACAGATGTTTGATAGACCACTGCACGCTTTTTTGCTATTTTACTCAATTCTGTGAGTCTATGGTTATTTATTGGTGAAGAATATTTATAATATTGGTATTCCTTATTGTTAAACTTAACTTGTTGCATAATGTAACTTTGATTTAGCATTTTATGTTGATTTTAAATGAATTCGTCTATATACACCAATACTGGAATGCGAGGTCACGTGGTGTAGTTGGGGTCTGATTTCCCACAATTCTTACCTGAGCCCGAAGGCCCAGTAGTTTATAGTTGGCTCTGCGTGAGCTGTCAAAAAGATTGGTCTTACTCGTTTCTTGTGGTCATGTCGATTGTTATAGGCAAGTGATGGAAGTATATCTGGTTCTCATTAGGTGACCGATGACATCGGAAATCACGAGGTCAAATAGTCGGAAAAACCGTGGTCACCGGTAACGTACGACCGACTAGCTGAAACGGGAAATTGAAAATTGCTGTTTAATGGGGGCTGGTTTTTACATATGTTTGATAGAACACTGTAAGCTTGTTTGCAATTTGACTCAATTCTTTGAGCCCATGGTTATTTATTGATGACAAATGTTAATAACACTGATATTCCTTAGCTTTAAACTTAATTTGTAACATAACATATCCTTGATTTAGCATGTTGTGTTGTTGTGAAAATGAAGTTGTCTTTATACAACAATACCAGGGTCACGCGACAGTTGGGGTCTTATTTCTTAGAAATGTTCCCCTGAGCCTGCCGGCCGTATGTTATTGGATGACACTGAGCAAACATTGTGCGTTTAATTGTAAGGATGTGTTTACGGTAACTAAATGGTAACACATAAACAGAAGAAAACGCATTATAATATAATGTTGGTTGTTTGAGTTTGTTCTTATCAACCACGTATCCACTTTTTGTGATCTATGGTGGTTTGCGCCGACGTGTGTACATAGCGTCCCCGTTAAGTCCTTAAGGTATCAGTATCAGCAGAGAATGGGTGCCATTAGTAAATAAATCATAAAAATTCAATTTTAAAGATATAGATCCCACATTTTCACACGTACTAAACAAATGATAAAGCAATCTAAAACAGTGATTGGCAATGTAGTTCAGTATAGACAGGTTGGTAAGTGAGATTTTTGACCAAAAAAAAATATTTTAGTCTTGTGCAAAATATAGGTGTAACTTATTACACAATTTTACGACTGTAATTTTGCATGCATGTTAACATTGGGACTGCCTATAGCGTATACTAGGATAATTCCAATATCTTGAGTATAATTTTTTAATGATTTTTCAAAGACGACAATTTTTAACCCAAAAAAAAGACAATTTTCAGGTGGCAACAAAATAAAATCTATTCAGTGTATACTATTTATCCTAGTACTTGCCAAAATCACACAATCTGTGTATATGATGTTTAATTTTGAATGAATTTGACTGTACTATTCCATTAAAATTTTGTAATAAGTGACACCTATATTTTGCACCTGACTAAAATAATTTTTCTTGTCAAAAATCTCACTTACCTACTTGTCTATACTGAACTACATTGCCAATCACTGTTTTAGATTGCTTTATCATTTGTTTAGTACGTGTAAAAATGTGGGATCTATATCTTTAAAATTGAATTTTTATGATTTATTTACTAATGGCATCCATTCTCTGCTGATACTGATACCTTAAGCAGGTAGGACAGACACAACCGAAAATAGACCAAAGTATATGCATATTATCCAGAAGTACACACATTTGTACGGACAGGTAACTGTAAGGTTTTACAAGCAGAAAAAGCCCACTTTAAAGTAACACATCTGGGGGTTATACCATGGTATCAGATCTGATTGGTCATAGGGAGAAGGCCGTCAGAGCTGACTCATGCCAATCATAATATAATCAACAAACAGTACCAGTGTGAAGTTTAACTTATCGTTTCTCTCACCAGAATGACTTATACAACTACTGAATAGGAATACATGTACTCTCTACACTGATGGATGGCTGGAGTCTATGGCTGAGGAGATCTAGGCTCACAACAATCAGTTTTATTTTTGTGCCAGGACAGGCAGGTGTTAAGGGGAAATGAACGCGTCGATAGGCTTGCAGGTAATAATAGCCGTCCATTGCAAGCGATGATGACAACAGCCTCAGACGTGTGCTGCTGCACCTCTCTGGTGTGTGCGGAGGTGACGGTAGAGTCCAGTCCTAGAACACAATCCCCTACCACAGGTGGAGCATTCATGATCAAGGATAGACATGTTGGTGTTGTGTGTTGTCTTTTCGCGCAGCTCGTTTTCTCTATGCCTTAATGGCACGATGATTTTCAGGTACGCGGGTGTCTCTTGTGTTATTACAGCGCCCCATTTTGCGATCTTGCGCCTGGGATTCCCAGCACGTGGTCTCTATATCGAAGCATTTCAGAGACACTTTAAGAGTGTCTTAAAAGTGTTTTTTTCTGTCCACCAGCTGAACGTCTGCCCCTTTCAAGCTCGCCATACATCAACTGTTTTGGGATGCACAGCAGGTATGGCTGTTGTAAAAAAGCGGGTGAGCAATGGACCAGGCTGATGTTATAAATTCCCTAAGGGAGAGAGGACATGTACATGATTCAAGTAATAGTGGTGAATCTACAACACTAACCAGACTTCAAGATTTCCAATTCAAATGTGGTGTAGCTAGACAAGAACACTATGCTGGTAGCTAAATAAGAATAGTAAACCAACACAGAACCGGTGTCGTTAGTCGCCACACACTAAGAGACATACTGAGAAGGAGATTCGATCACTTATGGACTAATTGATTCGACGTGCAGTGGTGATGATGATCCGACGACTAAACTAAACTCTAACCTAAAGTGCAGATTTTATACTACATGTACTTCCAGTCTGCTTTGTTTTCCTCTTTTTCCTGTTCTCAATGCTGCATTCTCCCTTATAGACTCCGCTATGCTGTATTTTTCTTTCTATTGTTCTCTATGCCCTATTTTCCCTTCTAGTGTCCACTGTGTCCTTTTTTCCCTTCATAGCGTTCATTATGCCCTATTTTCCCCTTCTAGTGTCCACTGTGTCCTTTTTTCCCTTTAATAGCGTTCATTATGCCCTATTTTCCCCTTCTATTATTCACTATGCTGTGTTTTCCCTTCTATTGTTCGCTATGCTGTGTTTTCCCTTCTATTGTTCGCTATGATGTGTTTTCCCTTCTATTGTTCACTATGCTGTGTTTTCCCTTCTATTGTTCGCTATGTAGTATTGTTCCCTTGTGTTTGGTATGTATTTTCGCTTTACGACGATTCACTTCATAGTGTAAACACATTTGATATTCAACACAAAATATCAACTGCATATGTGGTTGAATAACGGAAGAAGTGATAACTTAGACTCTATACAGATAATGATAAACATTATCAACTGTATAATAGGTACATGTGATGTGAGAAAAACAACTATTAGGCTTGAGTCTAAAGTTTAAACAAGCAAAACTACAATTAAATTAAGCTCGACAGAAATGGATGGGCAATAGAAATAAAGTGACATTAATATGTAATAAATCTGATGAAAACATTTCCATTATATTAGTTTAAAAAGCTGTCGTGTCCACGTTAATCAATAGTTATTAACAACATAAAACATGTCAAAGGTAGGTATACATATATATATATATATATATATAGTATTATCATTAGGTGCTGTGCCGGCTGGCGTAGGCGATCATGAATCGCCACAAATCTCTGTCGGTGTTTGCTATCAACTCAGATGTTGACGCTCTACCGTGCCATGATGTCAGGCTGTCCAAAATTTTCTCTCTCTGTCTTCCCTGTCTCGTCTACCCTCGATATATAGTATACCGTTGATTTAATGGGCTAATATGGAATAATGGGATATGGTAATGTCTCGAAAGTCGTCAAATCGACTCCACGGTGCGGGCATTTATTTCGTTCAAATAAAAACAAAAAGCGTCATTATAATGTAGGTTACTGAACAATATTTAATTATAATAAAGGATATGTGATATTTTAATAAGCTCTTTAATTACTATTATTTATTGATGTAATGCATAATTATGTGTCCAGTCCACTAAATCCGAAATATTGGGGTTCGTTCAATCGAACGTTTACTGTACACACTATAACTATATAAACCTATCATTACTGCCTGTCGTGCCGCTTTTTAGGGCGGTGTAGGACAGGAGGGAAGGGGAAGGAGGCGTGAGCCGGATGAATTTAATGGCTAGTCCAGTCACCGTGAAACTGATCAGGTTATGATTTGTTTTTCTTATGCCCCCGACAGAAAAAAACGCCTTGGCCTTACCCGGAGATCGAACCATGATCTCCCAAATGGGAGCCCGCACTCTAATCCGTTCAACCAGACGCTCCTCCCATAACTGTATGAGAAGTTTAAAGTGTTGATATAATACAGTGAACAAGTACACAATACAAATACTTTAGATTGTCAGAGATTAACGCATTCTATTAGTAGAGCACGATTCATCCACATACGTCGTAGTCTAACATAATATTATAGCAGGGTGTAGTAGCCTCTTATCTGCTTTATGTCAATGTTTAAAAAATAAACAATACATTATTCATACTATATGGTATATTGAGGAAGACGGTGTCAGGTCCGTATTTATATGTAACCAACGGCACACGACAGTCGTCTTTACTTTTCAATGTTTATCTGGCTCTCAATTGGGGTTGGGTCGACCTGGCAGCCGTTTGAGGTCGGAACAATCCCACTACAACTGGTGATCGAACGGAGACCCGTCCAGGAAGCAAGGTGACAAAGCAATGTGTTACGTCAACTATATCTTAAACAAAATACTAGATAAAATAAAGATGAGCTTCAAATAAGACTGAGTTGGTTCATCATGCGAACTCGTATGTTCATATTTCACTTCTGATTACAAGAAGAAGAAGAATATGTTGCGGAATCATGTTACCTGAAACTAACCCTGAGTTATAATGTTTCTCATGTTACAGTATGTCAAACGTAGAAGTGTGACTTGTTATAGTATGTTATACATGTGACTCGTTACAAACGACGTCCATCCATCAAGAGATGGTAGCGGCTTCTAAAATACTGTAACATACATGGCTAAAGTTTTGATCATTTATGTTCCATCTTCTTCTGCATTCGTTCAATAGGAATTCGGGCGTAGTCAGATCCTCTGGTATGGCGCTTCTAGTAGAATTTTGCGTGAAAGACTACTTTCCTTATTATCAGTGTCCCTCGCCATACATGGACTTCAACGGTAATGTTCCGTCTCATTAACTATGTTCCTTCCAAGTGTTCAAATATTACTATATCACTGTCGGTCCAGATACAACATATTCTGTATACATAAGAATGTTTCAATTTTTGCTATGATGCCCTAAACATCAACATATTCTAGCACAACTATATTCCCGAGATTCTAACAACACATGTACACATTCGTTGTGCGAGTTAAGTATCAACAACTGTTCTCATTCAAACTATGTAAAAACTTAATAACCAGCAAACTTTGTTATAAAATGTAATTACAAATACTTACAGATGACACAAGACGGTTGTTGGTTTCCTTAGATAAGTAGATAATCCCGGGTAAGTACCCCGGGAACTAATTTAACTGTATCATACGAAACGAGGTAAGGGTAACCCGAAAGAGCCCACACGGGCGACTACAAGCAAGAACACAGCAGAAGCTGAAAGACTACAACAGCGCGACGGAGAAAAGACTGAGAAGTATGAGAATCTAAGCGCTCAAAACAGTGGATGGATGGCGAGGGGGCTGGTTATTAAAAAAGAACACACCATTTTTTTAACAAAATAACAAAATTCGCGCACAGGTAGGAAAAAAATGTAAGGGTAAAAGAACTTGGAGAATGTCGTAGATTCTAACGTACAAGTGATCTCAGGTATACACTCTACACGGTGGCTCTAGATTACTAGTGATTTTGTCTTGTAGGTGAGGTTCTCCGTGGCATAGAGGGCAGATGAAAGAAACCTGCAGGCTGTTCCAAATTTAGATCCTCGCGCCTATCTGAGTCTGCTGACTCATAAATCGGTAATGTAGGCTATATATAGATTGTACTTGTGCACGCGTGTTTGCAAACGAAAACAAATGCTCTTCATATAATGTTACAAATGAATATGTAAACTGACGAACAGGTTATCTCCGTTACTCGCTACTGTTCCCAATGTAAACACAAACGGGTTGGGAGGCCGGACAAACAGAGGGCAAATAGCGAATGTGAGATGGTAACCTTGGATTATTCACCTGTTTGAAAACGTGTGGGCGAGTGCTACCATTTACTCAAGTACGTTTCAATGGTTTATATAAGTAAACAGCCTCTACGGACTTTATGCATCATATACACAGGGAAGATAGTCACAGCACATAATGGTTAGTGTACTTTCTTCCTAGACGGGTGGTCTCGGTTCAATATCCTGCTGGAGTGGAATTTCTCCAACCACAAATGGCTCGCTGGTCGACACAGTCTTACTTGGGCACCAGAGAAACACTAGGAAGTAAATGTTGACCGGCGTGATGTTGATCCCCATCGTGTGCCGCTAGTAAAAGAAAAATAAGGACCTCACACCGTGATACTCTACATTGTATGACAACTTTTGTTTGTTTGCACAAAGTAATGTCCACGTAATCCAGACCCTTCACTACATACTTCCCAGTTTACAATGACTGCAGATGTCATATTTAACGAGAGAGATGGTAAAGATGAGACATAAGTTACTACCCTTTAAAATCAATAAGACTGCGTCATGTTGTTGTTGTTTTGTATGTAGACATGAATTACCAGAGACATGAATTTTTAGTTTAGTCGTGGGATCATCATCACCGCACATCGAACCAAGTAGTCCATAAGTGGTGCTCCGATCTCCTCCTCAGCGTGTAGCGACTAACGATAACGATTCTTTGTTGGTTTACTTTTTTTCTTTAGCTACCAGTATGCTGCTCTTGTCTAGCTACACCACATGAAGAATGCAGACGGAGAAAAGAAATAAAAAATAACGCCAGTTATCAGAGGACTATCCTTACAGAACTCCGATCTCAGTCTCAACAAATCTAGTGGTCCAAAAAGCCAGTTCGATGTTGATTAATCTTTTTACATACTAGGTATGTCGCTCTTGTCGGATTGTAGCAATATCGACACCCATCAATCTCTCAATTTTGTCAACGACTGGGATTCACAACCTTGAAACTTCTCTTTTGTTTTTTCTTGTTTAGTCAAACAACAACAGGAAGTTATCTATTCACACCATAAACAATGGCAACAGAAATATTTTAAGACATCTAGTATCAAATAGATAGAAAAACAGGCATTGAAATGAATGAAGAATCTCATGCAGTGAAATGAATGAAGAATCTCATGCAGTGAAATGAATGAAGAATCTCATGCAGTGAAATGAATGAAGATCAGTTGCATCTATGTGCATAGCATAACAGAAATTCTGATGCTAGAATAAGATGAGAACATAAAAGCAGGTGAATAGATAATGTCTCTGAGAAACTAAAACTCTTCATTTAACCTGAGTTGTTTCCCTCCCACTTCAATCTAAAGGTGAAAAGTTAAATCTACTTCTTCTTTTCATGGATTGTTGTAATAGACTTATATTCATATGATAATAATAAAATTATTTCAACATTGGATAAAACAGTAAAGTCTGTCTATCAGTGCAGAGAGTGTTATATCAATTATTTCCCAGCCTGGACTTTATGTTTAAAATCTCCAAAATATAAGATATAAACTATTTGGTTCATGTCTCAAGCTAATTTCCATGAATCTCTCATCTTATTGTAGGTGTTCCAGCTCTATTGGAGATGAACAATAAAACTGGTGCATTCATAGGTAAGTTGACTAATAGGACTGTCATCTTTGCACTTTGGTCAATAACCATGTGTGCAACAGTTGCCTAACAAGCAAATGTTGAATGATGACATATTGATTGCTCAACAACCAACTGTTGAATTATGACACATCAATTGCCCAACAAGCAAATGTTGAATGATGACACATCAATTGTCCAACAAGTAAATGTTGAATGATGACACATCAATTGCCCAACAATAAAATGTTGAATGATAACACATCAATTGAAGAATTTGTAATCAAATGTAGCTCAAGTAGACTTGTACTGGGGTACAGATGAGGCTGAATAAGGAATGTGTATCACCAGAAGATTGTGTACAGTTTAATCTCATAGCATGAAAGAACTAGTTAGAAATACTAGAGATCATGAACTGTTGATTGAGGTTCATGTTCACATACAGCATCTATTATAATGCATATGAAAAAGAGAGTAACCAGAGATTCATTAGTACCATACCTCTGAAGTCAACGAAGGCCTGCATGCATGGCGAGGGACACCAGTCAAATGATAAAGCAGGCGTTCGCATAAAAATCGGTCAGAAGCGCCATACCAGGCGTCATGGCTAACGCCCAAATTCACAGCGGGCGAAAGCAGAAGAATTACTACCATTGACATGTTTTGGGAGAGATTAAATACCTATGGGTCTGTCCAGAACATTATGAGGTCAGTTCAAGAACTAGCCTGAAATATTTAATTGATATTCTCTTCTGAACCATCATAGACTGTTCGATAAGACAGCTGAGTGAGAGGATATTTCTAGAGGAATATGGTCTGTGTACGGAAAGTTTAAAATTAGTACGACAGACTTGTGCACCGAGTTCAGAGACTGCATAAAACTTTCTTCATGCATACTAGCTCTACATGAAAATAGGGAGAAAGTATGACCAATGAGACGGTTCTACATCTGAATCTAAAGGGTTGTATGGATGATCTGAAGTAAATCAGGTCATTCTGGGGTGAAGGGCAATGAGAGAGCGGATGTATGACGAGCAATGCTACAATTGAGAATGGGTCTTCTATGGACAAAAGCGACATCATCAATACTCTAAGAGAAAACACGCTCTGAAGATTTCAACGTAGAAAATAAATGGTATTCTCTATCTCGGTTGCACATCATAGGTGCGGCAAGACGCGAAAACCACGAGAGAAACCCCAGTAGATACATCAACCAATACAGAACAGGACATGTCCGATGATCAACAATGCAATGAATGATACAGTTCATTGAAGCTACTGATGTTGTGGTCTGATGAGTGACAGAAAAGTGAAAAAGAAGACAGCACTGCTAATATTATTTTTAAATAACATATTATTTATTATATTTGGCTCCTATATTGTTGGTAACTTTTTTTTCCTTTACAGTTAACCCTCAATTGTCTTAGGTAATTGTGGGAAGATTATGGATAAACTACTCACTGTTGAGATAAAAATAGCCATGGCATATTGAGTGTTGGAAAAATTATATGCTTAGCAACACATAACTTTTCTTGCTCCTAATGTGTAGCAAGAACAATAGAAGGAGCCATAATTAATCCTCACATTAATTTATCAACAATGTAAAATAATAGGTTGCTGTATTTATTCTAGGCATGATAAAAACTACCCAATAATTTTCAAGCAAAATACAAATTATTTTTAGCTACCGTCTGTAACCAATTAGAGAAGAGCTGAATGCATGTAAAATAAAGGTGACTCCACAATTAATTATGTGGAAGATGTTATCTTGGGAATGATGAAATGCCCTCGTTTGGAAACAAAAGTGAAGTGAGATCATTAAGCATTCTAATGTAGCAACCACTGCATGTATGAACTTCATAACTTTCAACTTCATTTAAAAAATGCAACATAGTTTATCACAGGAAAATTACAAATCTATAAGCAAGTGAAATGTGTGCCTCATAGAAATATTCAATAATGTAATTGTTGCAATAAATTTTCAACTTTACTTCAAATACCTTCGACGTCAGATTTTGTGTGTGTGTGCAGAGAACAAATATGTTGTTAATGTTACTTGAAAACATGCACAACAGATAGCTATCATGTGCTATAAGAAACAGAGTGCATCTCTAAAGTCAATGGAAGACTTAAATGTACATAAAATAACACAAAATAGAATTATATAATCATTTAATTGAGGAATTTTAATTTATAAAAAAAAAACAGTCATGATAGCATATTCAAAAATGTAATATGAATTAAGTTAGGAAGAGAATAGGAATGAACCAAAACATATTTAACCAAATTACAAATGTGTTAACATCCAAACATAATACACAAAAGATAACCCTTGTAGAAGTGCTACCTACATGCATCATTGTTGTGTGTAGTAAAAATGTGAAGAATAAACATGCAGGTGGAAAGAAGAATTGAAGCTCACAAAATGTTGATATACAGAAATGTAGGGTGAGTGTCATGGAAAGAGAAGAAACCAGTAAACAAGTGCTCCAACAAATAGCAGTGAAAAAATGAACTGCTCAGGGAAATAGAAAATAGACAACTGAGATATTTTGGTTACATCAAAGACTCGACAAGCTGCTGAAAACCTTCTTGAAAGCAAAAGCAGAAGAGCAAGGGGAACACAAGAGATACAATTTGAAGGAAAACATCAAGAAGTGGCAAGCAATAGTACGCCCGAGTGGTTAACGGGGCCCAAAATTGTGGTGTAAAGAATAGAACCACTGTTACCTGCCACGAAGAGGCTACCAATGTAAGAGGCGACTAAGGAGGTTTGGCTGAAATCAGATGTACATGTCCTAAATGTGTAGAACTCTACGCATTTAGGGGCCTACCAAACCAATGTGCAACGTATACACGCTCTTGGCAAAGATCAAACATATCACAAAGAGTGATTAAAATCGGTCGTAAAGAACAAACGCAAAGAAGAAGACAAGCTGAGCATTCCAGAAGGGCAAAGGACAGAACTTGTTGGAGAGCCATTACAGCCGCCAACCTTTGAAGAGGAAAGTGTCCATGAGTGATTGTTTCAAAAATTATCTCAGAATATTTTAACTGATAAAAGTCATTCAATAATGTAATTATAATTACTCTCACACAATTATTTTGATTTGAGTATATCCTGTAGTATTTCAGTGTATATTGTTAATTTGTGATAAGAACTATGATTATGATTACCAACAATACTTTAATGACATAAATAAGGGAATGATTATTATATACTGTTATACAAGAGTACATAGTATATCATGATAGTTATACAGGGTTGATATAATATATGGATATATTCCATAATATTTATCATATCATATTCAATTTATCATCCACCTATATATATATGAATTATAAATTTAATAAGGGTGCAATTGAGAGATGACCTACAATCGTAACAATGCACAATAACAATAATAACATTAACAATACAATTACAATAACAATGTCAAGAGAAGATGGTTATATAAATTACTAATTAAATATAATAATAATAAGTCAGTGTTACTGTTCAAGTTGTTAGTTTATTTATTAAAATTGATACTAGCATACTAATTTTAGTACGACAATACTGTTCTGAACTGTTTACTCGAGTCACTGTTAGTGTTACTAGTAAAAGTAGTTAGAACTGAACTACTAAACTAGAATCATAAGAATGAGAACAATGACACTGTCACTGTGAAAGCAAAGTTGCATCATAAAAGAAATTGATTGCAAATGCGGTTCGTACGCATCCCTACTCAGCCTACTGTCATGATATTACTATTCAAACAAAACAATGACACACCTCCTCCCATCACTATTCACATCTTACATTTTATTTATATTGAATAATATAGCATTTATTTGACTTAGCATCGAACTGGTCTAAACTAGATTGCTGACTGGACTAGTCTAATCATGAAATACTTCTCTCACTTTATACTGACAATTATACATAATAATATTGCTAGGATATGAAAGTGTGAGATTGGTTTACATCAGCTGATCTGAACGAACAATAACTGTTTGAAGGTACCAACAGTAGGCATATCTGTCATATCATAATTACACATCAACACTCACAGGTTTCCCTCGCAGGCGGTTTTTACAGTTCAGTGGAGTGGTGTCAGTCGGTGAGTGTAATGCATGATTTTGGAGCAGACTACAGAACATACCACACATCTTCCATACGAAAGTATACTTGTAAAAAGTGTAATGATATATAAAGCACACCAAACGTAAAACAAAATACTCACATTTCAGTATCTAGTTTGTACTCGTCCTGAATCATCCAGCCTATCCTTAAACAATTACGCTTCTATTATTAGCATCACCTTCGCTTCGGAGCGGAAGTGTCGTTTACACTGTAACAGCAGCAGACAACGTCAAGTTAGACAGAGAAGGGAACTAACTATCGAAACAGAACAAAGCAAGGATAATTCAATAAACGACCTTTATGTATGAAGTATCACCATTGACAAATATCGAAATAGGGGAAGACTGCAGTAAAACTTGGTAAATAGCGAAACACGTACAAACAAAGTACTATAGTTTTACAAAATACAGAAACAGCGACGATAAACAGCAACGTTTCGACCCAAAGGTCTTTATCAAACAAACGACACAACAGGAGTGACGAATTATAGAGAACACTTACAAGTCATTTTTCCGTTATCGTCCATTTGTAAGTGTTCACCATTGACAAACATAATTAATGCAAGTCAAAGACTTTACATATTAGGGAGCAGTTTTTCAGCAAATGGGAGAATAACTAATGAAATTCAACATAGATGCACACAAAAAAATCAAATCATATGGCAAATGGCACCCTTTTTGAAATGCAAACAGGTCACAGTGAACACTAAAAGAGCATTGTACAACACAATCTTTCTCCCAACATTATGTTGTCAGTGACAAATCTGGACGCTGATATCTGACGATAGAAGAAAACTAGTCCCGACAGACATGGAGTGACTACGCATAATGCTGGGAGTATCAAGAAGAGACTGGCTTAGAAATGACGACATCGGGGAACAAGGTAGACAGGACATAAGCAGATTACCAACAGACATTGGGCTTCAAAGATTAATGTTACTACGATACAGTGGATACAAAGCAAAGGACCGTCCACAGAAAAGGTGAACTCAGATATAACAGAGGCGACGAAAAACACTATGAAGCGCACATAAAAGCCCGTTCTAGAAATCGCTTCGTATCCTGACGCTGTGATATAAAACAGGATTAGAGAAAAAGAAGAATGGAAAATAATGGGGTATGTGCACACTGTTGTCTTACTCATTATTTAATATTAATTGTACGTGAGACACTATACTCTGACTTTTAAAATAATAAATTTTGCATAAGCTGATCAGCTGTTCATTTACTCCGTATAGTTATGTTATGCGATCGACGTCATGGCACATTGGACATTCCGATTCGTGCTCTGTCCTCCGATGTAGCAGCCATCCCAAAGTCCATTTACTTACCGTACTCATGAGAAGTTGATTACTATATCTGCTCTCTACTACGAAGACAACACTGTCTGACATGTTCAAACTTACGCCTAATTTTCGAATTCGTTCCAGTGTCTGAGACTTGCCTATGTCACATAATTGAGAGCGTACCGCATTGATGATATCGGCTCTGTCCATATTTCTGCCCTCTTGAGTCGGGGCATTGTTTGCAAGAAAGTCAACACGCTCGTTACACTGCACTCCAGCATATCCAGGTGTGTACAGCCAAGTCATTTTCTTGAGATGTGATCTCCGAATGATGTCCACCCATTCCACACGCATACTTCCAGACTCAATCATTTGAAGCATATTCATCGATTTTGATATGATAATCGTATGGGTTACCTGTTGCTCAGCCACCCATGAGAGAGTCCTGGAGGCAGCAGTGATCTTCATAGTCATGCTCGATGTCGTTGTCTCGAAACGTTGTCGTTGCGCCGCAGTCCTCATGAAGTGTGCGACCGTTTCGTTACGCTGAATAAGCCCACGATAATCTGGTTCCGCATGTGACAGAGCCATCGGTGTAGGTAATGATATCATCTGGATGGGAGTACTGATCCACGAGTGCAAGAATCTGCGCATTGACGACGCCCGGAGCCCATTTTCTACAGCAGCATCCAAGTGTACTGACAACCCCGGCGTAAGCAGTCCTATCATCTGATATATGCATCCATTCTTCACCATGTCTCAGCTCATCTAGAGTACAGATCTGTTTAATAACATGATCTGCCTCGGCCATCCAGGATCGGCCACTCTTCAATCGCATGCCCTTGTTTTTATTTATGGATTTGTGCAGAGGATGATTTGTGTCCGCAGAAACTCTCAGATAAGCTTTTACCTGTGCGACTGTGTGTCTCATGGTCATCGTTGGCAATCCAAGGACATAGCGCATTGCCTCACATGAAGTGTCACGTGTACAGCCAACTCTAAGCCTCATCCCTTCATTTTGGATCCTGTCTAACTTATCCAGCGATGTTCTGTTTACTGTCAAAAGACCAAGACCATAGTCCAGCACACTCAGCACTAGTCCCTGATAAAGGAAAAGCAGCAGGCGTTGTTCAATATTCGCCTCCGCCATAACTTTGAGAGCGGTTAGCCCTTTTCTTGCCTTTAGGATTACGTTCTCAACATGACTCTTAAATGACATACTTCTGTCAACTGTTATTCCAAGATATTTTAGTGTTTCGCTTCTGTCAATGTCTTTGTTACACATGCTGACAACTGGGGTAGGTGTCTTCACTATGTGAGTGTTAAGAGAGAACCATGTCAGAAAATCCTTTGCTGGGTTCACATTTGCTTCGAATTCATTGCACCAGTCACCAATCTTATTCAGTTCACACTGTAATGCAGATGCGCTCTCATTTCTGTCCTTGCCCATGAGATATACCAGAATATCATCGGCGTACGACATCGTTCTGCCAAGTCCGACGCTCTGTATGCTGGTTACCCCGACTGTGTATAGTGCTACGGCTATCCGTAGTTGCTGTCTATCTAACAGGTCGAAAACTGTTTATTTGCCTACATATACAACATTTATTCCTTGATTGTATTCTATTGTCTTTCTATTAATTGTCTGTGTGCATTGGAACACATTTTGTTCTTGCCAATGGACAGAGTTGACATCGTGAACGCCCTCATAGAACGTGGCCGCAGAGAAGACCTTCATCTCAACCAATTCACGTCAACTACTAGATTGCGAGAACTGGGTTTGAAGATTGTTGTGGCAAGAAAAGAACGGTACAACAGGTATACGAGTAGGCTCATCAATCAAAATAGAACTACTGTAGTACGGTCAGTCACTGGACGCTGATGGAGATATTGCGAAGGAGATCGGAGCACCTATGGACATGTCCGGAGTGCAATGAAGATATTCCAAACTGAAACTGAAACATGTTGTTCTTTCTGAATTCCATTTATGGTTCATTTAGTTGTTGTTCTATGGTCTAAATAAAACACAAATGGGCTTCGGGAAGAATTTTACAAATTCATTTTAATGTTTCAGATATAGTTCCTTATCTTTTGCTGCGGGTTAATTCAGCCAATAGAGTCTATGATCCAATGTTGACCAAGACCCTACTTCTACTCAGTGGCGGCTCGTGATCGTTTTTGATTCGGGAAAGTAGCAAACAGTAACGCGGGGTGTGAGTACTGTTCGCACCAAATCAATTACTCGGCGGGGTGTGAGTACTGTTCGCACCAAATCAATTACTCGGCGGGGTGTGAGTACTGTTCGCACCAAATCAATTACTCGGCGGGGTGTGAGTACTGTTCGAACCAAATCAATTACTCGGCGGGGTGTGAGTACTGTTCGCACCAAATCAATTACTCGTAGAACATCAAAGTAATATGTCACTGAGCTCTGCCTGGTTTGTCATATCAACGTGGATAATACTGGTACATGGTTAAAGTTCCGCCAAGTGCCGTTTTGTCACGACAGGAAATGGTAGTGAAAACCGTGGCCTCCGAGAACATACGGCCAGAGGTCTCAGGTGAGGATCCTCGGAAATCAGACCACAATCGTATCGTGACATTGCATTCCAGTATTGTTAGATCAAGAGAAATACATTTAAAAAACAACAACACTACTTGCTAAATCAAGATTATATTGTGTTACAAAGTAAGTTTAATACTCAAGAATATCAATATTATAAACATTTTTCATCAATAAATTATAATGGACTCGTAGAATTTTGTAAAATTGAAGAAAACCTTAGTGTGTTCTATCAAACATTTATAAAACCAGCCCCACTAAGTAGGAATTTTTCTTTTCCCGCCTGAGCTAGTCGGTCTTATGTTGCAGGCTGCCACGGTGAAAACATACTAATAGCGATATCAGTCCCAAACGAACGACGGTAGTTGTATTTCGAATCTGGAACACTTTCCAGAGGCAATTGCTCGTTCATTGTACTGCTGTTGTAGGTCTACGAAATGATTCTAAACTTTGGTTCCCTAACAAACAAACAAATGATTTAGTTGGTTGCTATCAGAATACTAAGAGCATGCATATTCCCAGTGGCAACGTATGGGTGTGAAGCATGGTCATTTAATAAAGCAGTGGAAAAACATATATGTGCTTTCGGGGTCAAAGGCGCAAGGAAGCGGTGCACCGGGATTAGAGAGATGGCCCTTCTTCTTCTTCTTCTTTGCGTTCGTTCTTTACGACCAATTTTAATTACTCTTTGCTATAAGTTTGATCTTTGCCAAGAACGTGTATACGTTGCACATTGGTTTGGTAGGCCCTAAATTCTACACGTTTAGGACGTGCATCCGATTTCAGCCAAACCTCCTTAGTGGCCTTTTACGACATGCGTGGCAGGTAACAGTGATTCTATTCTTTACACCCAAAATTTGGGCCCCGGTAATCACTCGAGCGAGAGATGTCCCTAATCCCCTGCTCTCACCTCCACGTGGTGACCCTGGTAACAGATGGTGATTCCGGTCTGGCCAAGAGGGCAGATGCTGTGGAAAAGCTACTCTGGGGCAAGTAGAGATGCAAAGGTAGTCATGCTTGATGGGATCCGTTCGCAACACAGACGAGCGAACTCAAAGAGTGACTATTAATGCTCGCCTCTCCCGGACGATGGGAAAAGCTAGAACGACACATGTGAAACCTCGCGCGGCGGAACACGGAGCCCACGCATTCTCTCTCTTGATGCACTTCTCTTGAGCCGATGAGAATGCCGGGTGATGAGTTGGGACTCGCGTTGGTCCACATGGGTCAAAAGTCCGAATCAAAACCATCGAAGGGACGTTGACCTGCGTGTGGCGAAATTCGGAGCCCAAGCATACTCTCTGTAGCCACCATTCTAGAGCCGATGAGTATGCTGAGTGCCGAGTTGAACCGCAAGTTGGGTCACATATGTCAAAGTACTGGCCCCAATCACAGACATGAGGGCACGATACAAAGCCATCGAAGAGACGTTGACCCGCGTGGGCGAAATTCGAGCCCAAGCTTGCTCTCTCTAAAGGCACTACCCTAGAGCCGATGAGTATGCTGACGGACGAGTTGAGATGTACGTGGGCATCATGGGGCGAAACTCGGTTTTTGTCCCCTCGAAGTCGGACAGCTCACTAGGAACTGACGGAAATGGTGAGGTAGGCACCAGGGCAGAGCAAGTACGCACGATGGCAAAGCCATAGCGGGCCCCATCGAGGGGCAGGCCGGCAAGGCAAGCGCGGTAAGCGAGGCAAGCACTGCAGCGACAAGCATGGCAGGCAAGCGGGTGTGCGTCCCACCCACATGAGCAGAACAACTGGAAAGCCCAGCAGAGGCAGAATCAGTGCAAGCGCATAAGCGACAAGCGCGACAGCGGTAAGCAAGGTGTGCGTCCCACCCAAATGTACAGAACAACTAGAAAACACAACAGAGGTAAAGCCAGTGCGCGTTTCCGCTCGCAGGAACTACTGCTGCCTTGTGGTTTTGATTGGGGACAATTAAAGTCTAGCGGAGCAAACCGCAAACAAACCTGAACGGGCGGTAAACTAAGGTGTTCATTTAAACGACCGATTTTGCTGGGCAAATGGCAGATTGCCCGGGAGGGCAGGCCGTCTAAGGGTCGCTGCCTTGGAAGAAAATAGCAACCCTGCTGTCTTGCGGGTTACGGCTGGGGACAGTCAGGCTAACGGAAAGCGAACCGCACACAATAGCTGGCTGAAATCGAACACCCCACCGAAGGATAAGCAACTGTGCTCAAATAGGTGCTGAAGGTTGGTGCACGTACATTACGTTCTGATGTTTGGCTGTTTATACATCACAATAAGAATGATAAAAACTAGCCTAGAACGATCGCGAGGGAGAGAAAAGATTCTGAACTTTGGTTCCCTAAAAACAAAAAAATGATTTAGTTGGTTGCTATCAGAATACTAAGAATACTAAGAGCATGCATATTCCCAGTGGCAACGTATGGGTGTGAAGTTTGGACATTTAATAAAGCAGTGGAAAAACATATATGTTTTCGAATAAAAGTGTTACTGGCCCCAAAACACAGAACTTCGCGAGAAGCTGTACGGAGGAACAGAGTCCCTTAAAACCACGGTAAAATTCATGATAAAAGTTGGTTCATCAGTCTAGGCCGAGAACGCAAGAGAGAGAGAATAAAAGTGTTACAGAAGAGAACTTCGTATATCTTGGACATAAAAAAGAACAAATAGATCGATACAGAAAGAACTCAAAATAAAAAAAAATTGGCTGATGCTACAAATACGAAAGAGAAAATTGACATATTTTGGACATATAAAAAGACATGAATGGCTGGAGAAGACCATCATAGAGGCATACCGGCAAAGAGAAGAAGAAGAAGAACACGGAGAAGATGGATTCAGGATGTAACTGATTGTTTGAACATGTCGGCTGCAGAGGTGGGACATCTGGCCTATGAGAGAAATTCAGGAGGACTGTTGGGGTGGCAAAGTTCAGCTCAGGACCACCTATTTGATGATGATTGTTGCTAACGTTATAACGCAAGAAAGCAAACGCAAGTGATACATGACTTTTGCAAAGGGGTGCGCTGTATCTACTACTGAGCTGCCCTTGTCGACTCAGCATTGTGATTTGACGCCGTCGTATATAGCCTGCTTCATGGCGCTGTCTTGATAGAGATTTCGATATACTGCATACTGGATCACTTTTGTCCTTGAAGTTAATTCCCACCTCCATGCAAATTAACCAAACAGAACAATGACATTAACCGATATATTTAGATTATCATCTCAGAGACCGAGAGAATTACCATAGCCTAGAGAGGCGTTAGTCTCTACGAGATAATATACTTATTTTTTTTTTCCATTTCAGTGACTGTTCGATACATGTTGGCCAACATGGTTATTATCTGTTAACCTAAATTAGAAACCCTTCTTATCTGTTACACGACTTTTGTTGAAATGGGAATGCCAAAAACGTAATAACATATTTCAAAGTCTGACTTACTATAACTTTATAGACTGAAGAACACTGCTGATTTGATACAGGAAGATGGCTGCAAGTTGTGAAAAACTAGATCAGCTCGTCAAAGACTATTTGATTTTTCGAGGGTTTTCGTCAACTCTAAAAATTCTTGAACAAGAGCTGAAAACAGACAAGGATAAAGGCCTGAGAGTAATGTTTAATTATTTTCACATTATACATGTAGATGTAGATTGCACTTCTAACATTATTATTAAACTATTTGTTTACTAATGGTAAATGGCTGCTCAAAACACATATCAATAACGCTACTGTTTACTAGACACCGCCCACTTTGTAATAATTACAGAGATGCTGTAAGTCATTTTTTTGCCATTGATTGATACTTCATATTTGCTTATATATACATTTCCATTAAAATAATTAATTACACGGTGCGAAAACGGTTACAGCGTCAGTGTGTGTTGTTTATTTTTCACACTTTTTGGTAACCAGATAGCTCACTCACTCAGGTCACTGTGTGTTTACAATTTACAGTGAAAGTGTAGCGTAGTAAAGTGTCACCTGCTACACGGTGTATTGGGTTCAATCACTAGTTTATTCACTTCTGCAGTCGATTTCTTAGTCTATCCAGCTGAAAATTTGTACCAGAACTGTCTGAGGTTAGGAGAAAGTCAAAATCATTGCAGGAGATACTGTGTAGGTTGTGTAATGCTCTGAATGACACTTACAGATAGATGAAAGGTACTAATTACAAATAGAAGAAAGTAAACATGATAGGTGTTAATGATAGCTAGTATTGCAGCCATTTTGTTTACATTTATGATCGATCAAATTGCTATTTGGTGACCTATTGTGTTGAGATACAGCACTCAACTCATGCTAAAAAAATACTTTGCTTATGTCCCATATGGAACGATCCGATTATTTTCCACTGATTACCTCATCTCGGGGTTGGTGAGATCAAGTGCATAATTCTATTGGAGACAAACAATAAAACATATGCCTTATGTTCAAGTTGGCATATAAAAGAACCATTGACAGTTGAAAATGATAAAATGATTTGCCTGTGCAAAAACAAAATGTGATATGAAAAGTTAAATTCAATTCCTACCCAATCTACCATCATGAAACAACTGATTCAGTGAATATAAACAAAGTGCAGAATGAAATCAGAATAGCGGGTCAAAAGTTGCAGATAATGCAGCTTTAAACATAACACCATATGTTTACGATCAAATGGCTCAAGTTACAAAAAAAATCATCACAAAGAGTGACTTGTAAGTGGTTCTACTAAAACCAGGAAAGAAGAAGAAATTGTCAGTTACTTTTAGCATCTGGATGGAATATATTTTTGAGGCACATAACTCTGCACATGTAAGTTAGAGCTTGGGACATATTCAATCAATTTAGGAGATACATATTCAACCCATACTGAAGATACAAAAATATAAGGGAGAAATCAGCAGAAGAAATGAAAAGACCACAGGTCCTTAAACCATTCTGAATAACAAAGAGGTGCCATCCCTAAAACTGTCAATCTATTTGACACAAGGCCCATCACCGAGCTATTTCATGTTTTAAACAAAACAGGATCATCCAGAAAGTAATATTCAACATTGGATTGTTGTTCAGGAAAACAGACCTGTCCCTGCAGTGGATACAAGCCTACTGCAGTATTCCTGGAAATGAGGTGACAGATAAGCTGGCAAGGACTTAAGGAAACCTGAAGCAGCTTCACCTGTGCCAGAGCTACAAAGAAATAAAGACCCTCCTGAAACAGTTCATAAAAACGAAGTTAAGGGAAGTAAATGAAGGTTACAAAACAGATCATGATGGCATAAATTGGTTCAGCAGAAATTAGTTGGGACATTGTAGTCTCAGAGAATCTGTTGCTTGTAACTGTGGAGCACCTAGGCAGAAAACAGAACACATTTAACAAGACTTTTATATTTTCTAGTCAAATAATGTAAACTTTGATTAGGGAGCAACCCTTTCAAATAATTTGTTGGGGATCGGTGAAGACCCTAGGCTCAATGTCCTGTTTATTATCCATGCCAGAATAGAAGCATAACTGATGTTGATTGTAGAAGAAGAATAAGAAGAAGCATTGCTGAAAATGAATGTGTTTGACCGAAAGAGACAGATATCTCTACATCGATGTAAACTGCGACACAACATTACAAAATCTCTATTCAACCGGAGCCGTAAAGAAGAAGTAGTAGAAGAAGGTATTCTTAATAGACAACAAGTCAGTAATCTTATTTATAATGTTTTGTTCTAGGTGGACCGCATGTTGGAACAAATTTGGGCATTGATTGCTGGTTATGATTTACAAGGGTTGAGAGAATATTGGCGGTATTTAAATCAACGTCTATTCTCAAGACTAGAACAGCGGTATGCATCAAGTGAACGAAAGTTGGAGAGTAGTTTGCTGAAGCTGTACATTGTTAGTGCTCATCAGTCTGGTCGACAAGATAAAGTTCTGGCATTCTTTGAACAGATGGGAGCAGAATTGCAGTCTCATCCTGACTTCAAAGAATGGTTTGGTAAATGTTATGTATTGATTATTAGTTGGTTATTGGTTACTAAACTAGCGTCATATCACTCGAACTGACCCATAGGTGGTCAGTCTCTCCTAGCAGATGTCATACGATATGCATGCTGATAGTTCCTGTGGCTTGCTATTCAAACACCTCCTAACCCCATCTCTCAGACGCCAATCCTGCTCAACAACACGTGATTCCAAACTCATTAGCATACTGTATAGATTCAACATCGCCCTTGTGTTGCCGGCCCACAAGAGGACCAAAAAAAACGGTAACACTGTGACCTACAAGGTATGTCATAATAGGCAACTGAGGTAGGGACCTAGGGAAGCTATGCTAGTAAATAAAAAACATAGCAGAAATCAGATGTGCTGGCCTACTTGTAAGCGCATAACTGGCACAATGTACAATCGCTCTAAGGTTCAGATCACATATAAATCACAAAGAGTGGTTTAACAAGTGGTTGATATGGAACGTTCAAAGAAGAAGAAGAAGCTGTGCAACCAAAGAACTTCCTCTTATCCATATTGAACATCCTGACAATAAGTGCCCTTGATGCAATTCTGTCTGCTCTCTCATTTCCTTAAACACCTTCATGTCCAGGACATTATATCCAGATGAGGTCATAGGCCTTGAGATCACTATATCCGTTCATAGTGTAGCCAAACATTTTACACCTTGTATGGGGATATAGGTTCATGAAAATTAATGGACAAAGCAGAACCAGGGTCAATGAGCTGGCACTGACCAAGACCCTACCCCTTCGCATACTGGCCCTAGAACCAGACTGCTCCACTGTAGTCTGGCAAAGTGGGTTGGGCTCAAACGATAAGCTATCCACGCTAGGTGGTAGTGTAAACACTACTGCACATGGTAAGAAATTGATCTGCATATCATCATCATCAAATAGCTTGTCCTGAGCAGAACTTTGCCACCCCAACAGTTCTTCAGAATTTCTCTCTCATAGGCCAGATGTCCCGCCTCTGCAGCCATCATGTTCAAACCATCAGTTACATCTTGAATCCATCTTCTCTGAGGTCTTCCGCATATCAGACGAGCAATATGTCTGACTGGTATCTTTGGAATGAGATTTGTTCATACATCAGATGAACAAGATTTACAAGTACCAATATCTGTCAGTCTGTTGAAGTCACCTGCCCCACGAGAACTGCTTGGTTGATCCTGGCAGTGGGGTTCGTGCAAGCAAACCAGACATTGTCAGTTGTATTTGTGTCTCTAGCAACTGTCTCTGGAATGAAATGTGTTTGTACATCAGATAAGCAACATCTCCAAGCACCAGCATATTGTGATTTGTTATAGCCACATGCCCCTTGAGAACTATCTGGTTGATCCTGCCAGTGTGGTTCATTCAAGCAAATCCAACCATTGTAATTTGTATCTATAATCATAAATATAAATGAACTCTTTGTGGATCAAATGCCACACTACGTGGCTTTGGGTTGGATGCATTTTTACCAGGAGCCACACTAGAGGTCAATTTTTATTCTAATAACAAAGGGCTTGTAAAAACATGGCTTTTGCCCTGGTCAATTAGAGTTAAATAGTATATGAACCATGTATCATATACTTCCAAGTTTCAATAACTAGTTTTAGACATTTGTTTGTTGTCAGTTGATATAACCTGATAGTTATATTTCTTTTTCAGCATTTCCTTTTGTGCCAAACCCAGCTGAAAATCCATTGTTTTCTTTGTACTTCAACAAGCAGTGGCAAGATACGCTGCAGTTGTCTCTCCATAACTTCCTATCAGTTATTCTTCAGGCTATGCATATCCTTGTCATGTTATTAAAGAGTTTAATTTAAATAGGGTATTTTATTTTTACTAGTAGCAATGTCACACCAGCGTAATTGTTTTTATATTTGTCATCTGTTCTGTGTACTCCACATTAAACTATTGGGATGTATAAAGTATTGCACATTGTAGTGGTGAGATCTTCTCACTGCCTCACAGTTCCATTGAATTTGCCCTGTTTAAGTCTATTTTTAGAATGCTTTCAGCACTGTGCATGTTGGTTCATAAATCTAACAAAAGTCAATCATTGTTTTGTTTTTTTATCAAATCGATAAAACTGTGAACAAATTTGCTTCATAAAGAAAAGCCGATAATCGAAATGCAATTTAAACATATTCTACAGATCTCAAATATTTTATGATCATATGTTAAGTAGAGATTATTTTTAACCAAAATGTTATTGATCACTACCATTGTTTTGTAACTTTGTAAATATTGCTTAGGTACTACCCAGTAACAGCGCATTTACAGGCAACCCATGATAATATCTCTTTACATTATTTGAAAATGAGAACACTTGCATTCATAGCTGCAAATGAAAAAAAACCAACCAGCCTCAACTTTCTTGACCAATCACAAGTATTGCTAGGTTATGATGTATATTGATATTAAATAAGGGAGGTAAAGATAAGAGTTTCTTTAGAACAAATGAATGATGTTTTAGTCCTTAACAGTATATACCTGTTCCAACTCTTTTGAATGTTGAGTTTGATGCCAGAAGAATGAAAACTCTACAAGAGGAAAACTTATCACTCAAACTGCAAGTATGTTGTTTTTTCTATTTTTTAGTATACTTCTTCTGCATTTGTTCTAGAATATTCTCTTGTATCCCACCTTTTTCTGAGCTCAGCTAATAAGTGTAATACTTTGTGCAAATCAAGACAACAAAAAGCAAAGCAAATCATAGAACAAATGGTACACATTTTAAAATGTAAACATGTTACCATGAACACTAAAAGAGCATTATTCAAAACAATATTTCTCCCCACATTATGCTATCAGTGCCAAACCTGGATGCTGACATCAAATGATAGAAGAAAACTAGTCACGGCAGAGATGAAGTGTCTACACAGAATGCTGGGAGTAACAAGAAGAGACCTGTTTAGAAATGAAAACATCAGGAATAAAGTGGGCACAACATCAGTACTGAACTTCGTCAAGAAACAACAAATTAAATGGTTTGGCCACAGAAGGATTACAAGCCCTACTAGACAGGCGAGATCCAAAAGCTTGAAGATGACCTTGAACAGGCAAGGAAGGAAAGAAACAGAAAATACCCAAACCATAACATCCAACATTGCTTACAAGGCTGCAGCGGCCAAATATCAACGAGAAGTCAAAAGGTCGGCAAGACAGAGTTGGGTACATAAAACCGAATCCCTGAACCTTGATAGGGACAGCCACAAACTATGAAAACTGGCAAAAGCCCTAAGTGATGAAAACACCAGCCAACCTCCAATAGTTTTGGAGCACAATAACGGGATGTGCTTGGGGAGGGAAGCGAACGTCCTATTGGAAAGATATGCCAGCATCAGCAAAGTCAACAAACTTATTTTTAATTAAATATTTGTAAAATAAATATTGATGTGTTTTTTTTAGATAATATTGCGCCCGTGTGGTGCCGGGGCCCCTAAGGGAAGCAAAGAATAGTACCACTGCGACCTACAAGGCATGTCGTAAGAGGCGACTGATGTAGGACCTAGGAAGCTATCCTAGTAAATAAAAAGCAATGCAGAAATCGGATGTGCTGGCCTACTTGTAGGCGCATAACTGGCACAACGATACAATTGCTCTTAGGCTCGGATCACATACAAATCATACAGAGTGGTTAACAAGTATTAGATATTGAGAGTTTGAAGAAGAAAAAAGACAATATTGGCAGTTGTATTGATGTGTTTTTTAATTAATATTGATATTTATATCAATGTGGTTTTTAGTAGTAAATATTGACATTTGTACTGGGACAGTTAACACCACTGTTGTCACATAAAGAGATACCGCTAACCAGGTACTAGGACAGTTAACACCACTGTTGTCACATAAAGAGATACAGCTAACAACTAAAGCAAATCTCATAGGAACGATTTTCTGGCCAACACTATGTTACCAGTGTCAAACATGGCAAGTAACAGCAGCTAATGAGTGGAAAATCATAACGACAGAGATGAGGTGTCTTAGAAGAGCTACAGGTGTGACAATAAGAGACAAAATTAGAAATGAAGAAATCAGAAAAAGACTGGATGTGAAACCAGTCATGCAATTCATAAAAGAATAACAGACTAAATGGTTTGGACACCTGACCAGAATGCCCTGGTATCGCCTACCACAGAGAGCCACACAGAAAACGTATAATGAGTACAAAGCAAAAGAAAGACCACGCAAAAGATGGATCGACAGCATCAAGAACAGCCTTACGAACATGAATATCAGCTTACAAAGTGCCTTAAAACAAGCATACACAAGATCATTACCTTTCACCCCCAACACTTCTATAAAGAAGTAAATGGTGGAAGAGAAGAAGAAGAATTGACATTTGTATTGATGTTTGTTTTTAGTAAACATTGACAATTGTATTGATGTGTATTTTAGTTGATGAATGTCGCAATGCAAGGAGAACAAGTACGAGATGTCAAGCCCAACTTAAGAAGGAGTGTTCTTTCTGAAGCTGATCCACCATCTTCACCACCAGATATGGTGTTTGACTTCTCTGGTTTGGCTAAGTAAGTATTTATAGTTTTGTCATCTTACTTGTCTTGAAGATCTAGAATTTCATCGGAATTATTCCTTTCTAAAGTTAGTCAAAAGACTGGTGAGGAAGTAATCTCATCTTCAGATTAGCTAGTCCAAAGACTAATGTTAAAGTCATAAGAAAAGTCATCAGCGTAAGAAAATATATCTATATTTCTCTTGTACCATTATACGTAACATAGGGCCTGCAAGTAATTTTTCCAAACAGCTCTGTCCTGGACATCTTGCGCATCCTATTCCATGAAATTGAGTTCAATCCCACACTCTGCCAGTGTGGTATCGGGCCCGCAGAAGCAAAGAATAGCACCACTGCGACCTACAAGGCATGTTGTAAAAGGCGACTGATGTAGGATCTAGGGAAGCTACCCTAGTAAATAAAAAGCTTATCAGAAAACAGATGTGCTGGCCTACTTGTAGGCGCATAACTGACACAACATACAATCGCTCTTAGGCTCAGATCACATACAAGTCACACAGAATGGTTAACAAGTGGTCGATATAGAGCGTTTGCTGAAGAACAAGAATCCCACACTCGACGTTCTGCATATGAGGAAATGATTTAGCCCTCCTAGCTCTTGCACACTAGGGCCTAGAAATATGAAGTGAAGTGATTTCATACCCATACCCTAAGTTCTGATAATTTTTATTTTATTACTCATCATCAAATAGCTTGTCCTGAGCAGAACTTTGACACCCCAACAGTCCTCCAGAATTTCTCTCTCTCGTAGGACAGATGTCCTGCCTCTGCAGCCGTCGTGTTCAAACCATCAGTTACATCCTGAATCCATCATTTTATTACTAGATCTTAAAAATATGGTAATGTTCAGAAACTTGAAGAGAAAACTTATAATTGTTACTAATCTTTGTTTTGCAGTGAATCTGAAACTACTTACCAAGAAAAACAGAAAACAGTTCGACGGTTTCCGTTGAGTTTAACTTCACCTCTAACAGGCAGGAAAAAGTCAGAGCCAACACTAAGCAAGCCAAAAGCTACTTCTGTGTCATCATCATCAGCTACTTCTGTAGCAGCAAATACAGGAGCACAAGGGAAGGTAAAGATAAATGGATAAATACAACATGAAAAAGAACATCACATCCTGATTTCAAGGAAATGTAAAGGTAATTGCGAAAATGAAAATATAACAAAAGTAATTGTAAAAATATAATTTGAAATTTTAAAGAAACAAAACAATTTATTTTTTCAAGATCTAGTTCCTTTGCGTCTTAAAGAAAAGTTGGAAAGTTGCGTGATATGCTTTTCATTTCGGGAACTTTGCTTAGGAGAAATAATCATAACTGAATTATAAACTTTTTTCTGAATCTTGATTTCATGTTTAGCAATCAAAAGCTAACGTGGCAATAATTCCGCCAATATCACAAAATCGAGGACAAGTTGATGCAAGAAGATCAACCATAGCAACATCTTCCTCGACATCTTTATCATCAGTATCAACAACAGCAGCAGCGACATCTAAGCAGCCACTAATTGCTAAACAGACATCCATCCTCCGACAGTCACCAGTTCAGCTGACTAAACAAAGTTCATACCCAACCAATGATGCTAGTAGCAGCTTGTCATCATCGTCTTCTTCACAGTTGGCCAGTGTAAGAAGCATTTTTATTTATTTTGACTATGTAGAAACATTTATTAAAAATACTTTCATTTTGGCACAGATAGTTAACTCGTTAACACACTTCAGTACATGTTGTGCTAATGCTGGGATTCTAGGCAAATTTGGACCAAAAATTATCTTTGTGTTTGATTGATTGATAGGACCATCATCATTGCACTTTGCTGAGTAACCATGTGTGCTTCGATCTCTTTCTTACACAGGAAGATAGCTGCAGTGCACGAACTCCATAGCACCTGCGAGGTCCCATGTAATTTTTAAGATGGTGAAGATATTTTGGAGGGATTTTATTTTTAGTCTTTTTTCTAATGAATTTTGCCCAGACAGTGACTTTCCAGCCTGAACTTCTAATTTTTTAACTGCCAAGTGTTCTTTCACATGCTAAAATTGAACACGGAAACCTCTGTTTTATCGTCCGTCTCCAATAGGACTAGGAACTCCATCTCGCCTACGCTACACTGAGATCAGATATCTCTGGAAAAATATCTAGATGTCTCCACGAGGAAGTGAACCAAGTACCTTTGTCACAAGGTGCATACAGTATATGATTGGACTACAGGTTTAATAATTCCTTTAGTTAGGGATCTAAATTACAAGTACCTCAGAAGTCAGAGTAAGCATTGCCTGAATAGGGAGGGACACTTATGATAAGGAAAATACTGACTCAAGCCCTGCTTGGCTAATAGGCATATCACTTTGGCAAGCATTGGTTCTTCTTCTTCTTTGCGTTCGTTCTTACGACCAATTTTAATCACTCTTTGTGATTTGTTTGATCTTTGCCAAGAACGTGTATACGTTGCATATTGGTTTGGTAGGCCCCTAAACGCATTGACTTCTACACGCTTAGGACACATGCATCCGATTTCAGCCAACCTCCTTAGTCGCCTCTTACGACATGCATGGCAGGTAACAGTGGTTCTATTCTTTACACCCCAAATTTGGGCCCGGTAACCACTCGGGCGGCAAGCATTGGTTAAGTTTTTTACCCTTACATGTGAGTTATCCTAGCAGGATCAAATATCCTACTCTGACATAAGGATACTTATTTACTCTTATTGCCTTTCTGTTGCTGGGGCTCTCAAGGGGAGCAAAGAATAGTAATGCTGTGACCTACAAGGCATGTCATAAGAGACGACTGATTTAGGACCTAGGGAAACTACCCTAGTAAATAAACAGCATCACAGAAATCAGATCTCCAAGAAGTCCTTGTTGTAGGCGCATAACTGGCACAACATACAATCGCTCTTAGGATCAGATCACATACAAATCACAAAGAGTGGTTAACAAGTGATCGAATGGAGCGTTCAAGAAGATGAAGATATACTCATATCTCCCCCTTCCCTCTCCCATTTAATCTTTTTGAAATACCTATACGAGGTCACTTACAATGTGACACTCCTGGCTGCCTGGCCACTAACTTTATAACATTAGATTCTGACTTGTACACATTTCAGAATGTCTGGATCCATATTAGCTGAGCAGGGCTTAAGTCTACTGAGATTATTGGCTTGCTCTTCATGCCAGTACCTTTTTTACCTGGATAGAACATAGTTATCTTCCACGTCACACTCCAACCCTCTTCTTCTCCTCCCCTTTACATACAGTTGGTCACTGGGCCCTGCTTAATACCACAGGTCACCTGTATGAAGTGACTCAATGTTAGGCTAAAGGTCACTAGGCCTTTATTGGTATTTTTTGGCTTTAGACATGGGACCACACAAGGGATTCAGTTGGGCTGGCATTTACAATTCTATTTCTACACCAGACTACCTAGGATTAATTAGGTCAGATCGTTTCACTCTATACTTACTTTAGATTTATATTTTAGTTCATTTAGTACTCTGTGTTTGTGTATGTTTTCTTGATGAAGGCATACGGTTGAAACATTGAGTGCTGTCATCGTTCATATTTAGTCATTTATTTTTCCTTGCTGTAATATACCTGTCTTTATCTATCTTGCCCATTTACTGAGTATTATCGCAGCCTTCCCACAATTTTCATCAGATCTGATCTGGTCTGATCACTTCGGATCTGTAGGTTTCAGTACATCACCTAAATGAAAGAAGCTGGCATTGTTTAGGACATTCATTAAGAATTTCAACTAAAAGTTGAGCAAGGTGGGTCTTATTCTGGAATCCACAAAGTAAGACCAAAAATGTTGAAGAGAGCTGACAACAGATAATAAGCTGACGGAAGATATGGAAATGAAGGATAGTGCAAAACAAAGTAGAATGACATACGTTTGTTAAAGAACTCTACTTTAGAAGAAACTGAGCGGTATATTACTATGATACAGTGAGGTGGTTCTATTCTTTCTTCCACAATGGAGTATCTTCTTTGTACACATGGACTCTTGTCACACGATATATTCAAAGAATTTGGTGCACCTTATTCTTGTGTTTTTGATTGACAGATTTATTTATATAAAAACTTTATCTGGAAGAACTTCATTTATTTCTGAAAACAAAAAGCAAGTTGCAATAATTTACTTCTCCTTTTTCATACGCTCCATATTGACCACTTGTTAACCACTCTTTGTGAGTTGTATGTGATCTGAGCCTAAGAGTGGTTGTACATTGCACCAGTTATGCGCCTACAAGTAAGCTGGCACATCCGATTTCTGCGACACTTTATCTACGAGGGTAGCTTCCCTAGGCCCCTACCTTAGTCGTTTCTTATGACATACCTTGTAGGTTGCAGTGTTACTATGCTTTGCTCCCCCTGTGGGCCCCCAGCAACACATAAGTGTAAAAATTACTTAAAACCCTTGAAACTTGTGTCAGGTTTCATGATAGTTTTATTTTAGTTTCAGAAAATATCAGCCGTTTGTGAACTAATTTTATTTTATTATTGTGTTATTTGTCTGACAGAGATCTATTTCTGCTCCTGAAACCAAAACTGCAGTAGTAGGCAGAGGCAAACAATTGATAAGTGAGCATAGTTTAGACACTCATTTACATTCCTTGCAAGGGCCACAGAATCAGAGTCCAACTACCAGCAGTGGCATTCTTGGTACTAGTCTTGATGTGGACAGTAACATTCCTCTTGCAAATGGTAAGTTTTGTTCCTGAATGAGAGAGCTAGTTCATTTGTAAGATATATTCTTATCTAGACAGTGGATTAAAAAAACTGCTGTTACTACCTGTAATACCGCTCTTTTAGGGCGGTGTAGGACGGGGGAAATCATGAGTCTGTGATATTTAATAGCCACATGGCTAGTGCAGTTGCCGCAAAACTGTTCAGGTTAGGATTTTTACCCTGAAAGAAAAAAAACTCTGTGGTTATTCGTTATTGGTTACTAAACTGACGTCATTGCACTCAGGGCAGACCCATAGGTGCTCAGTCTCCCCAACAGATATCGAAGAGTATGCATGCTGATGGTTCCTGTGGCTCGCTGATTAAACACACCTCTCACTCTGCCTCTCAGGCATCCAGTTCGACTTGAACAATGGGTAACTCCAAACTGCTTAAATCGCTTGATCGATTCAACATCGATTTTAGTGTCCTCATCCAACAGAGAGTCGCAAAGAGACCGAAGAATATCCCCTTATCCATCTTCAACTCCCCAACAATCGATGCTGTTGATGCAAGCCTGTCCGCTGTCTCATTACCGTAAACACCCGCATGCTCAGGACAGTATATCCACGTAAGCCGCTGGAGGTTAGAAACTTCTGTGATCTTACCGGGAATCTCCTGCATAGGAGCCCACGCTCTAATCCATTCAGTTAGACTTCCACAGTGGATATACAGTGGATATGATATAATATATATATCCAGCAACACTGACAGAAGGAACATCT
Source organism: Arion vulgaris (assembly GCA_020796225.1). Lineage (NCBI taxonomy): Eukaryota > Metazoa > Mollusca > Gastropoda > Stylommatophora > Arionidae > Arion > Arion vulgaris. Next base: position 84,641,926 of record CM036756.1, read on the forward strand.
ATCGACCCCAACCGGACATGTGAACCGGTGTTGGATGATTTAGGGACATTCAGACATGGAGTGCCAGCTGTGATCTTGGTCATTATCATACTGAACTAATAAGCAAGAGCTAACCAAATGGTGATACTATCCCACCAGCAGCAACAGGATGGAATTAGGCACCAGTTAGCACTGGTTTAGCTTGGTTTAGTTTAGTCATCGGATCATCATCACTGCACATCAAACCAATTAGTCCCTGGGTGCTCTGATCCTCTCCTCAGTATGTGGTTTAGTCATCAGATCATCATCACTGCACATCAAACCAATTAGTTCGTAGGTGCTCCGATCTCCTCCTCAGTATGTCTCTCAGTATGTGGTTTAGTCATCAAATCATCATCACTGCACATCAAACCAATTAGTCCGTAGGTGCTCCGATCTCCTCCTCAGTATGTCTCTCAGCATGTGGCAACTAACAACACTGGTTCTTTGTTGATTTACTATTCTTCTTTGGCTACCAGTATAGTGCTCTTGCCTAGCAACACCATATTTGACTTGGTATTCGCCTGTGAGTGCTAGCGCACACAAGGAAGCAAAGAATAGTACCACTCCAACCTACAAAGCATGTTGTAAGAGGCGACTGATGTAGGCCCTAGGGAAGCTACCCTGGTAAATAAAAAGCATTGCAGAAATCGGATGTGCTGGCCTACTTGTAGGCGCATAACTGGCACAACGTTCAATAGCTCTTATGCTCAGATCACATACAAATCACACAGAGTGATTAACAAGTGGTCGATATAGAGTGCTCAAAGAAGAAGAAGACTTGGTATTCTTGCCGCCTGATTAGGGGTTTTAGAAGAGTCACCACTATTACTTGAATCACTTACATGTCTTCTCTCCCTAGGAATATCAGAACATCAGTCTGATCCATTGCTCGACCACATTAGGAATATCAGAACATCAGTCTGATCCATTGCTCGACCACATTAGGAATATCAGAACATCAGTCTGATCCATTGCTCGACCACATTAGGAATATCAGAACATCAGTCTGATCCATTGCTCGACCACATTAGGAATATCAGAACATCAGTCTGATCCATTGCTCGACCACATTAGGAATATCAGAACATCAGTCTGATCCATTGCTCGACCACATTAGGAATATCAGAACATCAGTCTGATCCATTGCTCGACCACATTAGGAATATCAGACCATCAGTCTGATCCATTGCTCGACCACATTAGGAATATCAGAACATCAGTCTGATCCATTGCTCGACCACATTAGGAATATCAGAACATCAGTCTGATCCATTGCTCGACCACATTAGGAATATCAGAACATCAGTCTGATCCATTGCTCGACCACATTAGGAATATCAGAACATCAGTCTGATCCATTGCTCGACCACATTAGGAATATCAGACCATCAGTCTGATCCATTGCTCGACCACATTAGGAATATCAGACCATCAGTCTGATCCATTGCTCGACCACATTAGGAATATCAGAACATCAGTCTGATCCATTGCTCGACCACATTAGGAATATCAGAACATCAGTCTGATCCATTGCTCGACCACATTAGGAATATCAGACCATCAGTCTGATCCATTGCTCGACCACATTAGGAATATCAGAACATCAGTCTGATCCATTGCTCGACCACATTAGGAATATCAGACCATCAGTCTGATCCATTGCTCGACCACATTAGGAATATCAGAACATCAGTCTGATCCATTGCTCGACCACATTAGGAATATCAGACCATCAGTCTGATCCATTGCTCGACCAGGAATATCAGAACATCAGTCTGATCCATTGCTCGACCAGGAATATCAGAACATCAGTCTGATCCATTGCTCGACCACATTAGGAATATCAGAACATCAGTCTGATCCATTGCTCGACCACATTAGGAATATCAGAACATCAGTCTGATCCATTGCTCGACCACATTAATTTCCCCTTATATCTGCATGCCTTGGCACAAAAATAAAACTGATTCTTGTCAGCCTAGACTTCCTCAGCGACTCCATCCACTGTCTCCGAGTCCATCCTGTTTCTTCTTCTTCTTCTCTCGTTCGTTCTTTTACGGCCGTTTTTATCAGTCTAATGTGATATCTAAACAGCCTAACACCAAGTGTATGTTCACAACCTTCAGTACCATTTGGAGCTCTGGTGCTTATCCTTCGGTGGTGTGTTCGATTTCAACAAGCGTTTACTGGGTTCGCTCTCCGTTAGCCTTTTGCTGTCCCCAGCCGACCTGCAAGGCAGGAGGTTGCTATTTCTTTTAGGGTAGCGACCTTAGATGACCTGCCCTCCAGGGCTGGTGAGCGTCATCTGCCCAGCTAACCGGTCTTTTTATGGACTACTTGGTTTGCCACCCGTCCAGTTTTGTGTACGGTTTGCTCGGTTAGCCTTTGATTGTCCCCAATCAAACTACAAGGCAGCAGTACCCCAGCCTGATTCAATCTTCCTGACATTACAGATCTAGTCACTGAGAAAGCGTGCATAGATAAAAGTCTGTGACTTCTACTTGACATGAAAAAAACCTTCAACAAGATAATGTAGAAGGCAGGAATACTGGCTAGAGATGATGACCTTTCAGGTGGTCTGTGACACATGTGACGTTCTACAAAGGACATGCTAGATGCAAACGTTTTTTGTTACTTCTTAAAAATAGCACCAGTAGTAATTCCAAATATTTCATTCATTTTATGAATATTTTCACTTTTTTTTTTTATTTATTCAACAGATGCAGACAGCCCGTTTTTATTATTAGAGGTAATTTAGTTCTTATTTTGTCTTGGACATAAAACAGATTTCATCTGGAAACTTTTATTAAATCTATTTGTGTATGGCTGATGTAGTCCTTACTTATAACTCTGCTATATGTGACTAACTCTGTTATATGTGACTAACTCTGTTATATGTGACTAACTCTATCCTACTCACACACCCCACCTCTAGATTCTATTTGACTAACTCTGTTATATGTGACTGCCCCTGTGTTGCCTGTGCCTAAAAGGGAAGCAAAGAATAGTAACACTGCTAACTACAAGGATGTCGTAAGAGGCGACTGACGTAGGGCCTAGGAAGCTGCCCTAGTAAATAAAAAGCGTTGCAGAAATAGCATGTGCTGGCCTACTTGTAGACACAATGTACAATCGCTGATGAAGAAGAAGAAATGTGACTAACTCTGTTATATTTTACTAACTCTATCCTACTCACACAACCCTCTTCTAGATTTATTTAAATGAACCTTATCCTATAAATCTAATCTCATTCCTGCTAATTTGTTCTTCTATTTCGTTTGCTGCTAGGATGAGTATATAGAGCATAGTTCTGCAGCTCTTACTGTCGCTCAGCCTCACCGGTCAACATGTTGCAAGTCTGGATGTAGATGGAGTTGTCAAGTAGGTGTTTTACTTATAATATTTTTGTTCGTAAAATGCTAAATTAGATTTCAAAACCCTAGAACGTCTTCTTCTTCATTCAATCGCCCGCTATGACTTCAGGCATAGTCAATGTGCCTGGTATGGTGGTTCTGACTGATTTTTACATGAAGGCCTGCTTTCCTTTCTATCTGTGTCCGCCACCATACAGACATGCCTTCTCAAACTTTAGAGGTAGAAAAACACTGAGAAGTAGAGAAGGTTGGCATGATAGTCACCACATCTCCCATAAAATGATGTTTGTCAAAGAAAAATGTGGACCTAATACCATATTCCCCAATATACCACATGGTATTAAAACAGGTTTTTACTATTAGTTTTAAATATTTCAGCTGCTTGTCTTCTGTGTTGTTATGTTATGTTATTCGATCAACGTCAAGGCACATTGGGCATTCCCATTCATGCTCCATACTTTGCTGCACAGCCATCCCATCCCAAAGTCCACTTGCTCATTGTACACATGAGTTGATTAGTATACCTTTTTCTCTCTACCATGAAGATGACACTGTCTGACATGTCCCAACTTAACTCCTTCTTGCAATCAGTCCAGTGTCTGAGACTCGTCCATATCACATAAATGAGAGAGTACTGCATTTATGACATTGGCTCTGTCTGTACTTCTGCCAGCTTCTGTGTTGTGATAATGACATCCTGTTAGTCTCAAAATGGGGGATTTTATTTCTGCTTTCTTCTGGCATGTTTTATTTTATAGCCTTTCCAGGGTGACCTTTTGGCATTCTAATATGGTGGATCTCTGGTGCCCATGCATCAGTTCTCCTTTCTCCATACATCGACAAATCCAATGGGACAGCAAGGCTAATACAGCTTGCCATCATTGACATCACAGAAGTTGCTAGAATAGCAATGAATACAATAACATACTGTCCACTGACTCACACTCCAGATTTGGTCTAGGAGTTTAATCAAAAGTCCTTCCCCTGAATGGGTATAGCCGCAAGGCAGCCGAGGTTTGAAATCAGAGTTTACCTTCTCTCAGATGAGTTAGCTACCAAGGTTAACATGCCCCATCTGCCTAAAGCTACTGGTTTTCTGGTGCCAATTACTCACCATTCACCCCTACTTATGTCTGTTAGAAACAATTCCGTCACAAGAAGGTCAGGAGTTGGACTTGACTGTCAGAGTCTGTGGCTAAGGGGCCTTTGCCTTGCATTCTGAAGGTCATGGGTTCCAATCCGGATTGCGCTGTTCTGTTTATGAGTGCATTTTTCTCCAGAGACCCCTAGAATTGTTGCTGGAACTATGAAGTTCATTCTTTGTGCAATACTATTGGCAGGTAGCGTGTCATTTCTGCAGAGGGACTGAGCCATATGGGGTAAAACCCGGTGCAATTAAATCAATCCTTCAGCTTTAGACCCTTTAGGCATTAAAAGATGCTTGCCTTGGAAGCTTTTTATATCCTCACTTTATTCCCTGACATGAACAGTTTATGTTGTATTCTTGAGTTTACTCATATATTTTCTTTGTCTGGTTCTGAAGGGTTTGGATGTGGAGCCCACAGCCTGCAACAACAGCTACAGTGATGTCTCGGTCAGCCTTCTTGTCATTGGCGTGGGCTAGCAAGTCGGACAGATGGGTATTACTGCTATTGTCACCCTTGTAGTGTTCATATATCATCATCCAATCAGTGTTCATCTATCATCATCCAATCAGTGTTCATCTATCATCATCCAATCAATGTTCATCAATTATCATCCAATCATTGTTCATCAATCATCATCCAGTCAATATTCATCTATCATCATCCAATCATTGTTCATCTATCATCATCCAAACAATATTCATCTATCATCATCCTCTCGGGTCGCAACTATCATCATCCAATCACTGTCCATCTATCATCATCCAATCAGTGTTCATTTGCCATCATCCAATTTTTTTTAAATTTCTCAAAAGTCTAAAATAAGGTGATTGAAACATCCTACCACACCTGTAACACTCCTGCAACACTCCTTCCACACATATGACACTCCTACCACACCTGGAACACTCCTACATCACCATGCAATACTCCTATCCTACCTGCGACACTCCTGTCACACCCGTGACACTCCTACAACACACATTACACCTGCAAGACTCCTACCCCACCTTTGAAAACCCCTGTTCTTGCACAATCAGTAACCTCAGTACAGAAGTACAAGAATATCTTGTTAGTTTTCTCTGTCGTTAGATGGTGTTGTTCATTATTTTGGTAACCACACATACTTTTCAACAACTCTACAGCTTCTTTTGGGAAACAAGGCAGGCACCATCCGTCTCTTCGATGTGAAGGAAAGCAAAACATATAGAGAAGTTCTGGTCAACTCTGACAATCCTGCCAAGTGAGCTAACAAACTTTTTATTATTATTTTGTTTTAGTTACTACTTTAGAGACCCACTTGGATCTATTGTCCTGGTCATGTGGGTCGAAAGCACCGATTGTTGGGGAGTTTAAGATGGATAAGGGGGATGTTCTTTGGTCTCTTGGTGACATACTGTTGGATAAGGACATTAAAATTGACATTGAATCAATAGAGCAATTTCGGTAGTTTAGAATTACACATTGTACAAGTAGAACTGGATGCTAGACGGGCATAGAGAGAAGTATGTTTAACCAGCGAGCCACAGGAACCATCAGTACACATACACTCCAAAATCTGTAGTGAGAGATTGAACACCTATGGGTCTGCCCGGAGTTTTGTGACGTCAGTTCAGTAACCAATAACCAATTTATTGACAGTTTAACTATAATTTGTTTCATTATTTCATTTAATTTATTGTACAATTTATTGAATGTTTTTAAAGTTGAGCACAGTTTAAGCTGATTTCTGGTGTTTTTTTTTAGTTATGTTTATGTTCTGTTATTTTTACATTAGTCAAATGTAATACTTACTTTCAAAAGCATTAACTTGTTTTCCTGAAATATACTGGTCCAGTTGTGAATATAGCGAAATATATTTTAAAATATTAGTAATTATATTTTGAATAATTCATTGTCTTCGCTATCGGAAGAATTTGTTTGGTAGTTCTTCAAAGAAAATATTTGATGGTTGTTCATTCGTTAACTTGTCTTAGATTCTGAGAGTGTCCAAACTTATTTTTTCTTGACAATTTTAACATTACCAAATATATACAAAAAGATAAAATATCAACAAAATAATATAGCAGTTTCTGAGCCTTAGATGTAAAGACTGAGATGAGAGATGACAGGGTCAGCAAATGAACTATGACAGGTTTTGAGCCTTTGATGTAATGACTGAGATGAGAGAAGGCAGGGTCAACAAATAAAATTTGACAAGTTTTGAGCCTAAGATATCACAGTGATATAAGTTTTCCATTCAATGCTCTAATTGAATATAGTGCTGACATATTTTCTAATAACTATGCAAGTTTTTCTTGATTAATGTCTATTGATCAAAATGTTGGTTGTGTATTATTTCATTTTATTTACATAATTTTGACCCTTGCTTTTGTCAAGTTATTGTCCACCAGTTCTGAACTTGATTTCTCGCCCATGTGGTGCCAGGTCCTGCAAGGGAAGCAAAGACTAGTGCCACTGCGACCTACAAGACATGTCGTAAGAGACGACTAATGTAGGAGCTAGGGAAGCAAAGAATAGTACCACTGCGACCTACAAGACATGTCGTAAGAGACGACTAATGTAGGAGCTAGGGAAGCAAAGAATAGTACCACTGCGACCTACAAGACATGTCGTAAGAGACGACTAATGTAGGAGCTAGGGAAGCAAAGAATAGTACCACTGCGACCTACAAGACATGTCGTAAGAGATGACTAATGTAGGAGCTAGGGAAGCAAAGAATAGTACCACTGCGACCTACAAGACATGTCGTAAGAGATGACTAATGTAGGAGCTAGGGAAGCAAAGAATAGTACCACTGCGACCTACAAGACATGTCGTAAGAGATGACTAATGTAGGAGCTAGGGAAGCAAAGAATAGTACCACTGCAACCTACAAGACATGTCGTAAGAGACGACTAATGTAGGACCTAGGACAGCAAAGACTAATACCACTGCGACCTACAAGGCATGTCATAAGAGGCGACTAATGTAGGACCTAGGACAGCAAAGACTAATACCACTGCGACCTACAAGGCATGTCATAAGAGGCGACTAATGTAGGACCTAGGACAGCAAAGACTAATACCACTGCGACCTACAAGGCATGTCATAAAAGGCGACTAATGTAGGACCTAGGACAGCAAAGACTAATACCACTGCGACCTACAAGGCATGTCGTAAGAGACGACTAATGTAGGACCTAGGAAAGCAAAGACTAGTGTCACTGCGACCTACAAGGCATGTCATAAGAGACGACATGCGTAGGACCTAGGAAAGCAAAGACTAGTGTCACTGCGACCTACAAGACATGTCGTAAGAGACGACATGCGTAGGACCTAGGAAAGCAAAGACTAATACCACTGTGACCTACAAGGCATGTCATAAGAGGCGACTAATGTAGGACCTAGGACAGCAAAGACTAGTGTCACTGCGACCTACAAGACATGTCGTAAGAGGCGACATGCGTAGGACCTAGGAAAGCAAAGACTAGTGTCACTGCGACCTACAAGGCATGTCGTAAGAGGCGACATAGGGACCTAGGGAAGCTACCCTAGCAAATAAAAAGCATTCCAGAAATTGATTGTGCTGGTCTACTTGTAGGTGCATAACTTACAATCACTCTTAGGCTCAGATCACATACAAATCACACAGAGCGGACAAGTGGTCGATATGGAGCGTTTGAAGAAGAGAAAGAAACTTATTACTAAGTTTTTAAAAATTTCAATCTCTATAACAAAGTAATTTTTCTAGATATGGGCTGTTTGGTCTAACCCAAACACAATATCATGAAGCAATTTTGTCTAATGAATTACTTCTAAGGTTTTGTGAACAGAAAACCCCCACTTTACCACATCTACTTAGCTATACACAGAATGATGGGAGTATCAAGAAGAGACCAGTTTAGAAATCAAGACATTAGGAAGAAATGAGTGCAACATCAGTTCTGAACTTCATTACGAAACAACAAATTAAATAGTTACATGGTAAACAGATTACCAACAGACAGTGGGCATTAAAGAGCAATGTTATTTTGATACAGTGGATACAAAGTAAAAGTCCGTCCATGCAAAAGGTAGACCACAGAAATAACAGAAATGTTGAAAAAGACTATGAATCGTACACAAAAGCCAGTTCTAGAAATCTGTTCATATCCTGACGCTGTGAGGCAAAGCATGATTAGAGAAAGGAAGAAGACTGAGTTATACTGTAGCATGATGTCTCAGATATGATTGGTCATATGGAAGATCATCAGAGCCGACTTATGTCTACATATTTCCATATTAATTCTTTATGAGGACACACACTGAGGACACCTCCTGACAGCATCACAGGACAGGGTCTCCAACGAAACACTCAGGGTAATAGAGGTAAGGGAAGATCCAGGAGCACCTGGAGGGTGGGAGTTGGAAACAGGATGCAAGAAAATGGTGAGAGAGTGAAGAGATCTGGAAAAGATGGCCTTGGATAGGAGGGCTTAGTAAACATAGGTTGCGGACATATATCTCCCTGGGAGGGAAGGATGAAGAAGAAGAATTCCAAGTGAAACTTTTCAGCAGACCTACAAGTTTGTTTTGTTTATGTAAACTCTATCTTGTAACTTTATTCTGGACCAAGATTTTACATTGTAAGTCGCTACTAAATATTTGAGTTGTATGCGAGTTACTATTGTAATTTGATACTAAATATTTGAGTTGTATGTGAGTTACTATTGTAATTTGGTACTAAATATTTCAGTTGTATGCGAGTTACAGACCTGTCAACAAGCCCTTCCAGCATGCAGTTTGTTTGTGCAACTTCTGACCTATGCCCTTTCACCTCCGATATCAGTACAGTCAGCGGACGACTATTACAGTGGGATCTACGTACTCTCAAACTTGAGGTATGTTTATTACAAAATTGTCATCAGCAGCAAGAGCTATCGCTATCTAATTAAGATACAGGGTGTTCAAGATTAAAGCAGCCCCATTGACAAATCGAAAGTTGCCAGATAATCTATCGCTTTATGTTTATGTACTATTTAAACCGGTTCTGACTAGCTCGTTTACGTCACATTTGTTCATCGCCCCTTCCCACACTACAATTACATACCGTCACATAACCTTGACCTATACTACGTCATAACTGAACCTTCTCATTTTCATACATATATGCCAGATTGACTCCATTCACAGGCTGCTATTATCTTGAACACCCTGTATAATAAACTGAATATTCTTAGATAGTGGTGTCATTGGGAAATTAAACTTTTGTTCCTGAGCAAATTTTCTCACACTGGTTGTTGTGAGTCTTTGTTGTGATAGGATGAATATAATATTGTCTATCTAATCTGTAGACTCACACAGTGACTCAATGTTATGATAAAGAAGTGACTCAATGTTATGATGAAGCAGTGACTGCTAGATGGCGTAGCAGAATCCTGTGAAAGAGCAAAGATAACAATCACACAAGCCACTAGAACAGCGCAAGACAAAAACAGAAAACCACGACACTGGGCAACAACCCGGTAGCAGTGTGACGACAAAAGAAGAAGAAGAAGAAGTGACTCAATGTTATTATGAAGCAGTGACTCAATGTTATTATGAAGCAGCGACTCAATGTTAAGATGACTAAGTGACTCAATGCTATTATGAAGCAGTGACTCAATGTTAAGATGACTCAGTGACTCAATGTTATTATGAAGCAGTGACTCAATGTTATGATGAAACAATGACTCAATATTATGTTGAAACAATGTTATGATATAATTGTTTGTAATACAGAGAGCTTTACTGGTGGATTCCACTGTTTGTACTGCAGTAACCTGCTCCTCCTACAGTCAGAGTGGACACTTACTACTAACTGGTGGAGCTGATGGCTCAATAAGAATATATGGTAAGAATTTGCCTATTATTTTTCTCACACTGATCAACTTTAAGCTAATATAAGTAACAAAAACTGTTTTCCTACTGCTTAGTATTTTGGGGAATACAGTGTTGCCATGAGTCAAATCTAACTGCCTCTCATATGACTAACCAGATCCAACACTATGCTACAATATAATTCTGTAGATGTGAGGATATAAAGAAGGGTAAAATTTTGGATATCCTGACTTCATGGCACAGAAGAGCGTCAACATTTGAGATGATAGCAAACACTAGAGACGGAGATTTGTGCAGATCCATGATCGCCTATGCCAGCCGGCATGGAACCTAATGATGATGGTGAAAATCTGACCAGTAATCCACCTGCACAAAGACAATATACATGCACTCAATGACAATTGACTAAACTTGAGGGTAGAAAATTAATATATACAGCTTTATGGCAACTTCTTCTGTTTCACTGATCTCTGGTCTTGCCATTGAGTCATTTGTGTGTCGATTCTTCCCCTTTCACTGATCTCTGGTCTTGAGCAGTGCCATTGAGTCATTCGTGTGTCGATTCCTCTCCCGCCAATAATGGCTGACACATTCTGTTTCTGAGTACTTTTTTTTGGAGCTTGTTCTCTAGACATTTGTAATCCCATGCTGATCAGATCTGTCTTCCCGGGTTTGTCTGGAATTATCCTACTCAAGGTAACTTCTTTCAGGCAACTGACATCCATCATAAAGGTGCAGTAACTCAGGATGTAATGAACGTCTTGACATGAACATTTGGACATGTCTAGAGTATAGTGTGCTGTGTCTATCATCTCTTTTGACTTACCTAAGGTGGCAGAGAATGCTACAAAGATTAGCACATATTATTTCAAGCTTCTCTTTTACAACTTCCACCAAATCATCTATGCATCTTTCTACAGTTCTGTGTGACACAACTTATTTGCTGAAAAATCTTGCTTTTATCAGTCTTCTTCTTCTTTGCATTAGTTCTTTACGACCAATTTTAATCACTCTTTGTGATATGTTTGATCTTTGCCAAGAACGTGTATAAGTTGCACATTGGTTTGGTAGGCCCTAAACGCATAGACTTCTACATACTTAAGGCACATGCATCCGATTTCAGCCAAACCTCCTTAGTCACCTCTTACGACATGCGTGACAGGTAACAGTGGTTCTATTCTTTACACCCCAAATTTGGGCCCGGTAACCACTGGGCTGCTTTTATCAGTGAAAAGTACTTTAACAGTTTCATCAAAACTCTTTCACAAATTCCTCATCAGAAAATGATTTCAAATTCTTGACAAACCAGAGTACTGTGATGTCAGTTCAGTAACCAATACCACCAATTGTGAAGCTAGTTCACTACCAGCTTGACAACATCAGCATCCTCATGATCACTTATAGACTATGTTATATTTTATATGTCTGAGCTGGTTGTTAAGATGTCTGGTCATTTGATTCATTTGGCCATTTCATCAATTTTCAGATTCAAATCAGCAGAAACCAGTATTGAAGTGGCAAGCTCATGACCTACCCATCCACACCGTTCATTTCCAGGGAGACAAATCTGTTTATAGCATGTCTGCTGATGGGAAAGTAAGAACTCTTTACAGTAAAACATTTGTTTATACCAATCTTGTAATTGATATATTTGCTTGCTAGTTAGCACTCAGTGTTATTATATGTTTCTGTATATGTTACATAAGGCTTGCAAGTAATTTCTCTATCAATATTTCTTGCCTCTCCCAATAAAGTTTGTTTCAAAACCTCCCTAACAGGGCGCAACATACACATGTTCTCGATGCAAACTACACAGATCACAAAGAATGGTTAACTAGGTTGATAAGAACAAACCACACAGATCACAAAGAATGGTTAACTTGGTTGATAAGAACAAATCACACAGATTACAAAGAGTGGTTAACTTGGTTGATAAGAACAAATCACACAGATTACAAAGAGTGGTTAACTTGGTTGATAAGAACAAATCACACAGATTACAAAGAGTGGTTAACTTGGTTGATAAGAACAAATCACAAAGAGTGGTTAACTTGGTTGATAAGAACAAATCACACAGATCACAAAGAATGGTTAACTTGGTTGATAAGAACAAATCACACAGATTACAAAGAGTGGTTAACTTGGTTGATAAGAACAAATCACACAGATCACAAAGAATGGTTAACTTGGTTGATAAGAACAAATCACACAGATTACAAAGAGTGGTTAACTTGGTTGATAAGAACAAATCACACAGATTACAAAGAGTGGTTAACTTGGTTGATAAGAACAAACAACACAGATTACAAAGAGTGGTTAACTTGGTTGATAAGAACAAATCACACAGATCACAAAGAGTGGTTAACTTGATTTGTACGAACGAATGTAAACAAACAAGCATGATATAACAATGAGTGCTTCTTTAATGATCCAGCAATCCTTATATTCTTGTTCTTCAGTTCAATGTCATATAGTAATTATGTTTCACATATAATATTGATACGCTGGGGTGTACGAGAATTTATCACCGACCACTGACGGGAGCCAAAAGTGGACTGACCTGGTACTAGGGGATGAGGGAGGGGACTCTGTGTACTGCTCAATGGTTATTGGTTACTGAACTGACATCATTGCCCTCCAGGCAGACCCATAGGTGCTCAGTCTTCCCCAACAGATGTTGAAGGGTATGCATACAGATAGTTCCCATGGCTCGCTGGTTAAACACACTTCTCACTCTGCCCCTCAGGCATCCAGTTCTACTTGTAGAATGGATAACTCCAAACTCCTTAAATTGAAGGGTTGATTCAACATATATTTTAATGTCCTCATCTAATAGACAGCCGTGAAGAGACCAAAGAACATTCCCTTATCTTTTCACACTCTCTGACTATCAATGCTGGTGATGCAAGCCTTTTCGCTCTCTCGTTGCCACAAACACCAGCATGCCCAGCTCTCACGTTGCCGCAAACACCTGCATGCCAAGCTCTCACGTTGCTGCAAACACCTGCATGCCCAGCTCTCACGTTGCCGCAAACACCCGCATGCCCAGCTCTCACGTTGCCGCAAACACTCGCATGCCCAGCTCTCACGCTGCCACAAACATCCGCATGCCCAGAACTGTAGATCTCTGAAAGTTAGAAACTTCAATAGACGACATTCACTCATACCACATCCTGCCATTTTGGACCTTCTGAAGCATCAACTGAGCATCAGATACAACAACGGCCCCAGTAAACAGTCACAGAGAGGGCGGTCACGGAGGCGATGAAATGGTTGGCATCTCACAACTACTCTCATGTTTTCATATTCAGTGACTCCATGAGCATGATTTGTAAAGTTGAATCAGGAATGGTGAGACGCAACTAGGTGGAGGTACTGGTACAGACAATGATCAGTGAAATGACCTTCATTTTTGTCCCTGGGCACGCAGGAGTTAGGGGTAATGAATGAGCAGATAGATTGGCTGGCTTGGCTAGAAGGCACTACCATGAATCGAAATGACATTCTTCACGCATTGAGAGAGTCTTTCCGAACAGAGGAGTTTGACAGCTGTGAATCCCATTCGATGACCAGATTGAGAGAGATGGGTGTCAATATTGGTGCTGCCCGAAAAGAACGACATACTAAATATGCAAAGAGATTGATTAATCAACATCAAACTGGCGTGTTGGGCCGCTGGACGCTGCTGGATTTGCTGAGGCAGAGATCGGAGCACCTATGGACATGTCCAGAGTGCTATGGTGATAGTTTTCATAAAACTGATAACAGAGAGCCAATGGAGGACAGCAGTAACAGCCTCAACCTGCTCAATGAAGAAGTAACTATTGCTAGTAATGAGTATTTGTTGCACAAGTAATATATAGTTACAGATATTTGAAAATAACTGAAACTGAAATCACCACTGCATATACTCTTTCTCTGTGTGGATCTTGGGGTCCTCATTGGAGATGAACAGGACTGTCGGTGAAAGAAATGAAAAGTACAAAGAGCATAAAATATCTTTCAAGTTCTTTGTGAGTCATGGGATTAAGTATTTCTGGATTCATTTATCAATATTTCAAATATTTCTCTTCCAGCTGCATGAATGGAGCTTGAATCGACCAGGGCAGCTGTTGAACACCTTATCTACTGGAGCAAGAGATCTGGGAAAAGTTAACTCAGGCAGTAGCCGAGGACGTTTGTTTTCCCTGGATATGGACAATCATTATTTGTTGACTTACTTGGGGAGAAAGGGAGCAATTTACAAAGTTAGTGAGACTCCAATTGTATTTTATATAGGTTCTGTGTTTTATGAGGTTTTGAGTAAGTTTTACTAGGTTCTGAGTTTTTTGAGATTTTGAGTGAGTTTTATGAGGTTCTGAGTGAGTTTTACAAGGTTCTGAGAGTTATATGAGGTTCTGAGTGAGTTTGATGAGGTTTTGAGTAAATTTTACTAGGTTCTGATTGAGTTTTATGAGGTTTTGAGTGAGTTTTATGCGTTTCTGAGTTTTATGCGTTTCTGAGTGAGTTTGATGAGGATTTGAGCGAATTTTACTAGGTTCTAAGTGAGTTTTATGAGATTTTGAGTGAGTTTTACTATGTTCTGGGTGGGTTTTATGAGGTTCTGGGTGAGTTTTATAAGGTTCTGAGTTTTGTTAGGTTCTGAATGAGTTTTATGAGATTATGAGTGAGTTTTGTGAGGTTCTGAGTGAGTTTAATGTGGTTCTGAGTGAGTTATATGTGGTTCTGAGTGAGTTTTGTGGGGTTCTGAGTGAATATTATGAGATTCTGAGTTTTTCCCATTTGTTGGACCGATAGTAAAGTTCTTCATTGAGGATAACAATTGTGAAGTTTATATATGTCTGTTCAATCATCATCAAGCCAAACAGATTGTTTAATATTATTATATAATATCTTCTCAGGTTTCTGGTGTTACCAACCCAACATGTGTCATGGAGCTCAAACCACATCAGTCTCCTGTTGTGACGGTTGACTGGTCACCTTCGCTGGACACACGTGTGTGCCTCACAAGTTCTGCTGATGGCAAAGTCAAAATATCAACTTTATTATCAAAGTGAAGTCAAGATTTCCGAAACAAATAAACATTGAATGAGAAAGGAAACGGTAACAATCATAACATCCTTTCATCATTGATATAAATGAAATCCTAACTCTATACAATTAATTTCTTCTCTATATGCATAAAGTTATGTTTTGTGCAGTTGCAATGCAATTCACCCGGTATCGCACATTACAATGTTGTAAGTTTGGTTACTATTTTCACAATTTAATTTTCATGTGGTCATGTTGACTGCGATCCGCTTTGGTGGTCTGCAGTCTAGAAATACTTCTTCTTTGTGATCGGTTTCGTATGCTTGTCTAAACCATGAGATGTATTGCCTCTATGAAGCTGCATGTCAGTTGGAGTTTCTTGTGAGTTTCCCATAGCTTGCTCTGTGAGATTCGTTCATGAGGTTAAGAAATAACAAAAATAAGTGTTACTGGATTTTAGAATTAATTGTTATAGTTGGAATTGTTCTCCATCCACACTGTAGAAAGTGCAGTCATTCATGTGAGACAGTACATCATATCTTGCTTGATTGGTTCTCCAACCACACTGTAGAAAGTGAAGTCATTCATGTGAGACAGTACAGCATATCTTGTTCTCCAACCACACTGTAGAAAGTGAAGTCATTCATGTGAGACAGTACAGCATATCTTGTTCTCCAACCACACTGTAGAAAGTGCAGTCATTCATGTGAGACAGTACAGCATATCTTACTTGATTGGTTCTCCAACCACACTGTAGAAAGTGCAGTCATTCATGTGAGACAGTACAGCATATCTTGTTCTCCAACCACACTGTAGAAAGTGCAGTCATTCATGTGAGACAGTACATCATATCTTGCTTGAATACCCTGGTCTACATAAAACTAGACAAGAACTCATACTATATATACATTTGATCAGATATTTGGTTTGTATGAATCTGTCACAAAGATCACAAGTCATTTATTATTACACATTTATCATTATATATATAATTCACAGATATGATGAAATTGTTCTTAGCAGCAATACAAATATGACTTTGTTATATTTAATAAGTCTAAAATTGTTTGGAACAAAAATGTCCCTTGTCTGATGAAAGTTTATTTTCTTGTGTGTATATGTTTGAATATGACTGTTTTAGCCAAGTATTTGTTTTTGATATTGATATTACTGTACAATATTGTATATTGATAGTCCAGTGGGAATGCACTTACAAATCATCATCAAATAGCTTGTCCTCAGCAGAAATTTGCCACCTACTTCATAATTTTTCTCTCTCATAGGCCAGATGTCCCGACTTCTGCAGCCGTCATGCTGAAATCATCAGTTACGTCTTGAATCCATCTTCTCCGTGGTCTTCCTCTTCTCTTCTTTACAGTGATGCCGCCTTCCATGAAGGTCTTCTTCAATCTTTCGTATCTTTCTATATGACAAAAATGCTTCAATTTTTTTGTACAAGTACTATCATGATATTTGACAATCATAGAAAATTAACATGATTGCAACTTTATACTTGATTGATTGATTGATAGGACCATCATCATTGCACTTTGATAAGTAACCATGTGTGCTTCAATCTCTTTCATACACAGGAAGATCTCAGCTGCAGTGCACAAACTCCAAAGCACCGATGTAACTTTGAAGATGGTGAAGATATTTTTATAGAAATTTTATTTTTAATCTTTTTTCGAATGAATTTTTCCTGGGCAGTGGCTTTCCAGTCTGCTCTTCTCGATTTTGAACTACTAAGGGTTTTTTATGTGATCAAATTGAACATGGGACCTTAATTTTATCGTCCATCTCCGACAGGACCAGGAACTCGATCTCACCTACACTCAGATCAGGGATCTCTGGAAAAAATATCCAGATGACTCCACAAGGAGCGAACGTGGTACCTTTAGCATGAGAGACGAGCACCTAGCCTCTGCGCTACCGAGACATCAATATCGTCTTGCCGAAAGATACTTTAGTATCTTGTTGAGAGATAAAGTATCTTGTTTAGAAGGTAGAGGCAATATCATCTACAAAATCAAAATCTTCCAGTTGACTATTTTCTACCCAACAGATACCAGTTTCACCCCTTCAACATTTCCTCATAAATTAGTTAATGGCCACTCCAAACAATAGTGGTGATAGAATACGACCTTGCTTTACTCCGGTTTCAACCTTAAACCAGTCACTGTGGCTATCATCAATGTGGACTGCACACTATGAACCATCATATAGGCTTTTGATGATGTGTTTATTACTTTAGCTGGTATTCCGTAGCACTGTGCCGTTATCCAGATCATTATATTAGAAACTTGATCAACAATTTTATCTGTAAGAAAATATTTGCAAAGTGTTTTTGTTCCATGTTATTATTGTCTGTGTGTTCATTTGTTGTTCTTTAGTGTATCAAAGAATATAATTGTTTTCTAGATTTGCTCAAGAATAGATGCTATGTTTTTGAAAGAAAATTGTTTATGCAAAGTCCTACATCTTCATTCAAAAAAAAAACCTGTCTTTACTGCCTGTGTTACCGATTTTTAATGCGCTGTAGGACAGGTGGGGACATGAACCTAAGGAATTTAATGATCGCTAGTGCAGTAACCGCGAAACTCTTCAGGTTATGATGTTTTCTTTATGCCCTCCAACAGAATAAAACTCCTAGGCCATACCTGGGATTGAACCCATGGTCTCCCAAATGGGAGCCATGCTCTAACCGATTCGGACAGACGCCCTGTTCAGCTTCATACAGGACTTAAAATATAAAGTCTTTGAAAATGCATTTCCCTCCGCAACCTGATAAATAAAAATAATCAAATTAAAAAACTCGAAATTGCGCGCATACTTATGGCATTGGATCGGATGAAATCAGTGTATATTTACTGACAACTGTACTGATGTTACACAGCGATGTACGGAAACCTACAATGTAGAGATGGAACGTGATCTGAGTTTACTGACATCAAAATATGTTGTTTTTGCCAAGTTATCATTGACTATTTCACAAAGCAGCTGACATATGAAAGAGTGGGAATCTGTTATTGTCGTACGATGTTGTGTTTCAGATAAGCAGATATTTAATAATAAACTGTTCAATATGTGTATGGTGTTCTTCTTCTTCGTAAATGCTCCATATCAACCACTTGTTAAACCAATATTTGTGATTTGTATGTGGTCTCAGCCTAAGAGCGATTGTAAGTTGTGCCAGTTATGCGCCTACAAGTAGGACAGCACATCCGATTTCTCAGATGATTTTTATTTACTAGGGTAGTTTCCCTACCTCCAGGTCATGATGGTCTAGAGAGAACAATATTAGAGGGGAGGGTCCCAGAGACAGACCAAGAAGAAGATGGCTACAATATATTAAAGAAACGATGAATATGACCATCGACGAAGTGGGTGAACTAGCTAGAGACAGAGTGAATTTCAGATGCGCCGCAAAGAGAGCATAGTCTTATAAAGGATACGCGTGGCCCGCCTGCCCAGCGTGTTCGTAGCGCATTGGACTGCAGGTAACTAGCCCTCTGTGTGTGCGGGTTCAATTCCGTGGGCTGGCAGAAAAGCCACAGGTTCCCCAGATTCACGGTGTTCATGGCACCGACGTTACGATGTCCATGACACCGAACCGAAGAGCTAAAAGCTCAAGTGCTTCTGGATCGGAAAATTTTTTTTTTAAAAATAAAGGATACGCACCTTGATGATGATGAGGAGTTTCCCTACCTCAATCGCCTCTTGCAACATGCCTTGTAGGTTGCAGTGTTACTATTCTTTTCTCCCTGTCAAGCCCTGGCATTCTTTGCTCCCCTTGCAAGCCCTGGCATTCTTTTCTCCCCTGTCAACACACTGACCGTATGGTACTCAAGCGTCTGTATCAATAACTGATAAGTAAAACTATGTACCAAAAGCAATATATCAAAACACCAAGTATTGGTTACTAAACTGACGTCATTGCACTCCGGACAGACCCATAGGTGCTCAGTCTCCCCAACAGATATCGAAGAGTATGCATACTGATGGTTCCCATGGGTCACTGATTAAACACACCTCTCACTCTGCCTTTCAGGCATCCAGTTCGACTTGCACAACAAGTAACTCCAAACTGCCTAAATCGCTTGATCGATTCAACATCGATTTTAGTGTCCTCATCCAACAAAAAAAACACCAAGTAATGCAGATTTACAAACAAGCTAAATCTGTAGGTTCTATTGTTCTTTGTAAAACTAAATTGTATATTAATATTTTACCTTATAGATTGATTGATTCATAGGACTATCATCATTGCACTTTGGTGAGTAACCTTGTGTGCTCCAATCTCTTTCTTACACAGGATCTCAGCAGCAGTCACAAACTTGGCAAGGGTACACGATATAATTAAGAGGATGGTTAAAACATTTTGTAGGAATCAAAATTTTTCCGATTAATTTTGTCAGAACAGCGGTGTTCCAAACTGCTCTTCTCAATTTTGTCAGGACAGTGGCGTTCCAAACTGCTCTTCTCAATTTTGAGCTGCGAATGATTCTTTTACATACTCAACTTGAACACAGGGTCTACGTTTTATCTTCTATTTCTGATAGGACTAGGAACTCTATCTCACCTACACTTAAATCACGGATCTCTTGAAAAATATCCCGATGACTCCATGAGGAGCAACCGAGTACCTTTAGAATGAAGAGGCAAGTACCTAACCTCTATGCCACAAAGACTCACTTATGGTGTTTATATATATATACTGCTGCCTTGTTGTTAAATTGGGAACAATCAAAGGCTAACGGAGTAAACCGTGCACAAAGCTGGACGGCAGGAAAAAACAAGTAGTCCATAAAAAGACAGGTTTCCTGAGTAGATGACGCTCAACAACCCAAGAGGGCAGGTCGTCTAAAGGTCGCTACCCTAAAAGAAAATAGCAACTGCTGCCTTGTAGGTTGGCTGAGGACAGTCAAAGGCTAACGGAGAGTGAACCCGGTAAACGCTGGTTGAAATCGACACGTGCCGAAGGACAAGCACTAGAGCTCCAAATGGTACTGAAGACTATATCACAATAAGAATGATAAAAATGGCAGAAAAAAGAACAATCGTGAGATATATATATATATATATATATATATATATTGTGTTTAGTCATGTATGGTTATCAAGGTATGATGATTAAAACGTATGTGTATGTATTATTCTCATCACATTTCATACACCTGCAAGTGTATAGTTTGAGATGAGCTATATGAATCAATAGAAAACAAATTTAACTGCCTAATGCTAACAGTGAATAATAGAAATGCTTCTTCTCTTTCACCATTTACTTCTTTATAGAACTGTTGGGGGTGAAATGTAGTGATTTTGTGTGTGCTTGTTTTAAGGCACTTTGTAAGCTGATATTCATGTCCGTAAGGCTGTTTTTGATGCCGTCGCTCCATCTTTGCGTGGTCTTCCTCTTGCTTTGTACTCATTATACTTTTTCTGTGTGGCTCTCTGTGGTAGGAGATACCAGGGCATTCTTGTCAGGTATAACGGGGAATAATAGAAATGCTAAAGGGGGAATAATATAAATCGTCCGTACTAATATGTTGGTTGGACCATACACTCACACTAAAATGTTGGTTGGACCATACACTCACACTAAAATGTTGACTGGACCACACACTAAAATGTTGTTTGGACCACACACTCACACTAAATGTTGGTTGATCCAATAATACAACAATTAAAATTTAAAAATTAATGTAAAAGCACCATACACACAGAATACACATGTAAGGAGCTTCATAAACAACATACACACAGAATACACATGTAAGGAGCTACATAAACACCATACACACATAATACACATGTAAGGAACTTCACAAACACCCTACACACAAAATACACACGTAAGGAACTTCACAAACACCCTACACACACAGAACATACATGTAATGAGCTTCACAAAAAATAAAACAAATGATTAAAATTATTTCTTCACTGAAATTTTATTTCAAATAATTATAAACATTTTGACGTGAGAAAAGCAACAACTGCATTTGATTATGTTTAATGGGTTCAGAGGTTACATTATAGAGATAAGGAATACACATCTATATTTAGGAATGTACTTTTTTTTATTTTCTTCTATTTATTTATGTACACACATACATATACATGGTGCCCGTGAGAATTCTTTGTGAGGTTTGAAGTGTTTAGTAATCTCATGTCTATTTGAAAATGAATTATCTTCTTCTTGGCATTCGTTCTTTACAACCAATTTTAATCACTCTTTGTGATATGTTTGATCTTTGCCAACAACGTGTATACGTTGCACATTGGTTTGGTAGGCCCTTAAACATATAGACTTCTACATGTTTAGGACACATGCTTCCTATTTCAGCCAAACCTCCTTAGTCGCCTCTTACGACATGTGTGGCAGGTAACAGTAGTTCTATTCTTTACACCCCAAATTTGGGCCACAGTAACCAATCGGGTGGAAAATGAATATAACAAGAAGGGTTCTTTCCTGGAACCCACAGGGACAGCGAAAGAGAGGTAGGACTAGAAATACACGGGGACGAGATTTTGAAGGCAGAGATCAACAATATAAAGAAGAGCTGGAGGGAGCTGCTAGAGATAGGAAGACTTTGCCTGAGTTGGTTGAGGAGCTATGCCCCGATTGAAGTTTAAAAAGGCATGAGAGAGATATGAAAATCCTGGCATATCCATTATAGGATGTCACCATCAACCACAGTAAACGAGTCATTGATTTTCTAGGTATCACTTATACGTTCAATAGTTCCATTGTTTTCTGAAAGGTGAGATCTATTTTTACCGTTTGTAAAAATCCATGGGAACAAATTTGCTTCCAAATTGCCCGCAGTCATGTTTGAACCAGGTACTCTTGGGCTGTGATCGAGTTCACTAGCGCTAAGTCACTGAAGCCCAGCATGTCTATGTAATATAATGTCTTTATAAATGTTATAAAATATGGAGCTACAAGTTATATAGCTTTAAAACTAAATGATGAAATTTCAATCAAATGTTGTATCAATCCTAACATATACCAGCAAGAGTTGGAAAATGACTAAAGATATAGAAAGTAAGTTGAATGTATTTTACAAAGAATAATGAACATGGAATGGGAAAAATTCAGAAGTGATGAAATCCAAAAAATGTCTATTCAACCACTAGTAATAACTGTTATAAGAAGGAGAAGATGGAGATATGTTGGGCATACTCTGAGAAGAAATGATCAAAGAACCACAAAGCAGGGATTGATGGGGGAAGTAAAGGTTACCAGAAAGAGAGGACGGCCTAGAGAAACCATGAAATGAACTTTACCGAGAGAGTTTCGAAAAATTGGTCTCACTTCCATAGAAAAGATTGAAGAAGTTGCATGCAGACCATATGTAACGATAACGGCACAACATAAATATATATATATACATTAACCATCTCACACCAGTTAAACAATGTTGCTATCTTGGGTCCCAAGTCACTGCCAGCCTCTCTCTTGATGAAGAAATCAACATTCAAATAGATATTTATAATAATATTAATAGGTAGTGCTTTAATGCACTTCATTTAATCAGAGACTTCCTCTTGAATGAGGACACAGCAATTGATGTTGAATCTACACACAGTTTCAAGGATTTTGAGTCTGGCCGAATGGATAAGAGTGCGGCTTCCATGCGGGACGAGACCCGTGTTCAATTCACAGTAAAGCTAAGGATTTTTTTCTGTTGTGGAAATAAATGTAAAATCCTAACCTGAACATCTTCACTGCGACTGCACTAGTTGTGTGGCCATTAAATTCCTCAGGCTATCGTCCTACATCATCCTAAATAGTGGTACCACAGGCAGTAATGACAGTTTTTTTTATATATTAAAGGACTGGATGCCTGAGAGGCATAATGAGTATATTTAACCAATGAGCAATAGGAACCATCAGCATGCATTCTGTTCTATATCTACTAGAGGAGACTAAGCACCTATGGATCTTTCTGGAGTGATATGACATTGGTTCAACAACTAACAACCTTTACAAATTTTTGATCAAATGTGACTTTATCAGAGTTGCAATCAGAATCTTCTTAAGTGATAGTCCTTTGTCCTAACCACTTAGCCACCCACTTCTCTACATGTGTAGTAAGTAGTAAGTAAAGGAACCCTTTCATACCTTGTGGTATATAGGCAATACAGTGTTAGGCCTGTATCGCTTCATTGATCGTCGGCACACGATGTGTGATGTGGTCAGCATCACGTCGGCCACCTTTACTTTCCCAGAGCATGTCTGTTACTCAATTGAGGCTGGGTTGACCTGAGAGCTGTTGTGGTCTGGAAAAATTCCACGCCCACTGCGGGAGTTGAACCCGACCACCAGCCTTGAGAAGCGAGTTCACTAACAACTACGCTACTATGGCTCTCTCTACATGTGTAGAGTTGAACAAAATTTAAACTGCCAATTTACTTTATAAACACCATATGTATATATATATATATATATATTTATAGATTAATATGTGCAAGTAATATGATTATACTATCATCAATTACTATTTCAAAAACAACTCAGACGCATAAAATCAAAGTGATTAAATAATAGATGTGTACGTTGCACCAGTCATTGCATGGACACTGCTATACAGACACTGATAGTAAATAGATACAGGGAACAGATGATAATTTTGGATCAGATAAGACTTTTTTTTTTAACACAAAAACTAAGTAATTGCACATATACTAATTTCCTATTCTTTCCAAAGGATGGACTTCATTGCAGCGGGTTTTACCCCATTATCTGCAGAAATGACACTCCACCTGCCAGGAGAATTGCGCAAAGCGTGATCTTCATATCTCCAGCAAAAATCCTAGGGGTCTCTGGAAAATATGCACTTGTAAAAAAGAACGGTGCTGTTCGGATTTGAACTCATGGCCTCCGGAACACATACTAACATAAGGATAGAGTAATGGACTGTGACATGACTGGATTCAATATGATGTCCCAGTTTAACACACTGCCTCCGGAACACATACTAACATAAGGATAGAGTAATGGACTGTGACATGACTGGATTCAATATGATGTATCAGTTTAACACACTGCCTTCGGAACACATACTAATATAAGGATAGAGTAATGGACTGTGACATGACTGGATTCAATATGATGTCCCAGTTTAACACACTGCCTTCGGAACACATACTAACATAAGGATAGAGTAATGGACTGTAACATGACTTGATTCAATATGATGTCTCAGTTTAACACACTGCCTTCGGAACACATACTAATATAAGGATAGAGTAATGGACTGTGACATGACTGGATTCAATATGATGTCCCAGTTTAACACACTGCCTTCGAAACACATACTAACATAAGGATAGAGTAATGGACTGTGACATGACTGGATTCAATATGATGTCCCAGTTTAACACACTGCCTTCGAAACACATACTAACATAAGGATAGAGTAATGGACTGTGACATGACTGGATTCAATATGATGTCCCAGTTTAACACACTACCTTCGGAACACATACTAACATAAGGATAGAGTAATGGACTGTAACATGACTGGATTCAATATGATGTCCCAGTTTAACACACTGCCTTCGGAACACATACTAACATAAGGATAGAGTAATGGACTGTGACATGACTGGATTCAATATGATGTCCCAGTTTAACACACTGCCTTCGAAACACATACTAACATAAGGATAGAGTAATGGACTGTGACATGACTGGATTCAATATGATGTCCCAGTTTAACACACTACCTTCGGAACACATACTAACATAAGGATAGAGTAATGGACTGTAACATGACTGGATTCAATATGATGTCCCAGTTTAACACACTGCCTTCGGAACACATACTAATATAAGGATAGAGTAATGGACTGTGACATGACTGGATTCAATATGATGTCCCAGTTTAACACACTGCCTTCGAACACATACTAATATAAGGATAGAGTAATGGACTGTGACATGACTGGATTCAATATGATGTCCCAGTTTAACACACTTCCTTCAGAACACATACTAACATAAGGATAGAGTAATGGACTGTGACATGACTGGATTCAATATGATGTCCCAGTTTAACACACTGCCTTCGAAACACATACTAACATAAGGATAGAGTAATGGACTGTAACATGACTGGATTCAATATGATGTCCCAGTTTAACACACTACCTTCGGAACACATACTAACATAAGGATAGAGTAATGGACTGTAACATGACTGGATTCAATATGATGTCCCAGTTTAACACACTACCTTCGGAACACATACTAACATAAGGATAGAGTAATGGACTGTAACATGACTGGATTCAATATGATGTCCCAGTTTAACACACTGCCTTCGAAACACATACTAACATAAGGATAGAGTAATGGACTGTGGCATGACTGGATTCAATATGATGTCCCAGTTTAACACACTGCCTTCGAAACACATACTAACATAAGGATAGAGTAATGGACTGTGGCATGACTGGATTCAATATGATGTCCCAGTTTAACACACTGCCTTCGAAACACATACTAACATAAGGATAGAGTAATGGACTGTGTCATGACTGGATTCAATATGATGTCCCAGTTTGTTGTGTTACCATAAAGATGGTAGTTATACCAGAAGGAGAATTACAGGAAATATGGGAAAGTTCAAAGGTTAATGAAGATAATTATAAACCTCCATGAGTATGATTTGTAAAGTTGAAACAAGAATAGTAAGACGATGTTGGGTGGAGGTACTGGCATGGACTTGGGATAATAACAATCACAATTTTCGTGGTCGGACACGATGGAGTCTGGAATAATAATCGAACCGATAGGTTGGTTGACAATATGGTTACGATATCAGGGAGCACTGCAATGAACATCAGTGAACACATTGAGTCTACCTAAAAAGAGGATTTTCAGGATTGTGAACATAAAGTACTGACCAGATTGAAAGAGACTGGTATCAATATTGGTACAGCTCAAAAAGGAAAAACATATAAAATATGTGAAAAGACTGCTTACTGATCATGAACTGGTTTGGCGTGACTCTGGACGCTGTTGAATTTGTTTAGGAGGGGTTCGGAGCACCTATGGACATATCCTGAGTGCTATGATGACAGTCCCCATATAACGTAACTGAATTACAAACCACAAAATAAATGCTGGACTTTTATGTGAAGCTCTCATAAAACACAAACATCAAGCAACAGAGAATATATATACTAGACATATATATACTAGACATATATATATACTAGACATATATATATACTAGACATATATATATACTAGACATATATATATATACTAGACATATATATATACTAGACATATATATATACTAGACATATATATATACTAGACATATATATATACTAGACATATATATATATACTAGACATATATATATACTAGACATATATATAATAGACATATATATATACTAGACATATATATATACTAGACATGTATATATATACTAGACATATATATATACTAGACAAGGGGAATTTGAAACCAAACTACTTCCACTTCTCTTTGCCTTACTTTTCTATTGGAAGTTACCTATTCATATGTAGCCTATCATCTGACAGCATCACTGTTGTAGGTCAATGTTTGATGACATAAAAATTTCAGAAGAAAGTGCATCTATGCATCTATAAATATATGTCTGGCTGAACTTGGTCTATATTATTTATTTGTGGGAGAAACATTAGATTGGTATAACTAATTCCTTGTTTTGGATTAATCAGGTAAACAAAACAATCCTGTTTTTGACTAAGGATGTCACTTTTTTCGCACTCAGTTGATCTAAAATACTAGCACATACTTCTCTTGTGTCAATATACAGCTGTTGTTTGGACAAGCATGTAGTTCAATCTCAGTTGGACTCATTTTCTTCTCTGTTGTTTCCCAAGAGGTTTAACATACTTGACTGGCACTTATTGTGCTATTTATAATTACTACTACTTGCATGTTAGGAATACTAAGAGCATGCATGTTCCCAGTGGCAACGTATGGGTGTTAAGCATGGACATTTAACAAGGCGGTGGAAAAACATATATGGGCTTTTGGATATAAGTGTTACAGAAGAGTCCTTGGTATATCATGGACAGAGAAGAGAACAAATAGATCTTTCCAGAAAGAACTCAAAATTAAAAAAAAACTGGCTGATGCTACAAATAAGAAAATTGAAGTATTTTGGACATATAGAAGAAGGCATTCCAGCAAAGAGGAAAACCACAGAGAAGATGGATTCAGGATGTAACTGATGGTTTGAACATGACAGCTGCAGAAGCGGAACATCTGGCCTACGAGAGAGAAATTCGAAGGACTGTTAGAGTGACACAAGTTCTGCTCAGGACAAGCTATTTGATGATGATGGTTACTTGGATACAGTAACGTATCTGGATCTTGTATGTTATTCCTGATATTGTAAATCCACTCTACACATACTAATACACGGATACAATGGCGTGTCTGGATTATGTATGTTCTCTTTGCTTTTATCAAGACATTCACAAAAATACTAACACAAAAATCAGTGACAATGTAATTCTGAAATTAAAAAAACTTGTTAGAATCTATGCCTCTGCAATCAGTTCTTTACAGTACCAGCTAGTCCTTTACAGCACCTGACGTCCCTTACGGAGCCTGACGTCCCTTACGATACCAGCATCCCCTTACAATACCAGAGCCCTTATATAGTAGCTTTTTCACAGATACCCTATCCTGTAATTGTTGCATTAAGGAGTCATTAAAAAATGTACAACTAAATGACATCAGAGAAGAACTATAGAGTCTATGAGATATGCTATGACCGTCTGTAAAGATTAAAAAGGCCACATATATAGTCTATGAGATACACTATGACTGCCTGTAAAGATTAAAAAGGCCACATATATAGTCTATGAGATACGCTATGACTGCCTGTAAAGATTAAAAAGGCCACATATATAGTCTATGAGATACACTATGACCGTCTGTAAAGATTAAAAAGGCCACATAGAGTCTATGAGATACGCTATTTTCTCTCTCTTTGCCTTTTACCCCGGGTTGGGGCATAGGCCCTCAACCAACTCATGCCAAGTCTTCCTATCTCTAGCTATCTCCTGCAGCTCCCTCCAGCTCTTCTTTATATTGTTGATCTCCGCCTCCAAATCTCGTCTCCATGTATTTCTCGGCCTCCTTTTCTTTCGCTGTCCCTGCGGTTCCAGGCAAGGACCCTTCTTGTTATATTCCCTCCGGTTTTTGCAAAGTGTGTCCTATCCAGCGTCAGCGTCTTTTTAACCTGTTCGTTCACTGGAATCTGTCTTGTTCTCTCCATAAGTTCCTCATTGGTGACCCTATCATACCATCTTAGTCCCTCTATTCTGCGCAGACACCAGTTGATGAATGTTTGCAATTTATGCGCTATTGTTTTAGTTGTTCTCCATGTTTCTGACCCATACAGTAGAACTGCTTTAACATTAGAGTTAAATATCCGAATTTTGTTCTAGATTTGATTTCTTTGGACTTCCAAATGTTTCCCAGTGCAATGAAAGCTCCTCTTGCCTTCTGTATTCTTATTTTAACATCTCTATCTGTTCCACCCTCTTTGTCTACGTTGCTGCCCAAATATGTGTATGATTCTACCTCTTGAAGCGGGATTTCCCCAGGAGATCGAGTTGTCGTTGCTTGGTTAATTCTCAATATCTTTGTCTTTCCCTTATGAATGTTCAGCCCTAGTTGCTGGGACCTTTGATTCAATGTGTTTAGCTTATCCTGCATCTGATTTCGTGTATGTGACAGAAGGGCTATATCATCAGCGAAGTCCAGATCATCTAGTTGCTCTGTCAGAGTCCATTGGATTCCATTTCTGGTGTTAGTTACTGTGGTCTTCATAATCCAGTCTATTGTCAGTAAGAACAACAAAGGTGATAGAAGACATCCCTGACGCACTCCTGTTTCTATTCAGAAAGTATCTGTTAGTTTACCTTCATGAAGAACTCTACATTTCATATCTGTATATGTTGCTTTTATTAGGTTAATAATTTTCTGTGGGATTCCATAATGCCCCATTAATTTCAAAGGGTTTCCTATCAATACTGTCAAAAGCCTTCTCATAATCAACAAATCCGATATAAAGTGGGGATTTCCATTCAATACTTTGCTCTATTATTATACGTAATGTGGCTATCTGGTCAGCACAGGATCTATTTGGTCGGAAGCCTGCCTGTTCGTCTCTTAGCTTTATATCGATGGCATCTCTCAGTCTCTCCAGGATGACTCTGCTTAGTATTTTCCCAGGTACTGACAACAGCATTATTCCCCTATAGTTTTCACACTTCTGAAGGTCCCCTTTCTTTGGTAGCTTCACCAGGTATCCTTCTCTCCAGTTTGCTGGTATTTCTTCGGTCTCCCAGATTCTGCTAAATAATTTATACAGTATTTCTGTGGATGTGTTTATGTTGGCTTTAACCGCCTCCGCTGGAATACCATCTGGACCGCCGCTTTTCCATCTTTTAAAAGTTTAATGGCTTTACTAATCTCCTCCTTGGATGGTTTCTCACAGTTGATGTCCAAGTCAATTTCTGCGGTTGGATATCTGTGGGGTTTGTAGGTGCTGGTCTGTTCAGGAGTTCCTTGAAGTATTCCATCCATCTTTCCATTTGGTCTCTAGCATTAGTGATAGTTTCAGATATGCTATGACCGTCTGTAAAGATTAAAAAGGCCACATAGAGTCTATGAGATACGCTATGACTGCCTGTAAAGATTAAAAAGGCCACATATATAGTCTATGAGATACGCTATGACTGCCTGTAAAGATTAAAAAGGCCACATATATAGTCTATGAGATATGCTATGACTGCCTGTAAAGATTAAAAAGGCCACATAGAGTCTATGAGATACGCTACGACCGTCTGTAAAGATGAAAAAGGTCATATATATACACCTATATGTGGCTCTGAAATTGAATTCGGGCGGCAAGAGAGGTATGGGAAGATCTAGAAATACAAGGAGACAAACCATCGAAAGATAAAGGAAAGATGCAATAAAGACCTGGAATGAACTTAGCTGGCTTGTTCAAGACAGATCTGGTTGGAGGAAATCTGCTGACGTCTTATGCTTCAAGGGAAGTTAAGAAAAGAACTATTATCTAGCAGTTTTTTTTTATGAAGTCAAACATAGTCATGGTGCTCAATTTGGTGCCTTATACATTTTTTGCATGAAGGTTTGCTTTCCTTATCATCAGTATTCCTCATCATTCAGACTAGCCTTACTTCAACTTCAGAGATACATGTAATTTAGATCCCTAAGTAAAGGATCAGGGTTTCCTGTAGTCCAACTGCGTACCGTGCACACATTAAAATTTGTTGCCCAAGCTGGCCACGGATCCCAGAATTTCCACAGCATGTGGTCACTAACACAATGTGTTGTCAACTTTGTTATCGATGACCTCATCTAGTAGTTCACTATCGATGACCCCATCTAGTAGTTCACTATCGATGACCCCATCTAGTAGTTCACTATCGATGACCTCATCTAGTAGTTCACTATCGATGACCCCATCTAGTAGTTCACTATCGATGACCCCATCTAGTAGTTCACTATCGATGACCTCATCTAGTAGTTCACTATCGATGACCCCATCTAGTAGTTCACTATCGATGACCTCATCTAGTAGTTCACTATCGATGACCCCATCTAGTAGTTCACTATCGATGACCTCATCTAGTAGTTCACTATCGATGACCTCATCTAGTAGTTCACTATCGATGACCTCATCTAGTAGTTCACTATCGATGACCTCATCTAGTAGTTCACTATCGATGACCCCATCTAGTAGTTCACTATCGATGACCCCATCTAGTAGTTCACTATCGATGACCCCATCTAGTAGTTCACTATCGATGACCCCATCTAGTAGTTCACTATCGATGACCCCATCTAGTAATTCACTATCGATGACCCCATCTAGTAGTTCACTATCGATGACCCAATCTAGTAGTTCACTATCGATGACCCCATCTAGTAGTTCACTATCGATGACCTCATCTAGTAGTTCACTATCGATGACCTCATCTAGTAGTTCACTATCAATGACCTCATCTAGTAGTTCACTATCGATGACCTCATCTAGTAGTTCACTATCGATGACCTCATCTAGTAGTTCACTATCGATGACCCCATCTAGTAGTTCACTATCGATGACCCCATCTAGTAGTTCACTATCGATGACCCCATCTAGTAGTTCACTATCGATGACCTCATCTAGTAGTTCACTATCGATGACCCCATCTAGTAATTCACTATCGATGACCCCATCTAGTAGTTCACTACCGATGACCTCATCTAGTAGTTCACTATCGATGACCCCATCTAGTAGTTCACTATCGATGACCCCATCTAGTAGTTCACTATCGATGACCCCATCAAGTAGTTCACTATCGATGACCTCATCTAGTAGTTCACTATCGATGACCTCATCTAGTAGTTCACTATCGATGACCTCATCTAGTAGTTCACTATCGATGACCCCATCTAGTAGTTCACTATTGATGACCTCATCTAGTAGTTCACTATCGATGACCTCATCTAGTAGTTCACTATTGATGACCCCATCTAGTAGTTCACTATCGATGACCCCATCTAGTAGTTCACTATCGATGACCTCATCTAGTAGTTCACTATCGATGACCCCATCAAGTAGTTCACTATCGATGACCCCATCTAGTAGTTCACTATCGATGACCTCATCTAGTAGTTCACTATCGATGACCCCATCTAGTAGTTCACTATTGATGACCTCATCTAGTAGTTCACTATCGATGACCCCATCAAGTAGTTCACTATCGATGACCCCATCTAGTAGTTCACTATCGATGACCCCATCTAGTAGATCACTATCGATGACCCCATCTAGTAGTTCACTATCGATGACCCCATCTAGTAGTTCACTATCGATGACCTCATCTAGTAGTTCACTATCGATGACCCCATCTAGTAGTTCACTATCGATGACCCCATCTAGTAGTTCACTATTGATGACCTCATCTAGTAGTTCACTATCGATGACCTCATCTAGTAGTTCACTATCGATGACCTCATCTAGTAGTTCACTATCGATGACCTCATCTAATAGTTCACTATCGATGACCTCATCTAGTAGTTCACTATCGATGACCCCATCTAGTAGTTTACTATCGATGACCCCATCTAGTAGTTCACTATCGATGACCCCATCTAGTAGTTCACAATCGATGACCTCATCTAGTAGTTCACTATCGATGACCTCATCTAGTAGTTCACTATCGATGACCTCATCTAGTAGTTCACTATCGATGACCCCATCTAGTAGTTCACTATCGATGACCCCATCTAGTAGTTCACTATTGATGACCCCATCTAGTAGTTCACTATCGATGACCCCATCTAGTAGTTCACTATCGATGACCTCATCTAGTAGTTCACTATCGATGACCTCATCTAGTAGTTCACTATCGATGACCCCATCTAGTAGTTCACTATCGATGACCCAATCTAGTAGTTCACTATCGATGACCCCATCTAGTAGTTCACTATCGATGACCCCATCTAGTAGTTCACTATCGATGACCCCATCTAGTAGTTCACTATCGATGACCCCATCTAGTAGTTCACTATTGATGACCTCATCTAGTAGTTCACTATCGATGACCCTATCTAGTAGTTCACTATCGATGACCTCATCTAGTAGTTCACTATCGATGACCTCATCTAGTAGATCACTATCGATGACCCCATCTAGTAGTTCATTATCGATGACCTCATCTAGTAGTTCACTATCGATGACCCCATCTAGTAATTCACTATCGATGACCTCATCTAGTAGTTCACTATCGATGACCCCATCTAGTAGTTCACTATCGATGACCCCATCTAGTAGTTCACTATCGAAGACCCCATCTAGTAGTTCACTATCGATGACCCCATCTAGTAGTTCACTATCGATGACCCCATCTAGTAGTTCACTATTGATGACCTCATCTAGTAGTTCACTATCGATGACCCCATCTAGTAGTTCACTATCGATGACCCCATCTAGTAGTTCACTATCGATGACCTCATCTAGTAGTTCACTATCGATGACCCCATCTAGTAGTTCACTATTGATGACCCCATCTAGTAGTTCACTATCGATGACCCCATCTAGTAGTTCACTATCGATGACCCCATCTAGTAGTTCACTATCGATGACCCCATCTAGTAGTTCACTATCGATGACCCCATCTAGTAGTTCACTATCGATGACCCCATCTAGTAGTTCACTATCGATGACCCCATCTAGTAGTTCACTATCGATGACCTCATCTAGTAGTTCACTATTGATGACCCCATCTAGTAGTTCACTATCGATGACCCCATCTAGTAGTTCACTATCGATGACCCCATCTAGTAGTTCACTATCGATGACCCCATCTAGTAGTTCACTATTGATGACCCCATCTAGTAGTTCACTATCGATGACCCCATCTAGTAGATCACTATCGATGACCCCATCTAGTAGTTCACTATCGATGACCCCATCTAGTAGTTCACTATCGATGACCCCATCTAGTAGTTCACTATCGATGACCCCATCTAGTAGTTCACTATTGATGACCCCATCTAGTAGTTCACTATCGATGACCCCATCTAGTAGTTCACTATCGATGACCTCATCTAGTAGTTCACTATTGATGACCCTATCTAGTAGTTCACTATCGATGACCCCATCTAGTAGTTCACTATCGATGACCCCATCTAGTAGTTCACTATCGATGACCCCATCTAGTAGTATTCAAATATGCAAAGTTCAAAGTCAATCAAATAGTAAGATATTTTAAATTGATAAACACTAATTATTCTTCTTCAGCGATCTCCGGTCATGCGCTTAATTTACTTTGTACCACAAACTGGGCGGTCAGCTTCAGGTCTGTCAGGTTTCCTCAAAGCTTAGTTTTCAGGTCGACTGGATGTGGCCACATGTTGCTTCTCAGCTCAACCAGGAGAGGACAGTCTATAAACACTAATTAATAATAATTATTGCTCTGCGAATCAATGTCAGCTATACTTCTATTCTGGCATGTTTGTGAGCAAGATGATGCATCTGAGATCTACTGCAGGTTAGCCACAAATTGTCTTGAAGGGTTGCTCCCTTAGGCCAGAATTCCAATCTTTAATCTGCAAGGTGTGGAGCATCTTGCCGAATGGATTAGAGTGTGGCTCCAATGATGGAGACACGGGTTCAATCCACGGTATGGCCAAAGAGTTTTTTCTGTCGAGGCATAAAAAAACACTCTAACCTGAACAGTTTTGCAGCGACTGCACTAGCCATGCTACCATTAAATTTCACAGTCTCATGTCCCTCCTGTCTTACACCGCTCAAAATGGGGTATTACAGGCAGTAACGAATTTGCAAGGATGAGCCAGTCTGCGAGACATGCTCTGTAGACTGACTGGATGCTCCACAGCTACAAGCGGCAGCGTCTCTGTGACTCATTCTGTACATGTGGTCTCTCTGAGACTACAATGTCTCATTCTGTACATGTGGTCTCTCTGAGACTACAATGACTCATTCTGTACAGGTGGTCTCAGAGACTACAATGTCTCATTCTGTACAGGTGGACTCAGAGACTACAATGACTCATTCTGTACAGGTGGTCTCTGAGACTTCAATGTCTCATTCTGTACATGTGGTCTCTCTGAGACTACAATGTCTCATTCTGTACATGTGGTCTCTCTGAGACTACAATGAGTCATTCTGAACAGGTGGTCTCTGAGACTACAATGACTCATTCTGTACGGATGGTCTCTGAAACTACAATGAGTCATTCTGTATAGATGGTCTCTGAGACTACAATGAGCATTCTGTACAGGTGGTCTCTGAGACTACAATGAATCATTTTGTACAGCTGGTCTCAGAGACTACAATGAGTCATTCTGAGCCTGAAATCAACACCAATAGTGGAGATGGAAAGAATGGGGGGAATACAAGCACTGAGAGAACGCAGAGACACAAAAGTGATGACGCAGGCAGAAAGGTTTTTGAGTATGCCAAGCCATCCAATGGAAAACAGATTCCAAAATCTAGCATTGGGTGGCTGAAAAGAAGCAGCTTTGTTCATCAGGCTAAAAGACTGAATAGGCAAACTTCAGACCTACCAAAAGTTGGCATTCCCTAAAGTCTGTGCCAGAGCAAACCCCTTTGAGAGAGGAGACTGAACCAGAAGTATGTATCCAGACAGAAGTTAAAGGAATACTCGACAAGGATGAGCAGAACAGCATACAACGCAAAACAGTCACTCTCAGTTTACTTGATGAAGAATACCCACATGATCTCTGGGTCCGGTATACACGGATGGGTCAGCAGAAAATGCAGTGAAGAATGGAGGAGCAGGCGTGTACATAGAATACCCAAACAACGCTAGAGATGCGATTAAAGTACCAACAGGGAAATTCTGTCACAACTATGATGCAGAAATTCAGGCAATCAAGGTGGCAACTGAAAAACTGTTGAATACCAGACCCAATCCTCAACCTGTTGTATTTTTGACTGTTGCAAAATCAGCACCCCAAACACTCCAGTCCAGAAAATTGCCAGGTCTACAGACCCTACTGTCTAAATTGTCCAAGCAGCGCAGGGTCGTTTTGCAGTGGATACCCTCTCACCGTCGAATACTAGGAAATGAAACAGCAGACCGATTGGTCAAGGAAGGTGATGCAGGAGAGCAACCGGATGTGCCAGTTACCTACCACCAAAAGAAAAGGATGATTAAATCAATGAGAAAGCCACAAATACCAACACAAGACGATTACTATAATATGAGCAGATTGGAACAAGTCATTCTGCGCCTTAGAACAGGACACAATCGCTCCGCAGCCACATGTATACAAAATTCAAGATTGGCAATTCAGCCATATGTACATGTGGACAGGCACACCAGACTGCAGAGCACATACTTCAAGACTGCCCAGAATACGATACACTGAGGCAAACTCACTGGCCTAACGAAACAACACTGGACATAAAACTACACGGACCTCTGTGTCAGCTACAAAAGACAGTGAAGTTCATACAAGAGACAACATTGAATATATAGACATATTTCAGGCAAACGAAAGGAAGGAAGGATGAGCCTGAATATTTCTGGCTGTTCATTTCTGCCGAGTCTATTTATGCAGTGCTATATTAATAAAGAGAGATGTTTCTGATCAAGTATAGGGCACAGATCTTTCAAATCTTGAAGGAGGGGTGTGGGTTCAAATTTGTCAGGTTTCTTCCACCTTTCAGATGGTTATTGGTTACTAAACTATTGCCATTGCACTACGGGCAGAATCACAAGTCTCCCCCAAAAGATATAGAAAAGTATGCATACTGATGGTTTCCGTGGCTCGCTGATTAAACACACTCCTTACTCTACCTCTCAGGAATCCAGTTCTACTTGTACAACGGGTAACTCCAAACTGCTTAAATCGCTGGATCGATTCAACATTTATTTTAGTGTCCTCATCCAACAGGCAGTTGCAAAGAGACGGAATAACATCCCCCTTATCCATCATCAATTCCCCAACAATCGATGCTGCTGATGCAAGCCTGTCCGCTCTATCATTACCGCAAACACCCAAAAATGCCCAGGACAGTAGATCCACGAAAGCCTCTAGAGGTTAGAAACAGAAAATAAACTAAAAACTTAAGAGTCTACTGTGTGGTGACAAAATAGGCAGGTGGGATTTATTTCTGTCACTTAAAAATTCCTGTAACCAGGCATACATTCTTCTTCTTCTGCATTCACCTGCCATACAGGCTGGCCTTCTCCGACTTCATAGGTAACCAGGTATACATCATAATAAAAGTTTTCAATAACTAATCAAATGATAATGTTATCAAAAGCCAAACAGTATGATGATGAACAACCTGGCAACACATTCAGCATTTATTCATTAATATTTTACTTTATTTATTTTCTGAGGAGCATCTGGCCGAATTGATTAGAGTGCGGCTCCCATGAGGGAAATCCGTGTTCAATTCACAGTAAAGCCAAGGATTTTTTTCTGTTGTGGGCATCAATGAAAAATCCTAGCCCGAACAACTTCGAGGCAACTGCACTAGCCGTGCGGCCATCAGATTCTGCAGACTCTCATCCCACACCGCCTAAAAGCGGTACTGCAGGCAGTAACAAGTTTATTTAATTTGTATTTATTATTCTCTGATCTTTTCATCTATCTCCACTTTCTGTCCAGGTATTTATTCTCTGATCTTTTCATCTATCTCCACTTTCTGTTCACATATTTATTCTCTGATCTTTCCATCTGTCTCCACTTTCTGTTCAGATATTTATATTGATGTTTCATCTGTCTCCACTTTCTGTTCAGGTATTTATTCTCTGATCTTTTCATCTGTCTCCACTTTCTGTTCAGGTATTTATTCTCTGATCTTTTCATCTGTCTCCACTTTCTGTTCAGGTATTTATATTGATATTTTATCTGTCTCCACTTTCTGTTCAGGTATTTATATTGATGTTTTATCTGTCTCCACTTTCTGTCCAGGTATTTATATTGATGTTTTATCTGTTTCCACTTTCTGTCCAGGTATTTATATTGATGTTTTATCTGTCTCCACTTTCTGTTCAGGTATTTATTCTCTGATCTTTTCATCTGTCTCCACTTTTTGTTCAGGTATTTATTCTCTGATCTTTCCATCTGTCTCCACTTTCTGTTCAGGTATTTATATTGATGTTTTATCTGTCTCCACTTTCTGTTCAGGTATTTATATTGATGTTTTATCTGTCTCCACTTTCTGTTCAAGTATTTATTCTCTGATCTTTTCATCTGTCTCCACTTTCTGTTCAGGTATTTATTCTCTGATCTTTTCATCTGTCTCCACTTTCTGTTCAGGTATTTATATTGATGTTTTATCTGTCTCCACTTTCTGTTCAGGTATTTATTCTCTGATCTTTTCATCTGTCTCCACTTTCTGTTCAGGTATTTATTCTCCGATCTTTTCATCTGTCTCCACTTTCTGTCCAGGTATTTATATTGACATTTCATCTGTCTCCACTTTCTGTCCAGGTATTTATATTGACGTTTCATCTGTCTCCACTTTCTGTCCAGGTATTTATATTGACATTTCATCTGTCTCCACTTTCTGTCCAGGTATTTATATTGACGTTTCATCTGTCTCCACTTTCTGTCCAGGTATTTATATTGACGTTTTATGTCTCCACCTTCTGTCCAGGTATTTATATTGACATTTCATCTGTCTCCACTTTCTGTCCAGGTATTTATATTGACGTTTCATCTGTCTCCACTTTCTGTCCAGGCATTTATATTGACGTTTCATCTGTCTCCACTTTCTGTCCAGGTATTTATATTGACATTTCATCTGTCTCCACTTTCTGTCCAGGTATTTATATTGACGTTTCATCTGTCTCCACTTTCTGTCCAGGTATTTATATTGACGTTTTATGTCTCCACTTTCTGTCCAGGTATTTATATTGACATTTCATCTGTCTCCACTTTCTGTCCAGGTATTTATATTGACGTTTCATCTGTCTCCACTTTCTGTCCAGGTATTTATATTGACGTTTTATGTCTCCACTTTCTGTCCAGGTATTTATATTGACATTTCATCTGTCTCCACCTTCTGTCCAGGTATTTATATTGACATTTCATCTGTCTCCACTTTCTGAACCTGCATATATTTGGTATAAATACAATCTTGATATTTCAAATTGCTTCAGTTTCTACAGGAAGATCAAACCACTATATTTAATATTACTTTCAAATAAACATTACTGACAGATTCACATTTACATCATATTGGGTCTCTGTAGTTACAATGAATTCTCTGTAGCTACAATGAATTCTCTGTAGCAACAACAAATTCTCTGTAGCAACAACAAATTCTCTGTAGCAGCAACGAATTCTCTGCAGCAACAACTAATTCTCTGTAGCAACAACGAATTCTCTGTAGCAGCAACGAATTCTCTGTATCAAGAACGAATTCTCTGTAGCAGCAACACATTCTCTGTAGCACCCTACTAATTCTCCATAGCAACAACTAATTCTCTGTAGCTACAACAAATTCTCTGTAACAGCAATGAATTCTCCATAGCAACAACTAATTCTCTATAGCAACAATATATTTCTTACTGCAACAACTAATTCTCCTCTGTAACAATGTAGTTTTCCTATTGCACATTCTCACAAGAAAGTGATAGAAAATATTCTTCACAATACATAGTGAGGTGAACTTTTATTTTAAAGTTTCATACTATGTTTCTAGTGTGCAATGCAAATTTATAGTTCTTTAACTCTTTCCACACCAATTGCCGCACACTACGCATTCTGTTGAACACCATTTGCTGTACACTGTGCTATTCGAGTTGTTTCCCCTTATACAAGTCTTTCTAGTTTTACTTCTAATATTTTTACTTCTACTACTTTTTAACCTTGTTATTCTAATAGGTCGTTCAGTTTTCTACAAATTAGTATATAATTAGATATATATTTGTTTATTTATTAATGAGTAGTTACAATTTTAAAATGCTCTTTTTTGTCTCTCTTGAATTAACCGTGTACAACTGAGGAAATAACTGAGTACGGAAAGAGTTAATAACGATTATCTGCTTGAAGGTCAGGACTGCAATTAATTTATGAGAATGTGTATATCAGTTTCAATAAAACTTTAAAAAAATTTGTTGGATATTCCTAACTGGCATAGAAAACACATACTAACTTTTCAGAAAAACCTGGACAGTTATCTTCAGGTTAGTCCAATAACTGAATTTGTAAAAATCATTTGATCATTTCTTTTCACTGTAGCCTAACTTAATCATCTGGACAGAAAGTCTGAAGACTGGTGAATAAGTCACCTGATAATTTCTCTTCAATACACCCCGTCATTATCATGTTAGACAATGAAAAGACTGATATTAAGTCCTCCGATCTATCAATTGTATAATTGAAATTAATAGAAAAATATGGCCTACTTGTAAAAGTGTTGTCAAAAATCGAAATAGATTAAAAATTTGATTATATAACAATGTCACATGAAAGAACTAAAAACTCCATAATTTTGCAAAAAAAACCACAGCATTCTCCATTTTTCCCTTCTCTTGTTCCATTTGCTTATTTGACACCAAAAAAATTACATAAACAATATAATACAAAAATATATTTGAAGAGTGCTTAAAAAGCATAAGCAAAACATAGTATAAGAACATGTTGCAAAATACAAATAACAGCTTCTAATTACCATGAAAGCTTTGTGGAATATAAGTTATAACTTTCGTGACCAGACACCCAACACATAATAAGATCAGTTCATTAGTCTCTTCACAAGGCAGAAAAAAACCATCACTTGATATCACCATAGTTTATGAAAGAACACTTCATTGTTACTTCTTCCTGGGTCAAAAGAAAAACTGCTTATTGTCAAAGTGATTATTCACAACATTCTTCAACTACCGGTCTCCTGTTTAGGTACTGAGACTATCACTTGAACCACATGGTTCTTGGGTATCTTAGCATCTTCAATACGTAACTTATCATTGAGCAAACGTCCTGCATAAAACCACCGTTGTCTGTCAGGTTCTACACCCACCTGCATCTCTGAAATATGTTTTTTCACCTTTAAGACTGTGTCTGTGGAACACACCTGAAGTTTGATGTCATGACTAAGATTTGAGAGTCGGAATCTGATTCGCTGTTCCACACCAGGTACAGAGTTAGCCTCTGGGTCAGGAGGTGTGTCACCTTCATTCATATCTTCAATCAAATTTGCAGGCGCACTTAAAACATAATGAGGAAGCTGGTACCGGTTCCCTAACTCATCGTAGCAATCCATCAAAGTACCTGATCAAAAAACAAAAAGATATGTCACGTCTTCAATGTACATAATCATAATTTTAATATCTATATTCTTCTCATAATGTAGATTTAAAATTTCAATACATTGAGAAATGAGGAATGATTTGCTTCTGCCACTTAATAAAAATACAACCAAACTCCCCTTTATACAGTCTTCTATACTAGAACATCAGGAAAGAAGGCGAGAGAAAGACCATGAAATAGATGGATAGATGGCATAACAGAATCCTGTCAAAAAGCAAAAATAACCATCACTCAAGTCACTAGAGCAGCACAAGACAAAAACAGAAAACCATGACACTGGGCAACGACCCAATAACAGTGTGACAATAAAAGAAGTAGAAGACCTTCTTCATGTCATAGTAGACACATTAAGCATTCCTAAACGATCTCGATTGCTGCCAGTCTAATGTCTTTCTACCCATGGTATCCCATGACAGTTTGCACTCTTTAATTCCCGTTCAACCTTCCTGCTATAGTGTTAGGTCCACATTTTTTCATTAACTGTCAGCAACACAATCGGTGATGTTTTATACAATTAGTTTTATTCTGTAGTTATTTCATTAACTGTCAGCAACACAATCGGTGATGTTGTATACAATTAGTTTTATTCTGTAGTTATTTCATTTGTTTTCTGTTCTTACTAAAATGTTTGCAGTATATTTCTATAAAATTTACTTTGAAAGGAATCTCCTTTTAGTAGATGTCTTAAACTATCCCCTGTTAGTTAGTTTGTTTGTTCCTTTCGTGTCAAAGGTGGCACATAGGGCAGAGGTTTTAGATCTCCATGTGATGCGGATCATTGCTAGCAGTTGGAGATCTTGTATGGTTTTACATCCCAATAGTTTACTTTCTTGTTGGATGGTTCTTCGAAGAGTGGTCTTTGGTCTTCCATGTTTTCTTGTCCCAACTGTTGACCACATAAGGACTTGTCGATTTAGTCTCTTTTCGTCTCATCTAAGAACATGACCTAAATATTTGCACCTTCGTTTTCTTATAATATTTGATACGGGTTGTTGGTGTGTTCTATCTCTCGCTGTGTTGTTAGAAATGAAATCACTCCATTTGACTTTTAATAATTTTCGTAGACATTTATTCTCAAAGCTGTCCAGTTTCTTATCAATTTTCTTTGTTGATTTCCAACTTTCACAACCGTAGGTCAGTACAGGAATCACACATGACCTAAATAATTTAACTTTTGTGCATTTACTAAGGTCTTGAGATTGCCAGATATTCGTTAATTTAGTTAACGAATCCCTGTACTCCTAAAAGGGATGCTGGCCTTACAACCCAACACTACATTTAAAACTATATAGCACCAGAGGTGAGCTCCAGATAAGAATCGACTTCATCATAAGAACATATCTAATGCTATAATCATCAAAAGAACGATCGCAAGAAGAAGAAGTAGATGCCTGAGTTATATCACTAACTTTACGAGTGAAACCTATGTGGTTGTATGAAAATCAATGAAGAATAAGAGGTACTGGACAGATCACAAATTGTATGAAACCGATATGGTTGTATAACAGCATACGAAAAAGTTTACGACAGATCACCAATATTGAACAAATCAATGTGCCTATATAAAAAAGGGTCAATAGATGGAGAATTGGCTTTATAATGGAGAATCTGGGCTCTCGCTGCAGAAATAGCACGCAACCTGCCGAGAGTATTGCATAAAGCACGAACTCTGTAACACCAACAACAATCCTAGGAAAAAATGCACGCGTGAACAAAACATAGCTGTGCGAATTTGAACGCATAACCTTTGAGACACAAGGCGAATTAACAACTTAGCCACAGAGATCCCTAATATGACTATATGTAAACAAACAAACAGAAGTTCTGACATAAATCACAAACTTAACATGTGAAAATAAAGTTTCCCCAAAACATATTTTTTAAATAATCATTTTTCAATTATTTCAAGTTTATCAATATCCTTTTAATATTAGCTAACACTGATGATGTATGCCAGCGAGACATAGACAGTAAATAACAGACGTACAAGAAAACGAAACCACTTTCACACATGTCTATGCAGACTACTCAAAATAAAATGGCAGGACTAAATTTCAGATACCAAAGTCCTCATAAGAGCAAAGATCCCAAGCGTCAACACCCTGTTGCAGAAGGTATGTGAGATGGGCCGGTAACATTGCTAGGATGCCTGATAAACACATCTCAAAACAGTTGATGTATGGCAGCTTGAAGGGGGCAGACAATCAGTTGGTGGATAGAAAAATGGTTTAAAACTTTCGCTGCCACCATCAACAAAAGTTGGCGAAAGACCGTCTTTTTCGCTGCCATCATCGACTTTTGTCGTCCGACGATGTATTTTTGAAATGGGGAATTTCGTTGACCGTGCACCGGTATTACATTATGAACTACTTCCATATTGTTCCGAAGAGCTCTCCAAAATGGTGGATCTAACGCACGCATGGTAACCATATCGTAAGTCCGATTTTTTCTCGATTTTTCGGAGGTAAACAAAGATTGTTAAAATGGGCGATGTAGCTGATGAATAGTGATGTCAAAAATTACTCTTTTTCTGACTCTTTAGCCAATGA
This sequence comes from Arion vulgaris, assembly GCA_020796225.1. NCBI lineage: Eukaryota > Metazoa > Mollusca > Gastropoda > Stylommatophora > Arionidae > Arion > Arion vulgaris. Next base: position 84,685,762 of record CM036756.1, read on the forward strand.
TAGTGTTAAAACGGACTCTGAATGTGATACAAATTTGAACATTGATTCACGTGATGATATTTATAGATCGATAGCAGATATTCCCACGGTACAGGAGTAGGTGATGGACACCCATCTCGAAAATCATTCATATGGGGGCCAATATCAGTTACTGCAATAGCTTGTGGATTATAAAGAATATACTCTACATATAGACAGGTTAGTAGCTCATTAATATATGAACCCTATTCCATAGTTTAAAAGTCTTAAGGTTATTAGTTTATAGTTTATTTTTACGATTTTTAAAATTGTCATCCTGAAAACTGATCATACCCAAAAAATAGCATGGCAGTAAGCTAGACTTGGTTGAAAAATGGGTGGCAGCGAAAGTGTCTCTAAAATGCTTCAATATAGACATCATGTGCTGGGAATCCCATGCACAAGAATGTCAAATGTGATGCTGTAACAACAGAAGAGGAGCTTGTATAGCTGAGAATAGCTGTGCCGTTGAGGTGCAGAGAAACCAAGCTGGGCAAAAAGAACGCACAACAGCCACATATCTAATTATGATCATGTATGTGTGGTAGGGGATTGTGTTCAAGGAATGGACACCAGAGAGAGATGCAGCAGCACATGTCTGAGGCTATTGTCATCATAGCTTGCATTGGACAGCTAATACTGTGTTTTGAGCTTATTCAAAACAAGACAAATAATAGCAATTGTGAAACTCATCAATACTAGCACAAAATTTCAGACACAAAAATGGCCAGCTTCTGAAAGATATAGGAAATGCATATAAACTAGTCACAGAAAGTTGTTTATTCAGTTATCAATTTCTGTAAACTGATAGCAGTGTGAAATGTTATGGGTATGGTGTGAACCTTTTTCTTATCTATCACATTGTGCTCACTCTATCCATGAGAAAAAATATGCTAAATATTTTGCTTATCTCCTTTTTTTAATTTAACCTTAGATTTTATCTTAATTTCACCAGAATTTCTTTGTTTCTGCTACAATTAAATGTGTCCAATTCTTCTGAATGTAAGAAATAAATAGCACAACTGACAGAGTATTTGCGGAGAGTCATACTTATGGACAGTACACAACAAAGAAATAGATTTCACATGAAGATTTAGAATTCTTCTCTTGTATATTATTATAAACTTGGTGATTACCATTTCTGTGGTTAAGGGGTTACGCTCTTGCCTTGCATTCCGAAAGTTGTTGGTTCGAATTCGGACAGCGCCATTCTGTTCACAGGTGCATTTTTTTCCAGAGAGCACTAACACTGTTGCAAGAACTACAGAGTTCATTCGTTGTGCAATACTCTCAGGAGGTGGCGTGCCATTTCTGTGGAGAGAACCGAGCCATATTGGGTAAAACCCGGTGCAACGAAGTCAATCCTTCAGCTTTAGGTTTTTGTTGGTGATTAATTTCATAGGATTAGCGTAATGCTAGAGCATTTGCTTATCGAATCGGATTCAAAGGGGTTGTGGGTTCATTTCACAAGTGAAGAAAGGAATTGACACTTCTACCTCCTGCATACTTTGGCCTAGAAATATAAAGTGAAAAGCACTTCATACCCTATGGTCTGCAAAGAGCCATTTTCACCCATGCACAATATCAACATTACAGTTTTGGAGATGATACCACACAAAAATATGTCATGTCTAGATAATATTTAATTAATACTCATCTGACTCACCATGTGGTAGTGATATACTGGCTCCATCAACAATAGCTTGTGCTAATGCATGATCTCCTGTTTCTAAGGCATATGAAGCTGCTTTCAGTGCATCCCATATTTCTTTTCTGCCATCAAAAGCGGGTGCTGTATCCCAGAACTCATCTCTCTTGCTTCGAAGTTGGCCTTCTGTTAAAGGAACATCACTTTTCCATTTGGGTTTTTCTGGTTTCAGAGGTTGATTTCTCCCAATAGACACTTCAAAAATATATTGGTAAAATTGTACATTTTTTCACATTTCATGTTTATTTTCCAACATTTCACATGAACCCCATGATATTATATTATTCACTTAGAGCAGGTTGTAGGATATGCACATAGTTAGTTAGTTAGTTTATTCCTTTCGAGCCAAAGGCGGCACATAGGGCAGAGGTTTTAGATCTCCATGTGATACGGCTCTTTGCTAGCAGTTGGAGATCTTGTATGGTTTTACATCCCAATAGTTTACTTTCTTGTTGGATGGTTCTTCGAAGAGTGGTCTTTGGTCTTCCACGTTTTCTTTTCCCAACTGGTGACCACATAAGGACTTGTCGATTTAGTCTCTTTTCGTCTGATCTAAGAACATGACCTAAATATTTCCACTTCGTTTCATTATAATATTTGATACGGGTTGTTGGTGTGTTCTATCTCTCACTGTGTTGTTAGAAACGAAATCACTCCATTTGACTTTTAATAATTTTCGGGGACATTTATTCTCAAAGCTGTCCAGTTTCTTATCAATTTTCTTTGTTGATTTCCAACTTTCACAACTGTAGGTCAGTACAGGAATCACACATGACCTAAATAATTTAACTTTTGTGCACATACTAAGGTCTTGAGATTGCCAGATATTCGTTCATTTAGTGAAGGCACATAAGGTTAACAATTTTACGGTCTAGTACCAATTTGAAAAGTTGAGAAACATTAATCCACAATAAATTTTACAAACTCAATAATATTCCACATTCTTCTTCTTCAGTGATCTCTGGACTGTGGACCACAAACTTGGTAGTCAGTTTGCGGTCTGTCAGGGTCTCCCAAAGCTAATTTTCTGACCGACTTGGTGTAGCCACATTTGCTTCTCAGCTCACCCAGGAAAGGCTTATAGAACATGCTCCAGTGCTATTAATGTTACTATGAAAATTGTGGCATTACTATGAAAAAAAGCTTTACAGAACTTTCGCCATCAAGCACAGTAAACTAGTTGTAGATTTTCTAGACCCCATTTATATGTTCAGTAGCTTGCCACTGCTTTCTGAATGGTGAGGTTTACTTTTACCGTTCTTAAAAATCCATACCTAACAGATTTGATTTCAAACTGACTGCCAGGAAGCTTGAACCAGGTACACTTTGGTTGTGATCGAGTTCACTACCACTTAAGCTACAGACGTCCACCAACTTTACTATATAGATCAGAATTTTGAAGAATGACAAAACAAGATATGTTCAAACTCTCCAACTTCCTTGTCTGTGAAAGATCTTAAACGCGTTATGGCCAAATAATATCTATAACCAAGAACTGTTTGTACAGTGTCAACAGAAGAATATGAACACTATCATCCAAAATATACATTGGAGATGGATCAGACATGTGATACGTATGGAAACTTAACTCTTTCATAAAAACTGCACTGAGATGGACACCAGATGGTAAACAAACATTTGGAAGACCCAAAATGACCTGAATGAGAACAGTAGAACAAGAACTGAAAGAAATGAATCACAGCTAGAACACAATACAGAGGACAGTCAAGAATAGAGAAGCATTTGTTGCTGCCCTAAGAGTTAGTGCACAACAAACTAGAAAAAGAGATATATATTTATACAACATGAAGTATAATGCTAGGAACGGAGAGTGTCAGAGTGGATAAACTTCTCTGCTGATGTGATCGGCTAACATCAATATAGGAACGGATAGTGTTCTCAAAAACAAAGTTTGCAAGATGTTTATATCCATCGTTTTCTTTGTCCATAGAGTTCTGATCATTTTTCTGCAGTACATTATTTATTATTTGTAAAATGTGATTTTCTTTCTTTTTTTGGAGTCTGATTATGTTTGGAGAAGTAGCTAATAGCTTTCAGAAGCAACTGGAATCGATTGATTTCAGGAAATTAATATTCTTAATCAGCTACTTGCTTGTGAAATCTTGCTCTAGTGTGATCTAACCAGGATCTTCATTTATTTTACACATTATCATCATTACTGTTTGAGATATTTCGTTTACCCAACTCATATTTTTGCCCCGCCCCATTCACTTCTATGCTTTCATTTAGTTTTTAAATAATTTATTCCATTTTGTCACTATTTATCACTAAATTAGTTTTTGCTGACATTTTAAGTCAGTAGTTGAGTAGTATATTCGAAACTTCATTTACATTAATTAATATTGTTTTCTCTTTATTATTCGTCCCTTTTTACAATTATTTAATTATATATTAATATTGGCATAGACTTAAGACTGTAATTTTCACTGTTGATAGTAAGTTAAGTTACAGCATTCTTTCGTGTCATTTCTCATCCTTTATAACAACTATTTGACCAAAACATCAACTACGCGTTGCTATATTTATTCGAGACACAAAACAGTGCAACAACAGTTTTTGTGTATCATCCAGTGGCTTGTGAAGATTAGAATAGACTGATAAGTCAGACTTGAGATTAGAACTCTGAACACTAAGAAAGAAAGATGTAAGACGATACCCGATATTCAACTTGGACAACGATCTTACCATGTTGCACCATCCCCGTGACATCAGAAGATTCACCGGAGGGTGGGCCATTGTCTCTCTGCGATCCAATGCACCCACCCATGTTAAATAGAGAACATGAAACGTTTTCTCTTAGAGCACAGCTGGTTGTATTTGACTGACGATATCAAGCAGGAACCATAACAATGCCTCCATTAGTCTTTAGATCCAGAAGTTATCCCACTGTTGCCAGATATTGACAGAAACCTCAAACATGTCAGCAATTGGCTTGCATTATGTTAGCAATGTTTCCACCCATTTGGCGGTTACTGTTTTACCACAATAAATTGGACTTTTAAATACAATAAAAGTGGACAAATATAGAGAAAATTGCACTATTTATAACAGTAGGTGAAAATTGCTTGAATAATTAATATAAAACACGAAATGAAAGGACATCTGGCATTCGTTAAAGTTCGCTCTTTTTTTATGTTTGTTATTGTGACGTCACTTTATTTACTTGAGCGGGTGTAGTGAGGGTGTAATGAGGATATAGTGGTTCAGAGAGAGATAGAGTGCGATAGAGAGAATGAAACAGGAGTGAGACCGTAGAGATACCGTTATGTACGCTAGATGTAAAGTAACTTATCGAACCGTATAGTAACTAGACACAATACAAAGTTTGACTTTAAAATATGTAAATATATGCTTATTGAGTTGGTTATGAAAACACCATATATACCCACAATTTTCTTTCGTGTCAGTTTGTTCTATAAGAGTGGCAACCATTCATGTATGAACATGGTGTTCATTGAAGCTACAAACAGTAGACTCATGTTTTAGAGACACCTTCTTCCGACACCCAAGTCCACCTTTATAAGCGAAATATGTTAACATGACATACAGATGTATGTATCAATGACCTGATCTAGCATTCACGTTGGCTACCACGTTTATACTCAGCGTTTCTTAGCTGCTCAAGCGTTCAGGTCTGTATATCGAGTAGTTTCTGCTGACTATTATCATCATCGAGTAGCTTGTCATTTTTAAAACTTTGCCACCTTAACAATCCGTAGAAATGTCCAGGGGGTGGGAGGGAGGGTCAGAAAGTAATGCACCACATTTTTTTCTCTGGTAATAATAAAGACAGGATCATGAAATTTTGCACACTTGCAGTATGACATGTGCTGATTGTGTGCCCCAAATTTCACCGTATTCTGATCAATAGAACGCATACAGCAAACCGTTGAAATGGCGAGTGTCAACAATGTCGTTACAAACAGAGAATTGTTATAGAATTTCTGGCTGCGGAGAAAGAAAATGTGGTGAACATTCATAAACGATTGTGTGCAATCTACGGAAATTGTGCAGTCGATAGGAGCACTGTCAGTAGCTGGGTTCAGAGAATTAAAAGTAAAGAAAATGGACATATGGGCTGCAGGATTTACCGCGCTCTGGACGCTCTGCCACAGCTTTGAGTCTCGACATGTTGAACCGCGCTGATGCCATTATTCGTGAAGATAAGCGTCTCACCAGTCAACAATTGGCCTTGCAACTTTCAAAACACTGGCAAAACTCAAGAGATGGTTCTGCAGAGTTCGTCCTAACAAGAAATCATCTGATTTGTTGCTCCAACACGACAATGCACGCCCTCACACAAGTCTGGCAACACGGGAAGCAATCAACAAACTTGGTTGGACTGTGCTACCCCATCCACCATATAGCCCTGATCTGGCTCCATCTCATTTTCATCTGTTCGGTCCCTAAAAATTTACTGCGTGCACACGGTTTGACAACAACGAGGATGTGATTCGCGCAGTTAAGAAATGGCTACGTGAGCAAGACAAAACTTGGTACAGACTAGGCATCCATGGCCTTGTTCCGCGCTGGCGTAAAGCCGTAAACTTGGACGGAGATTATGTGGAAAAATAGGTAGTATTAAGGATATGTTCAGTTATAATCTGTGAAAATCTCACCACATTTTTTCCAATTGTTAATTTTAAAAAAAATTATGGTGCATTACTTTCTGACCTCCCCTCGTACACCGTGTGCCGGATGTCCTGCTCCTGTCATGTTCATGTCGTCTATTATATCCTGTATCCATCTTCGCCCGCTTTTCCCTTCTCGGCTTTCCTGTAATGTCTCCCTTCATAATTGTTTTTTTATTCAAAACTTTGATATTTCTTTACGTGTCAAAACACTTCCTTTTCTCAGTCTTATATTTTCTCCCCTCTAATTTTCTTCAATTCTGAGTTATTGTTGAGTAAATCTGCTATTTTTTCTGTTCTTGAAATTGTTGAGAATTCTTTTACACTATTTGTATTCGTAATCACTTATTTTTCCCCATCTGATTTGCTAGAAATCCAAGTCTCGCTCACACCCATTACGTTGTTACTGGAAATATCATCATCATCATCAAACAGCTTGTCCTCCTGAGCAGAACTTTGCCACCCAAAAAGTCCATCGGAATTTCACTCTCATATGCCAGATGTCCCTCCTCTGCAGCCATCTTGTTCAAACCATCAGTTACATCCTGAATCAATCTTCTCTGTGTTCTTCTTCTCTTTGCCGGTATACCTCCTTCCGTGATGGTCTTCTCCAGCCATTCGTGTCTTTGTATATGTCCAAAATACCACAATTGACTCTTTCTTATTTGTAGCATCAGCCAGTTTTCTTTGATTTTAAGTTCTTTCTGGATATATCTATTTGTTCTCTTCTCTGTCCAAGATATACGAATGACTCTTCTGTAACATTTGTATTCAAAAGCACATATATGCCTTATTAAATGTCCATGCTTTACACCCATTCGTTGCCGCTGGGAATATACATGCTCTTAGTATTCTGATCTTTGTTTTCCTATCAGTTCCGTTACATACTGTTTTTATCAAAATTACAATAGAAGGTTATTTTAAGTAAAAAACATTTATGGGGGCACTTCGTAGACGCATCATACTGAGAAAATATACCGCACGGCCCTGTTTTAGTTGTTTAATTTTTTGTAAAGCCATGTGTGTTCTTTTAATTTCCTTCATCCCATTTCTCATTTGTTGTTAGCAGTGAACCAGGATATTCAAAACTATTTATATTTTCTACTTTCTCTCCGTTGATAAAAATATCTTTTGTCATGTTCGTTTTATCCGTCGTTATTATTTTTGTTATTGCCACATTGAAATATAGATTTTCTGGAAATATGCATTATCTTAATACTCTGCTATTTATTGCCACGTCTGTAACCCCCACATTCCCCCATAAAGACTTGAGTTTTTATTTAAATAGAACAATTCTTTGCTCACTGTCTACTATACTAGTTCATCGGGGCCTCGTGTTTTCCTAGTAACGTATAGTACAAACAGGATTGTAGGGAGGTGCCCGACACAAGGGGATATAATAAGAACTAAGGGGAAATAATTGAAATACTGAAAACGCTCGTGTGGTGCCGGGGCCCGCAGGGAAGCAAAGAATAGTACTACTGCGACCTACAATGCATGTCGTAAAAGGCGACTGATGTAGGCCCTAGGATGCTCTCCTAGTGAATAAAAAGCAGCGCAGAAATCGGATGTGCTGGCCTACTTGTAGGCGCATAACTGGAACAACGTACAATCGCTCTTAGGCTCAGATCACATACAAACCACACAGAGTGGTTAACAAGTGGTCTCCTTCTTCTTCTTCTTTGCGTTCGTTCTTTACGACCAATTGTAATCACTCTTTGTGATATGTTTGATCTTTGCCAAGAACGTGTATACGTTGCACATTGGTTTGGTAGGCCCTAAACATGTAGACTTCTACATGTTTAGGACACGTGCATCCGATTTAAGCCAAAATCCTTAGTCGCCTCTTACGACATGCGTGGTAGGTAACAGTTGTTCTATTCTTTACATCCCAAATTTGGGCCCCGGTAACCACTCGGACGAACAAGTGGTCGATATGGAGCGTTCGAAGTAGAAGAAGAAGAAGAAGAAGAAAAATAAATACTGAAAAGAGTGTTCGTCCTTTACATTCCTTCGTCCTCAAATGTGATCGGGTTTTTTTTTTAATAAAAGCTAGCTGAACGTTTCCGCAGCAGAGCAGGTATACAATTGTTCCCGCGACTATATTTTAGTTTCTCTCAACTCAGAATTTCAGAGAACCGAATTTTAGAGGAGTATCTAGAGAATAGACTGCACTGGGGATTGAACACTGCTTGCGAGTGTGTTAATCCTGCTGACTGTTGCTGAGTTACACCTACAGCAACTAAGAAGAAGAATAATAATCATAGACACCAGTTTGTATCTTATTCAACAATATGTGAGCGTTTGTAGCTTAAGCGGTAGTCAGCTCGATCACAACCCAAGCGTACCTGGTTCAAACACCGTGGCAGGCAGTTTGGAAGCAAATTCGTTTCCGTTGGATTTTTAAGAAAGGTAAAAATAGACCTCACCGTTCAGAAAACAATGACAAATTACTGAACGTATCATTGGTGCCTAGAAAATCAACGACTCGTTTACTGTGGTTGATGGCTAAGTCATGTAAAAGATATGCCACGATTTTCATTTCAACAATGTGTCCACAGAACTTAGAGAAAGATGTGCAGTGTTAACATAGACGCCAGTAGATAACAATTTGTCCATATAACTTAGACGGAGAGACATGCTGTGCTACACAGCGTCAGTCCTGACATATGGAAGAGACTTGTTGAATATAAATATGCAAGCAAGCAAGAAAAACACTAGAGGCAACAACAATATGATTTAACAGATGAATATTAAGAATCTCTTTGCTGTTAACAATATGTATGGGGATGTGCTGACAGAAACGAACACACAAAGTACACTATCCAAAAACGATATGTCATTACAGTGTTTGTTCCCATTTCTGAAAGTACCCCAGGCGATCGTACAGAACAGAGAGCGTTTGTCCGAAGCTGTCGCCATGTGTGTGCATGTCATCGGTTTTATTTTCTCCACAGCATGCACTTCTTTTTTTTTTACATAGGTGTCGAACACGGGGCGTTTCAGTCAGGACACCACCCTCTCTCTGGAAAGTTCCTTATAAACATTTAAAATATCAAACCGTCACCTCCATGTCATATTTTCGGAAAGGGTTGCTATAACTTTTTATGGCAATATAGATAGAAGGACATTGAACAACGTATACAGAAGATCAGTGGCGACTGGAGTCATTTTTCTTGTTGGGGCCAGACATAAATTTTTCTGGACAATCATGGTTTTTGGAGTATTTACTATTATTTGTCTCTTCTGGGAAGTTTCCCCCTTTCGATTATTGGTGGGGCCAGGCCCCACTGGCCCTTAATGACGAGCCGCCACTGCAGAAGATACATATTGTAACATTATGTAGGAAAAATAAGTGGCTACTTTGGAACTGCGCAAGACAGCATCGGGAATAGATGAATACGGAATGCATTGATCACTTTCGCCAGAGAGCACAACACATGATGATGGTAATGAAACTCAAGTAAGTATTTAAATGACGGCAACCCATCATTGCCCCATCATTTTGTTTCGCACTCGATCAATGCAGATAATGAACAGACAGTTGGATAAAAAAAAGTCTGAGAATTTCGTAATGTCTCTTCTCTTCCAAGTTCTCTCGACTCTTCTATAAATCAAGTATATCAAGAAATGCTGCAACAACGAGGCGCTAAATGAACATTACTCAAAGATATACAACGTAGACGAATACGGTAGTTTGGTCATATTAACACACTAACTACTAAGTGTCGTCGCCTGTGCCCGTTTAACCATATGTCACAGACTGCGCCTGTTTGACCATATACCGCAGACTGCGCTTTGATTTATTTCATTATCAAGTTTCAGTTTCAGTTTGGAATATCTTCATTGCACTCCGGACATGTCCATATGTGCTCCGATCTCCTTCGCAATATCTCCAACAGCGTCCAGCGACTGACCGTACCAGTTCTATTTTGATTGATGAGCCGACTCGTATACATGTTGTACCGTTCTTTTCTTGCCACACCATCTTCAAACCCAGTTCTCGCAATCTAGTAGTATCAAATGAGCTCAAAAGTTATCATAACACATTCTAATTGTTTCCAGTTTTAAAAACAATTATGTTTCACATTCTGTTAGTTTATGGTACACTTATTTATCTACCAAGTTACATTTTATTCATCTAATTTCCTGACAAAAAAAAAATATAAAAAAATAAGAAGAAAAACTAGTCTAATATGTTTTTCCATTCACCTGCTATGAATTCAGGCGTGGACATGGCGGATAATATAGCACGTCTGACTGATTGTTGCGTGAAGGTTGCGTTCCCTATCACCAGTGGCTCTCGCCATTCAGGCGAGCCTTACTACGACTTTAGATGTGTACATCCAGTTGAATGTGTACATACAACCTGAGTAGTGACAAAATGAACACAAATTAACTCATCCCGTACAGGGTATTTTTCAATGTGTTATTTACTGTTTTCTTCTTCTTTTCGATCGTTCTTCACGGCCTATTTTATCATTCTTTTTGTGATATATAATTGGTCCTTTAACAAGAACAGGGTGATCTACGTTGGGTCGATTGTGCGCCCATGGTGACCAGGCCCGCCCATCCGGTTTCAGTCAGTTTTTTATTTACTAGGGTGAACTTTCCCTAGGGTACGATCCTTTCTGCCGACTACGTCGGCCCGGATCTACGCCTTTTCGATTAGCTTTGCCGTATATTTGGGCTTTGTGATGTACGCCAAAACAGTGAGTTACACTATTATGATGACTGATGACTTGTCTTATTCTCCTTATCGTTCAGCAGAGAACATTAACAGTTGTTCGCCACTTTTCTTGGTCTCTGTTTCTTTTCTTTATGGTCTCCCAGGATAGTCGAGCACCCTTCAGTTCTTCAAGAAGCTTCGTCTCCAGGTCTGTTTACGACGTCCTCTTTTCCGTTTTCCTTGCGGGCTCTACTCTGATGTTGATAATTATTACTAAAGGTGATTTGTATTTGAGATTTACTTAATTTGACAAAATAAAATACAATTTTCGTAGAATAGGGGCCTACATTTGAACGATAAAAAAATCCATAACAGAATGTATATATTTGTTGTTACTATGTCAATATGTATTTCACGTCAAGAATATTGCGTTTGAATGGCTTTTGGTGGTGTGCCCACGCCTGACTGCGTCCTGTTCAATAGTACCAAATAGGTTTCAGCTTATGCACGCTTGTTCTGATCGACCCGGTATGGTTTTGTAATTTCGTAAAGCGGTGACCCCAAGCAAATAGATTGTTTGCACACCTAGGCTAAACTCGACAGAGCTAGGAGAATGTGGATTAACACTTCTGTAATAGATATTACTTACTAACGACATTCTGGTCTTTACAAATACCATCTCTAAATAGTGACGGATCAAGATCGGTAGGTCCCTAGGAGGACATGGGTTACAGGCAATGCGTGATTCCACAGTAAAATCTTCAGTCTTAGTTTTTGTGATTTAGAAAAACTATCTTACTTCGTGTTTACATTTTTTCAGTAAATTGAAGAATAACTAACGAAATTCAACACAGATGCAAATAAGCAAATCAAATAATATGACAAATTGCGTAAATTTTTTAAAGCAACACATGTCACCATGAATACAAATAGAGCATTGTTCAACACAATATTTCTCCCACGTTATGCTATCAGTGCCAAACCTGGACGCTGACATCAAATGATAGAAGAAAACTAGTCACGATTGAGATGAAGAATCTACTCAGAATGATGGGAGTAACAAGAAGAGACCGGTTGAAAAATGATTTAATTAGGGGAAAAGTGGGTACAGCATCAGTTCTGAACTTCGTCAAGAAACAACAAATTAAATGGTTCGATCACATAAGTAGATCACCAACAGACAGTGTGTCTCAAAGATCACCAACAGACAGTGTGTCTCAAAGATCACCAACAGAGAGTGTGTCTCAAAGATCACCAACAGACAGTGTGTCTCAAAGATCACCAACAGACAGTGTGTCTCAAATATCACCAACAGACAGTGTGTCTCAAAGATCACCAACAGACAGTGCGTCTTAAAGATCACCAACAGACAGTGTGTCTCAAAGATCACCAACAGACAGTGTGTCTCAAAGATCACCAACAGACAGTGCGTCTTAAAGATCACCAACAGACAGTGTGTCTCAAAGATCACCAACAGACAGTGCGTCTTAAAGATCACCAACAGACAGTGTGTCTCAAAGATCACCAACAGACAGTGTGTCTCAAAGATCACCAACAGACAGTGTGTCTCAAAGATCACCAACAGACAGTGTGTCTCAAAGATCACCAACAGACAGTGTGTCTCAAAGATCACCAACAGACAGTGTGTCTCAAAGATCACCAACAGACAGTGTGTCTCAAAGATCACCAACAGACAGTGTGTCTCAAAGATCACCAACAGACAGTGTGTCTCAAAGATCACCAACAGACAGTGTGTCTCAAAGATCACCAACAGACAGTGTGTCTCAAAGATCACCAACAGACAGTGTGTCTCAAAGATCACCAACAGACAGTGTGTCTCAAAGATCACCAACAGACAGTGTGTCTCAAAGATCACCAACAGACAGTGTGTCTCAAAGATCACCAACAGACAGTGTGTCTCAAAGATCACCAACAGACAGTGCGTCTCAAAGATCAATGTTACTCCGAAACAGTGCATTTAAAGTAAAAGGCTGTCAACGCAAATGGTGGACCTCAGAGATACGTAAAATACTGTTTATGAAGCGCACACAAAAACCCGTTCTATAAATCTCTTAGCCTGACTCTGTGAAGCAAAACATGATTAGAGAAAAGAAGACAAAAGAATAGAACAAACTATCCTACAAACCATTCAGACAATATCACATTTCGTGTAATTTATCTTATGAAACAAAAACGTTAACTAGAAACAATATTGATATCATAATCCGTTTGATTCTATCTGTTGCTGGACATCAGAAACATAATAGATTCTGCTGAAGCACTTGTCATTGCCAACAAAATGGTACTATAAAAAGTAGCAGGTACAAATATAGGTTTGGTGTACATATATTAAGAGTTAAGCAATCTGATAAACAAACAGCAGAAGAAAAGGTCAAAGTGGTCGGAGCCTTATTTACAGGGCTAAAGAAAACAGAAAGAATTCAGTGGATAAGACAAGACAGTTGCATTCTTGTGTTCCACTGCTAACAAAATAGGTTTAGTAATAGCAGTCGTAGAAATCTGATAAAAATACATTTCTTCTTCGAAAGCTCCATGTCGACCACTTGTTAACTACTCATCCTAGCAGCAAACGAAATAGAAGAACAAATTATTCACAAAATAGATGAGACTGTTCGTTTGCTTGATAAAGGCTTTGTTGGTCGAAACGTTGCTGTATTTTGTCATTGTTTTTGTAATTTGTAAAACTACAGTACTTTGTAAGAACAAATTAGCATGAATGAGATTAGATTCATAGGATAAAGTCAATTTAAATAAATCTAGAAGATGGAGGTGTGTGAGAGTTGAATAGAGTTAGTTAAATATAACAGAGCTAGTCATATTTCTTCTTCTTCTTCTTCTTCATCGAACGCTCCATATCGACCACTTGTTGAACAACTCTTTGTGATTTTCATGTGATCTGAGCATTAGAGCGATTGTACATTGTGCCAGTTATGTGCCTACAAGTAGGCAAGCACATCCGATTTCTGCAATGCTTTTATTAGCTTCCATAAGTCATACATCAGTCGCCTCTTACGACATGCCTTGTAGGTTGTAGTGGTACTATTCTTTGCTTCCCTTGTGGGCTCCGGCATCACACGGGCCCCGGTACCACACACATTTAATTATACACATATATTATCGAATCATCGGTGTTTACAAATGTTTTGGGTTAGGTTATATTTTAACTTATAAAATAATTAATACGTTACACATTATGTTTGGTGGGCCCGACCCACTGGTCCCTAATGACGAGCCGCCACTGAGCACACACAAAAGCTCGTGCTAGAAAACTCTTCTTACCCTGAAGCTGTGAGGCAAATCAGGATTGGAGAAGAGAAAGAAAGACAAGGTGCATAGAGAAACTCGCTCCAGGTGTCTCCTTTTTCAACCTGACGCTGAAAGGCAAACATGTTTAGAGAATAGATAGATAGAAAACTTATATAGTACATTCAATATTTGAGAGCCATTGTAGTCTATTTGTTAGTGATCTCGCTTCTTAGAGGCATGTGGTAAGGGTTCAATTCAACAGTGGGCGTGTAATATTTTTTCCAAACGCAATGGCTCTCAGGTCGACCCAGTCTCAATTGGGTGCCAGGAAAAGTATTTGGAAGTAAAAACAGCTGGCGTGATGTTGACCACATCATCCCGCGTGTGCCGACAGTCAATAAAAATATGGGCGTGACACTGTATTACACAATATACCTCTAGGCATGAAAAGGATTCCGTTACGTACATCTAATAATGAGAAAATTAAACTAATGGAATACATGATATGTAATCATTTTAACACACTTATAATTCATTAATTCAAGATATTATAACAATATTTGTTGCTTATATTCCAACAGACAACGAAATATAAGTCTCTCAAAATTCTCTTCCCATTATTATATATATATATATAAGTCAGAGGTGCCATAGTAGGTACACTGGTTACGCCTGAATTTATAGCGGGCAAGCACAAATAATCCCTGAACAAAATAGGTACAATTTATGTACAAATGTAAGTGCTCATCATCATTATCAAGTAGCTTGTCCCTTCCAGAACGTGGCTCCCATGACAGCTGTCCTGAATAACTCTATTCTGTGCAAGTTGACCGGCGTCAGCAGCAGTCATTCTCAGATCGTGACTGATATCTTCCCTTATCGTCTTTTAGGAGGTCTTCCTCACATTCTTCTTCCATGCACCATTCCCTCCAAAATTATCTTCTCTAGGCACTCATGTCGTTTGATGTGTCCGACATATTTAATTTTCCTTGATGTTATGCTCTTTACTAGCCAACTCTCTTTAATATCCAACTTTTGCAGAACAGAAGCATTTGTTATTTTCTCTGTCCATGATATTCTAAGTACTATGTGAGTGCTGTTCCCTGATAAATATTTTCTTACACATCGTTTTTTTTAAATTCATAGAAAATATGACCAACATCGAGATTTGAACAACAGGCAAATTCTGCCCATGCTTACTGAGCTACACTTATTCTCAAAAGTGGTTTTGCTAGAAACATTTTCAATTGATTTAGTCTGACATCTAGCAAGAATGTAACATCTGTTATCTACAATTTTGTACAGTCTGTAAACACTATACAAATCGATACACTTGTAGAAAACACCCTGAATTATTAAGTGTATAAATAGCTGTTCAGGACAGGAAAACAATCAATTAAAGCATGTGTGAAGACATCACATGTAAAACTAGGCTTGCATCAGTTCAGATATTAGTACTTGAAAAGAAAAAAATGTTAATCTTGCGATTTGATCAAAACCACCAGAAAACTACAGACCTTCATAATGGATGTTTACATAGAATAGAGGAACTGAGATGGTATGATAAGATTACAAACGAGGAGCTCAGAGAAAGAACTAAGCAGATACCAGTGGGGAAAAAGCTAAGGAAGGGACGCTGGCAATGAATAGGACACACATTGAGAGGACCGACGTGAAACATTGCAAGACAAGCACTGCTTTAGAACTCACAGGGAAAGAGGAGTAGGGGAAGACCTAGAAATACCCAGAGAAGAGAGCTAGAGGCTGATGTTAAAAAGTTCGGCAAGAAGTGGACAGAATTAGAAGGGATGGCAAGAGAGAGGAAGAGCTGGAAGAAGTTTGTTGAAGACCTGTGCTCCGTTGGGAGTTGAAAGGTGAAGAAGAAGACATCACTGCAGAACTAGGTTTGCACCAGTTAAGATATTAGTCTTTGACAAGAAAAAACTCCAATCTGGCAATTTGATCAAAATTTGAATGCATATTTATATGTGTAATATTCTATGGTGTCAAGTTCAGAGTTCGTTATGTTTTCAGTTTCCATTTTATATGAGGCATCAGAACAAATGCCCACTTTCAATAATAGTTTACCTAAATTTACGATCGATCAAGGCATATATGCGGGTTACTGCGGATAAGAGACATCCACTGCACAAGAACACTAATGATGTTAAGGACACGAGAATAAAGCGTGGCATGTCGTGGATGGCCCAGGCTGAGAAAACAATTGGCCAAGTGACCACGGTTGCGACCCTACCAAAAGGGGAAGAATGGATCCCAACAGAAGGTAGCATGACCAATTATCTCAACGTTATCGTTACTCTTGGAAGACAATGTAGAGATTGGGAAAACATGAAGGCTGATCTCGCAGTTAAGTAGCTGATAGAAGATCATGCAAGGGATGATGATGTTGATGTATATACCAATGGGTCGGTACATCGTGGTGAGAAGTTAGGCTGAGGTTTCTTGGCTAATGCGCATGGTAGGGTTGTTGCAGAGAGAAGTGGAGAGTACAGGACAACTACTTCTAGTATGAGGATGGAGGTTGAAACCGTTATTGCTGACTTCCATTGGCTCTCTGTGTCTCTACTTACAGGGGTCGTTGTTGTATCTGACTCAGTTGATGCTTCCCAAGATCCAGAAGGGCAAATTTCGGTATGAGTGGATGTCGTCTATAGAAGTTTCTAACCTCCAGCGGCTTACGTGGATATACTGTCCTGGGCACGAGGGTGTTTACGGTAATGAGAGAGCGGACAGGCTTGCATCAGCAGCATCGATTGTTGGGAAGTTAACATGGATAAGGGGGATGTTCTTCGGTCTCTTCGCAACTGCGTTTTGGATGATGACACTAAAACATATGTTGAATCAATCCAGCGATTTAAGCAGTTTGGAGTTAACCGTAGAAATGGATGCCTGAGGGGCAGAGTGAGAGTGTGTTTAATCAGCGAGCCACGGGAACCATCAGTATGCATACTCTTCGATATCTATTGGGGAGACTGAGCACCTATGGGTCTGCCCGAAGTTCAATGACGTCAGTTCAGTAACCAATAACCATCATAATCGATCATATTTTAGAAAACTCAAGTGGGACCTAACGGGAAGTTCTCCTTTTTTCTTATCCTGTTTTGCCTCACAGCGTCAGGATAAGAAGAAATTTCTAGAATGAGTTTTTGTGTGCGATTCATAAACAGTATTTTTCACCGCCCATGTTATTTTTGAGGTCTACCTTTTGCGTGAGCGACCGTTTGTTTTGTATCCACTGTAGCATTGTTCTTTGAAGCGCACTGTCTGTTGGTAATCTGCTTATGTAGCGAAGCATTTGTTGCTTTTTGATGAAGTTCAGTACTGATATTGTACCCGCTTTTTTCCTGATATCTACATTGGGAGTCCAAGAAAAAAGTACTTAGAAATGTTTAACAGTAAAGCATTGGAACATACCTGGAATATGAGTTACCTGTATATGGTGCCCAGCACCAAAAACAACACGCTACACAACATTTCAACTATTCATTCACTCACACGGACTCACATTCTTCCGTGCACTATCTGTCTATAATCTTTTCAGACCCAATTAGACACATAAGGCTTCCACAAAAGTTGTCCATCGTCGCTATTCTGTTATCTATTAACTGTTTCCCATGCCAGGTCACAATCTTTTATCTCTCTTTCCACAGCGAAACACGTACAAACAAAGTACTATAGTTTTACAAAATACAGAAACAGTGATGATAAACAGCAACGTTTTGACCAAAAGGCCTTTATCAAGCAAACGATACAACAGGAGTGACGAATTTCAATGAACTATGGACGATTACATACGGAAATATTTAAACGTATCTAATGAAAATCTGGGAATAAAAACGAATAGCGAAATGAGTGCAACACAAAACTAGAAGTGGAAAAGAAGAGAAACAATACAAAAAATCAAGTGAATATATGACATATATATGTAGCAAATACACATATAGATTACAAGGCATGCGATGAGAAAGTACTAAGAAGCATAGGAATCTAATGCGTTGAGTCCAAGAGGTCGCAAGGTACCATACAACGAAATAAAACGGTTCTCCAGAGCAAATCGACTGCGATCATCAGAGGAACATAATCGGATGACTGTGACCTGGACATCACAAGCTCCTGAATGGCCAGTATTATTGGATCCGGGTACAACTGGTCTGTACAGAGAAAAAGGAATATGCTGGACCCCAGTTTGGAAGCACATCCAAAAATGTCAGCCTAATTAGCCACCATTCCTTTTTCTGTTGATTGACGATTAATTGATAGGACCATCATCATTGCACTTCGGTGAGTAACCATATGTGCTCTGATCTCTTTCTTACACAGGAAGATCTCAGCTGCGGTGCATGAACTCCGTAGCACTGGCGAGGGTCCACAGTGTAATTTTGAAGATGGTCAAGATATTTTGTAGGAATTTTATTGTTGTGGCTCATCTACACCCAAAGAGGATTGATGGGGTCATTCTCAGGATTTATAGTTATAGTTTCTGTAGATATTTGTATAAAGGCGAAGGATTTACTTAAATGCACCGGGTTTCCACATATGGCTCAGTCTCTCTCTGCAGAAATGGCAAACCACCTGCCGAGAGTGTTGCACAAAGCATGAACTCCGTATCTCCAGCAACAATCCTAGGAATCTCCAGAAAAAATTGCACACATGTGACTCTGTCTGGATTCGAATCTACAACCTTCAGATCGCCAGGCAAACATCTTACACTTTGCCATAGCGACCCCTATATATTTGTATAACAGTATCATTCAATTATTATGAGTAATGAATAATTCATTATAATTAAATTTTACAATATATTTGGGTAGGGTTCAGTGAACCTAATATCTCCTATTGCAAAGGGACACCGTTATTTACTCTCAGTGGTCTCTGTGGCGCATAGGTTAGGCACTCATCTCTCGTGCCAAAGGCACGGGTTCGCTTCCTCTTGGAACCATCTGGATATTTTTCCAGAGATCCCAGATCTCAGTGTAGGTGAGATCGAGTTCCTAGTTCTATCGGAGACAGATCATAAAACATAGGTCCCGTGTTCAATTTGAGCACGTACAAGAACCCTTAGCAGTTCAAACGACCGACTCATCATGATGAGATTACAGACAAAAAATAGAAAGATCACAATAATACAAGCATACGCCCCAACAACCACAGCTCCTGATGACGAGATCGACGAATTCTATACAAATTTACAAGGAGCAATAGATAAAGTTGGCAAAAGAGACATCCTGATCGTAATGGGCGATTTCAACGCCAAGGTTGGCAAGGAAACAGCTGAAGAAGAGAAAAGATAAAGGTTCTTTCAGTATAGGACAACGAACGAAAGAGGCACAAAACTAATTGAATTCTGTCTCGAAAATAATCTCTCCATTACGAACACCCTAAGCAGACAACATCCAAGAAGACTATACACCTGAACCTCACCAGATGGCAACACCAGAAACCAAATAGATTACATCTTGGTCCAAAGAAGATAGATAACAAGTATTCTATCAGTAAAGACACTACCAGGAGCAGACTGTGACTCCGACCATGAACTGCTGGTGGCAGAGTTTAAATTAAGACTGAAGACATCAAAGAAAGCAACTGGACCTATACGTTTTGATACAAATGCCATTCCACTAGAATACAACATAGAAATACAAAACAAATTTGACATACTTATGGCGGCTCAAGAAGACAAGACACCTGACGAACTGACAACACAGGCAAAAGATATATTAATCTCCACAGCACAAAACATCATACCCAGGAAAGTATACAAGAAACAGGTCTACATAACGGAAAAAACACTGAAGCTAATTGAAGAAAGAAGAAAGCTAAAACAGACGGGGTTAAAACGAAACAGCACTGAATATAAAAACTGCTCAAGAGAAGTCAAGAAAGAAATCCGAAAAGACAAGAAACAACACATAGTCACCTCATGCAATAAAATTGATGAATTAAGAAAACAAGGAAAAGAGAGAGAAATGTACAACAAAATTAATATAATGACACGTGACTTCAGCCCATCAATACAAGTCATAAACAATAATAATGGCAAAACATTAACAGAAAAGAAAGATGTACTAGAAAGATGGCGTGAGTACTGCAGAAACATGTATGAAGACACATCTAAAAATCCACATAAGATAATAACAGAAAGCGAAGAGACAGAACCAGAGCCCATGTTGGATGAAGTGCACCTGGCCATCAAAAGCCTGAAGAGAGGGAAGTCACCAGGGTGCGATGATATACCAGAGGAATTGATTCAAGCAGGCGGGGAGGCCAGTGTTTGGGTATATCATAAATTGTGCACAAGTGATATGGAATAGTTCCTCCTGGCCAAAGGAATGGAAAAGATCAGTATTTATACCTATTCCAAGAAGGAAACCTGAAACTATGCACCAACTACAGAACTATTGCCTTTATAAGTCACGCCAGCAAAATCCTACTAAAAATTATAATGAAGAGGATGGAACAAAAATTAGAAGATGAAATATACAAGCAGGTTTCAGAAGAGGTAGAGGCACTAGAGACCACATTTGTAGCATGACTCATTATCGAGAAATGCAGAGAATAAAACATAGACCTGCATACATGTTTCATAGACTATAGCAAGGCTTTCGACCATATACAACACCAGAAAATGTGGAACATCATCAAAGACATGTACTTTCCAACACACATAATGAAACTCATAGAATCTCTATACCACAAACAACAGGCAACCATTAAAATAGGAGGTGAAATAACTGAATGGTTTGAGATTCAAAAAGGAAGTACGACAGGGATGTATTTTATCACCATACTTATTCAACATATATGCGGAGAACATCATGAGGAATGTAAAAGACGATGCCAACTATGTGAATTACGATCCTCTCACTACAGGATCGCAAATCCATATCAGAGCTAAGATACGCAGTCGATACAGTATTATTATCCACCAGCAAAGGAGGTTTGGAAAACCCAATCATGATGACCAAGAAACATAGTGAAGACCAACATCTATGTTTGAATACACAAAAAACAAAAATCATGTCAACTGACAAAGCAAAGGCTCACCTAACATCCAAGTAAACAATGAAGAACTCCAATGTGTAGAGAGCTACGAATATCTGGGCTCAATAATTAACAATAACGGTGACTGCTCCAAAGAGATCTCAAGAAGATTGGCAATAGCGATCAAGAAGTTAAACACAATGAAGAACATGTGGCAAAGCACCAGCAAAATATTAAAATTAAAAATATTGAGAACATGCATTTTCCCTGTGGCTACTTATGGTTGTGAATCATGGACTATTACACAAAAATTAAGAACGAAAATCCAGTCCTTTGAAACTGAATGCTACAGAAAGATCCTACGAATACCATGGACAGAAAAGAGAAAGAACACTGATGTCCTGAAAGAACTAAATGTTAAAGAGAATTGGCTGATAAACAACATACTATACAGAAACATTACATACTTTGGTCACATCAAGCATCACGATGGCCTGGAAAGAACAATACTAGAGGGCAGGGTCCCAGGACGCAGAGGCAGACCAAGAAGAAGATGGCTACAAGATATTAAAGAAACCATGAATATGACCATCGACAAAGTGGGTGAACTGACAAGAGACAGAGTGAATTTCAGATGTGCTGCAAAGAGAGCAACGTCCTATAAAGGATATGCACCTTGGTGATGATGAGCAGTTCAAAAATCAATAAGAGCAGGCTGGAAAGCCGCTGCCCTGGCAAAATTCATTAGAAAAATTTGTATATAAAACTGCTACAAAAATATCTTCACCATCTTCAAAATTACATCAGGGACCCTCGTCTTTGCTACGGAGTTCGTGCACTGCAGCTGAGATCTTTCTGTGTAAAAAGTTATCGGAGCACACATGGTTACTCACCGAAGTGCAATGATGATGGTCCTATCAATCAATCAATCTCTCTGGCTATCATATTAATGTCCAAATAATATCCACAATGGGACACATGTTTTTGTTATCTGTGCACTTGTGTGATTTGACCTTTAATCCCTGCCCCACTTGTGATAAGGTCACACTACTTAGAAACACACATACCACAATTATAGATAAACGTTTAAGCTAGGACTTTCTATAATTTCATGCATTTGCTACAACTTGCTTTAGCTTTCTAATGCAGTTTAAAAATACTTTCAACATGCTAGTGGGGAAAGATGTTCTTTTCATGGTACTTCCAGCATTCTGAAGTCAAACCTAGATGCTGCCATCAAATTATAGAAGAAAACTAGTCACGACAGAGATGAAGTGTCTATGCAGAATGATGGGAGTATCAAGAAGAGACTGGTTTAGAAATAAAAACATCAGAAAAAAAGTGGGTACAACATCAGTACATTAAAAAACACCAAATTTAATGGTTCTGCAACATAATCAGATTACCAATAGACAGTACGCCTCAATGAGCAACATTACTCCGATACAGTGGATACAAAGCTAAAGGCTGTCCACTCAAAAGCTGAAACTCAGAAATAAAAAGAGAGGCTGAAAAACACTATTTCAGAGAAAGGCGCACACAAAAGCATGTTCTAGAAATTTCTTCCTGTCTTGACGCTGTGAGGCAAAACAGAATAAGATAAAAGAAGATTGGTTATTGAAACTGATGTCACAGCACTCCAGGCAGACCCATAGGTGCTCAGTCTCCCTCAACAGACTTTGAAAGGTATGCATACTGATGGTTCCTATGGCTTGCTGGTTAAACACACTTCTCTCTCTGCCACTCAAGCATCCAGTTCTACTTGTACAATGTGTAATTCTAAACTCCCTAAATCACTGCATTAATTCAACATCTATTTTAGTGTCCTCATCCAACAGTAGGTTGCCAAGAGACTGAAGAACATCCCCCATATCCATCCTAAACTCCCCAACAATAAATGCTAAAGAAGAACGCGAGGGGAAATATTAAGAAGTAATTCCCAAGACCAAATCTGGAGTTTAAGTCCTAAGGAAGCAAGTCAATTGTATTTCTTCAGCTAGCAACTCCTTCGATACCATTGCTGCTAAGTCTTCTTCTTCTTCGAATGCTCCATATCGACCACTTGTTAACCACTCTTTGTGATCTGAGTCTAAGAGCGATTGTACATTGTGCAAGTTCTGTGCCTGCAAGTAGGCCAGCATATCTGATTTCTGCGATGATTTTTAATTTACTAGGGTAGCTTCCCTAGGCTCTACATCACCCGCCTCTTATGACATACCTTGTAGGTCGCAGTGGTACTATTCTTTGCTCCTTTCGGGCCCCAGCATTACACGGGTAGCTGCTAAGTAATATTGTCTTATGCCATTGGATTCAATAGATGCAATGAGAGATGAGAATCTGCAGCATGGGAAACTATTATCTTTCATATTAATATTACCAATAAATCACCATGGAGAGAGGGAGAGCCCTAAAGCTTTATCCGTCTTATAAACTGCATTGATATACTGTAGGCTTTATCTGCCTTATAAACTGCATTGATATACTGTAGGCTTTATCCAAATTCTTCTTACGTTCGCCCGCTATGAATTCAGGCATAGTCAGGGTGCCTTGTCTTGTCACTGCTGACTGAATGTGGCATGAAGGCATGCTAACCTGTCTATCAGTGTCCCCTGCTATACAGGTGTGCCCTCTCCGACTTCAGAGGTGTCTCCATATTATAAAATGCATCGATATACTAAAAGAAATTAAAAATACTTCCTAATAGAAAGCTACATACATTCTCTTTCTCTCTCTCTCTTTCTCTCTCTCTCTCTCTCCAAAATGATGCCATCCTTATCAACATGTTACAATTCAAAATAATTCACATATATGCCATAATTAATCGATTGTTTTTATTTATTATGTAACATTGTAACTCCCACAAGATGTTGTAGAGCATGTGACAAGACTTATTGAACCTTGTACAGTACAATCAATGGATAATTCTGGGGTAATCCAACATAAATAATATAGGCTGCATTAGATGTGTCCAACAGAAAGACTAGAAATAGTTTTGTAATAACAGGAATGTTAGAGATAAAAAAGTGTATACCCTGTGTGAGAACTTTTTCCTGAATGATACAAGTACCATCCTCTTAATGATATAAGTACAATCCCCTTACAGATATAAGTACCACCCCCTTACAGATATAAGTACAATCCCCTAACAGATATAAGTACAATCCCCTAACAGATATAAGTACAATCCCCTAACAGATATAAGTACCATTCCCTTAACGATATAAGTACCATTCCCTGAACAATTTAAGTACAATTACTTGACCAATCTATCTAAATATTATCCCCTGGTCGATGTACTAACCTCTGACAGATGTAAGTAGTAAACCTGACCAATATATGTACTGATCCTAGACTTATATAAGTACTATCACATGTACCTGTTACATGCCCATCAAATTCTTAAACATCTTCCTCAACGAATGTCTCTGTATCAGAAGATCGTAGGTTTGAATCCAGTCTGTGGTGTTTGGCTCATAAGTGAATTTTTTATCAGGATATTCCGTGGGGACTGCTGTTGGGGCTACAAGATTTATGCGATTCTCTCAGCATGTGTCTTACCACTCCGTGGGGACTGCTGCTGGGGCTACAAGATTTGTGTGATTCTCTCGGCATGTGTCTTACCACTCCGTGGGGACTGCTGCTGGGGATACAAGATTTATGCGATTCTCTCAGCATGTGTCTTATCACTCCGTGGGGGACTGCTGCTGGAGCTACAAGATTTGTGCGATTCTCTCAGCATGTGTCTTACCACTCCGTGGGAACTGCTGCTGGGGATACAAGATTTGTGCGATTCTCTCGGCATGTGTCTTACCACTCCGTGGGGACTGCTGCTGGGGATACAAGATTTGCGCGATTCTCTCGGCATGTGTCTTACCACTCCGTGGGGACTGCTGCTGGGGCTACAAGATTTGCGCGATTCTCTCGGCATGTGTCTTACCACTCCGTGGGGACTGCTGCTGGGGCTACAAGATTTGTGCGATTCTCTCAGCATGTGTCTTACCACTCCGTGGGAACTGCTGCTGGGGATACAAGATTTGTGCGATTCTCTCGGCATGTGTCTTACCACTCCGTGGGGACTGCTGCTGGGGACACAAGATTTATGCGATTCTCTCGGCATGTGTTTTACCACTCCGTGGGGGACTGCTGTTGGGGCTACAAGATTTATGCGATTCTCTCGGCATGTGTCTTACCACTCCGTGGGGACTGCTGCTGGGGCTACAAGATTTGTGCAATACTCTCAGCATGTGGCTTACAATTTCTTGGGATGGCTGCTGGAGCTACAGAATTTGTGCAATACCTGTGGGCCGTTGCTTATCATTCCTGCAGAAAGTTACAAAGCCATTATGGGAAAACCTAATGTAATGAAATCAATCCTTCACATTGAGACTCCATTTTTATATCATATGCTAGGAGTAATAAGATCATATCATTATAGATGTGAATAAAACAATAATATCAACAGATTGGAGATTAAAGTGTGGGAATGGATACTGTATAATCTTCAACAACAATTCACAAATATTACAAGACCCTTTCAGAGTGTGAACCCACTGGGGAAGTGTTAAGTAGGATAAACAAAGAAAACAAAAATATTAATTAATAGTTTGAAACAATTTTAGTTTTATCTATGACATGGAGTGATTGAGACAAGTTTAGTTTTATCTATGACATGGAGTGATTGAGACAAGTTTAGTTTTATCTATGACATGGAGTGATTGAGACAAGTTTAGTTTTATCTATGACATGAAGTGATTGAGACAAGTTTAGTTTTATCTATGACATGAAGTGATTGAGACAAGTTTAGTTTTATCTATGACATGGAGTGATTGAGACAAGTTTAGTTTTATCTATGACATGAAGTGATTGAGACAAGTTTAGTTTTATCTATGACATGAAGTGATTGAGACAAGTTTAGTTTTATCTATGACATGAAGTGATTGAGACAAGTTTAGTTTTATCTATGACATGGAGTGATTGAGACAATTTTAGTCTTATCTATGACATTGAGTGTAATGGACAAAAAAAATATCTCACAACATACTGATACATATAATAATATGCACTACAGCATTACATCAAATAATTTTAAAACAAAACACAATCCATAGACCAGTTTAACAAATGTTTCTCACTCTTCTAATTGAACAGAAAATGGTTTCAGAGATGAAGATATCTCTCTCTCGATCACCGCCCAGATCGATGTACCAGACCTCCCCATAAACTCTATTCATGCGGAAATCTGATTCATGCAGCTTTAGCATTGGTGCGTTTTACATCACATCTTCAGCACCATTTGGAGATCTGGTGCTTATCCTTCGGCGATGTGTCCGGTTTCAGCCAGCGTTTACTCGGTTCGCTCTCCGTTCTGTAGCCATCTAGTGTTTTTACGGTGTGGGGTAGCTAGCCCCACGCCCACCTCCTTATTCGCCTCTTACGACATGCGTGGCAGGCAACAGTGGTTCTATTCTTAACACCCCAATTTGGGCCCCGGTAACCACTCGGGCAAGATGAAGATATGAATCGTCATTCATAGAGCTCAGCATCGATTGTTTGGGAGTTTAGAATGGATAAGAGGGATGATCTTCGGTCTCTTAGCGGTCTACTGTTGGATGAGGACACTCAAATTGACGTTGAATCAATAGAGCACAGCATCGATTGTTTGGGAGTTTAGAATGGATAAGAGGGATGTTCTTCGGTCTCTTAGTGGCCTACTGTTGGATGAGGACACTAAAATTGACATTGAATCAATAGAGCAATTTAAGGAGTTTAACGCAAGCCTGCCCAGCATGTTCGTAGCACGTTGGGAGACGAGTGACAAGCCCCCTGTGAGTGCTGTTCAATTCTGTGGGCTGGCAGAAAAGCCATAGGTTATCTAGATTTAGTGTCCATGGCACAGAACCGAAGAGCTGAAAGTTAAAGTGCTTCTGGATCGGAAAATAAAGGAGTTCAAAATTACATGTATGAGTAGAACTAGGTACTTGAGGAGAGAGAGAAGTGTGTTTAACCAGCGATCTACAAGAACCATCAGTATGGATACCCTCCAACATCTGTTGGTAGAGACTGAGAACCTATGGGTCTGCCTGGAGTGCTGTGACGTCAGTTCAGTAGTGAATAACCATTCACATAACACAGACAAGAACCAAATCTATTAGTACATTATAATTGCCAGATCTACACATCCTATTGTCTGAAATGTATAACCAGAGCGAGATCTTCTTGTAGTGAAATCACAGCCTTGCTGTGAAATATCAGGAAATGAGACAGCAGACCAACTGACCAAGGAAGGTGCTACAGATAAGCAAACAGATATACAAATTATATATCATCAGGAAAAATGGATGGTTAAATCAATGAGAAAGCCACCAACACTAACGCAGGACACTTACCAAAATATGAGCAGTTGTCATTCTGCACATCAGAATAGGACACAATCAACTCTGTAGACAAATGCACACAAAATTCAAGATTGCCAATTCTGCAACACAGACTGCAAAACACTTACGCCAAGATGGTCCGAAGTATGATATACTGAGGCAAACTCACTGGTCCAAAGAAACAGCATTGAAAAGAAAACTACAGAGATCTCAGTGTGATCTACATAAGACAATGAAGGTTATACAAGAGACAACATTGAAAATATAGACAATATTTCAAGCAATCAAAAATAAGGAAGGATTTGAACATTCACAAAAAGAAATTTTATAAATCAAACTACAAAGTACATGTCATAATTGTGGTTATAAACATACATGGCCATAATCAGTACTATACTGGCTCTTTGGAGACACTAACAGTCTCAAGTCGTCCACTATTTCCTTTTTGACATTCAAATTCACGACTAAAGAGTGTACTTGGGGGGAAACTAAACCAACATACTATACAGTCTACACAAAATATGTAGCTACAGTAAGAACATTTAGTGTTCAATTCCCTATACTGAAAATGGATACCCATGATTTCTGGAGGAAAGGAGAGGCAGGGAGGGGCATTTTAAATAATCAAAGACGCTACTGTGTAAGAGCTCTATAGCTGATGCTTTCAACTTGCTAAATAGGATTTAAGAATATATGGAGGTGTTCCAAATACACAGACATGATTGTATTCAGTTGTCAGATTTGTTTTTTTCTTATTTGTCCACTATGAATTCAGGCGTAGTCATGGCAACTCTGACTGATTTTTCCATGAAGCTTGCTTTCCTTATCATGAGTTTCCCTCATCATTCTGGCAAACCTTACTTAAACTTCAGAAGTACCTGTAATTTAGAACCCCATGTCACCTATGTGGGCTCACAAGACGAGAAAATAATAGTAACACTGCTACCTACAAGGCGTGTCGTAAGAGGCGACCAAGGTAGGGGCCTTTAAGGAAGCTACCCTAGAAAATAAAAAGCATCTGAGAAATCGGATGTGCTGGCCTACTTGTAGGCGTGTAACTGACACAAGGTACAATCACACTTAGGCTCAGATCACAAAGAGTGGTTTAACAAGTGGTTAATATGGAGCGTCAAAGAAGAACCCCATGTAAAGGATAGTTTTACATTAAAAATAAACAATTACCTTTCATATATATATATCTTTTCTAAATTACTGTAAAATTGCTTCTTGTCCATCAAATCAAACAATGAATAATAAAAAAAACGAATACATTAGGAAAGGTTCAAAGAAAACCAACTGTACAGGAAAATGAACAAAAGTACACCAGTACGCTACAACTTAAGTACTAACAAACTAAACAATTCACAGTAACTCACATAAACATTTTTCTAATTCATATTCACAACAACTTAAATTTAACTCTTAGTTGACCAGGGCAAAAGCTATATTTAACTCTTAGTTGACCAGGGCAAAAGCTATATTTTTTAAAGCCATTTCTTCTTAGAATAGATAACAGCATTTAGTGTGGTACCTGGTAAAGAGGCGCCCAAGCCAAAGCCACGTAGTGTGGCACCCGGTAAAGAGGCGCCCAACAAAGCCACGTAGTGTGGCACCCAAGCCAAAGCCACGTAGTGTGGCACCCAAGCCAAAGCCACGTAGTGTGGCACCCAAGTCAAAGCCACTTTGGGTGGCACCCAAGTTAAAGCCGCATCGTGTGGCACCCAAGTCAAAGCCGCGTCGTGTGCACCACGTCAAAACCACATCGTGTGGCACCACGTCAAAACCACGTCGTGGCACCAAGCCAAAGCCACGTAGTGTGGCACCCAAGTCAAAGCCATGTTGTGTGGCACCCAAGTTAAAGACGCATCGTGTGGCACCCAAGTCAAAGCCGCGTCGTGTGGCACCCATGTCAAAACCACGTCGTGTGGCACCCAAGCCAAAGCCGCGCAGTGTGGCACCCACGTCAAAGCCACGTTGTGTGGCACCCAAGTCAAAGCCACGTCGTGTGGCACCCAAGTCAAAGCCATGTTGTGTAGCACCCAAGTCAAAGCCACGTAGTGTGGCACCCAAGTCAAAGCCACGCCGTATGGCGTTTGGTCCCTAAGGAGTTAAACAATTAATTAAAGAGCGTGTTTTCATACCATGAGGTATAATGGGAATACATTGTTCGACACATATTTTTCTTGAACCAACAAATACAAAGGGTGGTCAACATTAAGATGGCCAGTCTCCTATATCTTCTCAGTGTTTCTCTGGTACCAAATTATGGTTTGGTCAACTTGAGAAACATCACAGATTGGAGTGGCCAGAAAAGAACAGTACTCTCCCCATTTTCTTGCATTTCGTCTCCAACTCCCCATTTCCAGGTGTTCCTGGGCCTTTCCTTACATCTATTGCCCTGGGGTTCCATCGGAGAGCCTGTCTTGTGATGCTGTTAGGGGTTTCCTCAGTGTGTGTCCTATCTATCACCACCTTCTGCTCTTTATCTCTTGTTCCACCTGCTGTTGTCCTGTTCTATCCCAGAGTACTACCACAGGGCTACCCAGACTATACACATAACAAATAATATCACAGTCACTAGACTACAGTGACTACTTTTACTGCCACTGTACTACTTTTTTAATACATAAACAAAACCAACAGAACACAAATGATTACTGCTATCTACACAGTAGCACATGAAAACAACATAGACATATTCATAACACAAGTTCGAATAAATAATCAAAATGCTGATAGCTTGGTATTCAAAGAGACAGTATTTGTGGATGAATAATAAATTGTTTGGTTACATTAATAACAAGCAAGAGCCATAGATTTTTAATACCGCTTTACTGCATGTATTACCACTTGTTAAGGACAGTGTAGAAGAGTGGGAACATGAGCCTGAGGAATTTAAGTCGCATGGCTAGTGCAGTTGCTGCAAAACGTTTCAGGTCAGCATGTTTTCTTTATGCCCCAGACAGAAAAAAACTACTTAGCCTTACCAGGGATCAAACCTATGTTCGCCCGAATGGGAACTCTCTCTTATCAATTCGACAAGATGGGCCTTCACGAAGAGCCATTTGGGGATGGGGATGAAAAAATAATGTCATAATAAAATGAAAAATTTATATTACAACAGGATGATAAATTTATGTGACAAAATTATAAATTTATGTGGTAACATGATCATAAAATTTACATGACAAAATAATGGTAAATTAAAAATGACATTATGATGATAAATTTACATGACAATGGTAAATTCATGTGCACAAATAAAAATTAATGTTTGCGGCCGAGAATGATACAATTTGTGAACAATGATTTATGCAAAGTGTTTGTGACCCACAAAACTATTGAGACAAACTGGACACAATATCAATATGGACACAATATATTTTTCAGTGAACAGGGGTATGTCAAGTTCCAAGTCATAAATATACTCTGTCAAGTTTCAAGTCATAAATATACTCTGTCAAGTTCCAAGTCATAAATATACTCTGTCAAGTTCCAAGTCATAAATATACTCTGTCAAGTTCCAAGTCAAAATATACTCTGTCAAGTTCCAAATGATAAATATGTTCTGATTGATAGGACCATTATTGTTGCACTTCGGTGAGCAACCATGTGTGCTCTAATCTATTCCTTACACAGGAAGATCTCAGCTGCATTGCACGAACTATGTAGCACCAGCGAGGGTCCCTGATGTAATTAACGGTGAAGATATTTTGTAGGAATTTTATTTGAGAATCTTTTTATAATGAATTTTGCCCTGGCATGTTCCAATCCATAAATATGCTGTCAAGTTCCAAGCCATAAATATGCTGTCAAATTCCAAGCCATAAATATGCTGTCAAGTTTCAAGTCATAAATATGCTGTGTCAAGTTCCAAGTCATAAAATGTGGTTAGACAAGTTGAAACCTATATGTTATAAAATTATATATATGCATATTTAGAGATACATTGATGTGATACACACTATATATGCTCGTCAACAGGCAAAAATTAAGTCATGGTTTCTATATTTATTCCAAGCATATTCCATTCTGTCTGTTATATGTGCATGTCGTGCTTACATATAAACATGTATCATAGTTCTATATATGGATATAATAACATACAAGGCCCACGTGCTCAGCATGTTCGTAGCGTGTTGGACTGCGGGTGACAAGCCCTCTGTGAGTGCGGGTTCAATTCCACGAGCTGGCAAAAAAGCAAAGGTTTCCCAGATTTACGGTGTTCGTGGCACCGAACCGAAGGGTTATGTCCATGGCACCGAGCCGAAGAGCTGAAAGCTCAAGTACTTCTGGATCGGAAAAAAAAAAATTACATACAAGATATATCCTGATTCCTTGTACTAGTGTTTACATATCTCACATGTAATATCTATTTTGCTGATAACATCACACTTCTATCTCACACACAAATAGATATTCAGTACAAGACTTGCCGCCTTAACCAGCACAACCAGATGGTTATGTTGAAAATCAATCATAAGAAACAGAAATAATGACTAAACATGACCACCCCAGGATCAGTCAAACTATAAGATAAAATCCATCAAAATGCAACTGCTTTCACATATCTTAGAAGTGTTATCAGCCACAGAGAACGTTCTAGTTGATATGGGGCGTTCGAAGGAGAAAGAGTTTTGGTGTTGATCTGGCTGTAGCACCTCATACCACACATTTAAAATTCTCATATCTCATATGTATATTACCATCATACCACACATTTAAAATTCTCATATCTCATTTGTATATTACCTTCATACCACACATTTAAAATTCTCATATCTCATATGTATATTACCTTCATACCACACATTTAAAATTCTCATATCTCATTTGTATATTACCTTCATACCACACATTTAAAATTCTCATATCTCATATGTATATTACCATCATACCACACATTTAAAATTCTCATATCTCATTTGTATATTACCTTCATACCACACATTTAAAATTCTCATATCTCATATGTATATTACCTTCATACCACACATTTAAAATTCTCATATCTCATATGTATATTACCATCATACCACACATTTAAAATTCTCATTTGTATATTACCTTCATACCACACATTTAAAAATTCTCATATGTATATTACCTTCATACCACACATTTAAAATTCTCATATGTATATTACCCTCCATACCTCACATTTAAAACTCTCATATGTATATTACCTTCATACCTGACACACTGGTAGCACTCGTCAGTTTGCTGCACTGTTTACTAACTTACTTCTAAAAATGCATAGTAAATGACAAGCAACAGACAAGAAATGTAAATACTGAAATATGTGTTTGCAGAACAAAAACTTTACATTAAACCAAACATTAAGTGTCTGAATCTCTACAAGGCAACCAGGATCATCATAAGTTTCCTTCATCCATCAGAGTGTTGAGGTCTGTAACAATAGAATCCATTAAG
The DNA here is from genome assembly GCA_020796225.1 of Arion vulgaris. NCBI lineage: Eukaryota > Metazoa > Mollusca > Gastropoda > Stylommatophora > Arionidae > Arion > Arion vulgaris. The sequence continues at coordinate 84,718,885 of CM036756.1, forward strand.
GATTTATAGGATTTGTCTGTGAAAACTGTATCCAAGAATCCTGGCTCATAGAAAGTGTTGAAGACCAGGTCTACCCTAGATTTGGACTTCTCTGTCAAGTGTCGCTCAATAATGATCTGTAACAGTTGACGACACTCTTCAACACTTTGTCTTAAGAAGGCTTTATCGTATGTGAAATCCACCTTTTTTGGATAGAAACAACAAGTACATATATTAAAGTAGTCAAGGAGTTGTTAGTTATTACTGTCAAATATGCTTTAACCCTTTGAACCATGGCCATCTGTACTCTAAAAACCCCTTCACCTGAGCTCCTGAGCAAAAACAGCTCATATCAGAGTGATATTAAAACCTGATAATTTAGCACAATTAAGGGTTCTATAATTTGTTATTGGCTAACCCCCATCAGCTCCGTTATTCCTACCTATTATATATTTGCAGCAAACTAAACTGTTTTAAATTGTCCCAGTACTTGGTATGCCGTTGTATGTTGATTTCAATTAATCCAGCTATCCCCATGAAAACGATCCTCATATGGACACCAGAAGGGGGAAAAAAGAAAGGACGACCAAAAACAACATGGAGAGGAACGATGAAAATATGCACTGTCTGCAGCATCTGTGACATGAAGTCCTGCACCAAAGGCTGTATGGAAAGAGAGCGGAAACTCATTAGTCGTCGGATCATCATCACTGCATGTCGAACCAATTAGTCTATTAGTGCTCCGATGTCCCCCTCAGTATGTCTCTCATCGCGTGGCGACTAATGACCCCAGTTCTGTGTTGGTTTACTATTATTGGAAAACCCTTATTGAAGACTAATATGTTACCAGGCACAAAGAGGATAAGTAACTTGCTTAGCCAGGCTCCAGTTGTTCAGCCTATTACCAGTATCACCACTTTGAGGGTCACTTGGTCAGCTTCGATTTTCTGACCCTGATTCGTCACCTCACTCACCGCAGCTTATGTCCCTAACCAAGAAAGAAAATACTTCTTTCATCTATTCCTGTAGTGTTTTTCAACATTCAGGGTATGCAAAGAGTTCTGACAACTTCCCTCGAGTGCGAGTCTTATATACTGTTTCCTACCGTCTCCGATATTTCTGCAAATTAATTGTTTACGTGGACAACCTTGACATTGAAACCATGATATTAAAAATTGAAACAAATACTAACCTGATGAAAAGATACCACAGTCATTGCCAGGGAATGAAATTTTTGTTTGAACTGTTCAACATTATTCAATTCATCCCGATTAAATTGGTCATTTTTGTACAGTATGCCAACCTGAATAGAAAGTTCAGATAGCATAAGTTGTCAATCAGAAAGTGTCAAACTGTAAATGGTAAATTAGAAATTAAGTGTTTTATTTAATTTTGTTGTTACAGAAAATGAAATCTGTATAAATAACAATAATAATAACAAGTCTAGTGTTTTATCTTCTAGGAAACCTTTGTTTCCAGTCGAATCTAGGTATCTTCTTCAAATGCTCCATATCGACCACTTGTTAACCACTCTGTGTAACTTGTATGTGATCTGAGCCTAAGATCGATTGTACATTGTGCTAGTTATGCGCCTACAAGTAGACAGCACATCCGATTTCAGTGATGTTTTTTATTTACTAGGGTAGCTTCCCTAGGTCCTACATCAGTCACCTCTTACGACATGTCCTGCAGGTCACAGTGGTACTATTCTTTGCTTCCCTTGTGGGCCCTGGCGGAACCTAAGTGTAACTTATTCTTCATTAGTTTCTATTCTGGGCCATCTTCTTTACTGCCCATGAGGCTCAACTAGTGATTAAACAGCTGATCAGCTGGTGAACTTTGCAACAAATGATTAAATGGCCGATAATTGGTGAATTTCACAGGCAGCTAAGCAACAGATGATCAACAGCATTTTTATACCTACTTTGTGTTACCAGAGTCAAACATGGACAATGAGCAAAGCGCAGTCACAAAAATAACTACATGTGAAATGCGCTGGCTGCAAAAAATTACCAACAACACCAGAAAAGACAGAGTCACCAACATTAGCATAAGAAAGAAAGTTGGCACAGAACCTTACTTGAATTACATTGAGAAACAAAGAATGAAGTGGTTTGGCCACTTAATAAGAATGCATCCAAACTCCACAGTATACAGAGTCTTCTACAACAGAACATCGGGAAAGAAGGCAAGAAGAAGACCACAAAAAAGATGGTTAGATGGCGAAGCAGAATCCTGTGAAAGAGCAAAAATAACAATCACACAAGAACAGCGCAAGACAAAAACAGAAAACCACGACACTGGGCAACAACTCGGTAACAGTGTGACGACACTGGGAAACAACTCGGTAACAGTGTGACGATACTGGGCAACAACTAGGTAGCAGTGTGACGACACTGGGCAACAACTCGGTAGCAGTGTGACGACACTGGGCAACAACTCGGTAGCAGTGTGACGACACTGGGCAACAACTCGGTAGCAGTGTGACGACACTGGGCAACAACTCGGTAGCAGTGTGACGACACTGGGCAACAACTCGGGAGCAGTGTGACGACACTGGGCAACAACTCGGTAGCAGTGTGACGACACTGGGCAACAACTCGGTAGCAGTGTGACGACACTGGGCAACAACTCGGTAGCAGTGTGACGACACTGGGCAACAACTCGGTAGCAGTGTGATGACACTGGGCAACAACTCGGTAGCAGTGTGACGACACTGGGCAACAACTCGGTAGCAGTGTGACGACACTGGGCAACAACTCGGTAGCAGTTTGATGACACTGGGCAACAACTCGGTAGCAGTGTGATGACACTGGGCAACAACTCGGTAACAGTGTGACGACAAAAGAAGAAGAATTGGTGAATTGGGAAAGAGGTGATTAAATAAACGGTTGATAAGTAGTTGATAAAAAGGGGATTCAAAAGCTGATAACTGGTTCCACATGCTTAGAAATTACATGCTAGACAAACTAGCAAAAGAAAGGGGAAAATGAAATAAACCTAATAATCTGAACATACAAACAGACTAAGAGATTTGACTAGAGAAACATAAGTAAAACATCTTTGAAAAACTGGACATTAGTGACAACAATGATGTTTACTATATCAACCACTTGTTAAACAACTCTTTGTGATTTGTATCTAAGAATAATTGTACGTTGTGTAGGTTATGCGCCTACAAGTAGACCAGCTCGCAGAATCTTGGGAATCTTTTGGCCAGTAAAAATATCCAATAACCAACTACTCCAAGATACAAGACAAGAGGCAATGAATGACATACTCAAAAAGAGAAGATGGAAATGGCTCGGACATGTTATGAGAATGAGACAAGAAATGCCTGCAAGGGTAGCCCTCACTTGGACACCAGAAGGAAAGAGAAAGAAAGGCAGACCACGGACAACATGGAGGCGCATGATGGAAGAGGAACTGGACACCGCATCTCTGACGTGGGGCTCTGCGCTGAAGGTTGCAGGGGACAGGAGAGCATGGAAAGTCCTTTCTGAAGCCCCATGTGTCACTAGGCATGACGGGATTAAGTAAGTAAGTAAGTAGACCAGCACATCAGATTTCTGAGACGCTTTTTTTTACTAGGGTAGCTTCCCTAGGCACCTACCTCGGTCGCCTATTACAACATGCCTTGTAGGTCACAGTGTTATTATTCTTTTCTCCATGCGGCCCCGAACAACACACAGACGGCATGACAACATGGTTGTTTAAATGACTTTATATTATGTTTTATAAACCTTTGTTTAACGATCGCGAGAAGATAAACCTTTGTTTTGCATTTAATTATCTTACCTTGACTACTGATTTGATGATGTACTTGATCAGTTTATCTGCTTCTTTTTTATTTCCTTTATACTGTTTCAACATCTTGTGTGCGCTGTCAAGAACTCGACCTGTCGTCTCATCTATAAATGACATCACCATCTTCTTACTGGACATTTTACCCAAAAGTTTTTTCTGGGCACGAAGACCTAGTCCCCGTGAATCAAAGCCTGCCCCTGGCTCAGCCACTAAAAAAAAAAAGAAGACATATTTCATCTGTTAACATTTACTGCAATTTTAATGCTGTTGTTTTGATTTCACTGTCAATTTTATATGGCTGTCATGTTGATATCAATGATATAATGTTTGTGAATGTGCATGATAAGGGGAAGTAAGTTAGCATCTTTAGATAAGCAATGCTGTCAACTGACACTACACTCATTTCATGTGACTTGATAGAACAGCAAACAAAATTATTATTCAAATGCTCCATATCGATCACGTGTTAAACCACTGTTTGTGATCTGAGCCTAAGAGCAATTGTAAGTAAGAAAAAGTAAAGAAACCCTTTCATACCTTGTGGTATATAGGTCAATACAGTGTTAGGCCTGTACTTTTCATTGACCGTCGGCACACGATGGGTGATGTGGTCAGCATCACACCGGCCGCCTTTACTTTCCCAGAGCCTGTCTGGTACCCAGTTGAGGCTGGGTCAACCTGAGAGCCGCCACGGTCTGGAAAAATTCCACGTGCATTGCGGGAGTTGAACCCAGAACACCAGCCTTGCGAAGCGAGTTCACTAACAACTGCGCTACAGCGGCTCTCAAGAGCAATTGTACTTTGTAACAATTATGCGCCTACAAGTAGGCCAGCATATCTGATTTCAGTTATGCTTTTTATTTACTAGGGTCCCTAGGTTCCTACCTTAGTTGCCTCTTGCAACATGTTTTATAGGTGGCACTGGTACTATTCTTTGCTTCCATTGCGAGCCCCCAGAACTACATGGGAAAACCTCAATGTTACTTGCTGCTCCACACTGTCATGCCAGAAAAGCATTACTGTTTGATCCACAACTGCTTATTTGTTTTGCCTGAAATTGTCTTAGATCATGGCTGAAACTAAATATCTGAATGAACAGCAAAACAGGTATATGAGTAGGCTCGTCAATAAAAATCGAACCGGTAAGGTCTGTTGGAGATATTGCAAGGAGAAAGGAGCACCTATGGACATGACCGGAGTGCAATGAAGATATTCCAAACTGAAACATCTGAAGGTCATCCTACTATCCACTACCACTAGATTAATGTGGTCAGTGCTGGTCACACCCCTCTGCCTGAGAATGAGTGAGCATGTGTGTACTTGTATGAAAACACATATATGGTTAAAGTGACCACCGTCTGTGCATCATACTGGTGAACAAAGGTAGATCAAAACAACACAGGCCAGTAACGCACTCTTTCCAGTACGACACCACAGGGCAAGACATTGTCAGTAGAATAAGGTGTGTCAAACGAGGCAAGCACACCAACAGTAGTAAACGTTGGGAACAGCCACCATGGTGGGATGACGAGGTGGAGAAGGCGTGGATAGACAAGCGGTGTGCTGTTAGGAGGTGGCAAACTGCCAGGAAAAATGGAACTACCCATCCTGCTGACATCTTGCAGTTGAAACAAGAAATGAATAATAAAACAGGGTGTTTCAAAGCTCTTGCAAGGATGGTAAAAGTGAGAAGTGGGCTGAGTTCTGTCAACGTGTGGGCAATGACAAATCGTTGAATCTGTTCTGGCGATTGCACAGAAGTATGAATGGTACAGTAAAGAATCGGTGTGTTATTGACTTCCAGAGCTTGGATCTTACCTGGCAGAGGACAGATGAAAACAAGGGTAGGGCTCTGTTTGCGCACTATTTAGAGCAGAGTGACCAGAAAGACATTGTAGGGCGAAACACTGCAAGACAATCCATTGCAGCTAAATGTAAGAACCAGGAATTAGATGTAGATGATTTGGTGACGGTGGAGGAAATCAAGGATGCTGTACGGAGAGCAAAAAACAGTGCACCTGGTCCAGATGGCATACGATATGGTGACATTGGCTGGTTATCTGATGGGGAGTGGGAAGAACTGGCTGGCATCTACAACAAAAGCATTACGACTGCAATAATCAACGAAGAATGGTTGCACAGCTACCTGCTACCTCTGCCGAAGCCTGGCAAAGACCACACAAATATTCAGGGCTATCGGGAAATCACCATGCAGAATACAATAGGCAAGTTGCTGGAGAAAATAATTGTCAGGAAAATATCCTGCCAACTAGAGAGGTTACGTCTCCTTCCACCCACCCTTGGAGGGTACCATCCATATAGAGAGACATGGCGTAACGCAGCGGTGTTCGCCTACGATGTTTATAAGGGTTTTCGCTCGGGCATTGAGACATGTGCTTCTGCAATTGACCTTGAAGATGCCTATAATAGAGTGCCGTTGCATTTTTAATGGTGCAGCTGACTGAACTCAATATCAGCCCACTCCTCCTCAATTGGATCTTTGCGGCCCTCTTCCAGCGAAAGATAGTGTTTAAATGTGGCAGTTAGGCGTCATCACCAACAACAATCCACCCTGGCTTACCACAGGGTCACCATTATCTCCGGTGTTGTTCAATGCCTATACTGTGAGCATCACAAAAGAGCAGATCACGGGTAGAGGAAGGACAATGTCATATGCAGATGATGTGTTGGTGTATCGTCAGGGCAAGGATAGAGAACAGCTTGTGGAGGAACTTCAGTCAGAACTCGACCGCATAGGTAGATGGTGCGTTGAAGCAGGAGCATTGGTCAACCCCACAAAAGCAGTGGTGACATGGTTCTCTTTAAACAACCACATCGTCAACACCATCTGTGGTTTTGTGTTCAGAGGTGGTGGAGCGATCTCAGTCTATGAAATACCTGGGGCTGCGTTTTGATCGTAGTCTAGCTTTTATGGAACACATAGCTCATGTGATAATGAAGGCGAGGAAAGGTTTGCTGGCGATGAGAGTAATGGCTGCGGCGGATTGTGAACAGCGCCATCTTTGTCTTTTATACCAGGGTCTGGTCCTTTCTGTGCTTGAGTATGCGCTGGCGATCCTGACTCTCAGTCATAGTCAGATAGAACGACTGGAAAGAATACAGAACGAGGCGATGCGCATTATACTTGGTTGCACTAAAGACACGTCGTGCAGGGCGATGCACTATCTCCTTGACTATCCTACTATGGAGTATAGAATACTGATGAGCCGTGCACGAGCATACCTTGAGTCAACGCTGACACACAACATCCTCTGCACTTGGAAATAAAGAGACAAAAAGGAAATAGGTTAAAAAGAGGAAAATCTTGGATGGGTCAGGCCGAGGACTGTATTGAACAGGTGTGTACACTTGAAGACATTGATCTCGGTGAAGAATGGATACCAGTGCCAAGAGGAATCGCTACATCCTTTTCTGTATGCATCGAACTTGATAAAGAATGCAGGCAACACAACCCACTTGTTGTGGAGGCAGAGGTTCAGGCATTAATTTCTGAGAACGCATCTGAGCATGATGTAATCATTTATACGGATGGTTCAGTGATTCGACATGTGCGGAGCTCGTGGGCTTTCACTGCTCAGGTCGGAGGTGATGTTGTGAAGGAAGACAGTGGTGGTTTTGCTGTGACTACGAGCAGTCTCACTATGGAAATCATGGCGGTTACCAAAGCGATGATTTGGCTAGAATCACAGACTTTTATCCATGCATGTTTTCTCAGTGACTCAATGAGTATGCTCAGGAAGATTGAAACAGGATGGGCTAGGAGACATTGGATAGAATCGCTGGGGAGGTCTAAGCTGACAAAGATCAGTTTTATTTTTGTGCCAGGGCATGCAGGTGTAAGGGGAATGAACGTGCGGATAGGCTTGCAGGTATGGCTGCTGTCCAAAGCGGACGAGCAATGGACCAGGCTGATATTATAAATTCCTTAAGGGAGAGAGGCGTGTACATGATTCACGTAATAGCGGTGAATCCACAACACTAACCAGACTGCAAAAACTCAAAGTTAAGTGTGGTGTAGCTCGACAAGAACGCTATGCTGGCAGACAAAGAAGAATTGTAAACCAACAAAGAACCGGTGTCGTTAGTCGCCACACGCCGATGGACATACTGAGGGGAGATCGGAGCACTTATGGACTAATTTGTTCGACGTGCAGTGATGGTGACCCGACGACTAAACTAAACTAAACATATATGGTTATGTGTATGTGCAGAGAATAAGTTATGTATGTGACACACAAACACAGAGATTACTCACTACTTGTAACAGAAGACAGTAACCCCGGCCAACCTGTAAAGTCTCTCAGTACAACCTCTTGAATGTACTTCTAAGCTGTAGTCTAGTTATGATAACTACTGTCCACATGTAGTAGTAAGTACTCCACTTGTAGAAATACCAAACTGTAAAGTAATAATGGGACAAACTTGAACATATCCTGTTAGCTAAAATACAATTACGTACAAACAAACCAGAGAGCCACAGTAGCACAGTTGTTAGTGAGCTCGCTTCTTAGGCTAGTGATCCGAGTTCAATTCTACAGTGGGCGTGGAATATTTTTCCAATCGTAATGGCTCTCAGTTTGACCCAGCCTCAATTGGGTACCAGGAAAAGCACTGTGAAGTAAAAGCGGCCGGAGTGATGTTGACCACATCATCCATCATGTGCACAGTCAATGAAAAATACAGGCCTAACACTGTATAACCTCGAGATATGAAAAATACAGGCCTAACACTGTATTACCTCGAGATATGAAAAAAGTGTTCCTTTACTTACTTTACAAACAAACCAACACTGATGAGTAATTCATTCTTGTTCACTTCATCTTTCCTCTAGACTGAAAACTCATTCAATAAATTATCTATATGTTTCTTTGTTCACCATTTTCATATGCTGTTTGCATTCAGGATGTGATATACATGCTTTTCAGAAAGATGCATTTGTTTTTCAAAATATTTTTTTCTTATATATTTTTATTTAGATATTTTTCATACCAGGTGTACCTTCACTCTTTGATTCCTATTCGCTTAGCAAGACTGTAGCTATGCTGCCTGTTACAAGGACCACCACTTGGATGTGGAGTGTGGTTTTAATTAGCTCTGTATCACTGCTTCCTGTCAATTCATTCACGTGTCTTAGATCACATTGTGATGGCTTCATTGATGTATATATCAGATTGTACATGTAATGCATCATCTAAACAAGAGTCTTAAGCTGAAGGATTGACTTCATTGCACCGGGTTTTTACCCCACATGACTCAGTCCCTCTCTGTGCTACATTAATGTGTTGGTGCTATGAAGTTTGTATATCAGCGTTGAGATCTTCCTGTGTGAGAGAGATATCAAAGCCCACATGATTACTCACCAAAGTGCAATGATGATGGTGCTATTGATTGATTGAAAGGACCTTTATCATTGCACTTCGGTGAGTAACCATGTATGTTCTAATCTCTTTCTTACACATGAAGATCTCGACAAAGTGCACAAACTCTGTAGCACCAGTGACCGTCTCCATTGTAATTTAGAAGATGGTGTAAATATTTTGTAGGAAATTTATTTATTAATCTTTCTAATAAATTTTGCCAGGGCAGCTGCTTTCCAGCCTGCTCTTCTCGATTTTGAACTGCCAATGGTTCTTTTACATTCTGAACTTGAACGCAGGACCTATGTTTTATCGTCCATCTCCGATAGGGCCTCGATCTCACCTACACTGGGATCAGGGATTTCTGGGAAAATATATTGATGGCTCCCCAAGGGAGCGAACCGAGTACCTTAGGAATGAGAGACGAGCAACTAACCTCTACACCACAGAGACTCCTGATGGTTCTATCAATCAATTAATCAATAAGTTTCTCTAGCAGTACATATAGTTAACAAGTACATTAGAAGGTTCGCAAGGCTGATATATTATTCATGCTCTATCAATAAAACGTCAGGATTGTGGTTTGTAATTAGTAACTCTTAATTAATAATGTACATGTGTTCAGAGAAATTTCTGGTCAACCACAAGTATCAACTGTTATAAGAAAGAGAAGATGGAGATATGCTTGGCATACTCTGAGAAGACATGTCTGGTCGACATTAGTATCAACTGTTATAAGAAAGAGAAGATGGAGATATGTTGGGTATACTTTGAGAAGAAATGTCTGGTCAACATTAGCAACAACTGTTATAATAAAGAGAAGATGGAGATATGCTTGGCATACTCTGAGAAGAAATGTCTGGTCAATCACTAGCAACAACTGTTATAAGAAAGAGAAGATGGAGATATGTTGGGTATACTTTGAGAATGTCTGGTCAACATTAGTAACAACTTTTATAAGAAAGAGAAGATGGAGATATGCTGGGCACACTCTGAGAAGAAATGTCTGGTCAATCACTAGTAACAACTTTTATAAGAAAGAGAAGATGGAGATATGCTGGGCACACTCTGAGAAGAAATGATCTAAGAATCACAATGCAGACACTGAAGTTGGGGGAAGAGATATGGTTGAATAAGAAAAGGAGACCAATGGGAAACTCTGAAACACATTTACTGAGTGAGGTGAGAAATATCCAACTCACTTCAATAAAAGAGCTTGAACAAGTTGCCCAGAATAGAGCGGTGTGGAAAAATTGCTTGCATGTCCTATGTAACATATAACAGTATGAGAGGAATATAATAAAAACTGTAACTATGGTATTTGTATACCATATTGTGTTCATAATTAAATATAGTAAAACAAGACTCAAAGGACTTGTTCTTCTTTTTCACCCTAGGGATGCAAAGTCCGCAACCAAGGCTTTGCAGGCCCTCCTATCCAAGGCTATCTTTTCCAGATCTCTCCACTCTCTCCCCATTTTCTTGTATTCTATCTCCAACTCCCGTCTCCAGGTGTTCCTGGGTCTTCCCTAACCTCTATTACCCTGGGGTTTCATTGAAGAGTCAATGACTTATTATTTTTCTTTTCTTTGCACCCAGCTATATCTCTAGTTAAATTTTGACCATTTGATATTATATATTTCTTGTTTATCTTAATTTCATCAATTACATTTTATATATGGATTTATCTTGTGGTGCCACTTTTTATTAGGAGGAGAGGTATCAGAACATGGATGGATTTGTGAGGCGCAGCACAAATGAATAGAAGGAAACTACATGAGGAAGAACAGAACATGAGAAAAGCTGTGCATTCAATTCAACCACTTTAAGCATGACAATGGAGAAAGTGTTTGTTTCAAGCGGTCGTTGAACAACCGAAGAAAAAAACAAAAACCTGTTTATACCTCGAGATATATTGGATAATACAGTGTTAAGTCCGTATTTTTCACCGACCATCGGCACATGATGGATGATGTCGTCAACATCACACCGGCACATTAACTTCCAGGTGCTCTTTTTCTGGTATCTAAGTAAGGCTGGCTCGACCTGCGAGCCGTTACGGTAGGAAAAATATTCCACACCCACTGTGGAATTAAACCCGGACCACTATCCAAAGAAGTAAGTCGAACAACCGAAGAACGTTCAATTTATCCATCTTCAGCGATTGGTGCTTTAGATGCAAAGCATGTTGAACAACCGAAGAACGTTCAATTTATCCATCTTCGACGATTGGTGCTTTAGATGCAAAGCATGTTTGCTCTATTCTAGATTTTAAAAGCCTAATGGCAAAAGATTGACTTCACTACACCATGTTTCCCACATATGGCTCAAACTCTCTCCCCGCAGAAATGGCACGCAGCCTGCTGAGATTACTGCACAAAGTACAAACTTCATAGCTCAAGCAACAATTCTAGGGATATCTGACAAACTTCATAGCTAAGGCAATAATTCTAGGGATATCTGACAAACTTCATAGCTAAGGCAATAATTCTAGGGATATCTGACAAACTTCGTAACTCATGCAACAATTCTAGGGATTTCTGGGAAAAATTGCACACAGAAATGGCTGCTCTTGTTATCGTGTAAAATGTGTGTTCAAACTGACATTAAAAAACAGTGTTTTCCTTATCATGCAGTATATTTGGGTAATAGGATGTTTGGCACGTATATTTTATTTTACTGGCACGTATATTTTATTTTATTATCTGTACCCGGGCGATGTGGTCAACATCAGCAGGCCAGCATTACTTGCTAAGAATTGTTCTGATACTCAATCTGAGACTTGGTTGACATACAAGCCGTTTGCGATCGGGATAGAGAGGAAAGGAGAAGGGGGTGAGAAATAAGTCTGGAGTAGATTAAAATGTACAGCTGAAGTCAAGGGTCCTGAGAAAATACATGTGCCCTCCATATAGCCTATGTACTGTTTAAGTCTTGAATGGCGTAATGGTTTATTCAGTGGCGGCTCGTCATTAAGGGCCAGTGGGGCCGGGCCCCACCATACAAATAATGTATAACGTGTATTTATTATTTTATAAATTAAAATATAGCAACCAAAACCATGATTTATCTGGGGAAAAATGTCTGGCCCCACAAACAATAATGATCACTAGCCGCCACTGGGTTTATTGATATATATGTATCCGTATTGAATATGATTTATAACGTGTTATCTTGTAGCAGATGCTTTGTGTGGTTTATGTGGCTAAGTGGTTATGCCTTTTTCATGTGTTCCAAAGGTCGTAGGTTCGAAACCGGACCGGTCCTGGTCATGCATGCATTATTTCCCAGAGAACTCTAGGATTGTTGTTGGAGTTATGGAGTTTGTGTTTTGTGCAATACTCTCGGCATGTGACGTGCCATTTCTGCGTAGGGGGACTGAGCCCTATTAAGGTAAAATCCGGTGCAGTGAAGTCAATATATTGGCTGTAGATGACTTTATATGTTTTGTAGTTTGAAGTCTCTATGTGGAAGTGGTTAAGAAGTTTGTCGTGAGAAATGTGTCTACAATCCCCAGGATTGTTTCTGGAGCTTTGAGCAAACTGCAAACTATCAGCAGATTGCGTGCATTTCTGTCGACAGGGAAGGGGTCATGTGGGAGGGGGGTGAAGACCAGATGCAATGAAATCAATCCTTCGCCTTTAGATTTTGTAATACATTATTAAAGGTTAAAATAAAATCTTGCATCAGATAGCCAGATTTTGTAATACATTATTAAAGGTTAAAATAAAATCTTGCATCAGATAGCCAGACTTTGTAATACATTATTAAAGGTTAAAATAAAATCTTGCATCAGATAGCCAGATTTTGTAATCTCTTATCAAGTACATTCCAGATTTTAACATCTTTTATTTACTTGTGTAATGTCAACAAGTATTACCTGCCAACTCTGTGCATATGCTGGGAGGGATAAGTAATGAGTCAACAAGTATTACCTGCCAACTCTGTGCATATGCTGGGAGGGATAAGTAATGAGTCAACAAGTATTACCTGCCAACTCTGTGCATATGCTGGGAGGGATAAGTAATGAGTCAACAAGTATTACCTGCCAACTCTGGGCATATGCTGGGAGGGATAAGTAATGAGTCAGCAAGTATTACCTGCCAACTCTGGTCATATGCTGGGAGGGATAAGTAATTAGTCAACAGGTGCTCTAAACACTTCCTGGCACTATGTGCATTGTGGGTAAGATCCATGATATACTACGCCGGCCGGCACCGACTGATGATGATATTATTCAGTGCTACATATAGCCAATACTGACATACAGATGATAGTTATATATTATTTAGTGCTACATATAACCAATACTGACATACAGATGATAGTTATGTATTATTCAGTGCTACATATAACCAATACTGACATACAGATGATAGTTATATATTATTTAGTGCTACATAGAACCAATACTGACATACAGATGATAGTTATATATTATTTAGTGCTACATATAGCCAATACTGACATACAGATGATAGTTATGTATTATTTAGTGCTACATAGAACCAATACTGACATACAGATGATAGTTATGTATTATTTAGTGCTACATAGAGCCAATACTGACATACAGATGATAGTTATGTATTATTTAGTGCTACATAGAGCCAATACTGACATACAGATGATAGTTATGTATTATTCAGTGCTACATATAACCAATACTGACATACAGATGATAGTTATGTATTATTCAGTGCTACATAGAACCAATACTAACATACAGATGATAGTTATGTATTATTTAGTGCTACATATAGCCAATACTGACATACAGATGATAGTTATGTATTATTTAGTGCTACATATAGCCAATACTGACATACAGATGATAGGTATGTATTATTTAGTGCTACATATAGCCAATACTGACATACAGATGATAGTTATGTATTATTCAGTGCTACATATAACCAATACTGACATACAGATGATAGTTATGTATTATTTAGTGCTACATAGAGCCAATACTAACATACAGATGATAGTTATGTATTATTTAGTGCTACATATAGCCAATACTGACATACAGATGATAGTTATGTATTATTCAGTGCTACATATAACCAATACTGACATACAGATGATAGTTATGTATTATTTAGTGCTACATATAGCCAATACTGACATACAGATGATAGTTATGTATTATTTAGTGCTACATATAGCCAATACTGACATACAGATGATAGTTATGTATTATTTAGTGCTACATAGAACCAATACTGACATACAGATGATAGTTATGTATTATTTAGTGCTACATATAACCAATACTAACATACAGATGATAGTTATGTATTATTTAGTGCTACATATAGCCAATACTGACATACAGATGATAGTTATGTATTATTTAGTGCTACATAGAACCAATACTGACATACAGATGATAGTTATGTATTATTTAGTGCTACATATAACCAATACTAACATACAGATGATAGTTATGTATTATTTAGTGCTACATATAGCCAATACTGACATACAGATGATAGTTATGTATTATTCAGTGCTACATATAACCAATACTGACATACAGATGATAGTTATGTATTATTTAGTGCTACATATAGCCAATACTGACATACAGATGATAGTTATGTATTATTTAGTGCTACATATAGCCAATACTGACATACAGATGATAGTTATGTATTATTCAGTGCTACATATAACCAATACTGACATACAGATGATAGTTATGTATTATTTAGTGCTACATATAACCAATACTAACATACAGATGATAGTTATGTATTATTTAGTGCTACATATAGCCAATACTGACATACAGATGATAGTTATGTATTATTTAGTGCTACATATAGCCAATACTGACATACAGATGATAGTTATGTATTATTTAGTGCTACATAGAGCCAATACTGACATACAGATGATAGTTATGGATAGTAAACAAACAGATAGAGAGAAATCTCTGGAGGCTACAGAGATGTGGTTTTACAGAAGAATGATGAGAATCATATGGACTGCTAGAATAGCGAATGTTGAAGGTATTGAATGAGGCCAAGACACAGAGAAAGCTTATTATCAATATAAGAAAAGAGACAATCATCATTTTTCGGATACGTGATGAGGAGGGGCAGCTTAGAATGCATGGTGGCAACAGGTAAAATCGAGGGGGAGAAGAGACAGAGAGAAAAGTTTGGACAGCCTGACTTCATTGCACGGAAGAGCGTCAACATCTGAGATGATAGCAAACATCAGCGAGAGATTTGTGGAGATCCATGATCGCCTACGTCATCCGGCACGGCACCTGATGATGATATTACCAAACTGGCAGATTCACGTCAAATGCAAGGATCTCATTATCATTAAACTTCATTAGTAATAAAACATGTTTGTCATATAAATATATCAAGCAGCACCATGTCCCTTGTTGAACGTTGCTTTCATCAAAGTGCGCCTGAAAAATGATCTTGTCTCTAACAAGTTCTACCACCTACCCCAGCGTTAAGTTTAAGGTTTCTTTGATGTCCTGTCTCCACATTCGCCTTGGTTGTCCCCTGTCTCGTAATCTAGGAACAATACCTTCCATTGCCGTTCTCTCTTAAGCCACTGTGACGGTTAACGTAGCCAAAATATTTCGTTTGTTCGTGAGAGTGTTTGAGTGTGAGAGTAAGTGAGAGAGAGAGTAAGTGAGAGAGAGTGTAAGTGAGAGAGAGTGTAAGTGAGAGATAGAGAGAGTGTAAGTGAGAGAGAGTGTAAGTGAGAGATAGAGTGTAAGTGAGAGAGAGTGTAAGTGAGAGAGAGAGAGTGTAAGTGAGAGAGAGTGTAAGTGAGAGAGAGTGTAAGTGAGAGAGAGTGTAAGTGAGAGAGAGAGTGTGAGTTAGAGAGTGTTTGAGAGTGTGAGAGTGAGTTAAAGAGTGTGAGTGAGTGTATGTGTGCGTGTACACACGATAAAGAGCAAAGGGATTATTAAAAGGGTGGGAGATTGGGAAAGGCGTTTTTAAATATAAGTTGTCAAAAGGGGGCGTTGCTACTATCAGCGTTGAGAAATAGTAATCTATACAATGTAAGCGCAGACCATACAATATACTGTAAACATTGCAAGAGACAGGATGAAGATACGGTAAAACACCACATTATTGATTGTCCGACACTGGAAGATCTACGCAAGAACCACATCCCTCTATTAGGAACACTCAATATTGGAACACAGAACAAATTAACAAAGACGTTTAGATATCACAATCTGGCACAAGGAAATAAATAGTGAAAACTTATAACCTTGTAGATCGAAAAGTAAAATATACACTATATTCCTTCCTTCCTATATGTTAGAAGTTATATTCTTATGTTCCTAGATTGCAGACACTGTATCATTCCTTCCTTCCTATATGTTAGAAGTTACATTCTTATGTTCCTAGATTGCAGACACTGTATCATTCCTTCCTTCCTATATGTTAGAAGTTATATTCTTATGTTCCTAGGTTGCAGACACTGTATCATTCCTTCCTTCCTATATGTTAGAAGTTACATTCTTATGTTCCTAGGTTGCAGACACTGTATCCTTTGCTTCGTATGTCTATGTCTAGTCACTGTTTCATTCCTTCCTTCCTATATGTTAGAAGTTATATTCTTATGTTCCTAGATTGTGGACACTGTATCCTTTGCTTCGTATGTCTATGTCTAGTCACTGTTTCATTCCTTGCTTCCTATATGTTAGAAGTTATATTCTTATGTTCCTAGATTGCAGACACTGTATCCTTTGCTTCGTATGTCTATGTCTAGTCACTGTTTCATTCCTTCCTTCCTATATGTTAGAAGTTATATTCTTATGTTCCTAGATTGCAGACACTGTATCCTTTGCTTCGTATGCCTAGTCATTGTTTCATTCCTTCCTTCGCATGCGTTAGAGCAGCGATGTCCGATGCGGCGTCTTCCATGGCGTGGGTGTTATATATTCATGGATCCCCATTTTACTCCGCTGGTTTTAGAGTTTATCATATTTTTTCACAACAATTTTTCACTTTTTTCGAAACGCTCACACGAACATGATCTTCCCGCTTTTGTGATCTTGTTTTATTGTGTAACCATTCTACTGTCCCCTAACCACACCACTTGCTTTATCACTGGCGAAAGTGTCGGCATCACAATTATATTCATATTACTAACAGTGGCGGATCGTCATTAAGGGCCTTGGGGCCAGGCCCCACCAAAATTAATGTGTAATGTTTATTTTTTTAATAACTTAAAATATACCCTAACACAAAAACCACTATTTTTCCGAAAATGTTTGGCCCCACCAACTAAAATGAACACGAGTCGCCACTGATTACTAGTATTTCAATCATCACATGGCGCCCAGGTCCCCACAACCATCAGATAAGATGTGCCCCAATATATATAAAAACATGATCAGCACTGCGTTATAGGTAGTGTCAACTGAGGAAAATCCAGCATGGGGAATATTAAACAAGTTAGAACATGTTGTCAGTACATATAAAATAGCAAGTAAATAATCGCATATTTATTTCCAAAACCCCGACCGTTCGTTGCAACGTTACATCCAATCCAACACTTCAGTGGCGGCTCGTGATCATTTTTGCTGGTGGGGCCAGACAAAAGATTTTGGAAAAATCATGGTTTTGGGTTGTTATATTTTAATTTATAAAATACTAAATACACGTTACACATTATTTTTGGTGGGGCCTGGCCCCACTGGCCCTTAATGACAAGCCGCCATTGCAACACTTCATATTTAGTAGGTCCGTCTCTTTGTAGAAATTCCGAAGCCATCTTACCGTCAAGTGGTCCAGTAGAGATGGAAGTGGCATTATTCTTCCCAACTTAAGTGGCCTGAGTAATTGGTTAAGACGTGTTTCTGGAATAGGTTAAACCACTTCAACAATCTATCTGCTCCGTGACTGGTCTCACATTTGTATCATAAAGTTCACACGGAATAAAAACATCACGTACATATATGGCTGACTAAGTGGATGATCGACGCCATTTCACAGCCGGCATCTTCTGTTCTATTAATACTTGCACTCTCCTTGTTGACCTAATTATGCAGTTATTTATTTGTTCATTCTTTTCTTCTTCTTCTTCTTCGGCTCCATATTAACCAATTGTTAAACCATTCTTTGTGAGTTGTATGTGATTTCTTCTTCTTCTTTGCGGTCGTTCTTTACGACCAATATTAATCACTCTTTGTGATATGTTTGATCTTTGCCAAGAACGTGTATACGTTGCACATTGGTTTGGTAGGCCCCTAAACGCATAGACTTCTAGACGTTTAGGACACGTGTATCCGATTTCAGCCAAACCTCCTTAGTCGCCTCTTACGACATGCGTGGCAGGTAACAGTGGTTCTATTCGTTACACCCCAAATTTGGGCCCCGGTAACCACTCGGATGACAGTATGTGATATGAACCTAAGAGCGATTGTACATTGTGCCAATTATGCGCCTACCAGTAGGCCAGCACATCCGATTTATGCGACGCTTTTTATTTACTAGAGAAGATTCTCTAATCATCTATACCGTAGTCGTCTCTTACGACATGCCGTGTAGGTCGCAGTGGTACTATTCTTGCCGATGCCGTGTCTTATTCACTATGGTCTGTTTCGCAAATTAACATTTTCAAAACAATCTGATTATAAAGTTTTTATGTTGATCTGTTAACATTGTTTCGTCCGTCCGCTATGCACTCATACGCACTCATGCGTCTAGTATGACGCCTCTGGCTGATTTTTGCGCGAAGGCTTGCTTTCCTTTATCACCAGTGTCCCTGGCCTGTAAAATAACAAGTAAATAGTAGCCATAATACGACTTCCGAGGTACTTGTAATTTAGATTCCCGAGTAAAGGATCGGGGTATCATATAGTCCAACCTCGTACTGTGGTGCACGCGCAGAATTTGTGGAACAAGTTAGGCTCGAACCCTGGAATTTCCCCAGCACGTAGTTACTATAGTTCGTTCCACAATTCATGAACATCTTTACCGACCGATATAAAATAATCCATCCACTTGACAGAAATTATTGATGTTTACATTTTTAGATAGGTAACAGTGACGACCTTCCTAAAGTATTTTTGCCCACCCAAACCTTTAGTTCTGTAAGATTTTATTATATGTTATTACTAAAATTACCGCGATGATGATCTGGTATACTTGTCGAAGTTTTACAGTACGATTGTCAAGTTTGTCTATAACTAAGCATTTCCGTGTTCCACATGCAATTCAGTGAAAGTCAAAATCGGGAATCCCGTGGAATTAATCAGTTCACAATGTT
Organism: Arion vulgaris; assembly: GCA_020796225.1. Taxonomy (NCBI): domain Eukaryota; kingdom Metazoa; phylum Mollusca; class Gastropoda; order Stylommatophora; family Arionidae; genus Arion; species Arion vulgaris. The sequence continues at coordinate 84,738,315 of CM036756.1, forward strand.
TCTGTCATTGGCGTATGTACGCAACATTTACTTTCATTTATATAAGTGGAAGGTATCATTTGCTCACTATGCCACCTTATTTTTATAATATGTAATAGGGATACGCCTTTGCAATCATTCGCCACCATTTTGTGTATTACTGTAAGTTCTAAACTTTGATTATCATTTTGTTGTGCTTATGCAAAATTATATAACAAAAACGTTTTTGCATCAACCAAGCTACCTACCAATTAGTTAAACATGAATTCGTAAGGTCGTGAGGTATATAAGACTGCATGCCAAAAATTACTTTTATCCATCAGATAGATTTCGTACAAATTAAACCTTAGTGTGATCACGAATTTTGGAACGAACTATAGCGCAACGTTTTACTAACTTTTTATTGGTCTTCCTATCCATAAACATATACTACTTATTTCATAATTATCTAATATTATATGATAATAGCACCCTACTGGGATATTTCATTGTTGGTTGTTAAGTTACACGTCATCGTAAACATTGTGTCTCTCAGACACGAATCAAAAGTTTACTGGTTCAAACGAATCAAAAGTTTACTGGTTCAAACCATGGCCGGCTAGTTTTTCGTTGTCATGACTTTCTCTTTGTTTGTCACGTGTCTCGGTTTTTTTTTTATATCCAGACGGTGTCTATGTTTCTCCGTCACAATTGTGTCGTCTATGTTTCTACATCACATCTGTGTCGTCTATGTTTCTCCATCATAGATGTGTCGTCTATGTTTCTACATCATAGCTGTGTCGTCTATGTTTCTCCATCATAGCTGTGTCGTCTATGTTTCTCCATCATAGCTGTGTCGTCTATGTTTCTACATCATAGCTGTGTCGTCTATGTTTCTCCATCATAGCTGTGTCGTCTATGTTTCTACATCACATCTGTGTCGTATATGTTTCTCCATCATAGCTGTGTCGTCTATGTTTCTCCATCATAGCTGTGTCGTCTATGTTTCTACATCATAGCTGTGTCGTCTATGTTTCTCCATCATAGCTGTGTTGTCTATGTTTCTACATCATAGCTGTGTCGTCTATGTTTCTACATCATAGCTGTGTCGTCTATGTTTCTACATCATAGCTGTGTTGTCTATGTTTCTACATCATAGCTGTGTCGTCTATGTTTCTACATCATAGCTGTGTCGTCTATGTTTCTACATCATAGCTGTGTTGTCTGTGTTTCTACATCATAGCTGTGTTGTCTATGTTTCTTCATCACAACTGTGTTGTTTATGTTTCTACATCACAGCTGTGTTGTCTATGTATCTCCTGTGACTGTGTCTATGTTACTTTGTCCCGACTGTATCTCTGGTTCTCCATCGCGACTGTGTCTTTCTTCCTCTGTCCACACTGACAACGGATTAAGTGAGATTAGCATAACACTCATGACTTCAGATTGTGAATCTATCATTTGCTCTCATCTTGAATGCAATATAAGTTTAGCAAGCATTGGAACGATCAATAGTTCGAGACAAAAGAATCCAATCTGTTCTTTGAAGTTGACTTTATTTGTATGCTGTAATGATAACATTAACGTCATTGACTGGAAACATCAAAGTCAATCAATAAGAGTCTGTGTAAATGTACCATCATAACAAGGAACATGGAGATAATTCGCGACAAACAACCTTCAATGTAGAGATGACACTTTTATCTAACCAAGTCAACAGACAGAAAATGAAAATGCCACACAGTTAAAGTTAGCCTTAGATTTTGTCTGAGTGCCTTTTGTTCTGATTTGGATCAAACAGGATGTGTTTTCCTTGTTAAATGTGTTCGGGTATCCTATAGAACGGAACATAATAAATATTACATATCAATATTTGTAGTTATATCTCAATATATGGCCTTATTAACGAAGCTTACAGAGCAAGCTTTGGGGGAACTTTTGAGGAGCTTCACTGACATGCAGCTTCATAGAGGCAACCCATCTCATGGTTTAGACCAGCGTTTCCCAAAGTGGGCGATACCGCCCCCAGTGGGTGCTGAAGCGTTCAAGGGGGCGTAGAGCGTTCAGAAGAATTGGGGGTGTCCAGGCGATTAGGGTCGGTGGTTTCTTAAAGAAGAAATCAATAATAAATATTTTACAATTATTTTCGTGATTTTGCAATTAAATAATCATTTAAAATTTGAATTCTGCATTTTATTTCATCTTATGCCCGTCTTACACGATCCATTTTTTCATCAATTTTCTACTTCATGTATATAATCATTTGAAAATTGACCATGTATTACATAAATATATATCAATTTTCTATGTCAAAGAGAAAATAGAGCATGTCGTTCTATGGGATACCCGAACACATTTAACGAGGAAAACACATCCTGCTTGATCCAAATCAGAACAAAGGGCACTCACAAAATGTAAGGCTAACTTTAACTGTATGGCATTTTCATTTTCTGTTGGCAAACTGTTATAATGTGGAAGGGGGCGTTACAAAGTTTATGCTGTTCAAAGTGGGCGGTGGGCCGAAAAAGTTTGCGAATCTATGATTTAGACGAACATACGGAGCAGAACGTACAGAAGACGTAGAAGATACCTCAATACATATTTTACTACGAATTGGCATAGTAACAGAAGCTTTTTTAAATGTAAATAAAACATGGAACTGCAGGTTATCAGAGGACTATTATCATAGCAATCCGGACATGTCCATAGATGCCCCGATTTCCGTCCAACAAATACAGCAGCATTCAACGGTCCAACACGCCAGTTGGATACAGAACGTCGCTCTCGTATATATATATATATATATATATATATATATATATATATATATATATATATATATATATATACATTATCCGTTAGGAATTGATTATCTGTTTCTATATGTTCTGTGATGTGTAAGGAGTGAGTTTCTTCACTTCTCTTCTATCATTTGCTTGATAAAGGTCTTTTGGTCGAAACGTTGCTATGTATTATTATTGTAAAACTACAGTACTTTGTTTTTTTACGTGTTTCACCATTAATTCAATCCAAACCATTAACAACTATACTGGTGTACAAATGTGCACCAATCATACCACCAGCCACTATAGTGGCTATTTTCTCATAGAGTCATAGAGCAATGTTTCCTATTTGTACTAAACCTTTCAAGTGAAATAAATATTGATATAACTAGTATAATAGATATGATATATTAATGTGATACATAATGCAAACAATGTGAACAAAGAATCGTGTATGTGCGATAACAAGTATGTTCTCCATACAACGATTGTGGAGTCAGAACGCAGTAACATTCACGGTATGGGCCTATTACTCTCAGCTTTTCATGGATGCATAGGGTCTACGTTCTCATACAACGATTGTGGTGTCAGAACGCAGTAACATTCACGGTATGGGCCTATTACTCTCAGCTTCTCGTGGATGCATAGGGCGTTACGTTCTCATACAACGATTGTAGAGTCAGAACGCAGTAACATTCACGGTATAGGCCTATTACTCTCAGCTTCTCGTGGATGCATAGGGCGTTACGTTTTCATACAACGATTGTGGGGTCAGAACGCAGTAACATTCACAGTATGGACTTATTCCTCTCAGATTCTCGTGGATGCATAGGACCTTAAAAGTTGTTCACCCCTTTTTCCGGTATCTAGCTGTTTTCTTTATGGCTTCCCATGATAGTTAAGCATCCTTCAGTTCTATAAGAAGACCAGGTCTCGTGTCTCCAGGTTTGTTTATGACATCCATTTTTTTCGTTTTCCATTCGAGGTCCACTCAAGTGATTGTTTAGTGACACTCCACCGTGTCTTTCGCAGTGTATGTCCGACCCATCGCTTTCTAATCTGAGTAATCATAGGTTCCTGCCCTATTCTTATCGACAGTTCTGTGTGTGGAACTCTATCATACCATCTCAGTCTGAGAATACACTGAAGACATCTGTTGACAAAGGTCTGAACATTATTTGTATTTATTTAACTTGGTGAATCGTCAAGTTTCCGAGCCATACAGTAACACACATTTCACATTTGTGCTTTATATTTTAAGCTTTGTTTTAGAGGAGACTTCGGTGGATATGAAAATAATTCAATTTGAGTCAAAGCTTTATAATTTACCTGTGAAAACGACGAACAATATCCAGGTGTTTTACAATACACTACACTAGCTCAGTAACATAAGGATAACACGGTAAAGTAAGGATAACACGGTAAAGTAAGGATAACACGGCAACGTAATGAGAACACATCCAAATAATGATAACACATAAATGGAATGATAAAACCACAATACAACGATAGTACAATGTAATAATAACACGGTAAAGTAAGGATAACACGGCTACGTAATGAGAACACATCCAAATAATGATAACACATAAATGCAATGATAAAACCACAATACAACGATAGTACAATGTAATAATAACACGATAATCCAAGGATAGCGAATCAATACAACCATAACACTTCAAAGCAAGATAACACAAATCCCAACCACACGTTCTACCATACATAAATAAACCAACTTCAGCTTCCTCCAACAAACAAATCGATTCCTGGCTACCTACCTTCTTAAAACTGTATTACACCAACAAACAGGAATCCAATGAAAGTCTTCATAAAATAAAAAAACAGAAGCGTATATATGTGTAAATAAACGTGGGGGAACTAGAGCATATACGTCTAGCGGTAAGTCAGAGTTCAAGCGTCAAAGAAAGCAAGCAGCGTGAACAAGACAACCTCTCAAACCGTATGGACGAGCGTGTGCAGATGGCGTAGTTACAAGGCAATAAAACACACGGGACTGATAACGTAATAAGCACATTCTTAATCAATTATTCATACCACGATCCACACTATACAAAGTCACGTAAAAGAACAGAAATGCGCCAAAATATATAGTATACCAGAACAAGAGATGTCTCATACACATCGATTGTTCATCTCATCGTGCACGTGAGCATGGTAGGCTCTGTCCCAACTTCTGACATTTACTCTTCCATTTCTAGTCGATCTAATGTATTGTTGTTTTGTGTATGAATATTTTGACATTTTATATACACATACGATACCATTTGTTTGGTATATATATCCACACAGTCAACTTGACAAACTATCTTCTGTCCATCTTATAACTTGTACTCCTAGTCAACTTGACAAAATATCTTCTGTCCATCTTGTAACATGTACTCCTAGTCAACTTGACAAACTATCTTCTGTCCATCTTATAACTTGTACTCCTAGTCAACTTGACAAACTATCTTCTGTCCATCTTATAACTTGTACTCCTAGTCAACTTGACAAAATATCTTCTGTCCATCTTATAACTTGTACTCCTAGTCAACTTGACAAAATATCTTCTGTCCATCTTATAACTTGTACTCCTAGTCAACTTGACAAACTATCTTCTGTTCATCTTTTGACATGTACTTATTTGGACAAGTCCGTTCAACTTATGTCTCATCCTGTGATGTTTTCTTCTTCCAACTTATAGTTGATGTAATATCTCACGGTGTGATGTTTTCTTCTTCCAACTTATAGTTGATGTAATATCTCACGGTGTGATGTTTCCTTCTTCCAGCTTATAGTTGATGTAATATCTCACGGTGTGATGTTTTCTTCTTCCAACTTATAGTTGATGTAATATTTCATTTTGTGATGTTTTCTTCCAACTTATAGTTGATGTAATAATATCTCACGGTGTGATGTTTCCTTCTTCCAGCTTATAGTTGATGTAATATCTTACGGTGTGATGTTATCTTCTTCCAGCTTATAGTCAATGCAATATAGCACTTGTTGACACTTGTTTCTCCAACTTATAATCATTCCTGTACTCCATGAACATGCTCACATAATAAAATGGTATCATGAATGTGAAGTCTTCACAATAATTGTTTGTAATATCCCTCGCGCCATATAATGTTTCACCAGTTACATGCGTCCGTGATAATGGATCTTGAATCTGGTGATGATGATAGTGGTTGATGAATAAACGTCTATGTCTCCACCACTCCTTGTTTTGTTGAATGTTGGCCCACCCTATCCAAATGTAAACAAACGTTTTCCTTCATTTCGTTTACTTGAAATATTGTCTATGTCTGCAATTCAAAATCTCTTGATTAAAACTTGCTGTTTTTTTCTTTCTTTCCAATGCTGTTTCACTGGGTTTACCTAAGTATATCATATTATGTGCAGTCTTTTAGTGTGCAGGGGTAGGAGGGCCAATTGCTTTCTTCACGTGTGGAACGTCGAGTGTGGGATTGAGTCCACAACCCTTCTGATGTCCTGCTTCCATCTTCTGAGCTCTTCTGAGTTTTTCGATGCAGAAGCACTTGAGCTTTCAGCTCTTCGGCTCGGTGCCATGGACATTGTAACCCTTCGGTTCGGTGCCATGGACATCGTAACCCTTCGGTTCGGTGCCACGAACACCGTGAATATGGGGAACCTGTGGCTTTTCTGCCAGCCCGCAGAATTGAACCCGCACTCACAGAGGGCTAGTCACCCGCAGTCCAACGCGCTACGAACACGCTGGCAGGCGGGCCCTATTGTTGTTTAATGACCGCCGGTTTGACCAGTAGCATTTGCATACTTAAGGGTGTGAAATATATGTCCCTTCACATTTCAAATCCAAGCATGTAGGGGGTTTCTAGTTTTAAAACTAAATTACAAATTTTCAATTCAAATGTATCAATCTTAACATATGCCAGCGAGAGTTGGAAAATTACTAGAGATATAGAGAGTAAGTTGTTAAATGCATTTGAAACTGAAAATACACGTCTTTCGAAAAATAATGAACATAAAATGGGACTAATTCAGGAGAAGTGATGAAATCGTAGAAATCAACCACCAGAGACCAACCACTAGCAACAACTGTTATAAGAAGGAGAATATGGAGATATTCTGGACGCTGACAACAAACGATAGAAGAAAACTAGTCACAACAGAGATGAAGTGTCTACGCAGAATGCTGGGTGTAACAAGAAGAGACCGGTTGAGAAATGAAGACATCAGGAAAAAAGTGGGTACAACATCAGTACTAGACTTCATCAAGAAACAACAAATTAAATGGTTCGGCCACGTAAGCAGATTACCACCAGACAGTGCACCCAAAGAGCAATGCTGCTCCGATACAATGGGTACAAAGCAAAAGGCCGGCCACGCAAAAGATGGACCTCAGAGATAACAGAGGCGACGAAAGAGACTCTACGAAGCGCATACTAGGCCCGTTTTAGAAATCTCTTCTTGACCTGACGCTGTGAGGCATACAGGATTCGAGAAAGAAGATGAAGAAGAATATGGAGATATGTTGGCATACCTTGAGAAAAAATGTCTGGTCAATCACTAGCAACAACTGTTACAAGAAAGAGAATATGGAGATATGTTGGGCATACCTTGAGAAGAAATGTCTGGTCAATCACTAGCAACAACTGTTACAAGAAAGAGAATATGGAGATATGTTGGGCATACCTTGAGAAGAAATGTCTGGTCAATCACTAGCAACAACTGTTACAAGAAAGAGAATATGGAGATATGTTGGGCATACCTTGAGAAGAAATGTCTGGTCAATCACTAGCAACAACTGTTACAAGAAAGAGAATATGGAGATATGTTGGGCATACCTTGAGAAGAAATGTCTGGTCAATCACTAGCAACAACTGTTACAAGAAAGAGAATATGGAGATATGTTGGGCATACCTTGAGAAGAAATGTCTGGTCAATCACTAGCAACAACTGTTACAAGAAAGAGAATATGGAGATATGTTGGGCATACCTTGAGAAGAAATGATCAAAGAATAACAAAGAATTCACTGAAGTCTACTTCTTCTTTGCGTTCGTTCTTTACGACCAATTTTAAACACTCTTTGTGATATGTTTGATCTTTGCCAAGTACGTGTATACGTTGTACATTGGTTTGGTAGGCCCCTAAACGTATAGACTTCTACACGTTTAGGACATGTGCATCCGATTTCAGCCAAATCTCCGTAGTCGCCTCTTACGACATGCGTGGTAGGTAACAGTGGTTCTATTCTTTACATCCCAAATTTGGGCCCTGGTAACCACTCGGTGATTCACTGAAGTAAGAAGTAATGAGTTCAAGAAAGGAAGGGCACTACAGGTAGACCCTGAAAAGAACTTTGTTGAGATAGAGAAATATTGGACTCAATTCCAGGGAAGAGATTGAGCGAGTTGTCCAGGATAGATCGGTATGGAGAAATTACTTGCAGGTCCTATGTAACGTATAACGGTACGGGAGCAAAAATGTATATGTCGTAGGTAGACGGGTCGTATGTTTAGGTGAGATGTCCATTTCTATTCTTCCTTACTAACCTGGTGGTGGAGGGAGGGGGAGTCGCACGCTGTTCACTAACATATGTATGTATTGGCGGTGGGAAGAGTCGCACGCTGTTCACTAACATATGTATGTATTGGCGGTGGGAAGAGAAGATGACGCACACTATTATTCACTAACATAAACGGTTTTTAAGCCGAAGGATTGACTTCATTGCACCGCGGTTTTACCCCATATGGCTCGGTCCCTCTCAGCAGAAATGGTACGCCATCTGCAGAGAGTATTGCACAAAGCACGAACTCCGTAGCTCCAGCAACAATCCTAGGGGTCTCTGGAAAAATGCACTCGTGAACAGAACGGCGCGGTCCGGACTCGAACCCACGACCTTCGACTCACAAGGCAAAGGTTTAACCACTTAGCCATTATTCACTAACATATGTATGTGGAATATATTTATTACTATTTAGTTACTAATATGTTGCGTGGTGGGGGTATGGCTTCGTGCTTCCAGAAAGGTCATATTCAAATGATAAATCTCTGATAGTTTGTAAGACTGGCAGAGTCATTTTATCATGGACTGGTATACCCTACAAACAGATGACTACTGTTCTCATGCCAATCCTCGTGATGAGCGTCACTCTGGGTCGTTATGTCAACAAACCACATGGCCTGGCTGCCTGTGCCTACGTTTTGTTTGATCTGGCCTGGGCCAAAGTCGCTAATCACGTCAAATAAACATTGAGACAACCCAAGATTAAACGAAGGACGTCAAGATGGCGTGTGTGAAGTGAAGATGTACTGACTAACCATATTCGCAAGTAGAACATTAAGAATCATCGGCAGAGTGCTTTTAATGGCGTCTCACACGTTCTATGAATACAGCAGTTTTCAATGTTATCAACAGGAAGTTGCATTTTGCCGTCATTTTTTTAAACAACTAAATTAAAATATACGTCTCTGTACTTATGTAGTCTCATTTTCAGGTGTTCGGTCCCTTTCAACTAACTTAATGTGCCAGCGCCAAAGCACTTAGTAGCTCTGACGACGACGACGAAATGTTCGGATACCTATCTTCAGCTGGGTTGTTGGAGAATCGACTGTACCGGAAATGAACACCTCACTAGTACACAAGTTAGCTCATTTCTAGTCAGTCACGTGGTTAGCCGAATACAAGGTTAAAACCAAGACTAATATAAACCACAGATGTGTGTTGGAGAATGACAGTCGAAATGTTGGAGGATGACAGTCGAAATGGGGGACTGCCTAGAGTAGTTGATAGTAGCTCGGCCTGCTAGCTGTGAGACGCCTCATAGCTCGGGTTCGAACCTACTGTCCGGCATTTGTTCGAGTCCCCTGGTCTTACTCAGGACGATAACGTGAGTACCTCTGAAGTCGGAGAAAATCTGCCTGTATGGCGAGGGAATACTAATTACGAGTACATTGAGCACACGGCTGCCAGTGTAAAGTAATTTACAATGTGCACGCTGCTGCCATTGTAAGAAATTGGAAAAACATATTTTCACGCAAAAATCAGTTTCAGAGATGAAACTTCGTCTGAGTTGAAAGCGGACGAAAGGAAAAAAAAAAAAAAAAAAAAAAACAGTCGAAATGTTGAGAATGACAGTCGAAATGTTGGAGAATGACAGTGGAAATGTTGGAGAATGACAGTCGAAATGTTGGAGAATGACAGTGGAAATGTTGGAGAATGACAGTCGAAATGTTGGAGAATGACAGTCGAAATGTTGAAGAATGACAGAACAAGATATGTCCAAATGCTTCACCTTCTATACAACTGCGAGAGATCTTTTCACGTGCTCTTGTCCAAAACTATCTCTAATCAAGAAATGCTTACAGTGTCAACAAGGGAATATGAACATCATCATCCAAGATCTTCTTTGCGTTCGTTCTTTACAACCAATTTTAATCACTCTTTGTGATATGTTTGATCTTTGCCAAGAACGTGTATACGTTGAACATTGGTTTGGTAAGCCCTAAACGCATAGACTTCTACACGTTTAGGACACGTGCATCACATTTCAGCCAAACCTCCTTAGTCGCCTCTTACGACATGCATGGCAGGTAACAACGGTTCTATTCTTTACACCCCAAATTTGGGGCCCGGTAACCACTGGTTTATGCATCACATGTCCGATCCAAGAGAGACGCTGGAGATGGATCAGACATGTGATACGCATGGAAACTAACTCTGTCACAAAAACTGCACTGAGATGGATACCTGCAGGTAAACGAGAACGTGCAAGATTTAAAAAAACGAAACATATGAGATAGAAGAATAGGAAATGAAAGAAATGAATTACAGCTGGAATACAATACAGAACAGAGAAGACAGCTGGAATACAATACAGAACAGAGAATAATGGCGTGCATATGTGCTGCACTAAGCGCAGCAGGGGCTAGAAAGGGAGATAAGACAGTCACACCATCAATCATTAACTTCATTTACCTACCCCTAGAAATGGAGATAGTAAGAGTATTTGTGAAAAACGGTTTCAGTACAATAAGGTACAAGCACAAAATCTATGATGATATCAGAGTTATGTATTATCAATACTGTGTACTAGTGTGATAGATCAGGAGCAAAAGTCAATACAGCCGCGGCACCTGTGAGATTGTGATCGTTAAATAACTGCAACACACCTACGTCGAAGTGTGACACGTGTGGAGACATGGTATTGATTGGTTATTGGTTACCTACGTCACAGTAATTCAAACAGACATGTAGGTGCTCAGTCTCCCTCCAATAAATGCCGAAGGGTATTCGTACTGATGGTTCCTGTGGCTCCTTGGTTTTTTTGGTTTTTTTCGATCCAGAAGCACTTGAGCTGAAAGCTCTTCGGCTCGGTGTCATGGACATCGTAACCCTTCGGTTCGGTGCCACGAACACCGTATATCTGGGGAACTTGTATATTTTCTGCCAGTCCGCGGAGTTGAACCCGCACATACAGAGGACTTGTCACTCGTAGTCCAACGCGCTTACAAACACGCTGGGCACGGCTGCTTGGTTAAACACACTCATCTCTGTCGTCCATCAAACAACCATCTCTACTTATACAACATGTAATTCTAAACTCATTAAATCGCTGGATTAATTCAACATCAATTTTAGTGTCCTCATCCAACATTAGACCGCAAAGAGACCGAAGACCATCCTCCTTATCCATCATAAACCTCACCGACAATCGATGCTAGCCTGTCCGCTCTCTCGTTGACGCGAACACCCCAATACCCAGGGTAGTAGATTCACGTGAGTCTCTGGGGGTTGGAAACCTCTATAGACGACATCCACTCATACTGCAAACTGTCATTCTGGATCTGCCGACCGAAGCATCGACTGAGAATCAGAAACAGCAGTTGAACATCACTGCTCAATGCATTACGCTAATCCATATTAATCTAATGAATATCCTGGCATATCCTTCATATGACGTCACTATCAACCACAGTGAACTAGTTGTTGATTTTCTAGGCACAACTTATACGTTCAGTAGTTTGCCATTGCTTTCTGAACGGTGAGGTCTATTTTTACCGTTCGTAAAATTACCGGAAAACATTTTTTCCAAACTGCCCGCCGCGGAGTTTGAATAAGGTGCTCTTGATGTGTGATCGAGCTTCATACCGCTAAGCCACAGACGCCCACATAAATATAATACACACACAACCAGTGGCGGCTCGTGATTATTTTTGTTGGTGGGGCCAGACATTTTTTCCGGATAAATCATGGTTTTTGGCTGCTATATTTTAATTTAAAAATAATAAATACACGTTATACATTATTTTTGGTGGGGCCCGGCCCCACTGGCCCTAATGACGAGCCGCCACTGCAAACAACGTAAACATATCTTTATGTAACAAAACAAGTATGATCTTCTCATAAAACAACTGTAGTCAGAACTTATATAATATCTCACACACAAACAACGTAAACATATCTTTATGTAACAAAACAAGTATGATCTTCTCATAAAACAACTGTAGTCAGAACTTATATAATATCTCACACAGACGACGTAAACATATCTTTATGTAACAAACAAGTATGATCTCATAAAACAACTGTAGTCAGAACTTATATAATATCTCACACACAAACAACGTAAACATAATATCTTTATGTAACAAAACAAGTATGATCTCATAAAACAACTGTAGTCAGAACTCAGCAACATTCACGGCATGGGGCTTATGGAAGCTACCCTAGTAAAAAGCGTCGCAGAAATCGGATGTGATGGCCTACTTATAGGCGCACAACTGGCACAGTGTAAAAAAACTCTTAGGCTCAGATCACATAGAGCAGTTTAACACTTGGTCGATATGGAGCGTTAGAAGAAGAATCCACAAAATACCACAAAGTATAAAAACAAGTGACTTTTCTTTAAACTGTCTACATTATTCATCAATGTCCCTGTTTCCATACAACTGTGGGTCGTTGAGAGACGGAAGTACATTCCCTTATTCATCTTCATCCCCTCCCACTAAATTATATGTGTTATTGATGTAAGTCTGTCTACGCTATTATTATCATGACAGCACCTTGGTATCTTATTATCCAAGACAGCTAATAGATACACTGAAATCGCTTGGAGGCTGGAAGCATTGACAGATGACATCCACTCATACCAAAATCTGCCATTTTAAACGTTTCAAATCATAAACTAAAAGTCTGACACTAAAGGTTTCCTAGTAAACAGTCAAAGTAATAAGTAAACTAGAAACAATCTCACAACAACTGGGTCTAACTATTCATGGGGACAAAACAAAGATCATGAGATTAAATGCTAATTCCAGAGACTGGATCATATTGAGAGGAGCACTATTAAAAGAGGTGGACACATTTACATATCTGGGAAGTGTTATTAAACATTCAAGATGGCTCAGATTAAGATGTTAGGGTTAGAATACTTCTTCTTCTTCTTCTTTGCGTTCGTTCTTTACAACCAATTTTAATCACTCTTTGTGATATGTTTGATCTTTGCCAAGAACGTGTATACGTTGCACATTGGTTTGTAGGCCCCTAAACGCATATATTTCTACACGTTTAGGACACATGCATCCGATTTCAGCCAAACCTCCTTAGACGCCTCTTACGACAAGCGTGGCAGGTAACAGTGGTTCTATTCTTTACACCCCAAATTTGGGCCCCGGTAACCACTGGGCGGGGTTAGAATACAAAAGGCAAGATCAGCATTTGCCATTCTGAAGAACAGATGGAGTTCAAGAGTGATCAACAAATAAAACTAAGATAATGATATTTAACTCAAATGTCAAGGCTGTTCCTCTATATGAAGCGGAGACACGGAGAACAACTAAAGTGAACACCAAAAACGTTTCAGACATTCATCAATAGATGTCTGCGCAAGATACTCCATCTGTGATCGTATGACAGGACAAACAGGGAACTGTGGGATAGAACGGGACAACAGCATGTCGAACAAGAAATAAGGGGCAGAAGATGGCGGTGGATAGGACACACACTGAGGAAACCTAAAGACAGCATTCCGAGACGGGCTCTCCGATGAAATCCCCAGGGTAATAGAGGTTTGGGAAGACGGGAGTTGGAGGCAGAATGCAGGCTGAACTCTCCCATCTAGTCCTACATATTGACATATTTGTTACATCACATGACATCAAAATAATTATACAGTGGATCCCTGGACATTAAAATACACCCGGAAATGATAAAGCAGATAGGCTAGCGAAGAAAGGGTCAACACAGGAACAACCAATCACGGCAACAACTCTCCATACAGCAAATCCTAACGACAACAAATAAAGAAATTTGGCTGAACAGATGGGCCATGGGAAACAAGAGAAAAGAGGTGTACATCCCTAACCTTAATGACAACATCAACCACCTTACAAGAAGAGACCAGAGCACCATTTTTAGACTCCGAACCCAACACATAACACTTAATAACCACTTGAACAGAATTCATCCACAACACACTCCAGAGTGCCAACTGTATGCACATCATCATGAAACCGTTCACCACCACCTCTTCAGGTGTCAAGCACTAGATGACATCAAAAAGACCCTCCTTCCTCCAAGGCCAGATAAATGGAACACATTATACGGAACAAAAGAACAACTTACAAACACATGCAGATACCACTACATAGCATTGGGCCGAAGGGCAAGAGCTCAAGTGCCGCTGGATCATTGAATAAGAAGAAGAGGCAGAATGCAAGAAAATGGGGAGAGTGGGGAGATGGTTTCTTGGATGGGCGGGCTTGGAAGGCCTTGGTTGTGGACCTATGGATCCCTAGGAAAGAAGGATAAAGAAGAAGTTAAAAGTAAGTCATTGAAGTACATAGGCAAGTGGTGGTAAAACCCCGACCCCCGAGAAATATTGAACACTCCGGCCTCTGAGCTAAACCAATTTAATTTCGAAAAAGCAATCACAAATCTCTGGTTTTTAAATCAACGTGAAGCCCGTCTGCCCAGCGTGTTCGTAGCGCGTTGGACTACGGGTGACTATCCCTCTGTGTGTGCGGGTTCAATTCCCGGGATGGCAGAAAAAGCCACAGATTCCCCAGATTTACGGTGTTCGTTGCACCGAACCGAAGGGTTACGATGTCCATGGCACCGAGCCGAAGAGCTGAAAAGCTCAAGTGCTTCTGGATCGGAAAAAAAAATCAACGTGAAACAAAAAATAAATATAATAATGAGTTGTTAAATATTGTCTTTTTAAATGATTTCTTCAAACTTCTGATCGCACAAGTAAAACCAGTTTTATGGGAAACTAACTCAGATGCTGCTGAGATAGTGTCGGTCGGGGTCTTTGATAACTAGAAATTGAGTAGACGGCAGTACTTCCTATAGTCGGGTAGTATATGAGAACAAAAGTGTGATGTTGATTATTCTGTGCAATCTGTAACAGATAAGGAATTATAGAGGGGGAATGTAGAGAAGTAAAGAAGACGTTGAAAATGTGCAATCGTTGATCATCACAAGCAATGTCAAACAAGAAAGGAAAATATGCAATCGTTGATCATCACAAGCAATGTCAAACAAGAAAGGAAAATATGCAATCGTTGATCATCACAAGCAATGTCAAACAAGAAAGGAAAATATGCAATCGTTGATCATCACAAGCAATGTCAAACAAGAAAGGAAAATGTGCAATCGTTGATCATCACAAGCAATGTCAAACAAGAAAGGAAAATATGCAATCGTTGATCATCACAAGCAATGTCAAACAAAAAAGGAAAATATGCAATCGTTGATCATCACAAGCAATGTCAAACAAGAAAGGAAAATGTGCAATCGTTGATCATCACAAGCAATGTCAAACAAGAAAGGAAAATATGCAATCGTTGATCATCACAAGCAATGTCAAACAAGAAAGGAAAATATGCAATCGTTGATCATCACAAGCAATGTCAAACAAGAAAGGAAAATATGCAATCGTTGATCATCACAAGCAATGTCAAACAAGAAAGGAAAATATGCAATCGTTGATCATCACAAGCAATGTCAAACAAGAAAGGAAAATGTGAAATCGTTGTTCATCACAAGCAATGTCAAACAAGAAAAGAAAAGGTCTATAAAGAATGTCCGACTTTCCAGAAAAAATGAACTGCTAATTATTTCTCGAGAACAAATTGCACATGGCAGTTAGTTTGGTCGAAATTAGTATGTGCCCGTCTTACGTGCTGTTGGTGCCTAACGGGGGAGCAACGCTTGCGGGCACAAACCACACAGATCACAGAGTGGTTCACTTAGTTGATAAGGACAAAAACAAATAAACAAAGATCACCGTTAGTCGAACACCGCGAGATTTCGACATGATTGTGCGGCGGGAAGTTCAAGCACAATCTATCTATCTATCTATTCTCTAATCCTGTTTGCCTTTCAGCGTCAGGTCGAAAAAGGAGACACCTGGAGCGAGCCACAATCTCCACATAAAATATGTAAGCTACTCATTTATAATTTATTATCCATCTCTCTCTCATTCCCTTTCGCTACGTTCCCTGGATAATATGATCTCTACATTGTATTAGCTTGTACATGCAAATTAAGTAATTTATTTTTAACAAATAATTTATGAAAATAAACTCTCTGCATCCTCAAACGTTTTAGGTCAGGTTCCTGACATTTAAAAGGTTGCCCACCTCAGGCACAGTTAAATTACTCAACCTCTCTTGTTTGTTCCATCCCATTAGATAACTAACCATCCAAACACTGGCTAAAAACCCCATCATGATTTCTCCCCCATAATACAACGACCTAATCTGTACGTGGCTACCATAGCTGAAAGTACCCGAAGCGATGTATTGTTTTTCCAACTGTTAATGTGTGTAAGATAAGCTGTGATTAAAGGTTATTCTAAGATAGATCCGTCGGTTAGGCGATCGATATCCTGTTCATGTGACATAGAAGACTAGGTAGGTGTCACATTTCAATCATTTCTTAAACATCACACACAACATCTAACATGCCAAATGTCAACATCCGTGTCATTCGATGCACTCATGCATAGACCAAGGAAGGTATATGCATGAGTGCAAAAACATATACAAAAGACAGTGTTGAATATATAGACAATATTTCCAGCGAACGAACGGAAGGAAGCATAAACCGACAAATAATAAAGCAAACAACTCACTTTCATACCACGAGGCATATTTGGTAATACAGTGCTACTAGACCCGTATTTTTCTTTTACTCGGTAATTATCTTGACTTCTGATCGCAATTATTTTATGATGTATTAGTATATACTGGCTTTGTGACATCTTAAGAATACCGGTGGCCGATATATCGGCTCGGAAGAACGAAGGGGTTAATGAACGGCACAAGATGGATAATTTGGTCAACATCACATCGACCATCTTTACTTCACAGACTTTCTTTTTAACACAATTAAGTCTGGATCGCGTAGATTGGAAATAGATCTCGTTGTTAGGTCCTTGCCTTGCGATCCTAAAGTCGTGGGTTCGAATTCCGATCGCGTTATTCTGTTCACGAGTGCATTTATTGCCGGAGCTACGGAATTCATGTTTTGTGCAATACTATAAACAGATGGCCTGCCATTTCTGCGTAGAGGGACCTAGGCTCATGTAGTAAATCCCGGTGCAATGAAATCAATCTTTCGGTTTTAGACAGCAACCTTGCCCGTGTGCTGCCGGGGCCCGCAAGGAAGCAAAGAATAGTACCACTGCGACCTACAAGGCAAATCGAAGAGGCGACTGATGTAGGACCTAGGGAAGCTACCTTAGTAAATAAAAAGCGTCGCAGAAATCGGATGTGATGGCCTACTTGCAATAGCTCTTTATGCTCAGATCCCATACAAATCAAACAGAGTGGTTAACAAGTGGTCGATATAGAGCTTTCGAAGAAGAAGAAGACAGCAACAAAGTAAAAGCACTAGCCTCTACACTATTCCCGCTCTCACGTCTTTCGAACACGACAACCTCATTTTGGGACAAAGAATTACGTGTTCAGACGGCGCATGAAAACAGTGACTATTAGATATGGAAGGAGAATCGTGATGTCTCGATCTATTTTCTATTAGAATCGGTTAACAATATAACAGGGTATATTAAATGATAGATATCTACCTGCAGTAATATCATGTTTAAAATCTAGATAATCGATAACACCATTAATGAATTTCATAGATTCGATAACATCACGATATCGGTGCGGTTAAGTAAGAGATGGTTCAGATGATAAAATCTACCACAATCGTTATCTACAACGTTTGTAGATCTCGCTTCTGTCAATCCAAATGCAGATGTGTATATTCCTCTGTCATCATCAATCATTTTTTATTGACTTTATCTTTCGCAAATCAACAATCATTTTAAACTTGGCTTCTTTTTCTACAATCATCATCATCAAGTAGCTTGTCACATAATTTTATCACCCAAAGAGTCCTTCAGAATTTCTCTCTCATAGTCCAGATGTCCCGCCCCTGCAGTCTTTATGCTTTTATCATCAGTTATATCCTGAATCCATCTGCTCCGTTGTCTCTTTTCTGCCGGGATTTTACTTTCCATAATGGTCTTCTCCAACTCTTTGTGTCCTTTTATATGCCCAAAATACCTCAATTTTATTATTTGTAGCATTAGCCGGTTTTCTTTGATTTTTTCTGCAATCACTAATCACTTTAAGCTAGGATTCTTCTTTTACAAATAACAATCAGCTTAGGTCAGATTTTGTCTTTAGCAATCATCACTCACTTTTGATCAGGATTTTGAATTGTTTTATATAGTCTGCTGCCTGTTGTAGAATATCAGGTCTACCAAACAGTTTCACTACTAATGTCACATTCACTTCCTTAAGTCTACCTGCAGAGGACAGTTTTGTAGGACATGTCATATCTGACACTTCTATTTGCAGATGGTTTAAATTTCTTTCATGTGCTTTGTTGGAAGGATTAGTGTCATACATAAGCCTTGGACACAAGAGGGTTGTGGGTTCAATCCCACACTTGATGTTCCATAGGTAAGGAAAGGAATTGGCACCCTACCTCCTGCATACTAGGTGCTAGAAATCTAAAGTTCTGAAAAGACTACTAACCATTTTATTATTATTTTTATTTATATTAAACATAATTATTCCTGGGAAAATGACTTCAAGCTCCAATGTTCGTTAGCAAAACATATTGGCTGTACAAGCCACACAGTTTGTTAATTTATGGATCGATAACAGATGTCACTACTCAGGTGGTAATGATATATTTTATATCAATATCACATTTTGAAATAATTGTATTTTTAAATTGCAATGATAGGGGCTCTTTTGGGGATCAAGGTTTCTCCAATGTCTGTTATGACAGGGATTAAAACCTCTTTGAGCAGAGGCACGCCTTTCAACATGAGAATTACTTTGGGGAGGGGGGTGTTATATCGGAGAATCCCCCCCATAAGCCATTACCTTGTAGTGATTTGGGGGTGCGACTTAATGATCCAAGAACAATGCTGTCAGGGTTACCCAAGCCGGACAGGTCAAACTAAATGTGGTCTCCTGGTCCTCCAGGTTAGAATGTGGTGCTATGGGCTAACTACCCATCCATTTAAAAAAGGACATAGTTACAGAAACAAAAAACAAATTGTTCATAACTAATAACTCAAGCCTCGGACGGACTAGGGCTCAATGCCAGAGAGAGATAACTGAGGGTTGCTGGACAATCCTGGGAGGACATAAAGAAAACAGAGACTGGACAAAGTGATGAAAAACTGTTGAGACCCTATGCTCCACGAGGAGCGGAGAGGAATAGGTTAAGTAAATCATATCAGTGCGCACAGGTCAATAAACATGAAAAATAAGAATCAACTCCTTGATGAGAATTCAGTGATTTAATTAAATATACCTGAAGGTTTCTCCGACAACAGGTGTGTATGTTTAATAATATCATTATTTTTAGGCCATGAATCAGCTGTAGCTGAGCAGGTGTGGCTTAATATTTTTGCTAAACATGAACAGTTATTTTTTTTTCTTCTCCAATCCTGTTTTGCCTCACAGCGTCAGGATAAGAAGAGATTTCTAGCACGAGTTTTTGAGTGCGCTTCATAACCAGTGTCTTTCCCAGTGCTAAACATGGACACTGATAAAAGAACAAGAAGGGAAAATTACCTACTGTGAAATAAGATGCTTGAGGAAAGCGGTAAACAAAACAAGAAGAGACCATATAAGAAATGAAGAGACTAGAAGAACAGTAGGAGCAACATCTGTTGTAAGATTCATTAAAAGACAGACTCAATGGTTTGGCCAATTGGTGAGAATGAACCTGACTACACCAGTTGCAAGAGCGTACAACCTGAAAATAGAATCATCAAGAGGATCAGGCAGACCCTAAAAAATGGATTGATGGAGTTACACACATCTTAAAACTCCACAATACAACAGTATATCAAACGTGCACTTTCTCTGAAACCATTCATCAGTTAAACATGCGCGGCCTAACAGGAAAAAGCAGAGAAGGACAAAAGAAAACGATCTCTCGAGTTCTCTCTCTCTTTCAAAACCCAGATAATAAATGTTAAAATGAGTAGCAAATAGATTACCTTCATATGCTGACTGATTCCATGATAAATATAATGTTCATCAGATTTGTGGTCAGTTATCTGAGGAATGTACAAAACAGAATATATATTTGTCTAAGTCAAACAAAGGTTAACAGAACTTAGTATCAAATTTCACCTTACCAAGGATAAGATTTGAAAGAAAATAAAACGACCTGTGCCATTGTGAGTATGTGGACAGAGCATGTTCTACAGAGCTGCACCCAGTATGCATACATGAAAAGAAAGAGGTGACCCACTTACACCAGTGTCCAAGACAAACTGTGTAGCGTGGTTGACAATCGGAAGAAGAAGGCAATCTGTATTGGAGAATCTGAAATCTCAAACTAGTGAGAACGCAGAAGATGAAGAAGAAGAAAGAAAATAATAAGAGTTAAGAGTCATGATAGCATAGTTGTTACTGCACTTGCTTCAAACGTATGGATTCCAGAATTAATTCCAATAGTGGAATTTTTGCCGAAGCAGCTCTCAGGTTGACCCAGCCTTATTTGAGTACCAGTGAAACACTGGAAAGTAAAGATGTCCAGGGTATTATGTTGATCACATTAACCATCGCATGATGTTGGTCAAAGAAAAATACTGGTCTAACACCATACACCATGGTATAATAATAAATTCTTTCAAGTTATTTTGTTTACTGAAATAACTTTTGTTATTTGTCATTTACAACAATAAATATTACAATTATTCAGAGTTGGGAAATATTTTTAGCGCATATTTTGCTGTTCGGTTTTACAGGAGAATGCTAAGAATACCAACTAAAAGGACTAATAAAGTCTAATATTGATGTACTGAAAGAAGTCACGGTACAGAGAGAATGTATTATCAATATAAGAAACAGTCTTATCCTTTTTTCTGTCAGGTAATGAGAAGGGGAGATTTAGAACAAATAGTGACAACCAGTAAAATCAATGGGAGACAAGGCAGACAGACTTAGAAAATTCTGGACAGCCTGGTTTCATGGCATGAAAGTTTCAACATCCGAACTGAGAGACAGTACTTTTCTCTATTTTGTCTGCTATGAATTCAGGTGTAGTCAATGGTCATAGTATCTAATATTAGGTCTCTGACTGATTTTTGCATGAAGGTATGCTCTCCTTATCACCTAATAAGAAAGAAAGGTCTTGAAAACAGTGTGACAATAGGTAAAAACAATGGCAAACTTAAGGAGGCAAAACGGAAAAATCTAGGAAGTAATGATAAGTTACCTAGGTCAGACAAACCAGAAGTGCTGAAGTAATCAAGATAAAGGATGTTTGAAGACGGATGTTTGAGAGCGAAGTGGGGCATACAGTACAACTACTTCTAGTATGAGAATGGAGGTTGAGGCCGTTTCTGCTGCCCTCCATTGGATCTCTGGGACTTCATTTACTGGGGCCGTTGTTGTATCTGACTCTCAGTCGATGCTTCACAAGATCCAGAAGGGCAGGTTTCGGTATGAGTGGATGTCATCTATAGAAGTTTCTAACCTCCAGAGGCCTACGTGGATATACTGTCCTGGGCATGCAGGTGTTTATGGTAATGAGAGAGAGATCAGGTTTGCATCAACAGCATCGATTGTTGGAGAGTTGAAGATGGATAATGTGGATATTCTTCGGTCTCTTCGCTAGTGTCTGTTGGATGAGGACACTAAAATCGATGTTGAATCGATCAAGCGATTTAGGCAGTTTGGAGTTACCCGTTGTACAAGTCGAACTGGATGCCTGAGAGGCAGAGTGAGAGGTGTGTTTAATCAGCGAGCCACGAGAACCATCAGTATGCATACTCTTCTATATCTGTTGGGGAGACTGAGCACCTATGGGTCTGCACGGAGTGCAATGACGTCAGTTTAGTAACCAATAAGGACGGAATTGATCATCAATACATTATACTGGAAGTACTAAAGTTAAATAAAGTGGGCACGACATGGGAGTTTAATTACTATTATTATTATTTATATCATTCATTATATTAAACGATGAAGACATTGAAGACTGGTTTTGTTATAAAATAATAACATTAAAAGTTTACTGACACATTTGTTTGGTGAAATTAATATTAATCAATCATGAATTGAATATCATCAGAATATCAAGTTGTTATAACTTAGTTTAGTCAACTTTAGTTACTTAAAGAATAAAGTACTTTATACACATTTCCGATGATTATTAAAGTTGCTAAGTTTAGTTACTGGCACATTTTAATGATTCATATTAAATTACTAGTTTGTTACCTTGAATATCTCAATATACTGATACACTCATTATATTGGATACTAGTGGACACTATACTTAGTATAATAATACTACTCAGTTACTACTCAGTAGTCTACTGAACTGATCACTGGATAGTGATACTCAACAAACGATTACTAAAGTTGCTAACTAGTTTTCAATTTTAATCTTAGTATTCTTAGTTTCTGATACACGATTCTCATTCCTCACTGGTTGCAATTATTATTAAGTTACTATTTTAATCATTAAGTTACACACTAGAATAGTTACTCACAAACTCGCACATACTGGCACATGTGTGTGTAGCGTGTTGTGCTTAGTTGAGTGTACTAATAGTTAAGTATTATGTATACGTATACTCAAATACGGTATAGTAGTGTTGTACCAGGTACTGGATGTACGGTACACCGTACGGCAAATTTAAATGTTGTCTGCTGCTGTCACAGTTGAGCTGAGAGATGCGGTAAAGTGATTTGTTTTATCTTTACCTGCAAGATTAAGTTTGCATTGTATTACGCAAGCTTTAAAATGCTTCATTTACATACCGTATGAAAGTTATCCACTATAATTGAGTAGAACATGCACACAACTTAAGCGTACCTAACCAACTCAAGTTCCAACACTTCCTCAAAGTTTTGTAGGCCAGGTAAACTAGAAAGTTATGTATCAAAATAAAATTTACCAGGAACTGAAACATCTAAAAATACATTTTACTATTTTAAAACAAGATATATTAGAGTTTCTAGTAAACTACTTTGTACGCGTCGATTGCTTTTTACGATTGCATAATTTTTATACTAAGGTGATGATGTGATTACGTTATCTTTATCTTATATATTACTTTCTTCTTCAAAACACATCAACGATACATATCTGATAATATTACATATAAATCGTAATGGAAAAAACCCAGTAACATTCGATTTAGTTCTTGACAAGGAAATTATTATAACAACTCGTGACTCGTGATGTATTTTTTGTTTTCCAAACTTTTTTGATTAAAATATATGCTTCTATTTTGACACATTTATTTATATTTCTCCCGTGATGTAACATCTAAGAGGATATAGTAAATGACAAACTGGTATCGTAAATATTTAAATGTTATCTATCAAGCAAGCGGTGCGGATCGAGACAATGTTTCTAAAAACCGAATTCCACAGTACCTTTATTTTCTGCGGAACATTGACAGATATTTGTTAAGGAATAAAAACAATTTTGAAACCGATTCATATTGGTGTAGCTTGAAGAGCAACAAGTAGCTAACTAAATGTCGATAAAACATTCTTACTTCAAATAATTCTTACTTCACAAGAAGAAACCGGTTGAGAAATGAAGACATCAGGAAAAAGTGGGTACAACATCAGTACTAGACTTCACCAAGAAACAACAAATTAAATGGTTCTGCCACGTAAGCAGATTGCCAACAGACAGTGCACCTTAAAGAGCAATGTACAATGGGTACATAGCAAAAGGCCGGCCACGCAAAAGATGGACCTCATAGATAACAGAGGCGACGAAAGACACTATCTACGGAGCGCATACAAGGGCCAGTTTTAGAAATCTCTTCTTGACCTGACGCTGTGAGGCAAACAGGATTCGAGAAAGAAAGAAAGACTTCAAACAATAATTGAGCAGTGATTGTCATTCTGCGATCACCATTCATTTTAGACTGCGATTCCGGATTCTCTTAAATAGTTTGCTATTAACTTCAGTTTCATCTCAACCATGCAGTTTCTCTTGGAAGGTGATGTGTGTGTGTGTCCTACTCTTTACCTGCAGGGAAGAGTTGAATATGTTCTGTCGTCATGTTTGCTAATTCACAGTGACAGTGGATAGAGCTCCCTACCTTGAATTTGGCGTACAAATTATGTCTCATTTCTGTGTGTCTTGTTCTGGGACGAATTATGACTACCTGGCCTCAAACAGTAATTCAGTTTGCGCTCCCGTCACTCCACAATACATTTTTTTCAGTACTACATTGAGTCAGTATTGATATATGCAGTTAAATAATGAAAAATAATTTATCAGGCAGCAGATCTCTGAGGCCCACAGAGATATAGTTTAACAGGTAGAATGTTGGAAATTCCATAGATTCAAAACGACTGTTTATGTTCTCTAAGAGATCAACATCAATAGAAAGCTCGTTGTTGACATCAGAATGAGATCATTATTTTTCAGACAAGTAATGAGAAAGGAAAGTTTAGAACACGTGGTAACAATTCGAAAAAATCAATGACAACACAGAAGATGACAGAGAGAAAACTACACTCTATAGACATTCTTGCTTTGTGGCATGGAAGAGTGTCAGAATCCGAATTGTTAGGGACAGACGTTTGTGGAGATAAAATGTATACTCTAGTAGGCATGTCACAGGATAGTAGTACGCTTTGTTCTTTCGAGATGTAAAGTGAATGGCACATGTTATGAAATAGGACGAGAAACGCTGTAATGAAAATAATAAACAGACGGCAACATATGTTGACGCATCGGCGTAAAGTTCAAAGGAAAGTATATAATTAGTTCTATTGAAGCTTCTTTTCTCACAAAGAATCACGAGGCAAGAATAGAAGTTAAGGGGGTGGGGGAAGAACACACGCGCACCATACACACACACATATTCTTCTTCTTCTGCGTTCTGACTAGATTGGGATTTCGGATTCTCTAATAAAGGCAGCCGTCTGTCTTAGATTATCAGCCACGCCATACAGTTTGTCTTGGACACTAGTGTAAGTGGGCCACCTCTTTCTTCTCAAGTCTGCATACTGAGGGCAGTTCTGTAGGATATAATTCCTATGATTTCTGCTTCCCGTTTGTGCCAACCTCTTCCTGTAGTAAGTTTTGGCCACCCTCGTGATGATGGGTCTGACATTCTTATCGCGTGGCTAAATCTCAGAGGCAGATTGGCGACCGTAGAATCCGTTATCCCATTCCGCATTGTGAGGGGTCGTTGCACCATGTTATGCGCCTTACGGCCTGGTGCATCCGTTTTCTGCAAGCATTTGTTTCGGGTTAGCATTCCTAACACACACATATAAATATATATATATGTCATATAGACGCACCGTAGCTCCGGCAAAGGAAGAATAACGTAACAAGACAGATCGAAAGATAGATTAAAAATAATTATTTATGAAAGACTTAACATTAATCGATGACTTGGTAGGGAATTACGTCAAGATCGAACGAGATAAGACGCATGTTCGATTACAAATATTGACTATTTATATGAAGAATACGAGGCTTATATCCAACATTATGTGGTTTGAGTTACGAATGTTATTTACAAGATGTTTGAAACAAATGTCCCGTAGCATTTTCAGAACTTAGGGTGTGAAGTGTCTATCACTTCACAATTCTATACACTTGTGTACAGGTGGTAGGAGGGCTGATTCCTCTCCTCTCGTTGAACTTTCATTACTCTTGAGTCCAAGTTGATAGGTGAACGCTTATGCGTTACGATACTCCATCTACAAGATGTTACACTGATCAAATTTAATTCTCTGAAACGATTGAAATACGTGACATTAAAAATAACAATCAAAGTGGAAACAAGAGCAAACAAACAGCAGATTGAAACATCTAACCACAGAAGCAAGAAAGAATCAAGATATAAATGCAATTGATCTTCAAGGAGAATAACATGATGTATCCCGAATGCTACCATATTTTATGAAACCTTTGGATGTTTTAAATTATTTGTACCAAAATAACTTGTTTACTTTGTATCTGAATACTGTTGTAGTTCTGAGAATTTTATTAACACTCCCTGTCTCTCTAGCTAGTGAGGAAAGAAGTTTTTCCAAATTAAAATGAATAAAACACTACGTTCGATAAGCTAAACAAAACTTGGAAATATGTCATTAATTTCTATTGAATCTGCATTGGCTGTCACTCCAGACTACACATCCCTACTTAACGAATTAGTTAAAGTTTGAAGGGTAAAACTGTTGTAGTTGATATCATTATGTTATAGTTTATATTTTCAACATAAAAATAGTTTCCGTACATTTTGTGCAGGTTTTTTTTTATCACAATCGAAGGTTATTTTAAAGAAAAAACATTTAAGGGCGGCTATTTGAAGACTTGCATCATACTGAGAAAATATACCGCATGGCTCTGAGAGAACACACAATGTACAAGTCACTTCTTTATAGTGCGCATTGAGACAAATGTACAAGTCACTTCTTTATAGTGCGCACTGAAACAAATGTACAAGTCACTTCTTTATAGTGCGCACTGAAACAAATGTACAAGTCACTTCTTTATAGTGCGCACTGAAACAAATGCATCTGGATAATAAAGTAACGATCAGCAGTGGCCACAGGTAATATATCATATGATCGTTCAGCTCAGTCCAGGGAAATCAGAAATTTCCGTTGATGTCCGCGGTTTTTATTTTTTAGTTACATATGTTGAATAAATCACTGTAAGCGTTACTACAATTTTACTCAATTCTACCAGTCCATGGTTATTTATGGATGAAAAGTGTTAATAATTCTGATATCATTTAGCGTTAAATTTAATTTGTAACATCATATAACCTTGTTTTCGCATATGTAACAAAATGAATTTGTTGATTGATCAAACTGTATTTAAATAAATGCAAGGGTCACTTGACATGAGTGATTTCCGGAATGTCCGCTTGAGCTGAGCGACCCTAAAGCTAAAGAGGACTATGAGATCAATGTAATTTCTACTCTGATGAACCACAGTCAACTCTTTTCTATCGATGAAGAAGTAGTATCCTGCTGATGACATGTAATCCAAACCTACCTCACAATGCTGTAGACCTGGAAACTATGATAGCGAGGTCAAAGGATAAAAGGCCAATGACTCTCCTGGATCAGTTATTTTTTCTGTTAATTTTAAAATAATTTAGTTGTTCTACAAAGGAAGGCGAACCAGAGTAAAAATCATACAGAAACCGGATGTGCTGGCCTACGTGTACATAACTGGCAGATCATACTCACACTCCAAGGTGCAAACCACAAGGAATGGTTTAACAAGCGGTTGGTGTAGAACATACTCACACTCTAACGTGCAAACCACAAGGAATGGTTTAACAAGCGGTTGGTGTAGAACATACTCACACTCTAAGGTGCAAACCACAAGGAATGGTTTAACAAGCGGTTGGTGTAGAACATACTCACACTCTAACGTGCAAACCACAAGGAATGGTTTAACAAGCGGTTGGTGTAGAACATACCCACACTCTAACGTGCAAACCACAAGGAATGGTTTAACAAGCGGTTGGTGTAGAACATACCCACACTCTAACGTGCAAACCACAAGGAATGGTTTAACAAGCGGTTGGTGTAGAACATACTCACACTCTAAGGTGCAAACCACAAGGAATGGTTTAACAAGCGGTTGGTGTAGAACATACTCACACTCTAAGGTGCAAACCACAAGGAATGGTTTAACAAGCGGTTGGTGTAGAACATACTCACACTCTAACGTGCAAACCACAAGGAATGGTTTAACAAGCGGTTGGTGTAGAACATACTCACACTCTAACGTGCAAACCACAAGGAATGGTTTAACAAGCGGTTGGTGTAGAACATACTCACACTCTAAGGTGCAAACCACAAGGAATGGTTTAACAAGCGGTTGGTGTAGAACATACTCACACTCTAACATGCAAACCACAAGGAATGGTTTAACAAGCGGTTGGTGTAGAACATACTCACACTCTAAGGTGCAAACCACAAGGAATGGTTTAACAAGCGGTTGGTGTAGAACATACTCACACTCTAACGTGCAAACCACAAGGAATGGTTTAACAAGCGGTTGGTGTAGAACATACTCACACTCTAAGGTGCAAACCACAAGGAATGGTTTAACAAGCGGTTGGTGTAGAACATACTCACACTCTAACATGCAAACCACAAGGAATGGTTTAACAAGCGGTTGGTGTAGAACATACTCACACTCTAAGGTGCAAACCACAAGGAATGGTTTAACAAGCGGTTGGTGTAGAACATACTCACACTCTAACGTGCAAACCACAAGGAATGGTTTAACAAGCGGTTGGTGTAGAACATACTCACACTCTAACTTGCAAACCACAAGGAATGGTTTAACAAGCGGTTGGTGTAGAACATACTCACACTCTAACATGCAAACCACAAGGAATGGTTTAACAAGCGGTTGGTGTAGAACATACTCACACTCTAACGTGCAAACCACAAGGAATGGTTTAACAAGCGGTTGGTGTAGAACATACTCACACTCTAACGTGCAAACCACAAGGAATGGTTTAACAAGCGGTTGGTGTAGAACATACTCACACTCTAACTTGCAAACCACAAGGAATGGTTTAACAAGCGGTTGGTGTAGAACATACTCACACTCTAACGTGCAAACCACAAGGAATGGTTTAACAAGCGGTTGGTGTAGAACATACTCACACTCTAACGTGCAAACCACAAGGAATGGTTTAACAAGCGGTTGTGAGAACATACTCACACTCTAACGTGCAAACCACAAGGAATGGTTTAACAAGCGGTTGGTGTAGAACATACTCACACTCTAACGTGCAAACCACAAGGAATGGTTTAACAAGCGGTTGGTGTAGAACATACTCACACTCTAACGTGCAAACCACAAGGAATGGTTTAACAAGCGGTTGGTGTAGAACATACTCACACTCTAACGTGCAAACCACAAGGAATGGTTTAACAAGCGGTTGGTGTAGAACATACTCACACTCTAAGGTGCAAACCACAAGGAATGGTTTAACAAGCGGTTGGTGTAGAACATACTCACACTCTAACTTGCAAACCACAAGGAATGGTTTAACAAGCGGTTGGTGTAGAACATACTCACACTCTAACGTGCAAACCACAAGGAATGGTTTAACAAGCGGTTGGTGTAGAACATACTCACACTCTAACGTGCAAACCACAAGGAATGGTTTAACAAGCGGTTGGTGTAGAACATACTCACACTCTAACGTGCAAACCACAAGGAATGGTTTAACAAGCGGTTGGTGTAGAACATACTCACACTCTAACGTGCAAACCACAAGGAATGGTTTAACAAGCGGTTGGTGTAGAACATACTCACACTCTAACGTGCAAACCACAAGGAATGGTTTAACAAGCGGTTGGTGTAGAACATACTCACACTCTAACGTGCAAACCACAAGGAATGGTTTAACAAGCGGTTGGTGTAGAACATACTCACACTCTAACGTGCAAACAAGGAGTGATTTCTTCTTCAGCGATCTCTGATCATGCGCTTAATTTACTGTGGACCACAAACTGGGCAGTCAGCTTCAGGTTTCCCAAAGCTTAGTTTTCAGGTCGACTGGGTGTGGCCACATGTTGCTTCTCAGCTCACACAGGAGAGGACAGTCTTGCAGGATATGCTCTGGTGTCTGTTCTGCCTGCTGACACCGGCAGAGAGCTGTTTGACTTATTCCTAGTCTATATAAGTGTTTGTTGAGTCTGCAGTGTCCAGTGCATAGTCGAAATATAATGACCTGGTCTGCTCTGCTTAGGTCTTTGAGGAGTCTTTTCCATAATCATATCCAGTGTTTGTCTTCCAGTCTACTGTAGATTTTCTCTGTATGAGGGTTTTAACCTCTTGAAAAGACAAGGGTTGGTAAATTTGCTCTTTGGCACTGCCCTCCTTAGCTAAGACATCGGCACTTTCATTGCCTGCAATGTAACAGTGAGATGGAATCCACTGCAAGTGAATTTCTGCCTTTTCTGAAAGCTGAGCAAGTTCTCTTTTTAGGTTTTGTACTATGCTGTCAGCGGATTTAGCCATCAGGACTTGTATAGCTGACAGTGAGTCTGTAAGGAATGATTTAACAAGTGGTTGGTGTAGAGCAGTGTTATCCAACGCTTAGAAAAATATGCGATCCTTCCCTAATTGAAACAGGAGAGGAATGGACTGCTTTCACCGTTATTACATCTATTAAGAAATACTGTGAACAAAATAATCTATCACTGCTAAACGTGGAGGTGGAGGCTCTCTTGAATGACATCATCAATGATACAGATGTGGTTATTTACACCGATGGTTCAGTCATTCGCCAATAACGCTGTGCATGGGCTTTTTAGCACGCTCAGGAGGAAAAATAATAAGAGAGGCCAGTGGGGCCTACGCAACAACCACAAGTAGCTTGACAATGGAGGTTCGGGCGGTTACGGAGGCGGTGAACTGGTTGGCATCTCACAATCACTCTCGTGTTTTCATACTCAGTGACTCCATGAGCATGATTCGTAAAGTCGAATCAGGTATGGTGAGACGCAACTGGGTGGAGGTACTGGTACAGACAATGATCAGAGAAATCACCTTTATTTTTGTCCCTGGGCACGCAGGAGTTAGGGGTAATGAACGAGCCGATAGATTGGCTGGCTTAGCTACAATATCAGAGGGAACTGCAATGAATCGAAGTGACATTCTTCACGCATTGAGAGTCTTTCCGAACAGAGGAGTTTCAGGGCTGTGAATCCCACTCGCTGACCAGATTGAAAGAGATGGGTGTCAATATTGGTGCAGCCCAAAAGAACGACATACTAAATATGCAAAGAGATTGATTAATCAACATCGAACTGGCGTGTTGGGTCGCTGGACGCTGCTAGATTTGCTGAGGCGGAGAACCTATGGACATGTCCGGAGTGCTATGATGATAGTCCTCATATAACTGATATCCAACATTTTCATATATTGGGACACATCTGACAAATGACTATGGAGGCGCTAGAGTTTATGTGACAGTTGCACTAATAATAGTAATGTAATATTAACATGAATAAAAGTAATAACAGATGAAAGCTTAATCCTGAGGTACAAGTTTAATTGGTTTTTTTGTGCTTACAAAGCAACTGTTATTCAGAAAAACACTTTTTTTCTTGAAATTCTAATTAACGTTGAAGCCGGGGGAATAAAATAGGGAGCCAGAGATGAATATTGGATCTGTGCGTGCAGCATTGGACAGCGCTGGTGTTGAGCAAACTTCTTCGAATGCTCCATATTGACCACTCTGTGATTTGTATCTGAGCCTAAGAGCAATTGTATATTGTGCCAGTTATGCGCCTACAAGTAGGCCAGCACATCCAATTTCTGCTACGCTTTTAATTCACTATGGTAACTTCCCTACTTCAGCAACCTCTTACGACATGCCTTGTAAGTCGCAGTGTTACCATTCTTTGCTCCCCTTGCAAGCCCTGGCAACACACGGACGATGTAGAGAAAACAAAGGACACAACACTGAAATATGTTTTTTTTTTTAATTTAGAAAGACAAAATCTGCAATAAATGAGTCATTTTTATTTGCAAATTTCAATCAGAAGCAGGTTGCAACTGAAATGAACAAAACAATACATGTAATTTAACAACACTGAAAATAAAACAACAAATTTGATAATTTTTGAACATCTGCAAAATGCAGTAAATAGACATACAACTGTTGAACACAATGGTGATATTTTTTTCAAAGTACAAACAACTCATCACAGCTGTTTCCAGAACATGAACCTCTTTTAGGCCAGTTCTGCATTTAAAACATGCACAAAAAGGTTGGATAACATGACCGATCCAGGAGAGATGTCATGTAATTTGCCTTGTTGAGGACTTGTGATGGCTGTGGAGGTAACTCAACAAGTAATGGAATGTTGGATAGCAAAAAGGTAATATTTTATTTAATAATGTCTTAGGGCTGTGAAGTGTTAGGAAGGAACGATACCTCGTTCATTTTCTGGGTAGTGAATTTTCAAACTTATCATTATATTTGGTATAAATCTATTCCTCGATAAATGCATCTTAGTTTTTCTTCTTCGAATGCTCCACATCGACCACTTGTTAACCATTCTGTGATTTGTATGTGATCTGAGCCCTAAGAGCGATTACCCGTTGTGCCAGTTATAGGTCAGCACATCGGATTTCTGCGATGTTTTATATTTACTAGTATGTTCCTGCATTTAAAACTACTCATTATGTTAGAATGTTTTTTTTAAATATACCACATAGCACTCCAGACAGGGCTATAGGTGCACAGTTCCTTCATCAGTAGATGTTGAAAAGGATTTAATCTGGAAGTCTGCGCTGGAATTGCTAGACTGCATTAGAGGTCACATCTCAACTCAATGACTAGGCTGTACACACCTGGACATGATAAAGTGCAGGGCAACAAAAGTGCTAACTTTCTTGCAAATAATGCCCTGACAAGCTGGCAGAAGTATGTCATCAATGTGTATTTATGTGATAGGGGAGAGTCTCAGAAACAGAACCGATTGCGAGAATTATGAGTTAAGTTTGTATATGCCAGACAGTGTCGTCTTCGTGGAAGAGAGAGGATATACTAATCAACCTCTCATGATTAAGTAGACTTTGAGATGGCTGCTGCAGCGGAGATCACACGGGAATGCCCAAAGTGCCATGACATCGATCTCATAACAAAGAGTAAGCATACGAATAATACCTCATTTCATAATTTTTATCAATGGGGAAGAGTACAGTGTGCTATAAAAGTAAAAAAAAGTAAAGGGACCGTTTCATACCTCGTGGTATATAGGTCACATCATCAGTGTTAGGCCTGTATTTTCATTGACCGTCGGCACACGATGGGTGATGTGGTCAGCATCACGCCGGCCGCCTTTACTTTCCCAGAGCATGTCTGGTACCCAGTTGAGGCTGGGTCGGCCTGAGAGCCGTCGCGGGCCGGGAAAAATTCCACGCTCAATGTGCTATGGTTTATTACAATTAAACTGGTGTTTTATTTGACCAGACATTCGATTTCAGCATGCATTTATTCTAATTAACTTTTTATAGCACGGAACAGTCTCCACACTGACAATACCTGAGGTTTTGTCTGAAGAAGTCGTCCATAGTACTGTCATTATCTCTGGGAATGTGCCTTGAGTAAAGAAGACACAACCACAATCTTTTGAAAAACATCTGCATATATGCATGCTAATGATTCCTGTGGCTTGCTAGTTAATTATCTATCTATCCTGTGACACGCCTGGCACTTAGGACAGCAACAAATATACACCATTCTCTAGTCTTGTCCGTCCTCTCTATTGTGTTCCAGCTATGATTTCTTTTTTTCAATTCTTGTACTCACTACTTCCAGTCATATAAGTCACTGACTTTAGTAGCCCTTCATGCCTGTGTACAAGTAGTGTTTTCATTGGTTTCCATAATAAAAATGTTGGTACTTTGATACAATCTCACCCGGATACTCGACTTGACCTAGGTTAAGTCACGTTACTACTTCCGCTCATCTAAAAATGGATTTCTTGTCTGTCAACATCGATTAGCGAAAAAAATAGTATTGTTTATCTACATCTGAAGTAATTATGGCAGACATTGTAAGCTTTTGACCACCTAGAGTCCCGTTCTTCAATCATCTCACAGTACTTTTTAGGACTACACAATGAAAGAAAACGTAACACTTCTTATTGAAAACCAAATCTTATTGTTACACACAAGGGGTGACCTTTGAACCCCGGTCGCCTATTCTTAGGTTTATCCTGACCAAGTACGCGAGTATCCTGGTGAGATGTATCAACGTACCAAAATTTTTACTGGATGGGATTGTTAGACCCAAGCTAAACACCCATTCTGGAGGATCAGGAAGCTATACTTAGTCTGATCCCTTCTCATTGACCTGTCCGGCCATGCCAGGAACGTAAGCTTCCACCATCCTAGCCCACTGTATCATTGAAGAATGAAAAAAAAAAAAACCCAGGCGCAATGATTTCAATGCTTCGTCTTTAGGCCCTTTAAAGTCAGAAAAGAACAAACCAAATATGCAAAAAGATTTGATTAATTAACCAAATATGCAAAAAGATTTGATTAATTAACCAAATATGCAAAAAGATTTGATTAATTAACCAAATATGCAAAAAGATTTGATTAATTAACCAAATACGCAAAAAGATTGATTAATTAACCAAATGTGCAAAAAGATTTGATTAATTAACCAAATATGCAAAAAGATTTGATTAATTAACATGGAGCTGGCATGTTGGGCCGCTGGATTTGATGAGGTAGGGATCGGAGCACTTATGAAGATGTCCAGAGTGCTATGAAGATAATTCTGATATAAATGATAGACCCTTTAGTCCTATCTAGAATTCTGCGGGTTATATTTTGCTTAGTTAATTACTAACTGGTATATATTGGATCCTATACCACGAAACAATGCTTTGATCTGTTGTGAAAAGGTTGTTCAAGATATTGTTGGAGCTACACTCTGTAGACCTGTTATTGCTTCCGTTGTTGGCTCCTTATTACAGTAGTTTCAAAAGCAAATAGTTTGACACTGTAAAGTTTGAAGTCTCTACTACTAAATGGTATTGCCAGTAGAAATAAAAGACTAGAAAAGATGATTGAAAATGTGGATAAATGAAAGTATTTATGTTCATGCTATATAACTATAATGCTATGAAACTGATTTCTTTCAAAGAAAGTGTCCTAAATTGAAGATGATATTCGAAGAATGAAATGAAAAGTTTACCAGGGGAAACAATAGGACGACGCAGTGCAACAATTACAAGAACTCAATAAGCACCTGGAAAACCTACACAGCAGCAGAAAATATCAAAGTTGTAGTGACTCCAGAAAGATTTTCTTTTAACAAATATTTTTTCTGTTATCTTGTTGATACTCTTATGAAATCCTTCTTTAACGATGAATTGTTTCAATGTACCAACACAATTTTTTTATGTACATCTTTATCAATACTATATAAAAAAAAAATTTATAAGGTTTGTTCGTAACTCAAAGACAGTTTGAACTCTCAGAATATGTCAATCACATTCAGAAAGTCATTTTTTATCAAGCAACTATATTTATACATGCACCAAAATAAATTCTAAACATTACATTTATTTCACTTTAGTACAGCCTGGCACACAATATAGAATCATATGTAAAACCTGACAAAAGGAATGCAGAAACCACAAAGGAAGCTGCTTGTACCCAAATATGAAACTTGACTTTGTTCTGAAGATATAGCATGACCAAGAACTCAACCACAGATCTCACTCCCATCATCAAATAGCATGTCCTGAGCAGAACTTTGTCACCACAAAAGTCCTCCAGAATTTCTCTCATAATCCAGATATTCCACTTCTGCAGTTACCATGTTCAAACCATCAGTTACATCCTGAATCCATCTTCTCTGTGGTCTCCCTATTCTTCTCTTCGCAGGTATGCCTCCTTTCATGATGGTCTTCTCCAGCCCTTCGTGTCTTTTTATATGTCCAAAATATTTCAATTTTCTCTTTCGTATTATCAGCCAGTTTTCTTTGATTTTGTACTCTTTTCTGTCCATGATATACGGACTCTTCTGTAACACTTGTATTCAAAAGGACATATGTTTTTCCACTACCTTATTAGATGTCCATGCTTCACATCCATACGTTGCCACTGGAAATATGCATGCTCTTAGTATTCTGATCTTTGTTTTCCTATCAGTTCCGCTCCATACTGGTTTTAATTTTTGTAAAGCCATGTTTGTTCTTTTAATTTCCTTCATCCCATCCCATCTGTTGTTAGCAGTGACCCAAGATATATTCAAAAATGTTCACATATTACCACAATATGTCCCAGGATATATTTATAATATTTGTATGCACAAATATGTACCACAAGATCTGTTGTATTTCCATGTACATTTACATCCAGCATGCATAAGAAATTATCTTCACACTGGATGAAAATGGTTGGCTTATCAGGAACTTGATTTTTTTTTTTTGACCCAGAAGCACTTGAACTTTTAGCTCTTCAGCTCAGTGCCATGGACATCGTACCCCTTCGGCTCGGTGCCACAAATCTGGGGCTTTTCTGCCAAACCTGCGGAATTGAATCCGCGCTCACAGAGGGTCACACATAGTCCAACACGCTGGCAAAATTTGAATTCAAAGGAACACTTGCTTCTTTTCTGACAGCTGGTCACTAGATGATAAAACACATTAAAGGTGATATAACTCTTCACTAGTGAAAATTGTGGGGTCTGCAGCTAGCTTGGACTTAAAGTTCTTGGTGTACATACACTACACAGTTTGACTAGGGAAACCATGACTTTATTTCTTAGGAATCTAAATTACAAGTATCTCTGAAGTCGAAATAAGGCTTGTCTGAATGACAAGGAACATTGGTGATAAGCTTCCACGCTAAAATCTGCCATGACTACACCTGGTTTCATAGCAGATGAAACAAACACTGGTAAAGAACAGACATCCCAGCTCACAGTACCATTTCTTCACTTCTGACGCAGCCATTTATCTATCTCTGAATACATCAATATCTCTAGGATGTTGCTATAATCTATACAGTACAATGGCCCTTATATATTCATTGGAAAAAAAATATTCTGTACAGTAGTCTATTACATATGCAAATAGTGATCACTAAAGTTAGTTTTCTTAAACCATATACCGTAAGAAGATTACACAGTGAAATTCCATTGAATTAAAATATCCTTAGCGGAGCTTCAAACAAATGTGGTAGATCGATAACTCTAAATGAGACCATCACATGGATAGCAGACAGAAACCACCAGACCAGCAAAGAAAGAAAATCTCTGGTGGCCATAGAGAAACACTTTCCAAATAGCAGACAGAACCATGTATACACAGGTCTACAACAAATGCAACTGAAAATGGATGGGCTCTAAAAGTACTCAGTAACAAAGAACCTAGGAAGCTCCAGATAGGAACAAGAAAATTCTCCAGCAACTAAAAGGCAGAGATCCGTGACAAAATAAGTCACAATGTCCTACAAATATGTAGAAGAAAATATATTTGGTGACTGATGCACTGTCAGTAATCCCTGCTATAAAACAATCAAGAAGATAAAAAGATCAAGGGTAAAGAACAAGCAACACTATACCAAAAATATTTTAGAGGGTGGTAATATAGTGGACAATGTTCCACTGTGGTATACTGGTGACAGGTTGCCACAGACAGACACCAATTTGACATATGAGGAAGTGAAAGCACAGATAAAAATTGCTTACAAGAACAAATGGACAAGAGATACCGGGGTCAACAAAAAGATGATGCCTGCTACCAACTCAATAGAGAAAACAGGTGGTCTGTCATCTTTTGGCTAAATACCAGACACAATGGACTGAGGTACCATCTGTTCAACAAGTATAAAATAGGTCCTTCTGAAATATACACACATCCTGCGAGAGTGTCCAACATACAATGACCAGAGAAGATAGACATGGACAACCCACATTTCAGTTCAAGACAAGCTACATAGAGAACTACACAGACTTCAATTGAGATGAACACTAACTAGTAAAAAATCTGGTTTGATAAAGATCAGCTGGTTTTTCTTTTTTAATGATCCAGTGGCACTTGGGCTCTTGCTATTCAGCCCAAAGCTATGAAGTGATATCTGCATGTATTTGTAAGTTGTTCTTTTCGTTCCATTTATCTGAACTCGAAGGATCTTAGCGAAATCACAGTGCTTCGCACCTGAAGAGATGGTGGTGAACTGTTTCATGAAGATGTGCACACAGCTGGTACTCTGTGGAGTGTTGGATTCTAAAAATGGTGATTCTCTCATACTAAGGCGGTTGATGATGTCATTGAGGTTTGGGTTGACTGTGTGTCTGTAAACCTCTCTTCCTGTGTTTCCCATCTGTTCAACCAAATTTGTTTTCTTTCGTCTGCTTTCAACTCTGAAACTGATTTTTGCGTGAAAATCCGTTTTCCAATTTCTTACAATGGCAGCAGCGTGCACATTGTAAATTACTTTACACTGCCAGCCGTGTGCTCAATGTACTCGTAATTAGTATTCCCTCGCCATACAGGCAGATTTTCTCCGACTTCAGAGGTACTCACGTTATCGTCCTGAGTAAGACCAGGGACTCGAACAAATGCCGGACAGTAGGTTCGAACCCGAGCTATGACGCGTCTTACAGCTAGCAGGCCGAGCTACTATCAACTACTCTAGGAAGTCCCCCAACCAAATTTAAGAACGAGTGGTTAAAGTAGATAATTAGTTAAACGTATTTCAGTACAAGTGAGCTGGACTGTACTCAAGTTCTTTTCTTACGACCCTTTGTGGACTAACAAAGCAATCAGTGGCCAACATCTTGTGGGAAAGTGTCTACCTCACAACCACGGAGTACATTTCCTCCTGACTGCACCTGTTGAACAGTTTTTAGCTGGTGAAAACTCTCAAATAGTAAAGTAAAAAGATATGGCTGTTATCAGCAAAATACTACAATAAAATGTAGCAAGTGCTTACATTCAACAAGAATTATCTTCATGTACACTACACATAAGTTAATCATACTTGCGCTATATTTCAGCTAAATGCAACAGAAAAAGCAAACAGAATTTAGAAAATGAAACATTCAATTCGAGTGATAATTTCCACGTATTAAACCATACAGCAAACAAAGAAATAAAAAAACCAAAATAATTTCAACAAACACAAATTTCATTCAAATACACCTCACACAGATCTGGGTCAGGGTTGCAATGATTTATTTATCCTGGGATTGTTCCTTTATTCAGACACTTGTCTAGCGACATGGTTCTGTCTACCATTCAAGTTGCTTTGAGATCGGCCACACAAACTCTCTGGTAGACGTATTTCTCGCCGGACATAAAATAAAATATAGGCTTTACAGCGTGTCACAATATCCGGCTCACAAGCTGTAACCGTACTATCATTGAAGTGATACCACTGTCCTGAAATGAGAAAAGATTACACAAAATATAGCTGGTTTCACAATAGAATTTATCAGCAGACAAAATAAAAACAGCATACAACATCTTTCACCTAAGAACAGGACATTGCATACTCAATCATCACATGCACAGTATGCATATCAAACTGAAACACATCCTCCAGTCATGTCCATCATACATAAACCAACGAAACAAAACATGGCCTCATGAACGAAGCACACAGAGTAAGATATAGGGAACTCACGGGAAACTCCAGCTGCCATGCAGCTTCAGAAAGGCAACACATCTCATGGTTTAGACGAGCGTACGAAACCGATTGCAAAGAAGAAAGTAGGACTTAAATATAGAAAGTGACATAACTGTACCCAATATGGCTTGACCCTTCCTTCTCTGCAGAAATTGCATAGCACCTGCTGTAAGAACATCAAGTATAACACGCTGATATCTATGACATCTGCTGGGAGAGACTGAGTATGTATGGGTCTGTCCAGAACACTAATAATGGCCGTCCATCACAATTGATGACAACAGCCTCCGATGTGTGCTGCTGCACCTCTCTGGTGTATGCAGAGGTGACTGTAGAGTCTAATCCTAGAACACAATCCCCTACCACCGGTGGGGCATACGTGATCAAGGTCAGACATATGGGCGTTGTATGTTCTGTCTTTTCACCAAGATCATTTTCTCTGTGCCTCAACGATTCTCAGCTACTCGAGTTCCTCTTGTGTTGTTACAGCGCCAGATTTGGCGATCCTGCACTAGGGATTCCCAGCACATGGTGTCTATATTGAAGCATTTCAGAAACACTAAGTGTCTTTAAAGCGTTTTTTCTGTCCACCAGCTGAACGTCTTCCCCTTTCAAACACGCCATACATAATTATGAGTTGGTTCAATAACCAATATTCACGAAACAAATATGACAGCCCCAATAGTATAGTGAACTTGTTTACTTTCTTGTGTTATGCCATAGATTCTTCATACTACAAAATCCATTAAAACCTTAAAATTATAGTCTTTTATCTGATCAAAACAAAGTATTAATAAACAATTATTCAACTAATGATTGTTTCATTTTCAATTTCAACATTTTCAATTTACCTTCATGAGTAGCATAGGCTGTGTAGTGTCCAGATCCAGCACTTGGTAATAGAGAAAAAGTGGCCATAATTAATATATTGTTTGGCATACTGTGTCACAGATACGTTTAATTTTACTTAGGCATTCACACCCCATGAATATAGGCATTCACACCCCATGAATATAGGCATTCACACCCCATGAATATAGGCATTCACACCCCATGAATATAGGCATTCACACCCCATGAATATAGGCATTCACACCCCATGAATATAGGCATTCACACCCCATGAATATAGGCATTCACACCCCATGAATATAGGCATTCACACCCCATGAATATAGGCATTCACACCCCATGAATATAGGCATTCACACCCCATGAATATAGGCATTCACACCCCATGAATATCTGTTGTAGTATGATCTCAAGTGAGAAACAGAGCATCCAGACCAACATAATAATGGTGTATATTGCCAACTGAACTTAACATCCATGTTAATGGCTCTACAATCAACCAAGTGCAAAAATTCAAATACTTAGGAAGCATATTCAGACAAGATGGGAGATTAGACAGAGGCATAGAGTGTGAAAAAAACAAATGCTGCAACCTACCAGTTAATTTCACTGTTAAGGCATCCACAAATCTTACTGACAGCTAAGCAACATATGATCAACAACATTTTCATACCTACTCTGTGTTACCAGAGCGAAATATGGACAATGAGCAAAACAGTTGTAATAAATTACAAGTGAAATGCGATGCCTACGAAAAGTTACCAACAACACCAGAAAACAGTCACCTGGCACAGGAGAAACTTCGATCGCTTCTCGGCCTTTGGCTAAGATCAAAGTGTAGTATCTGTATCGCTTGATATCTGTCACGTGGCTCATTATATGGGTTCACAAAGTTATCAGCTTGTGTTACGGAACTAGTGCCCACTTGATTGAAGCTGAAAGACGAGGGTCTTCATTAAATGCCTCATGGCTACCCTTGTACAAAACTAGGAGTGCCATCGATCGAAGGATTGATGGGGCTCGATAATTTATAAACGTTTTCACGCCGTTGTACGGGTCCACCTGGTAAGCACGTCCGGGTGAGCCCCCAAAAATTAAATTACATTGAGAAACAAAGAATGAAGTGGTTCGGCCACTTAATAAGAATGCACCCAAACTCCACTGGATACAGATTCTTCTACAACAGAACATCAAGAAAGAAGGCGAGAGGAAGACCAAGAAAAGATGTATAGACGGCACGGCAGAATTTTGTCAAAAGCAAAATAACAATAACCCATGCCACTAGAGCAGCGCAAGACAAACAGAAAACCACAACACTGGGCAACAACCTGGTAGCAGTGTCATGATAAAAGAAAGAAGATCACCAGTTGAACAGATAAGAACAAGTCAAGATGATCAGACTGTGCACTATAGGTTACCAACAAACTGACATACCATCTGTTAAATAAGATTTTAAAAAATAAAAGTAACTTGAATGTGAAAGTCGTACAGACAATATTCTTCTTCTTCTGCATTCTCACTAGACTGGGATTTCGGATACTCTAATAAAGGCAGCCGTCTACCTCAGATTATCAGTCACACCATACAGTTTGTCTTGGAAGCTAGTGTAAGTGGGCCACCTCCTTCTTCTCAAATCTGCATACTGGGGGCAGTTCTGTAGGATATAATTCCTATGATTTCTGCTTCCCTGTTTGTGCCGACCTCTTCCCGCAGTAAGTTTTGGCCACCCTTGTGATGGTAGGTCTGACATTCTTACTGCGTGGCTAAGTTTCTGAGACAGATTGGCGTCCGTAGAATCCGTTATCCCATTCCTCGTTGTGAGGGGTCGTTGCACCATGTTATGCGCCTAACGGCCTGGTGCATCCATTTTCTGCAAGCATTTGATTCGGGTTAGCATTCCCTAACGGACTCATGCATCCGATTTCAGCCAAACCTCCTTAGTCGCCTCTTACGACATGCGCGGCACGTAACAGTGGTTCAATTCTTTGCACCCCAAATTTGGGCCCTGGTAACCACTCGGGCGATACAGACAATATGAAATGTGACAATCACAGATACCAATCTAATACAATCTTTTAGGGAATGCTAACAGCCTCAATCTGACCATCGCTTTCTTTCAATATAGTTACGGCTATGTCTAAGAGTGCACAAAAGCAAAAAGTGTAACAAAATGAGAAAAAGAAAATATTACAAACAAATTGAGTTAATGGACACAATAAGATTGTAACCAAAAACTGAAACTATGATAAAATTTCCCACAATTTATTTGCAAGAAAATTATCATTTAAAAATGTTCTTATAAATTCTTATGTCTCTGAAAAATAAAACACTTGAGCTTTTCTGCTTCTTTTTGACATCTTTCGGTGCTTAATGTAACCACTTTCACACTTGTATGCTAGATTCTCTGCAAGTAGAGAATTCTTATATTTTTTAAATGTTCGCTGATCTACATACTCTGATAGAAAAATGTAATTGTTAGGTTGAAAGAGCATGAGAGGCTTTTATTCCCCAGATTACAAAAGATGAGCACACAGAGTTTTTTTAAAGAATCCCAGAGGAAGTAACGAATATGATCAACAAATAAACATGGAGAATTCCCATGTTTATTTGTTGTAGATAAGAAAAGAAATACAGTTTATATAATAATACTCAAAACACTGATATAACCAGTATTAGATTTCTTATATGATCGAGTACACACATAGATTTCTTATATGATCGAGTACACACATAGATTTCTTATATGATCGAGTACACACATAGATTTCTTATATGATCGAGTACACACATAGATTTCTTATACAATCAAGTACACATACACACACATATAGTTCTTAAATAAAGATTATGCTGGTACTGAAAGCTTACCCTGATCCATGGTGGACTATGACAGCAGCTAGATCATAAAAGTTACTCCCTGAGAAACTGCCTCTGGTCTCATGCTGGCAATGAAAGAATAGTAAGTGAGTTATAAGATTACTTATATATTACAATTCATATTGTCTTGACTAATTCAGTTTGACTAGAGAACTCTGTAGAGATAATAAGAAGCTGACCTTTTTCATTGTACTGCAAGTGTCTAATTGGTCAATGATATTTCCAAATGGAGCGCCTGGGCCAGCTAGAGTGGTTGGCCATCCTTGGAGTTCTCACTTTTTAAAATAATATGTGTGTGTGTGTATGTATATATGTATATATATATATATATATATATATATATATGCAACGAGCATATGCAACGTTCTATGCAACGAGCATATATATATATGGATAAAGGTGAGAAGGAAGGGAAAGAGGGAGTCTCTTGTTTGAAGTGGCATCTGATCTTTCTCTCTCCTCCTGTACACACCTGAGTGTGCTGAAGTGCAAAGCCTTGCTGACTTTCTTGT
Organism: Arion vulgaris; assembly: GCA_020796225.1. Taxonomy (NCBI): domain Eukaryota; kingdom Metazoa; phylum Mollusca; class Gastropoda; order Stylommatophora; family Arionidae; genus Arion; species Arion vulgaris. Next base: position 84,781,992 of record CM036756.1, read on the forward strand.
AGACAGTGCCCCGACTCAGGCTGGCGGAAGTGTGGAAAGTGACGGTGTTGTCAATGCAGTGCACCCTCATTTGTGTGATGTGGGCGAGTCTCTTGACACTGGATCGACTCAGAATTAGGAATTAAGTTTGGACATGCCAGACAGTGTAGTCTTCATAGTAGAGAGAGAAGATATACTAATCAACATCTCATGGGTACTGTGAGCAAATGGACTTTGGGATGGCTGCTGCAGTGGTGGACGGAGCACGCATGGGAATGCCCAATGTGCATGGCATTAAACACATATCATATAACAATGATTATACCACTTGTTCTCAAGTAAGACCAAATGTGAGAAAAAATTACGTGCCCATCTTCTGGAAATGGACATGGAAGATATGTAAAATGTGTACAAGCTAACAACCGAGATATCACATACCAGATTATTAAGTACATAAGTATTCATGTCCAAGCCATGAACTGGAAATTCTACAAATGTTTCAACCTTCAATCGACAAAACATGCTCCATCGAAACCTCTTTAAATGCAGACAAAGTACCTGAAAGAAAAGAAATAGACAAAAATTATGCAAAGCATAAGCTTTGTATGTTTGCCAAAATGTTAATTTTGTGCGGGTAACAATCATTCTCCTATTAAAAACAAGAACTTGGTTTATATTCTTTTGTAAATATAACATGTAAATAAGAAAAGTGAAAATTATTAACCTGCTGATGACCTGTAGAGCACACAAGCCAACCTCACCTCCCAGTAGTGTAGACCAGGCTGACTGCTAGGTCAAAGGATAACAGGCTCTAATAGACAGATGGACTGACCCAGATCATTTTTGGGAGGTTCTATGCAACGAGCAGAATTTGAATAAAATTCCCTAAGATTGTTGTTGTAGCTATGGAGTTTGTGCAATACTCCCAAGAAGTGGCAAGTAAGGCTGTGGAGAGGGACAGAGCCATACAGGGTAAAACCCGGTGCAATGAAATCTACCTTCGTCTTTAGATTTGAATTTTAAAAAAAGCACACAGGAAATGTATGTGCTGACCCTTGGGTCTCTAGGCCCCTAACTGACACAACAAACTCACGCTCTAAATGCATAGCAGCCACCAATAGTAGTTTAACAAGTGATTTGTGCATAGCAAATCAAGAAGAAACTGAGATGGCATGGTTGTTGTAATTTATTCCTATAATCTTTTTTTGCGTTCGGTCTTCACGACCAACTTTAATCACTCTGTGATATGTTTGGTCTTTGCCAAGAACGTGTATACGTTGCACATTGGTTTGGTAGGCCCTAAATGCATAGACTAGCTTCTACACGTTTAGGACACATGCATCCAATTTCAGCCAAACCTCCTTAGTCGCCTCTTACTCACACTGCAATATAAGCGGAAATGAAGATGCCGACAAGTTAGCTAAAGAAGGCGGGTGACTACCTTAGACTGATCTCGAGATCAGTTATGAGGAAGGCAGACCAACCATCGGCTGGCACTATAGAGACAAATGGACAAAAGACCATCCTCAGGCTAACAACAGCGACGGATACTGTGGTCTGTCTCATAGCTAACAAGTTGCCATACTCCGCCTCCGCACCGGCCACAACAAGCTCCGCGCCCACATGTTTCCCAAATTTAAAATTGGCACAACTAGCTTGTGCCCCTGCAAAAGGTGGACATGACGGCAGAACACGTTCTGCAAGATTGTCAACTGATAGCAGATATAAGAAACCTGGCCCCATAACACAGAGCTTCATGAGAAGCTGTACGGAGGAACGGAGTCCCTTAAAAACACGGTAAAATTCATGATAAAAGTTGGTTCATCAGTCTAAACTGGGATCGCGAGAGAGAGTCGCCTCTTACGACATGCGTGGCAAGTAACGGTGGTTCTATTCTTTACACCCCAAATTTGGACCCGGTAACCACTCAGGCATCTTCATATCATGTATTTGTTAATCATTAACAAATAACTGGATGTTGACAAGATAATCAGTATGTCAAGTGTTAATTGAAGTCTCAGTGAATAATATGTTCTAAATAAACAGTCTACCGGTGTGGTGCTGGGGCCCACAAGGGAAGCAAAGAATAGTACCACTACAACCTACAATGCATGTCGTAAGAGGTGACTGATGTAGGCCCTAGGAATGCTACCCTAGTAAGTAAAAAGCAGCGCAGAAATCGGATGTGCTGACCTACTTGTAGGCACATAACTGGCACAATGTAAATGGCACAATGTACAATTGCTCTTAGGCTCAGATCACATAAAAATCAAAGAGAGGTTAACATGTAGTTGACATGGAGCGGTCGAAGAAGAAATAAACAGTCTACATAGAGAGAGAAAATTTTAGTTATTACACAACAATGTGACAGAAGGGGTGAGCTATCTCATCCAGGTATGTCTACCAGCGACAGATAGTGGGATAACTTTCACCAATGCAGTGTCAACCGTGACTGAAACAAGCTACATACTAGACGGATAAGCAGTCATGGACTAAACTATGACTTCCAACGTGACATGTAACTGGTGATTGCAAGGAAATATCCATCAAGGTAGTAATATCAAACAATATATAAGTCCGTATAAACTCTAGCAACGGAAAGGAAACCTTGGTAACTTGAACTTTGTGTAACAATTCAGACATAAAACACAACCCGATTTGCTTAAAGCGGGTCGTATCATCTACTGTACAGCAAATGCAATCATGCAACAATCAACTCGAGAGTCATGGCGACAGACCTTAACACATAAGACGAAATATGACAATCTTACACAGACTAACACAGCGGACAAAATATGAAATCTTACACCGACTAACACAGAAGATGAAGTCTTCTCACAACAATCTTACATTTGGTAATCTTCTAATCCAAAACTTTTTGGTGGAACGCTGTCTTTGTTTACAGTTATTACACATATACAGCTCAGAGTCCTCAAGTTCTTCTACGTCTGTAAAACTTGCCAAACAATCTGAAACAATATCATTTATGAGGACAATTGTGCATATCTAGTGCTAAAATAAATGTCAGCACCGATGGCCAAACAGACCCGACACCATGCAACAGTTATGAACAGCAGATGTGTTACTATAAAGTGAGGTTTTATTGTTCTAAAATATCGGCAACTTCTCTTCTTTGCGTTCAGTTTCGTATGCTTGTCTAAACCATGAGATGGGTTGCCTCTATAAAGGTGCAAGTCAGTTGGAGTTTCTCGAGAGTTCCCCATAGCTTGCCCTGTAAGCTTCATTCATGAAGCCATGTTTCGTTGGTGTATGTATGATGGACATGACTGCATGATGTGCTCTGGAGTCTTGTGTTTCTATCTGCATGCACACTGTGCAGGCTTTATTCTGTGCACGTGATGGTTGAACCTGCAGTGACCTGTTCTTAGGCGAGAGATTGTTGTGTATATCAGTAACTTAATTTCAGCATCCTTCTTTCTTATTTTTTTGTCATCCCACTGTTACCGGGTTGTTGCTCAGTGTAGTCGTTTGATGTTTTTGTTCTGCGCTGCTCTAGTGGCTTGAGCGATAGTTATTTTTGCTTGTTGACAGGATTCTACTATGCCATCTAACCATCTGCTTTGTGGTCTTCATCTCACCTTCTTTCCTGATGTTTTGTTGTAGAAGACTGTATACAGTGGAGTTTGAACGTAGTCTTGTTAAGTGGCCAAACCACTTCATTCATTGTTTCTCACAAGTATTTGAATTCTTGCATTATACTCTATTAAAAACACTGAATTGAAACTAATTAATACAAATGTTAGTGACAGATACGTTGCAATCCAATGTTACATTGAGAAAGGGAAAAACAAAAAGGTTAATCAATATATTTCAAATACTCAAGTATTTGTTGGATGCTTGTATATGTAGTTACTTCTTGTTATCTTTGAGAGTATTTGATACAGTTATTAATTAATTACTACTAGTTCTGTTTTATTTAGGATATTAGTATAATTTACTACCTAATGAAGACACTGTTCCTAGGATTGCTATATTAGCCTTTATAAGACAAATTTCAAACATCTTGATTTAAAAAAAATTTAATAGAAGATGGATGGTCTGACATCTTGGTTCAACAAAAGATCAATGTCAGAACTGACTGCTCAAAGAACAGAGAGTTGTGGAGAGACATGATCGCCTACGACAGGCATGGCACTTGATTGAGATAGAATTAATTTGGGATTTTTATGTTTTAATTTGTTAATACTTTATAAATATATTATACTTATATTGTATAGTATTTTATTGTTATATTATTTCGAAATTATTTTTAGAAATATCTTGTTCGGTATTATTACAAATGGCCAGCAGTGTTTAAGTAACTAGTACTTGTTCTAAAAGTAACGAATTGTTAGAAATACTTAAAAGTAAATAAATGCACATCATTAATGCACAAGTCTTTGGGTATGAGAGATCATGCTTGTTCACACTTGATATCTACTGTTGGACAACTAAATTCACACAAAATATTTGTCAACCGCTGGTACATTTACCTGATAATGTGCATACTGGTTCTCCATCTTTTGGTTTTGTTAACCTGCTGGAGAACTGAGCTGGTATGTCCAGTGAGAGATCTGAACAAGAAATAAGATGAGATAAAATATGTATAATAATATCTCAACAGGAAAGAAAGATGGGCTTTACGACACAGTTTGAAAGCAATGCAACATAATTTTTGTACACTTCAGATTTCTTTTCTTGTTCTTTGTGGCCGTTTTTATCATTCTTATTGTGATATATAAACGTTAGCCAAGACCGTTTTACGCGCTTCTTCAGTACCATCAGTTATCAGAGGACTATCATCATAGCACTGGGACATGTTCATAGGTGCTCCGATCTCCGCCTCAGCAAATCCAGCGACCCAACACGCCAGTTCGATGTTGATTAATCAATCTCTTTGCATATTTAGTATGTCGTCTTTTCGGGCTGCACCAATATTGACACCCATCTCTTTCAATCGGATCAGTGAGTGGGATTCACAGCCCTGAAACTCCTCTGTTCGGAAATACTCTCAATGCATGAAGAATGTCATTTCGATCCATGGCAGCTCCTCTGATATTGTAGCCAAGCCAGCCAATCTATCAGCTCGTTCATTACCCCTAACTCCTGCGTGCCCAGGGAAAAAATGAAGGTGATTTCTCTGATCATTGTCTGTACCAGTACCTCCACCCAGTTGCGTCTCACCATACCTGATTCGACTTTACGAATCATGCTCATGGAGTCACTGAGTATGAAAACACAAGAGTATTTCAGTACCATTTGGAGCTCTAGTGCCTGTCCTTCGGCGACGTGTCCGATTTCAACCAGCATTTACAGCGTATTAAAAAAAATACTACATATGGACGACTACATACGGAGACAATAGGAATGTTTGAATGTCTCCGTATCTAGTTGTCCATATGTAGTGTTTTTTTTAATTCATCACTCCTGTTGCTTGTTTGCTTGATAAAGGCCTTTTGGTCGAAACGTTGCTGTATATTGTCATTGCTTTTGTAATTTGTAAAACTACAGTACTTTATTATTACTTGTTTCGAAATGGTCATCTCCAATGATACACAGTGGGTTCATTTCAAAAGTGCTTCATTTGCTACCATATTTGGTCCGAAAAATTACAGGTTTCTTCTTAAACATTTATCTTGGAATGTCTCCAACTTGTGTATGATTTTATGGGTAATTTTCCAGAAAGACACGAATGCATACAAATAAAATTTGAAGCAAGGTACTGAATGAAGCATGAATATTATGACATGAAGTTTCTGCAAATACTTACCTAGGAAAGGATCATGTTTCTTGGACTCGATCCCACATATAAGACAACTGACTTCACTCTGTAGAAGACCTCCAAATATTGCTGTGACTATTGTACTTTTGCCTTTAGGGCCTATGTATGGAGAATTATTGTTTGGATATGGTAGAAGTTCCAGAAGTTCAATATGTAATCTATCCAGCAGATACCTCATGAACTCATGGGCATCTTGCTGTTGGTATCCCCTGAAAGTAGTACAATTACCTTCAGGTTATCAATTTAGTAACAGTTTTATATGGAAAGATATTAACTAAATATATTATACTAGAATACATTTAACTTGTTTCAATGAGTGAATCAATGAGTATGCACAAGAAGATTGAAACATGATGGGCTCTGAGACAATGGTTGGAGTCGCTGAGGAGATCTGGGTTGACAAAAATCAGTTTTTTTTTCTGTGCCAGGGCATGCAGGTGTACAGGGAAATGAATGTGTAGATAGGCTTGCGGGTATGGCTGCCATAAAAAGCGGGTGAGCAATGGACCAGACTGATATAATAAATTCCATAAGGGAGAGAGGATGTGTAAATGATTCTAGTAACAGTGATGAATCTACAACACTAACAAGACTGCAAGAATTCCAGGTCAAATGTGGTGTGGCTAGATAAGAGTACTATAGTGGTAGCCAAAGAAGAATCGTAAACCAATAAAGTACATGTGTCATTAGTCGCCACACGCTGAGAGATATACTGAGGAAGAGATCGAAGCACTTATGGACTAATTGGTTTGATGCACAGTGATGATGATCCGATGACTAAACTAAAACAAACTAGTCTGAAAGATCTTACATGTGTTCTGACCCAATACTATCTCTTACTAAAAACTTCTTGCAATGGCAACAGAATATGAGCACCATTATCCAAAGAGACGATAAAGATGGATTGGTAATGTGACACACATTGAAACTAACTCACAAAAACTGGACTAAGCTGGACACCAGAGGGTAAACGAAAACATAGAAGACCCAATTGACCTGGAGAAGAACAGTACAACAAGAATTTAAAGACATGAGCCACATCTGGAAGATACTACAGAGGATGGCCTAGAGAAGATGATGTGCATTTGTTGATGCCCTAAGCAGCTCACAGGCTAAAGAGAGAGAATACATTTCAGATAAGAGATGATTTAAAGTTTACAGGAAAGTACACACCTTTTCAGATACCAATTTATAATTATAAATTTAAAATAATATTTCTTGACTTCTTTTACCTGAACATGGGATGACAAAGAAGCCTTGCAGCTTCTGTACAGCAACGACAAAATCTCCCCATTGTGTTCAGTTAGTGGTCATACTTCGCAGGGAGTCGGAAGACAGACGTGTCAATAACTTTCACTACTGAAAATCAGAGAAGCTCCAAATGCGTACCCAGCGGCAAAATTGGATTTCCTGTTGTTTTCGTAACAAATGTTCTTTTTATGTACCCAAGTTGTTAGACCATGTACTTCAACCTTCTTCTTCTTCTTCAGCGATCTCTGGTCATGCGCTTAATTTACTGTGGACCACAAACTGGGCAGACAGCTTCAGGTCTGTCAGGTTTCCCCAAAGCTTAGTTTTCAGGTCGACTGGGTGTGGCCACATGTTGCTTCTCAGCTCACACAGAAGAGGACAGTCTTGCAGGATATGGTCTGGTGTCTGTTCTGCCTGCTGACACTGGCAGAGAGCTGTTTGACTTATTCCTAGTCTGTATAAGTGTTTGTTGAGTCTGCAGTGTCCGGTGCGTAGTCGAAATATAATGACCTGGTCTGTTCTGCTTAGGTCTTTGAGGAGTCTTTTCCATAATCATATCCAGTGTTTGTCTTCCAGTCTACTGCAGATTTTCTCTGTATGAGGGTTTTGACCTCTTGAAAAGACAAGGGTTGGTAAATTTGCTCTTTGGCACTGCCCTCCTTAGCTAAGACATCAGCACTCTCATTGCCTGCAATGCCACAGTGAGATGGAATCCACTGCAAGTGAATTTCTGCCTTTTTTGAAAGCTGAGCAAGTTCTCTTTGTAGTTTTTGTACTGTGCTATCAGTGGATTTAGCCTCCCGGGCTTGTATAGCTGACAATGAGTCTGTAAGAAATACCATCTTGCTTGCAGCTTATTCATGTGTTGTGCTGCCATCAGAAGGGCTATGAGTTCTGCTTTGTAGTTGGAACATATTCTTCCAGTAGGAGCCGCTAGAGACACAGTGGTAGCATCTGGGTGCCTAATGTACACTCCTGCTCCACCATTCATGGTTGCCTCCATTGCCGATCCATCTGTGTAAATTCTTATCCAGCTGTCTTCTGGAAACATGTAATGGAGATGTTCCATTGTAATTGCTTTTTCACTAGATTAGGCTCGGCATCTTTGCTTAATAATTTAGGGATGGAGGTTGAGAAGTTTAGTGGTACTGAGTCTATTTCCCAGTGATCAAAAAGCAATTCTTCAGGTATGGAATTATGATTTAGTAGTTCCAAGTATGACTTTCCTATTTCTTTTGCTTTGTGGTTTAGACTTGTGCGCTTTAGTCTGTTCTTTGTTCTAGCCGCCATTTTTCATGCAGTGGATGGTGAGGCATTCTTTGATCCTTTCAGTCTGTAGAATCACTTTTCTCCTTCTTCTGTCTTCCAAGGGCTGGTACTTCAACCTGAAAGACAGCGTTATTAGCTTAGTCTGTCTCCTCTCAAAAACTCTCAGACTTGGTTAAACCTATCAGGAGCACAAGGTTCCTGCCGACAGAACTCTTGAGTCACTGGAGTACCCAAGACCCCTCGACCCGACATGATAACAGCACCATTGGAGGGAAACCGAGTCTACAGTGTTAACATTTGTGCCCACAAACACACAATTTGTTGAACATTTCAATACTTTAGGACCTATTTAAAGATTCTAAGATGTAATTAATAAGTCAGTAGACCAAGTGCTGACCCAAGACATTCATACCCGTCGATATCTGTTGGGGGAGACTGAGCACCTAAGGGTCTGCCCGGAGTCCTGTGACATCAGTTCAGTAACAATAAGGAACCACATTTCTCTAAGCTCATGCACACACACGCCACCACTCCCCCTACCTCCCTAGGGCTTAGTTTCTTTTAATTACACAGTACAAACCTGAATCTAGGTACCACCTTCCAGATAACACTGAACAGAGACTCAGGTGATATGGCTCCCTTTGTTCCTTGCCACAAGGCCACCAATGTCTTTCGCAGCTCTTCCACTAACAAACTGTAAAATATATTTATTAATAATTATAATTTTCTTTGCACTTGTTCACTAAACCTTTCTTTGTTCTATTTCTGCTATAGTGGTTTCTATAATTTGCTATACTCTTCTTGTGGTGGTGATTTCTATAACAATGTTATACTCTTGTTGTGGTGGTGGTTTCTATAACAATGTTATACTCTTGTTGTGGTGGTAGTTTCTATTACTTACTTACTTAATCCCGTCATGCCTAGTGACACATGGGGCTTCAGAAAGGACTTTCCATGCTCTCCTGCCCCGTGCAACCTTCAGCGCAGAGCCCCACGTCAGAGATGCGGTGTCCAGTTCCTCTTCCATCATGCGCTCCATGTTGTCCGTGGTCTGCCTTTCTTTCTCTTTCCTCTGGTGTCCAAGTGAGGGCTATCCTTGCAGGCATTTCTTGTCTCATTCTCATAACATGTCCGAGCCATTTCCATCTTCTCTTTTGAGTATGTCATTCATTGCCTCTTGTCGTGTGTCTTGGAGTAGTTGGTTATTGGATATTTTTATTGGCCAAAAGATTCCCAAGATTCTGCGAAGACAAGAGTGGTGGAAAACTGACATCCTGCTAGTATCTCCTTTGGTCATCCTCCAACACTCCGATCCGTAGAGCAAAACTGGCAAAACAATGCTTTTATAGAGTTTGAGCTTTGTGGTCCTATTGTAGATTTTGGACTTCCATACTGGTTTCATTCTGGCAAAAGCGGTTCTGGCCTTACTTAGACGTGATTTTATATCTTCCTCTGTGCCCCATTTAGTGTCAGTACGCTACCAAGATATGTAAACTGCTCAACCCTTTCCAGTGTTTCATTTTCTAACGGTAGTTTCTATAACAATCTTATACTCTTGTTGTGGTGGTGATTTCTATGATGTTATACTCTTGTTGTTGTGATTTCAATAACGTTATATTCTTGTGGTGGTGGTGATTTCTATAACATTGTTATATTCTTGTTGTGGTGATGAGTTCAATAACAATGTTATATTCTTGTTGTGGTGATGAGTTCAATAACAATGTTATATTCTTGTGGTGGTGGTGGTGATTTCTATAACATTATATTCTTGTCATGATGAGTTCTATAATATGTTATACATAAGTAATGAAAGCATATAAACAGAACATACACATCTTCTCCTGCATCTCTAGTCTTTCGGGAAATGTGTATTTTCTTTGCTTTGAGTACTTTGTCCTCTAAAGATGGAAGTTGCTTGATGTAACCACAGAATTCTTGTATATTACTGAAACATGGTTAAATTTATGATAAATTGTATTGCAGCTAAACTTCCAATTATGAAATGTATTCTCAAATTGTTAAACATAAGAAGTAAAATATTACAGCAACAATATCTCCTGTTATAACCATCTTCTTCCTTGTTTGTTCTCATACTTTTGCTGATTATAGTAGGATGCAGTTCAGAGAATGAAATGTGTTGTGTCGCAGTTTTCAGAATGAGCTGTGGCATCTGCAACTTTTGGTCCGACTTCAGGATATCCTTTTTATGGGTGTCGAATTAGCATTTCTCTCTTTGTTCTCCCCAATCTTACCACTGCTTGGTAGTTGTCTCTTTACTGAGCCACCACAGGAGTTGTAGGGAGTCTTGGTCAGCTTTGTTCTTATGCTGACCCTGATGCTAGTAGTAAGTTATGAGTTGTTTACTGCTACAAGCATATGCAATTTTGTGTAATCTCATGAAGGTGGGAGAAGAAACCAAAGTCTGGCCCTCTCCGCTGTATCAAAATAAAATCACTTACATAAAATTTACTATCTTCTTCTTCGCGTTTGTTCTTTACGATCAATCCCAATCACTCTTTGTGAATTGTTTGATCTTTGCCAAGAAAGTATATATATTGCACATTGGTTTGGTAGGCCCCTAAACGCATAGAATTCTACACGTTTAGGACACATGAATCCGATTTCAGCCAAACCTCCTTAGTCGCTCTTACGACATGCGTGGCAGGTAACAGTGGTTCTATTCCTTACACCCCAAATTTGGACCCAGGTAACCACTTGGGCGATTTACTATCTGTAATTGACATGATTTAGTTCTGACTGCCTCTCTTAAAGCTACTCAGATCTGACACAATGTTACATTACAGCTTAGTAGATGTGGGACAGATTAACATAATGCATAAATGTTCGCCCATACACTCACTACATAAGAGTTCGCCCATAGACTCACGACATAAGAGGTGTGTGGTTCAACCCACACTCAATGTTCCCAGGTGAAGAAATTGACCCTCCTACCTCTTGAACACTTGGGTATAATAAGTTTCTAACAAAATAGACCTGAAATATAAATTCTGTACCAAGGGCACTAAGTATATCTGCCTGTATATGAGTTTTGCTATAATAGTAAAAGAGAATACCTCAAAGACTGTAAAACTGCATTCATAAAACAAGTGTTTCCTAAGTTACGTAATCCAGATGTTCTTGGCCTTCGTTGTTTACGACCCTCCTGTTTGAGAAACATACATAAAACAGAGATATGCACAGTACAACAACAATGAAACAAACATCTGCAACAACAAAAACTTGTCAAGTTTAAATATTATATGGAAAGAACAAAATAACATATAGCACATACAGACAATATTGACAGCACATGCTCTTCCAAGTTGTCTGAACATTCAGGTACCCTGCTAGAATCTCACTACACACTTTAAAAGGTACAAAATGGTTATTGGTTACTAAACTGACATCATTGCACTCCGGGCAGACCCATTTGTGCTCAGTCTCCCCCAACAGATATCAAAGAGTATGCATACTGGTGGTTCCCGTGGCTCGCTGATTAAACACACCTCTCACTCTGCCCTCGGGCATCCAGTTCTACTTGTACAACGGGTAACTCCAAACTGCTTAAATCGCTTGATCGATTCAACATTGATTTTAGTGTCCTCATCCAACAGACACTCGCGAAGAGACCATAGAACATCCCTTTTATCCATCTTCAACTCCCCAACAATTGATGTTGATGCAAGCCTGTCCGCTCTATCATTACCATAAACACTCGCATGCCCAGGACCGTATATCCGCGTAAGCCGCTGGAGGTTGGAATATTCTATAATAGACGACATCCACTCATACCGAAACCTGCCCTTCTGGATCTTGTGAAGCATCGACTGAGAGTCAGATACAACAACGGCCCCAGTAAATGAAGCCCCAGAGAGCAGATGGAGGGCAGCAGTAACATCCTCAAACAAAATGGTTATAAATATTTAACATCAACTGCTAGATTGCAAGAACTTGGATTGAAGTGGACAGAAAAGAATAGTGCAATAGGTTATATTATTAAGCTCATCAATCAACATTCAACTGGTAAGGTTAGTCGCTGTTGGAGATATTGTGAAGGAGATCGGAGTACATATGGACATGTCCGGAGTGCAATGAAGATATTCCAAATTGAAACAGTTTTTGATACCGTATATGAGATGTCACTACGGAGAAAGAATATTTTTTTTTACTGATCCAGAAGCACTTGAGCTTGAAGCTCTTCGGCTTGGTGCCATGAACACCATAAATCTGGAGAACCTGTGACTTTTCTGCCAGCCTGCGGAATTGAACCCGCACTCACAGGGAGCTTGTCACCCGTCAGTCCAACACGCTATGAACACGCTGAGAAAGCATATAAAAAAACAACTTATTTGAACCAGCCTCATAGTACTCTGGGCAGACTTATGGACACTCAGCCTTACACAGCAGAAGTCAAAGAGCATGGTTTCTGTGGTTCCCTGGTTATATATTGTACTCATTCTACCCTTCAGTTACCCATTTCTAATTGTGCTACCTTTCGTTCCACATTCCTTCAAATGTAATACAGATTGTTCGTCCATGCCAGTGTCCACATCCAACAGGCGGTTGATAACTGTCATTACTGCTTGCAATATCACTATTTAGGATGGTGTAGGACTGGAGGGACATGAGCCTGTGCAATTTAATGGCCAGTACTGTTGACGTGAAACTTCAGGTTATAATTTATCTTTATGTCCCCGACAGAAAAGAAATCCTTGGCCTTACTGGGGATTAAACCCAGGTCTCCCAGATGGGAGCCAGCGCTCTAATTCATCCCAACAGACACTCCACGCCTTATGGATTTGGCCCTTCAGGTTGTTAGTAATTGTAGTATTGGCCATTTTATCAAATGTAAGCATGTTTGCTCTCACACTACCACGAACACTTGCATACCCTGGACAATAGATCTCTATAAGGCTCTATAACTTAGAAGCATCTATTAATGAGATCTAATCAAACGCTTGTTCTGCAATAGCTTAATATTAAAGAGAGTTGACTATTAAAGAGCATAAAAATGAGGAGAATTAAATATTTCGGACACATCAAACGACATGAGTGCTGCCTAGAGAAAATAATTTTGGAGGAAATGGTGCCTGGAAGAAGAATGAGAGGAAGACCTAGAAGACGATGGGTGCAAGATGTCATTGACGATCTGAGAATGACTGTGCTGACGCTGGCCAACTTGCACAGAATACAGAGTTTTCAGGATTGCTGTCATTGGAGTCAACTTCCGGAAGGGACAAGCTACCTGATGATGATGATTAATCATAACTTTACATTAGCTATCAAAGTAAATCAAAATACTATCAAAATAAATCAATATACTATTAAAGTAAATTGACATAACACATACCCATTTCCTCTTTTTGTGTTTCCTATCATTTTCAAGTGAATCAGAAGACAGACACCTGTGAAGTTTCCCTCTAGTGGCATTCTGGTTACAACTGAAATTGATACAACTATATAAAAATGTCCTTGTTTTCACCATTTCTTCTGTACACAATATTTTTATAATTCTGTATTAAATAAAACATCATCATGCAAAGGTGCTGAATCTTTGAAAAGTGGCTTAGGGATGAGCTGAAAGACAAGAGAGACAAGTACAAACTCAGAAGTTGTCACAGTAAAACACTTGCGAATTGACCATATGTAAAGACGAAAAAGGCCAAATATTAACTAAACGTCATTTTTATATACAAAAATATGTATATCTAATCTTCTTTGCATTTGTTCTTTACAACCAATTTTAATCACTCTTGTGATATGTTTGATCTTTGCTAAGAACGAGTATATGTTGCACATTGGTTTGGTAGGCACCTAAATGCATTGACGTTCTACACATTTAGAACATGCGCATCCGATTTCAGCCAAATCTAATCTTTATAATTGATATTCTGTCAAATGTCACTGAGCAAATACAGCATTACATAATTCTATTTTTGGATATCTATGGCTGTCTGCGTTCACTCATTAAATGTGGATTTTTTTCAACAAATATTTAAAAATTATAATTCTGTGTGTTTCATTTAATTCTGTTAGTTCCATTTTGAGCATCTGGCTGAATATACTTGAGCAAGGGCTCCCATATGGGAGACCCGGGTTCAGTCCCTGGTAAGGTCAAGGAGTTTAATTTCTGTCTGTAGCATAAAGAAAATCCTAACCTGAACAGTTTCACAGTGACTCACTGGCCATGTGACTTAAAATTCTCAGGCTTATGTCCCACCCTGCCCTAAAAAAGCAGGAACACAAGCAGCAGAGACAGTTCCATTTCATTCAGTGAGTTCTAACCTACTAAATGTGTAGCATTACTGCATACCCTGTAAAATAAGTAACAAATAAAAAACTTTCTCAAGAAGTCAGTTATGATGGCATTCCGTATAGCAATCGCATGTGATACCATACTACGATTGATTGATACAATCATCATCATTGAACTTCAGTGAGTAACCATGTGAGCTCCGATCTCTTTCTCACACAGGAAGATGTCAGCGTGGCAGTGTACAAACTCTGTAGCACCGGCAAGAGCCCACTATATAATTTGGAAGATGGCAAAAATTAATTTGGAAGATGGCAAAAATTGGATATTTTTTTTAAATATAATGAATTGCCAGGGCAGAGGCTTTCCAGCCTGCTCTTCTCGATTTTGAGCTGCCACTGTCTTTTTAAGTGCTCAACTTGAACACAGGACCTACGTTTTATCATCCATCTCCAATAGGGCTAGGAACTCGATCCCACCTACATTGAGATCAGGGATCTCTGGAAAATTCCCAATGGCTCCACAAGGGAGTGAAATGAGTACCGTTGGAATGAAAGGCAAGCACCTAGCCTCTACGCCAGAGATCCCACAACAAAACTCAAACAAAAGTAAGAATAGCAACCAAAATGTAGCACTAATTTCACTAACAGCGTATACTAAAGACATACCTTTCCTGATTTGATGTGTCTGCAAGAGATTCATAAGTTTTTCTGAGCTTTTCTAAATGTCCGAAACTGGTATCATTGACTACAAACTCATCACATTTGTAGCTGCGAAGAAATTTGTAAAAAATAGTCACAAATACAGTTAAGATTTAATATAAAAGGTAGCAAAAGCAGATAGTACATCAGGCAGGAGAAGATAAGACGGTTTGAGACAACAGAAGATTTAATGGCAGAAATCTTCAGCAGACAATAATAAATAGACAAATTTTAACAGCAGAACAGAATAAGTGATTAGTAAGGATCATCATCACAGCACTTCAAACTGGTCCATTTAAGACAAAGGCGCAATCCTAGGGACAACGATGCGCTAGGTTCAATGAGCTGGCACTATTCAAGATCCTAACCACATGGTGACCCTGGAAACAACGGTTCCTGTCTGGCTGAGCGGGTAGGGATCGAGGGAGAACTACTCTGGTATAAGTAGTGATGCAGACGTAGTCACGTTGGATGAGATTTGCTTGCAACACAGACGAGCGGAATCCCAGAGTGACTATTAATGCACATCTCTGCCGGCCGATGGGAAAAGCTGAACGGATAAACATAAAGGTATGAGGGATGCATCCAGAGAAGAAATCTCCACGCTGGGCGAAACTCGGGCCCGGATGTGGGGGGCCAGAATTGAGTTGCGAGGGGTCTATCCACAGAAAAGATGTGAGTCCGCGTGGGGCAAAACTCAGGCCTGGAGATGGGGGCCCAAGTTGAGTTGCATGCGGGCCCACATAGGGCAAAACTCTGAGCCCTGAGTTGGGGGTCCGAGTTGAGCTCCGTGTCCGGACAGGCTAGAGGTATGGTGAATGTGTGCACAGTGAGAACCAATAGACACGGTGAGCAGGCACCAAAGCAGAGTGAACACGCATGTGGACGATGCACGAGTGGGCCTACCGGTGGGGCAGGTTGTCTAAGGGTGGCTACCCTAAAAGAAAATAGCAACCTGCTGTCTTGCAGGTAGGCTGGAGACAGCCAAAGGCTGACAGAGAGCGAACTCAGTAAACGCTGGCTGAAACCAGACACGCACAAGGATACGCAACAAAGCTCCAAATGGCGCTGAATGATGCGACGTAAAAAAACAATCTTGGCAAAGACTGTTTATATATCACAATGAGAATGATCAAAATGGCCAATCGATAGAAGAAGATATACACCCGAAATGATAAAGCAGACAGACTAGCTAAGAAAGGGTTAACACAAGAACATCCAATCACAGCAGTGATTCTCCATACAGCAAAGCAAATCCTAACTTCAAATAAAGAAATTTGGCTGAACAGATGGGCCATGGGAGACACGGGACGAGGGGTTTACAGACACATTGCCAACCTTAACCCCACCGACATCAACCACATTACAAGGAGAGTTCAAATCACCATTTTTAGACTCGAAACCTAACACATACCACTTAATAATCACATGTATACAATTCAAACAAAACACAGTTCACAGTGCCAGCTGCGTGCACATCATCATGAAACCATTCACAACCGCCTCTTCAGGTGCCAAGCACTAGATGTCAGGAAGATCCTTCTTCTTCCAAAGCCTGATAAATGGAACTTGTTATGGAACAAAAGAACAACTCACAAACACATACCACTACATAGTATGGGTAGGGACAATAGCCCAAGTACGGCTGGATCATTGAAGAAGAACTCAAAGACATGCATATGACTAGGCTTCAGGGTGAAAGTATGGCACAAGATCAAATTGAATGAAATTTTTTGTCTCTGCCTTGTATGTCCTTGGGCATAACAAGAACTGACCATGAACCTGTATTAGTACATTACTGAAAGTTAATCCAACAAAAAGTAAGATGACAGTAATGTTAAAATATTGAAACTTGTACTAACCAGTATGCCATGAGGTTGTGACAATCCATGCAAACTGCATGTAATTCACCATAGCTCTCATGATGTTCTTTGGCATGTCCTTTGATGTACCTGACAACAAAAATGATGTATCAGTGCAAACAGAATCAATAATACAAGCTGTTCAGGAATGAACAGCTGGACAATATAAAAAGTATTAATGAGGCCCTGTAGTTAGAGATAAATATTCATGCGTAGGTCAAAAAGTTTGGGGGCTGATTTGGCTAAGATGTTTGGAGAACTTGTTTGACAATCCAAACATATCCAGATTATCGTTGACTTAGAGTTGACATTCTGAATGCTCTCAATGAGTGTGACCGCAAAGAGAACTTTCATCTAAACCAACCCACATCATCAGCTAGATTGCAAAAGATTGGATTGGAGTGGCCAGAAAATAGCAGCAACAGGTGTATGAGTAGAACCAACAATCAACATTGAACTCGCACGGCTACTCGCTGTTGAGAGACAATGCGAAGGAGATCGGAGCGCTTATGAACACGTCCAAAGTGCCAATGAAGATGTTCTAACCTGAAATAGGTTCTCCAGTCAAATCAACTATAAAAGTTTATCTGATCCAATGTGATAAGAACAAAATGATGATCCGCTGTAGAATAAATTTGCTATCTCTTTCTTGAGCATCAGTTGTTTTACCCAGAATACAAACCAAATTGTTACTAATGACTTCTTTACATTATGTTATGTGAATAAATAAATATATCTTATCCCCTCATTTGTACCTATGTATCATTCACAGGTTTGCTATCTAATCTTGTCTCTACAGATGAGCTTCAGTGAGCTGTTTTTTTGTTTACTGAGAATAGCACATTTGAAATAATAAACATTCTAACACAATCATCATCAAGGTGCGTATCCTTTATAGGATGTTGTTCTCTTTGCAGCACATCTGAAATTCACTCTGTCTCTAGCCAGTTCACCCACTTCGTCGATGGTCATATTCATGGTTTCTTTAATATCTTGTAGCCATCTTCTTCTTGGTCTGCCTCTGTGTCCTGGGACCCTGCTCTCTAGTATTGTTCTTTCCAAGCCATCGTGACGCTTGATGTGACCAAAGTATGTAATTTTTCTGTATAGTATGTTGTTTATCAGCCAATTCTCTTTAACATTTAGTTCTTTCAGGGCATCAGTGTTCTGTCTTTTTTCTGTCCATGGTATTCGTAGGATCTTTCTGTAGCATTTAGTTTCAAAGGACTGGATTTTCGTTCTTAATTTTTGTGTAATAGTCCATGATTCACAGCCATAAGTAGCCACTGGGAAAATGCATGCTCTCAATATTTTTAATTTTAATATTTTGCTGGTGTTTTGCCACATGTTCTTCATTGTGTTTAACTTTTTGATTTGCTATTGCCAATCTTCTTGAGATCTCTTTGGAGCAGTCACCGTTATTGTTAATTATTGAGCCCAGACATTCGTAGCTCTCTACACATTGGAGTTCTTCATTGTTTATTTTGGATGTTAGGTGAGCCTTTTGCTTTGTCAGTTGACATGATTTTTGTTTTTGTGTATTCAAATATAGATGTTGGTCTTCACTATGTTTCTTGGTCGTCATGATTAGGTTTTTCTGACACAATAAAGCATTATAAATCAATAATTCAAAATCTTGTGAGAACAAACATATAATTGACACATTTAATTTATGATTACCTGCCACAATTTATTTCTCCACAAGTCAAACAGATCCACGGACTTTCTTCTGTCTGGCAAACTAATGGAGATAAAAGTCTAACAGATCATTTAATATGAATTTAAAAAAGTACATTTAACAACATGAAAACAATAAGATTACTTTTACAAGTATCTATGTCTTGTCAAGAGACATATAGAAATAAAAATGATTTAAGTAATCAAATTCTTCGGCTGAGCATAAAAAAAAATGTTCTAATCTCACACGAAAGATAATATTGATTTCCCATATATTGTTTTGTGAGCAAATAATAGCTTTTAATAAATTTGTATATTAACATCTACATACAGTGTACTGTATCAATAGTGGAGATGGTGGTTGAGCCATTAGGACAATTGTCTTTCAATTCACAGGATGTGGTATCAAACCCTTGTGCCTTCAGTGTTTTCTTTTTCTTCTTTCTTTCAGGGCAAAATAATGTTTTCTTAAACTGTCCAATGTGTGGTGCCATGTGGCCTTTATTTCTCTGATTTTTTAAAGTGTTTATTTCCATTTTGTACATAACAATATCAGCAATTTCATGTTTTACAAATATTTGTGGATTTCTCAGCTTAGCAAATCCATTCTAATGATTTAATAACCTAGTTTAAGTATTTTTGTTTATGTTAGCAGTATAATATAAAGCTTGTTTAATCAAGCATTATGTGAAGAGTACCAGTTGCAGCCCTTTGTTCCACTGGTAACAAGATTAATTAGTACTTAGTAGTAGTATTTATAGCAACGGTTAGTTGTAATTAAATGTATATTTATAGAAAAACTTCAATATGCACTTCATTACTGCAATGACTGTTAAAAAACTCAAAATGAGTTTTGAAAAAAAATCTTAAAGGGAGATAATAATGACTACATAATACATACCTACTTATCTCTCATTACATTTTATTAATCAGGGTTATAATACTTGAAGTCATGCTGAGATTTGTTGAAATTATATATCTCTCTCTTATGTCTTTTTAACCCCAGTTGGGGCATAGGAATTTCAACAACTCATTCATAGTCTTGAATTGGAGGTACTCAGTACTGATTACTAATTTTAGGCAGGTGCAAAGAGTGCTATTGCAGTTTTGTTTTTTCCTGATTGACAGTTGTCCTTATTTCTTAGTGATGATTTCCTGCTTTTATTTTTATTGGACAAAGTAAGTGGAAGGAAAATACCACCTTGGACGACGATGTTTGAACACAGACAGTTCTGTGTATCATAGTGAGAAATCTGGCTGAGGTTTCCTACATTGTGCACACAGTTGGGCCGCCACATGAAACATACAGGACTGAGGACTACTCAATATAAGAACAGATGCTGATGCAGCACCATCCAATGACATTTTGAGACTCCATTAACTAGAAAAATGATCATGCCAGACTTTGTCTATGCTTCGCTCAATCTAAAATGGACAGTATAAGTGGATGGCATTTGCAGATGCTTCCAACCTCTATAGTCTGCTGTCTTGGAAATTAAGGTTTTTCGTGGTAAAAGAAGATTGCATAATAATAAGCAGTCGGGTGCTGGATAAGGGGGACATTTTGTAATTGATTAGCGATCACCGGTTAGTTAAGAACACAGCATGTGACGTCCCATCTATACTATAAATGAAGGAATTTGGTAACAAATGTTGCAAGGGCAGTATTGGGCATCTGAAGTATCATTTAAGGAATGTGTTTAACTAGCAAAACAAACCACAGGAATGATGCATGCTGGGGAGGTTGAGCACCAATCAGAGTCTGTTAGGAGTGCTACAAGGATCAATAACCAGTGGTGACTTAATTTTTGACCAGGTCCATTAAATTTCATTAATCATAAAAAAAGGAAAACTTTTGTATAAGTTATAAGCAAAGAACTTTCATGCTCCTGACCCTGATTATGAAGTCACTAAGGTGGGCTAAGATTAAAGGTCGCTCGAGTTGGGTGTAGTCTTAGTCTTGCTCAATATTTTCTTTATAGAATTGTATTTTGCACGTAAAGTAAAGTAATTAATACTAATAATACCATTATAAATATTAAATGAAAAATATGTTCAGGTGGTTGTGCAAGCTGTCAAATTTTAAAAGTTTAGAAAGTGCAAACACAACTTAACGTGTACCGTACCTGAACAAATAAAAGTTGATCTTCCTAAAATATCTTTCTTTGTGATGGAGAAATCAAAGTCTATTCTTGCGCTGTCTTCTAGATGCGGACACTCCATTTGAGACCAAGAAGAGAAATGTTCCTACTGTCGAGCACGTCTTGGTGCTGCTGTGACTCAGCTTCAGCTATGGATTGAAAGCATAGCGCCCAATTAAGTTTATAGAGAAAGAATTTGTAACGACATAGAACATTATAAACATAAAAATTATGCTGGTCCACTAAGAGCGACAAAACTATAAAAACTCAAAATACGACCGACAGCTAGGACTAGTGAGCTACTTAGGTACTTTTCTGCTACTCAACCTTCTTCACCAAATAAACTACACACTACTACTACAGTTAACTGACAAGTCTTGTGCATACATATTAATGCACTATTTTCAAAACAGAATCTAACTGGAAATGTGTATGAATTTGGAAAAGATACCTTATGTATCTATTTGAGCCGTACTACTATCACTAGCCTCATTAGATTTTAGAACAATCTCTCTTTGATCGCCATCTGGAAGAACACGAATGACAGACAATCAGGACGGCCAGATTTCTTCTCAGAATTTTGATTATAATAGTGGAATAGATCGTTAGTACATAAATTTTAAAAATATATTTAACGGATATAGATTTTTGGATTGCGGAAACTCAGATAAAATGCAGCATGTGAAATTAAATTTTAAATTTTATGAATTATAAGAACAAAAGTAACCAATCTTAATTCAAGTGTGGTAAAATGCAGTTTGTAAAAGATGTGATTTATTACGTGCACTCCGGCATAGGAGACTTCGAACTCCACGGAGGTCACATATTTTTGAATCAATGCGCCAAGTTTGACTGCAACTATTACATACAGTCTTTTTAAATATTATATTAATCTTTATTTATAAAAACACCAGTTTGCATTTTATAGAATAATTACAAAGTTTTGTATAGACGTCTGCGAAAACTGTAAATGTGAACTATATTTTTGACACAATCCGTGAGGTCGGGTCATGGGTTAGGAAAATAGTCTATTTTGCTCCTTCCTGCTTCACGATATTTTTACTTGTTCGATTTGTATATTGCATCAGCTCAATGTTTCATTATCATCGAAGGTTGGCAGTAGTGGATAGTCAATACTTGCTACATTGTTCTTAGGTGTTTTGCTCTGAAGTAATAGTAATATTTTTCTGTGGAACGTTTGCTCATTGTGTTTATGAGAACTTACAATCCAAGCAAGAAACTGTTTCTGTGGTCTTAAAGGATGCGATTTAAAAAGTGGAGTTTTCAATCATGATATTCTCTTTGCTAAAATGTGGATTAACACTTGGCTGGTTAACTGGATAGCTGCTTCGATGATAGAGAGGACCGTTGTACTACGTTTAGGAACATGGACGTCAGACCAAACACTTATATTTTCGGGATTATCTGCGCATCAAATGTAACCAAAATACAGCCAGCTAATTGAGTCGAACATTGATTTTTGCAATTAGCATCTTAATATATATGACTGGATCAGATAGACAAGAAATGGCTTAAGACATTCAGGAGACATTGCATACCATCTTGCTTTGGTGCAGTATCGTGGTAACAGGTCTCATGTATGTTGTGGTTCTCTGTGAATAATTCCATAGTCAGGGCTTACCTACCCGGAGTCCCCTTTGATCATATTTGATGGACAGGCTAATGAGCGTCGTGACAGGCCACGTTATCTTGAAATAACATTTGATCGTAGTATATTTTTCAAACATCATCTTGAGGAAAAGCGGTGGGGGTAACCAGGAAAGATAGACTACGAAACGAGGACATCAGAAGCAGAGTAGGCATAACTTCATGTATCAAATACATTGAAAGACAACAGATGCAGTGGTTTGAACATTTAATGAGACTACAACCAACCTTTAATAACAGCATACAATAAAAAGATATCATGTACTAGAGCCAAGGGAAGACCAAGAAAATGATGGATAGACAAGACCACACTAAATAAACACGGATATAACACAACAAAGGTGACTCATCTGGCCCTGAAAGGCAAATTAATGATCCCACCCCTACGCTTAACGCAAGAGAACTCAACCAATTCTATCATCCTCATGGGGAAAGACAATAGAAATGTTGAACAAACGACACAAAGTTGCAATCGTGGTCTTGCAGCTTTCAATGTTCTGGTAGCCACACACATTGAGCAGAAACTAGTTGTCCTGGTTTATCAAATTTGTTATGTCTATGGTAGATTACGGACTTGGCATCCTCACGATATCTAAATCACAATGTGATCGACTCAAACGTATTCAGAATGAGGGTATGCGCATCTTCTTGGCTGCACTAGAGATATTCCCATTGAAAAGATGAGATATATGCTTGGCCGTCCAAACCAAAGTATATATGCGGGTTACTGTGGATAGGAAATCTCTGCACAAGAATACTAAAGATGTCAAGGGCACGAGAATCAAGCGTGGCATGTCGTGGATGGCATAGGCTGAGAGAACAGTTAGGTGACCAAATTTGCGACCCTACCAAAAGTGGAAGAATAGATCCCACTAGATGATAGCATGACCAACTATTGCAACGTTATCATTACTCTTGGTAGAGAATGTAGAGATTGGGGCAATATGAACGCTGAGCTTGCAGTTAAGCAGCTGATATAAGATAATGCAAGTGATGATGATGATGTTCTTGATACCGATTGGTCTGTGCATCGTGGTGAGAAATCAGGCAGGGGTTCCTTGGCTAAGAAAGAAAGTTGGCACAAAAACTTGCTTGAATTACATTGAGAAACAAAGAATGAACTGGTTTGGCCACTTAATAAGAATGCATCTAAACTCCACAGTATACAGTCTTCTACAACAGAACACCACGAAAAAGACGGTTAGATGGCATAGCAGAATCCTGTCAAATAGCAAAAATAACGCTCACGCTGTAAGGCAAAACAGGATTGGAGAAAAGAAAGAAAGAAAACAAAAATAACAATCCACCAAACTGCAAGGCAAAAACAGAAAACCACGCCACTGGGCAACAACCAGGTAGCAATGTGACAACAAAAGAAGACGATTACTAATTATACCTGAAGTTATTCGATATGTAGTCAATAGTGGTTACTCGCTTTATTTCAGTTGCAAGATTAGTATAGTTGACTATTCAGTATATATATATGGAACTGCAGTAAAACTATTTGATTGGCAAAACACGTAATTACAAAGTACTGTAGTTTTACAAATTACAAAAACAATGACAAAATACAGCAACGTTTCACCAACAAGGCCTTTATCAAGCAAACGAACAAACAGGAGTGACAAATTAAAATGAAACACAAATGGACGACCAAATACAAACGTATCTAAGGAAAATCTGGAATAAAAACGAATAACGAAATAAATGTAACACAAAAACACACATAAAAACTAGAAATAGAAAGGAAAAGAAACAATGAAACATCTAGTAAATATATAACTTGAATACATGCAACATATACCCATATAGATTACAAAGCAGGGAAGAGAAAGTACTAAGAAGCATAAGAATGGAATATAACATGAATACATGCAGCATATACCCATATAGATTACAAAGCATGGGAAGAGAAAGTACTAAGAAGCATAAGAATGTAATACGTTGAGCCCGCGTGGTCGCAAGGTACCATACAAAGAAATCAACCGATTCTCCAGAGCAAATCGACTGCGATCATCCGAGGAACATGATCGGATGGCTGTGACCTGGACATCGTGAGCACCTAAATGGCCAGTGTCATTGAAATGGGTGGCTACAGGGGTCACAGAGCATTGGCGTATGTCGCGTAAGTGTTGGGCGAATCGGTCACTGAGCCTCTTGCCTGTCTCGCCGATATAAGCCTTGTTACACCACTTACAGATATTTGTGTTTCATTTTAATTTGTCACTCCTGTTTGTTCGTTTGCTTGATAAAGGCCTTGTTGGTCGAAACGTTGCTGTATTTTGTCATTGTTTTTGTAATTTGTAAAACTACAGTACTTTGTAATTACGTGTATAGTTGACTGCATTTTGTGTATTGCTTCAACTATAGTATTGCTTCAACTAAAGCCGTGAGTGATGCTCTTTTTGTTTTTCCCCGATCCAGAAGCACTACTTGAGCTGAAAGCTCTTTGGCTCGGTGTCATGGACATCGTAACCCTTCGGCTCGGTCCCACGAACACCGTAAATCTGGGGAACCTGTAGCTATTCTGCCAGTCCGCGGAGTTGAACCCGCACTTACAGAGGACTAGTCACCCGTAGTCCAACGCGCTATGAACACGCTGTGATGCTCTACGGTAGAATTGACTTTTAGAAGCTACATTCTCGAAGTTTATATTTTTTTTTTATTTAGCTGGTGTCAGAAAATAAATTTGATACTTTTGTGCCTATATTTTTGTTCTTCTTCTTTTGTCGTCACACTGCTACCGGGTTGTTGCCCAGTGTCGTGTATATTTTTGTTAATGTTGTAAAAATATGTTGTTACACTTATATGTTATATATCTCTCTCTTTAGCCTGTTACGCCCCTGGCGTTTAGGGCAGCAGCAACAAACGTACACCATTCTTCCCTGTTCATGGCCTTCCTCTGTATTGTGTTCCAGCTATGATTCATTTCCTTCAGCTCTTGCTCTATCGTTCTCCTCCAGGTCGTCTTGGGTCTTCCACGCTTTCGCCTACCCTCTGGAGTCCATCTCAGTGCAGTTTTCGTGTCGGAGCCAGTCTCCATGCGCATCACATGTCCAATCCATCTCCAGCGTCGTCTTCGGATGATAGTGCCCATATTCTCTTGTTGGCATCGTGCAAGCAATTCTTGATTCGAGATAGTAGTCGGCCAGTACACGCGTAAGATTTTTCGCAGACAAGTTGTATGAAAGGCGGAGAGTCTGGACATATCCTGTTCTGTCATTCTCCAGCATTCCGATCCATACAGCAAAGTTGACAGCACACAGCTGTTATAGATACTAGTCTTGGTTCTGATGCTGTATTGGGCAGATTTCC
Organism: Arion vulgaris; assembly: GCA_020796225.1. Classification (NCBI taxonomy): domain Eukaryota; kingdom Metazoa; phylum Mollusca; class Gastropoda; order Stylommatophora; family Arionidae; genus Arion; species Arion vulgaris. Next base: position 84,807,890 of record CM036756.1, read on the forward strand.
AGGCGGTCTGAAGGGTCATGAATGCACTGCGTGCTTTACTCAGTCTGTTGTTAATGTCAGATCCAGCGCCTCCTTCATTGCTAATAACACTTCCAAGGTATGTGAAAGCGGTTGTATCTCGGAGGGTTTTACCTTCTAGTTTGACTGGTGCTGGGGTTGCTATGTTCAGAGTCATTACTTCAGTTTTTCTTCTGATTTATTTTCAGCCCAACCATCTCACTATATTGGTTAAGGCGGCTGGTCTTTTCCTGGATATCTCTATGTTATATATAATTACATATAATTTTTTTTTTCCCCCACTTTTGGTTGGGTCGCAACCGTGTCACCTGGCCAATTGTTCTCTCAGCCACGACATGCCACGCTTGGTTCTCGTGCCCTTAACACCATTAGTGTTCTTGTGCAGTAGATGTCTCTTATCCGCAGTAACCCGCATATATGCCTTGGTTTGGGCAGTCAAGGCTGATCTACCCCGTGTAATCTTTGATGAACATACAATCGAGCGCAGTGATAGGCTCCGCTATCTTGGAATAACATTTGATTGTAGTCTATCTTTCAAACATCATGTTGAACAGACGATACAACGTTGCAAGCGTGGTCTTGCGGCTCTCAAAGTTATGGTAGCCGCATACCTTGAGCAGAGACTACTTGTCCTTTTGTTCGATCGACTGGTTATGTCCGTGGTAGATTACGGACTCGGAATTCTTACGATATCAAGATCACAATGTGAACGACTCGAGCGTGCTCAGAATGAAGGTATGCGTATAGTCCTGGGCTGCACTAGAGATACCCCATTGTGAAGATGAGATATATGCCCTTTCCTTATGTCACTATGCTGTTGTCATGCAATTGCCCAAACCAAGGCATATATGCGGGTTACTGCGGATAAGAGACATCTACTGCCCAAGAACACTAATGATGTTAAGGCCACGAGAATCAACCGTGGCATAAGTGGATGGCCCAGGCTGAGAAAACAATTGGCCAGGTGAACACGGTTGCAACCCTACCAAAAGTGGAAGAATGGACCCAACAGATGGTAGCATGTCCAACTATCTCAACATTATCATTACTCTTGGAAGAGAATGTAGAGATTGGGGCAACATAAAGGCTGATCTCCTAGTTAAGCAGCTGATAGAAGATAATGCAAGGGATGATGATGTTGTTGTATATACCGATTGGTAGGTTCATCGTGGGGAGAAGTCAGACTGGGGTTTCTTGGCTAATGTGCATGGTAGGGTTGTTGCAGGGCGAAGTGGGGCGTACATGACAACTATTTCTAGTATGAGGATGGAGGTTGAGGCCGTTGCTGCTGCCCTCCATTGGCTCTCTGGGACTTCATTTACTTGGGCCGGTGTTGTATCTGACTCTCAGTCGATGCTTCACAATATCCAGAAGGGCAGGTTTCGGTATGAGTAGATGTCGTCTATAGAAGTTTCTAACCTCCAGAGGCTTACGTGGATACACTGTCCTGGGCATGCGGGTGTTTACGGTAATGAGAGAGCGGGTAGGTTTGCATCAAGAGCATCGATTGTTGGGGAGTTGAAGATGGATAAGGATGATGTTCTTTGGTCTCTTCGCGACTCTCTGTTGGATGAGGACACTAAAACAGATGTTGAATCGATCCAGCGATTTAGGCTGTTTGGAGTTACCCGTTGTACAAGTAGAACTGGATGCCTGAGGGCAGAGTGAGAGGTGTATTTAATCCGCGAGCCACGGGAACCATCAGTATGCATACTCTTCGATATCTGTTGGGGAGACTGAGCACCTATGGGTCTGCCGGAGTGCAATGACGTCAGTCTAGTAACCAATAACTAATTGTATTATTAATAAGTGGTGATGCTAAAGTAGAGGTAAAGCTAAAAAGCAAGCATACAACTCCTTATCTTGCACAAAAATTTGCAATTATGTAGCTTTCCTTTGTCAATTGACAACAGAAGTAATGTCAGTAGTTACATTTTGGACATTCTTTCGGTTTCAACTTTGCGAACGTCTAGCTTTCGTTTGTTAGTGTTGTATACGTTTTATATTGCGTAAATATTTTGTATATATATATGGAACTGCAGTAAAACTATTTGATTGGCAAAACACGTAATTACAAAGTACTGTAGTTTTACAAATTACAAAAACAATGACAAAATACAGCAACGTTTCGACCAACAAGGCCTTTATCAAGCAAACGAACAAACAGGAGTGACAAATTAAAATGAAACACAAATGGACGACCAAATACAAACGTATCTAAGGAAAATCTGGAATAAAAACGAATAACGAAATAAACGTAACACAAAAACACACATAAAAACTAGAAATAGAAAGGAAAAGAAACAATGAAACATCTAGTAAATATATAACTTGAATACATGCAACATATACCCATATAGATTATAAAGCAGGGGAAGAGAAAGTACTAAGAAGCATAAGAATGGAATATAACATGAATACATGCAACATATACCCATATAGATTACAAAGCATTCGAAGAGAAAGTACTAAGAAGCATAAGAATGTAATACGTTGAGCCCGCGTGGTCGCAAGGTACCATACAAAGAAATCAACCGATTCTCCAGAGCAAATCGACTGCGATCATCCGAGGAACATGATCGGATGGCTGTGACCTGGACATCGTGAGCACCTAAATGGCCAGTATCATTTAAATGGGTGGCTACAGGGGTCACAGAGCATTGGCGTATGTCGCGTAAGTGTTGGGCGAATCGGTCACTGAGCCTCTTGCCTGTCTCGCCGATATAAGCCTTGTTACACTGCTTACAGATAATGGCATAGATAAGATTACGGGACTCGCATGTGAACCCATCGTCAATAAGAAACGTGCCTAAAGGAAAAGATACAGTACGCGTCTGTATCACATAAGCACTCGTGTTGCAACGCCGACGGCCACACTGGACAGTGCCAAAATGAGTCTGGATATTGGACTTAAGGCGACTGTGTACCAACATATCCTTAAGACTTCTGTCCCGTCTGTAAGACACCAAAGGATAGTTGGGGAAGACAGAACGGGTCTCAGGATCTGATCTAAGGAGAGACAGATGACGGAATAAAACATTTTTCACCAGGGAACTATGGGGTGGTAAGTTAAGATAAGTTTTACTCTGTCAGAGTTAGTAGTCCTATGCTGGCTGGTAAGGGCCTGCTGGCGAGTGATTTTCTGAACTCGATTACTCGATATGCTCTGTGACCCCTGTAGCCACCCATTTCAATGATACTGGCCATTTAGGTGCTCACGATGTCCAGGTCACAGCCATCCGATCATGTTCCTCGGATGATCGCAGTCGATTTGCTCTGGAGAATCGGTTGATTTCTTTGTATGGTACCTTGCGACCACGCGGGCTCAACATTACATTCTTATGCTTCTTAGTACTTTCTCTTCCCATGCTTTGTAATCTATATGGGTATATGTTGCATGTATTCATGTTATATTCCATTCTTATGCTTCTTAGTACTTTCTCTTCCCATGATTTGTAATCTATATGGGTATATGTTGCATGTATTCAAGTTATATATTTACTAGATGTTTCATTGTTTCTTTTCCTTTCTATTTCTAGTTTTTATGTGTGTTTTTGTGTTACGTTTATTTCGTTATTCGTTTTTATTCCAGATTTTCCTTAGATACGTTTGTATTTGGTCGTCCATTTGTGTTTCATTTTAATTTGTCACTCCTGTTTGTTCGTTTGCTTGATAAAGGCCTTGTTGGTCGAAAAGTTGCTGTATTTTGTCATTGTTTTTGTAATTTGTAAAACTACAGTACTTTGTAATTACGTGTTTTGTAAATATTTTGGGAACTTAAAGCTAAAGAAACATGCCAAATTATTATTGAACATTATCCGAACATTATTGAGGGAAAGACTTAAGGGTGTCGAGCAAGTGAAAGACCGCGATATAAGTGGAAGGGAAATAAGGGATGGACAAAATGCAGCATGTCAGATCAGTGCTTCATCAATGCAAGAAACAAGCGATGTTGGAGGTAAATTGTAACTAACCACCGATACGAAGGACGTCACTCAATGATGAACTGCAAGAGGTTAACAGGCGGCAGTATGTCAGAATGTACCATCAGGGCGAGGAGCAGAATTTGCTGGTAATCTATTGCAATCAATCTTCTATTTAAAGTTGGAACTAGCTGGTGACCTAGTTGTGATAAAGTAGCGAATCCTTTTTTCGTATGCATTATTTCTTACTTTGAGATATATACATTATCAGGTATTCGAGAAACGAATAGTTTAGTTTTAGTTTAGTCGTCGGATCACCATCACTGCACGTCGAACAAATTAGTCCATAAGTGCTCCGATTTCTCCCTCAGTATGTCCATCAGCGTGTGGCGACTAACGACACCAGTTCTTTGTTGGTTTACAATTCTTCTTTGTCTGCCAGCATAGCGTTCTTGTCGAGCTACACCACACTTAACTTTGAGTTCTTGCAGTCTGGTTAGTGTTGTGGATTCACCGCTATTACGTGAATCATGTACACGCCCTCTCTCCTTAAGGAATTTATAATATCAGCCTGGTTCATTGCTCGTCCGCTTTGGACAGCTACTAATAGCTACTATTTGCTCATCCCTATTTCACGTGCAAAACATTTTATTTGTTTTTCGACCCTATTTCATCCGAAAATGTAATACACGTATAGACAAAACGTGTTGTGTTTAAATAAATCCGCCAAGATGTAATAAGAATGGTTGAGCGGTCTTTGAAAGATAATTACAATATTCCCATTCTTTGAAGTCCTTTATCATGGCACATCTGTGTCCAATGATATCATTGTTAGTGATTACAATGCTCGCTTGTCCCAACCATGCTCTTGTTGATTGAATATGGCTTTACTTGTCCAATATTCTCATTGTTGCCTTGATACATTTTCTATTATTAAATGTAACGCATTTCTTATTTGATCTATCACATGCGTAGCACTCTGGATAATCTTATAGCTGCCCAGTCTCGCACAGACGATATCGGGAAAGTTGATTTAACGATTGATTGACCAATAGAACCATCATCCCTGCACTTCTGTGAATAACTATGAATGCTCAGATAGCTTTCTTACACAGGAAGATCTCATCGACAGTGCATGAACTCCATTGCTCCAGCGAGGGTCCCCGATGTAATTTAGAAAATTAAACATTTTGCAAGATTTTTTTTAACACTTTTAATGAAATTTGACCGGACAGCAGCTTTGCGGCCTACTTTTATTGATTTTCAGCCAAAAGTTGGTTTACGTACTCAACTTAAACATTGGATCTATTGTTGATTGTCCGTCCCCGATAGGACCAGAACACTATCTTACCTACACCGATATCAGAGATCTCTGGAAAAAACATCACAATCGCTCCACTATCTCACAATCGAGGATCTTACCACCAGGCCCCAGAGCCAGCCTCTCCACCTCATGTCCTAAAGTATGAAACCTGATGATTCGTGTTGCCCATCGTTTAAACGCACTTCACATTCCATCCACCACGTGCTCAGTCATACTCGTGCTGTCGTATTTTATTTAAATTTGATTAAATCGCAGTATAGATACATCATCAATTACTTGCACTCAACCAACAGGCTGTTGCTGAACATATGTGTTATGTCCCGACATCTACCATTGACTTCCACATTCATTTTTTCGGAGATGTGGGAGGAGGGACGTGAAAAATTTGAGTTAGTTTCCTGCGCGGTAATGGAGAAGACCAGACTCATAGAAAACTGTTTTATCAAAAAGTAATTTGCCAAGGTGATGCCACCCCCTCGTCATAAATGGACGCCTATGACCCCTATCCCCACTGTATCCATCTCCAACACAAATTGTTTGTTCTAGTAGGTTTCATTTTGTGTTGTCTTTTCTTTTCTTCTTTCTTTTGTCCTTCTCTGCTTTTTTTCCGCTAGGCGTAGCAGGTTTAACTGATGATCGGTTTCCGAGATAATGCACGCTCGATCGCTTGATATGGTGTGGTATTATGGAGTTTTAAGATGTCTGTAACTCCATCAACCCATCTTTTTCTTGGTCTGCCCTTTCCTCTTGATGATTCCATTTTCAGGTTTTACGCTCTTGCAACTGGTGTATTCGGGTTCATTCTGACCAAGTGGGCAAACCATTTGAGTCTCTGTTTTTCAATAAATCTAATAGCAGATGTTGTTCCGACTGTTCTTCTAATTTTCTCATTTCTCATTTTGTGTTGTCACAATGGAAATTAGTTAGTTAGTCTTTCCTCTTGGGCCTGTGGGCGGCGCATAGGGCAGAGGTCATAGCTCTCCATGCCTCGCGGTTCGTTGCTATCTGCTTTAGGTCTTTAATGTTTGCTAGACCCATCGTTGAGCCTTCTCTGGTGATGGTTCTACGCAGAGTCTCTCTTGGTCTTCCTCGTTTTCTTTTCCCTCTGGTGTCCATATGAGGGATTGGTAAGGAGTCTTCTCTCATCCATTCTAAGTGTGTGGCCGATGTAGTTCCAGCGGGGCTTTCTTATAAAATTTGATACATTTTCTTGCTTGGTCTCTTGTCTTATTTGTGTATTGGGTCTGAAATCTGACCATTTGAGGTTCAGTATTCTTCTAAGACATTTATTCTCAAAGTTATCTAATTTTCTTTCTAGAGCTTTTGTTGCTTTCCAACTCTCGCATCCATAAGTTAATACTGGAATCACACAAGAGTTAAAGATCTTTAATTTTAAGTGCTTGCTGAGTGAATTGGACTTCCATATGTTTGACAATTTGTTAAAAGGAAATTACCCATTTAATAAAATTCAATTAGTCAAGTGCAATGTCTGCCGGCGTAGGCGATCATGTCTCCTCACAATTCAGCCTCTCTAGTGCAGTTTATCGGTGCTGACACCGATCTCTTGTCGAACCACGATTTCAAACCATCCAACATATTCTCCCTCTGCCTTCCACGATCCCTCTGCCTTCCCTGTATTTTATTCATGCTCACCAAATGTTTCAAACATTCTCTGAGTACATGTATTTTGTTTCTGGTAAACATTAATTGTTTTGTTTTTTTTCTTTCCAGAAGCACTTGAACTGAAAGCTCTTCGGCTCGGTGTCATGGACATCGTAACCCTTCGGCTCGGTGCCACGAACACCGTAAATCTGGGGAACCTGTAGCTTTTCTGCCAATCCGCGGAGTTGAACCCGCACTTACAGAGGACTAGTCACTCGTAGTCCAACGCGCTACGAACACGCGGGCACATTAATTGTTTAATTCGTAGTATTTTGTTTCTGGTAAACATTAATTGTTGAATTCTTAGTATTTTGTTTCTGGTAAACATTAATTGTTGAATTCTTAGTATTTTGTTTCTGGTAAACATTAATTGTTGAATTCTTAGTATTTTGTTTCTGGTAATCATTAATTGTTTAATTCGTAATATTTTGTTTCTGGTAAACATTAATTGTTGAATTCTTAGTATGTTGATCAGGTTTCGTTGTGTGCAGACCTCAGCGTTTGTTGTTATTTTCTCGCTGTACATGGGGTTTCAACATTCTTCTGCAAAATCATAATTCTGTGGCTTTATGCCTTCTTATTGTTCACTGTCCACGTCTCGCTACCATACAGAAGTATTGGTTCAATATAGCACTGGAGAGTAACATGACTGTCACCATATCAGGGCACCGACAATGGATAGAGCTGACATTCTGAGCTCCTAGAGTGAGGCCGCAAAGAGGATTTTCATCATTTAAACCATAGATTCCCAAACTTTTCGGCACACCGCCCACTTTGCACGACATAAACTTTGTAACGCCCTCCCCATTATAACAGCTTGCCACGCCCTTACATATATATATATATATATATATATATATATATATATATATATATATATATATATATATATATATATATATATATATATATATATATATATATATGCTCTATTTTCACTTTGACATAGAAAATTAATATATATTTCTGTCATACATGGTCAGTTTTCAAACGATTATATACATGAAATAGAAAATTGATGAAAAATGGATCATGTCAAATGAGCGGCATAAGATGAATTAAAATTCAAAATTCAAATTTTAAATGATTATTCAATCGCAAAATCACGAAAAAACTCCTCCCAAGTATTTCTGAACCCACTATCGCCCCCCTGGAAGGCTTCAGCGCCCACTGGGGACGGTACCGCCCACTTTGGGAAAAGCTGATTTAAACCAATCCACGTCAAATGCTAGATTGCAAAATCCGCATTGAAGATTGGAGTGGGCAGAAAAGAACAGGACAACAGGTGTATTCGTAGACTCATCAATCAAAATCGAACTGGTACTGTCACTCGCTGGACGCTGTTGAAGATATTGCGAAGGAGATCGGAGCACATATGGACATGTCCGTAGTGCAACATAGATTTTCCAAACTGAAACCCTGGAGTACTCTTTTCTCCATTGTCGCTGGTAGTGAATTCACACACAGTAAGATTTTAATTTGCATAAAAGCTATTTTTGCTTGAGCTGTTCTACACCTTATCTCTGTTGTACATCTTCTAATTGATGTTATAAATGGTGCTAGATATATGAATCGATAGACTTGTTTCAGTATTGTATTCTGTGGATCAGACTGTAAGAGCTAAATGTTTGTTATTGGTGCTAAATAAACAATGGCAAATCTAATGGAGAAGCGTGGCAAGTGTTATATATATCAAGTGGATTCACGGAGCAATGCACTTTCATATCAAGTGGATTCATGCAGCAACGTACTTTCATAACAAGTAGATTCATGCAGCAACGCACTTTCATAACAAGTAGATTCATGCAGCAACGTACTTTCATAACAAGTAGATTCATGCAGCAACACACTTTCATAACAAGTGGATTCATGCAGCAACGCACTTTCCAAACATAAACCAAAACTTATATAAATATATATATATATAATTTTGAGGTGAAAGTCGTTTTTTGAGGAACTTGGTTCAGCCTTACAACTTATGACTATGGTAAATCCAGCAATTAAAAATACATTTAAATATAATATATAGTTTCAAGGTCTGTGGTTTCTTCTCTCTCTCTCACGATCGTTCTTAGGCCACTTTTATCATTCTATTGTGATATATAAGCAGCCATACATCAAGAACGGATGTACGTGCACAACTTTCAGTACATATTGGGGCTCAGGTGCTTATCCTTCGGCGGTGTGTTCGATTTCAATCAGCGTTTACTGGGTTCGCTCTCCGTTAGCCTTTGCTGTCCCCAGCCAAAACCCATAAGGCAGCAGGTTGCTATTTTCTTTCAGGGCAGCGACCCGTAGACGACCTGCCCTCCCAGGCTGATGAGCGTCATCTGTCCAGCTATACCCGTCATTTTGTGGACTGCTTGGTTTGCGTACCTTCCAGTTTTGTGTACGGTTTGCTCTGCTAGGCTTTGATTGCCCCAAATAAAACTACAAGGCAGCAGTAGGTGGTTTCTTTTAATGGAAACATCCTGTGTTCGACCACTTGATAATGTCAACAGTTTATTCTGTTGGGAAGAAAATCAAACAGACAACCTACATATGCGTGGTGACAGTCTCAGGCAAGCGACCATAATTCCTCTGCCGTATAGAACATATTTCTATAATGTTTCTCGTAGGAAGGGCGAAAAATGAAAATTATAGGAGCCTGTTAATGACTCGCAGAACTCACAAGTTAACCCCACCTCGCAGGTAGAACGGACAATTTTAATAGCCTGTTGATGACTCGCAGAACTCACAAGTTAACCCCACCTCGCAGGTAGAACGGACAATTTTAATAGCCTGTTGATGACTCGCAGAACTCACAAGTTAACCCCACCTCACAGGTAGAACGGACAATTTTAATAGCCTGTTGATGACTCGCAGAACTCACAAGTTAACCCCACCTCGCAGGTAGAACGGGCAATTTTAATAGCCTGTTGATGACTCGCAGAACTCACAAGTTAACCCCACCTCGCAGGTAGAACGGACAATTTTAATAGCCTGTTGATGACTCGCAGAACTCACAAGTTAACCCCACCTCGCAGGTAGAACGGACAATTTTAATAGCCTGTTGATGACTCGCAGAACTCACAAGTTAACCCCACCTCGCAGGTAGAACGGACAATTTTAATAGCCTGTTGATGACTCGCAGAACTCACAAGTTAACCCCACCTCGCAGGTAGAACGGACAATTTTAATAGCCTGTTGATGACTCGCAGAACTCACAAGTTAACCCCACCTCGCAGGTAGAACGGACAATTTTAATAGCCTGTTGATGACTCGCAGAACTCACAAGTTAACCCCACCTCGCAGGTAGAACGGACAATTTTAATAGCCTGTTGATGACTCGCAGAACTCACAAGTTAACCCCACCTCGCAGGTAGAACGGACAATTTTAATAGCCTGTTGATGACTCGCAGAACTCACAAGTTAACCCCACCTCGCAGGTAGAACGGACAATTTTAATAGCCTGTTGATGACTCGCAGAACTCACAAGTTAACCCCACCTCGCAGGTAGAACGGACAATTTTAATAGCCTGTTGATGACTCGCAGAACTCACAAGTTAACCCCACCTCACAGGTAGAACGGACAATTTTAATAGCCTGTTGATGACTCGCAGAACTCACAAGTTAACCCCACCTCGCAGGTAGAACGGGCAATTTTAATAGCCTGTTGATGACTCGCAGAACTCACAAGTTAACCCCACCTCGCAGGTAGAACGGACAATTTTAATAGCCTGTTGATGACTCGCAGAACTCACAAGTTAACCCCACCTCGCAGGTAGAACGGACAATTTTAATAGCCTGTTGATGACTCGCAGAACTCACAAGTTAACCCCACCTCGCAGGTAGAACGGACAATTTTAATAGCCTGTTGATGACTCGCAGAACTCACAAGTTAACCCCACCTCGCAGGTAGAACGGACAATTTTAATAGCCTGTTGATGACTCGCAGAACTCACAAGTTAACCCCACCTCGCAGGTAGAACGGACAATTTTGAACGCGAGGTCCAAGGCGAACGGAGATCTCGTTCGACGGACTTCTCTAGACCAGCCTCAACTCAAAGAGGCGAACCCGAATAAAAAGCATGCAGAAATCGGATGTTCTGGTCTACAGATCTGTAGACGTCTGATTCAACAAATTCTAACTCTAAGGCGCAAATCACATTTAAAAAAGCACAAAGAGTGGTTTAACAAGATGTTGATGTAGAACGAAGAAGAAGGAGAAGATATTGACTATTTCTGGTGGTAACAACGACAGCTGGGTTGTTAGTGTGAAACTTGACAGCTGAAACGTTCGCTAGAAGCTAGTGAATTTGTATTGATGTATAACATGTGTTACGATCAGTTGTATTCTATAGAAAACAATGGCCATACACTTCAGTCATCAAGGATTAGTATACTTTTGTGATGAAGTATATGAAATATATCAGTGGCGGCTCGTGATTATTTTTGTTGGTGGGGCCAGACGAAATATTTATAAAAATCATGGTTTTGGGTCATTTTATATTTTAGTAGTTACTATTTTTTATATATTCTGGGAAGTTAATCGCCCTCTCCATCAATATACGTCTGTGTACGACAATGCACGTTTAGAAAAGTTGACGAGTTGGTACCTACATATTCTAGTAAAAGGTATATGAACAAATAATTATGAGCAGAAAATTTATGAAATAATTAATACATGTTACATGTTATTTTTGGAAGGGCCTGGCCCACTGGCCCTTAATGACGAGCCGCCGCTGAAATATATGATTAGTATACCTGTATGAAGTATAGTGAGACATGATTAGTATACCTGTATGAAGTATAGTGAGACATGATTAGTATACTTCTGTGATGTATGAAGTATAGTGAGACATGATTAGTATACTTCTGTGATGTATGAAGTATAGTGAGACATGATTAGTATACTTCTGTGATGTATGAAGTATAGTGAGACATGATTAGTATACTTCTGTGATGTATGAAGTATAGTGAGACATGATTAGTATACTTCTGTGATGTATGAAGTATAGTGAGACATGATTAGTATACTTCTGTGATGTATGAAGTATAGTGAGACATGATTAGTATACTTCTGTGATGTATGAAGAGTCTAAGAACCAAGAACTGACTTCATTGCACCGGGTTTTCCCATGTGGCTCCGTCCCTGATGATGGAACGTGCTGGAAGAGATAGGTAAATAAAGGATGACTTTGATAGAAGTTTCTTCTTCGATCGCTCCTCATCGACCACTTGTCAACCACTCTGTGTAATTTGTATGTGATCTGAGCCTAAGAGCGATTGTACGTTGTTCCAGTTATGCGCTCACAAGTAGACCAGCACATCCAATTTCTGCGATGCTTTTTATTTACTAGGGTATCTTACCTAGGTTCCACATCAGTCGCTTACTACGACATGCCTTGCAGGTTTCAGGAGTACTATTCTTTGCTTCCCTTGCAGGTTACTGCACCACATGGGCGGATTCAGAGGTGTGAACAGCGAGATGAATTCAGTTGTCAACAGAAGGTCCTTGCGGGTGCCCAACACTTTCTCTTTCAGATTAGTCTCACAAGGCCATATTTGAGACCTCAAATCATTGAGGAAGTGGCAGGTTTGAAGTATGTGTTCAGAAGTATCCATGGAAGGAGGCATACCGGCAAAGAGAAGAAGAGGAAGACAACGGAGAAGATGGATTAAGGATGTATCTGATGATGTGAACATTACGGCTGCAGAGGCAGGACATCGGGCCTATGAGAGAGAGAAATTCCTAAGAACTGTTGGGGTGGCAAAGTTCTGCTTAGGACAAGCTATTTAATGATGATAATGTTCAGAAGTATGTGGGCTTCTTCTCTTCTTCTTCTTCTTTGCGTTCGTTCTTTACGACCAATTTTAATCACTCTTTGTGATATATTTGATCTTTGCCAAGAACGTGTATACGTTGCACATTGGTTTGGTAGGCCCCTAAACACATAGACTTCTACACGTTTAGGACACATGCATCCGATTTCAGCCAAACCTCCTTAATCGCCTCTTACGACATGCGTGGCAGGTAACAGTGGTTCTATTCTTTACATCCCAAATTTGGGCCTCGGTAACCACTCGGGCAAGTATGTGGGCTAATTTGACATATATGTTGTTCAGTTTGGACAGCTTTCCATTTATGGAGATGTTTGTAATCTGCAGTGTCCTGTGCAGAGCCTAAATATGGCGGTGTATTGGTTTCTATCTAAGTTTAAGATGGTGTCTTGCGGGTACTCGTTACCTGTTCTATGACTCCACGCACATTTGTATTTCCATTTGAAAAGTGTCTTTGATAAGCACATATATCTAATAACTACATGTGAAATGCGTTACCTACGAAAAGTTACAAACAACCCAAGAAAAATCACCAACATCAGTATAAAAAAGAGAGTTGGGACAGGTTTGAGTGCTCTCGATCTCACCTCTTCTCTTCAACATATAAATAGACAGAATAGAAAAAGAGGCACAGTGAAGAAAAGACCTTATTGAAATAGACAATGATCACTACGATCAATTAAATATCCAAAATCAATTAATTATTTTTTGCAGACGACCAAAGTCGAATCTACAAAGATGAAGATCAGCTACAACATCATATGAATTCATTGCTATAGCATGTAGAAAGTACAACATGAAAATCAACACACAAAAGACCGAGACCATGAAAATCAGCAGAACACAAAGCCAAGCAAATATACAAATAGATAACACCAGAGTAAAGCAAGTTTCTGAATTCAAATATTTAGGCAGCATTTTCACAGAGGACGGAAAACTAGATAGAGAAATAGAGACAAGGTGTCAAAAGTAAATGCAGTGACCTACCAGCTGGCACTATTACTACAACGCCCAAAGATCAAGATGGAAGTGAAAATACAGATGATAAAAGTATTTTCCTACCAACACTTTGTTACCAGTGCCAAACTTGGTCTCTTACAGCAACACATCACAGAAAACTCACCCTGTGTGAAATGAAATGCTTGAGGAAGGCAGTGGGAGTCACCAGGAAAGACAGACTACGAAATGAGGACATCAGAAGCAGAGTGGGCATAACTTCATGCACCGAATACATCGAAAGACAACAAATGCAGTGGTTTTGACATTTAATGAGAATGAAATACAACCAACCACCAATAACAGCATACAATAAAAAGAGATCGGGTACTAGAGCTAGGACGACCAAGAAAAGATGGATAGACAATATAAAGACCACACTACATAAACACGGATATAACACAAGGGCGACTCATCTGACCAGTGGCGTCTCGTGATAATTTTTGCTGGTGGGGCCAGACAAAAATGTTGGAAATAATCATGGTTTTGGGTTATGTTATATTTACTATTATTTGTCTATTGCGGAAGTTATTCCCTTTATTAGAACGTACATTGTCGTACACAGATTTATATTGATGGATCGGGCGAATACCGTAAACTATTAGATGACTAGTTAATTATTTCTATTATTCTTACATGTTATTCGGCATGTATGCAACAAGACGAATCTTTAGCGCAATAAAACAGCTTTTAACGAATCGCAGACTTGGTCGCGTAAAACTTTTTTACGGAATGAATGAAAATCACAAATTTGTCAGCGCTAAATAACCAGTCGAGAAAAAGGCCAGAGGTTGCTATCTTAACATGTGTTCTAAATAAACTGCATTTCTACTCTTCCTTCTTCTTATTCTTTGCGTTCGTTCTTTACGACCAATTTTAATCACTCTTTGTGATATGTTTGATCTTTGTCAAGAACGTGTATACGTTGCACATTGGTTTGGTAGGCCCCTAAACGCATAGACTTCTACACATTTAGGACATGTGCATCCGATTTCAGCCAATACTCTTCCTTAAAAATGAGTGCACTGGAAATGTGTGAAGTATACTAATTAGGGAGGAAAGGATACGAATTTCAGACTGTGTGATATTTTAGCGCTATATATTCAACTTTTCAGGTTCCCTAAAGCTTAGTTTTCAGGTCAACTGGGTGTGGCCACATGTTGTTTCTCAGCTCACCCAGGAGAGGACAGTCTTGCAGGATATGCTTCGGTGTCTGTTCCGTCTGCTGACACTGGCAGAGAGCTGTGTGACTTATTCCTGGTCTATATGTGTTTGTTGAGTCTGCAGTGTCTGGTGCGTAGTCTAAATATAATGAACTGGTCTGTTCGTCTTAGGTCTTTGATCCAATTTTCAAAGCTATCCAGTATCACGTTAAAAGTAATAATTCTGAACAAATAATTTATACAATAATAAATACACGTTACACATTTTTGGTGGGGCCCGGCCCTACTAGCCCTTAATGACGAGCTGCCACTGCATCTGACCCTAGAACGAATTAAAGCTCCCACCCCTACGCTGAACGACAAGAGTCGACACTCAATTCCATCTTCCACCTGGGAAAAGACAATAGACAATCTTCAAACGCTTCATAACGAGCACTTGTTAGGTCACTTTTTGTGATTTGTATGTGATCTGAGCCTAAGAGTGATTGTACGTTGGTCCAGTTATGCGCATACAAGTAGGCCAGCACATCCGATTTCTGCGACGCTTTTTATTTACTAGGTAGCTTCCTAGTTCCATATCTTATTCGTCGCTTACGACATGCCTTGTAGGTAGCAGTGTTACTATCATTTGCTCCCATTGAGAGCCACGAAAATACACTGACGAATAATCTTTCAACGCTTGCTGTACTGATTTTGTTTCGGCAAAAATCACGATTTCATTTTTTGGGTTATATTTTGATATGGTTGAATTTACTGCTGCAACTTCTGCTCGACACTTAGCAGAATTCTCCAAATAGATTATATATATATATATATATATGTAGCGCTACTCAATTTGCACACATGATGCCAATTTCACATTCAGTCATTAAAGTGGTTTTGAAAGCAGAGCAGTGTAAGCATACATATAGCTACGATATGAGGGTAGATATCTATAGTTTACACAGTGAATCGATACAGTTATGACAAACATACATGAGAATAGCACAAATATAAGTGAAAAGAGATATTACATTGAGAGTGGGTGTTACTGGAAATGGATATATATATATATATATATATATATATATATATATATATATATATATATATAACCGCCCGAGTGGTTACCGGGGCCCAAATTTGGGGTGTAAAGAATAGAACCACTGTTACCTGCCATGCATGTCGTAAGAGGCGACTAAGGAGGTTTGGATGAAATCGGATGCATGTGTCCGCTAGGGAATGCTAACCGGAAACAAATGCTTGCAGAAAACGGATGCACCAGGCCGTAAGGCGCATAACATGGTGCAACGACCCCTCACAATGTGGTATGGGATAACGAATTCTACGGTCGCCAATCTGCCTCAGAGATTTAGCCACGCAGTAAGAATGTAAGACCTACCATGATGAGGGTGGCCAAAACTGCGGGAAGATGTTGGCACAAATGGGGAAGCAGAATCATAGGAATTATATCCTACAGAACTGCCACTAGTATGCGGACTTGAGAAGAAAGAGGTGGGCCACTTACACTAGCGTCCAAGACAAACTGTATGGTGTGGCTGATAATCTGAGGCAGACGACTGCCTTTATTAGAGAATCCGAAATCCCAATCTAGTGAGAACGCAGAAGAAGAAGAATATATATGTAACAGTGGCGGCTCGTCATTAAGGGCTAGTAGGGCCGGACCCCACCAAAAATAATGTGTAACGTGTATTTATTGTTTTATAAATTAAAATATAACGTAACCGAAAACCATGATTTTCCCGAACATTTGTGTCTGGCCCACCAACAAAAATGAGCACGAGCCGCCACTGATATATATATATATATGTGTGTGTGTGTATGTATGTATGTGTGTGTGTGTGTGTCTGTAGCAATTTGAGGTCAAAATACATTTGTTTCTGTTTTGCGCTATCATTTTTCACGTCTTTTCATAGGTCTTAAATTCTTTTGAATTATAACTATATTTCCCACACATTTAGAACACATTGTAACAACTGGTAGAATCGAGACAAAGGAAGACAGAGAGAGAGAAATTGTTGGATAACCTGACTTCATGGCACGGAAGAGCGTCAATTTGAGATGATAACAAATACCAGAGACAGAGATTTGTGGAGATCCATGATGATGATGATGATATTTCCGACTTCACTCAAGCTCATTTTGTTATTTTTACTCTTATTTTGATATCATTCTCTGTTCTTTCATCTCTTTCTATGTTTCCGTTTGACAAGTTTTCTTTGTGTGCAGGTCTGTTTTAAAACCTCATCATTTGTTTTCGTCGCTGTCCATGTGATTTTCAGCATTCTTCTGTAAAACCACATCCTCCTGGCTTTAAGCGATATATATTGCCAGCGTGCCCAGCGTGTTCGTTGGACTACGGGTGACTAGTCCTCTGTAAGTGCGGGTTCAACTCCGCGGACTGGCAGAAAAGCTACAGGTTTCCCAGATTTACGGTGTTTGTGGCACCGAGCCGAAGGGTTACGATGTCCATGACACAAGCCGACGAGCTTTCAGCTCAAGTACTTCTGGATCGAAAAAAAGCGATCTTATTGATTGCTTGTTCATTGTCCATGATTCGCTGCAATTCATAAGTATTGATTAGTGTCATTGATGGTGAATTCGCGTATAGTTTTTCATTTTTATAAAAGCTGCTTTCGCTTGAGCTATTCTACTCCTAATCTCTGTTTTGCGTCTTCCATTTGGTGTTATGAATGTTCCCAGTTACTTGAATCGATGGACTTGTTTCAGTGTTGTATTGTTTATTATGATGTTTTCTGTTTCTTAATGTTTCTTGTTTCTATTAATAGATGAGACTGTAGTAAAACTATTCGTTTAGCAAAACACATAATCACAAAGTACTGTAGTTTTACAAATTACAAAAACAATGACAAAATACAGCAACGTTTCGACCAACAAGGCCTTTATCAAGCAAAGGAACAACAGGAGTGACAAATTTTAAAAAACATATGGAAGACTACATACAAACGTTTCTAATGAAAATCTGGGAATAAAAACGAATAACGAAATAAATGTAACACAAAAACAAACATAAAAACTAGAAATAGAAAGGAAGAGAAACAATGAAAAATCTAGTAAATATATAACTTGAATACATGCAACATATGCCCATATAGATTACAAGGCATGGGAAGAGAAAGTACTAAGAAGCATAGGAATGTAATACGCTGAGCCTCGTCTTACTCCTAATTGTATCTCCTGATATATTCCATTCGGAGTGTCTAGTCTTACAGTTACGTTTTGTTGCTATAAAAAAAGTACATATTTTTGATCAGTCTCAGATCTTTCCATCAATATTTATACTTTCTATCAGTGGCGGCTTGTGATCCTTTTTGTTTGTGGGGCCAGGCACAAATGTTCAGGAAAATCATAGTTTTGGATTAGGTTATGTTTTAATTTATTAAATAATAAATATACGTTACACATTATTTTTTATGGGGCCTGGCCCCACTGGCCCTTAATGACGAGCCGCCACTGCTTTCTATCATGCTAATTAATTCTATATGTTTCACTTGATCAAAAGCTTTTGAGTAGTCTATGAAACATAGGTATAAGTCCAACTTCATTAATATCGATCTTTTCATTATTGTTCTTATGTAAAAAAAAATTCTTTTGTCGTCACACTGTTACGAGTTGTTGTCCAGTAAAGTGGTTTTCTGTTTTTGTCTTGCGCTGCTCTAGCGGCTTGGGTGATAGTTATTTTTGCTTTTTGACAGGATTCTTCTATGCATTCTGTCCATCATTTTCGTGGTCTGCATCTCGCCTTATTTCCTGGTGTTCTTTTGTAGACTATCTATATATAGAAGTTTGGTTGCATACTTATTAAGTGACCAAACCATTTCATTCTTTGTTTCTCAATGTAATTAAAGCAAGGTTCTGTCCCAACTTTCTTTCGCTGATGACTCTGCCTTTTCTGGTTATTATGTATATAGTTACAACTATTTAAAAATAACTGTAGCGCAACGTCACTAATCGCCATGATCACTACCAGTGCTGTCAACGTTGCAAAGTACATATGTATATATGTTTTATTGCCACATTTCCATATATAACTCTTCTATCTTTGAAATAGTATCGAATTTTTAACCGGAAGCTAACAGCGCTTGTCTCGTGGACCAATGAAAGACGGACAACACAATTAGCTCCACCTGATTGGTGAGCTACCGTCTGACTTCCATTCTTGTTGCAGTAGAAGACGTCAGTAGCCGGTCTAGTTTCAGATGATCAACATGAAAACTACAATTCTTTTCCTGTTTGCCGCTTTTTGTTCTGCTGTACTGGCAGCAGACGATGTTCTTGTTTTAACAGACGGAAATTTTGCAGCAGAAGTTTCGAAACATTCCGTTATTTTAATTGAATTTTATGCTCCATGGTAAGTTTGAAAGTATTCTAAAATTTGTAGCATGCTGAACTTTTTTTGATGTGATGATGATTGACGGTTGTCACTCATTTTATTATACATAATAAATTAATACATATTGACCGTATGTATGACGATTTTACATTTTATTAATATAACTAATCTCTCATGTAGCTTGTTACGACGTAATTTTTGTTTGTTTTTAATTCTGTCGTCTGGAGGTACCAGGAGAAAGACGGCTATATATAGTTATAGTTATTACACTTTACACTGCACAGTTACTTACTTCAGAGTTACAGTAAAATAGCGTTATGCTGAGAAACCCGCAAGCAGATTAATACAATACATCCTGTTTTTGTTTTGTATCTGAAACGTACCGCGAACAGTAGCATTTTGATGGCATTTTCTGTTAATGCTATGTAATCCATCAGCTACAAATGCGATAAATAAACGAAGTGTCAGACGTCTTTCACTTCGCTTTTAAATATTATGAAGCTAATAATGGATTTCCCTTTGCTGTACGCAGTACTGGCTGTATAGTGTAGTATATACTTAATATACTATAACTATCGACGTCACTATCGACCTATAGTTATATTTATATGTTATTATTCAATAGCTGTAGTATTGCATTTTTTATTGATTCAAGTCTACTATTCTACAGTGGTCAATTTACACAATTAAATTTCTTGTATTTACATATTTGAACTGTACAGATAATGCACAAATGATATGTAACATCATGATCATATCACGATTATCAAGAACATACTATGCTACTATAGATAGTATATCGAACATCAGACTGCATGATGAGATGGTGACCAAGTCTTGAAGTACATATGCCTCATAAGTTACAAGTAGTAGAAGAAAAGATGTATAGATTATACTTCTATCTTATCAGTTACTAATCTTAAGATGTGTTGGTAAATGTTCTCAATTTTTCCATGACCTGACCTATGCAATTAACAAAGTGTGTCTAAAATGGTCTTGGTCAGTGACCACCAATGACATCTTATGGAGTATGTAGTTAATATTATAATATAAGTTGGTAGTGTTTCCATGAAAGGATAAACATTACTGTTTAAAATGACTACATTGATAACTTCTCACCACTTTCACTTCGTTTTATGTCTATATGTTATTCATGATATACAGATTTTCTTATGTTCTGTTTTGTCATGTAGGGTGAAAATATTTGCAGGATTGTGTTTTTATCAGTACAAAATTTAAAAAGTAAAAAAAATTTTTATTGTTTCCAAACCTTCTGTCATGAAAATAATTGTGTAAGCGGATCAGTACAGAAATATTTTGTTGAAATCAGATGTGCTAGGTTGAAAGACACAGATGCTCAATTTTTGCTATAAAGATAACACAATATACGTACACTGAGATTGCAAAAATGTATCAGTATGGTGGTTACACTATTAGAGCGACCAAAGAAAGAAGTAACACAACTCTGATTTGAAACTCTAATAGGGATTACGTTGTATTAACATATTTCATAAAAAAATATCCACTAACAATAGTTCCATGCCTGCACTGAAAAGTGGAGTATGATTGGACCCGATTGATTTGTATATATATATATATATATATATATATATATATGAGATAATTGGTAAAACCAGTTAGACTTGCATGAAGGCGTCACTCCCTCCATCAAGCAAAGGTACAGTTGTTTGCCGTAACTCTTTCCACGTGCAGTCATTTCCTCAATTTTTAAACAGTTAATTCAAGGGAGGTTTAAAAAAATGTAACTGCTCGTCAATAAATAAACTTATAAATATATCTTATTATATACTAAATTATAGAAAATTGGACAGCCCAATAGAATAACAAGGTTAAAAAATAGTAGAAGTAAAATTAGAGACTTCTTATAAGGGAAGCAACTCTATGTCGCAGTGTGCGGCTAATGGCGTGCAACAGACTTCCGCTGTGGCACAGTGTGCGGTGAAAAGCTTGGAAAGAGTTAAAAAGCAATATCAAGAGACCTCTGCACCATAAGGTTAAAGTAAATCAACAATAGATTGTAGACACAGTATAAGAATGCTTCAAATTGCAGAGTTCAAAGTTAACTTTGTATTTCATATTTTTGGAACTGCTGAGCTTCTTCTTTGTTGGTTTAAGTAGTATATAGTTTCTTTTCTATAATCTGTGCCGCTCTCCTGGTTGTTTTATGAAAATAGGTTTGGTGAGATTGCAAGTTAACTTTCTAAGTGTTCAGTTTGAACAGGGGCTACAAGTTTTTATCATCCATCTCCAATAGGATTAGAGGCTCTTTTCTCAACTACCCTGAGATCAGTGATCACAAAAAACTAGTCAGATCATTTCACTTGGATCACAGAGTGTTTGGAACTACTGAGCTATTTTCTATTTAATTCTTGTTTTGTCAGGAGGTAGAGAACATTTAATATATGTAAACTTGTTTTCTAGGTGTGGGCATTGCAAGCGATTGGCTCCTGAGTATGAAAAGGCAGCAACAACTCTCAAAAATGCTGATCCTGCTGTGCCTCTGGCTAAGGTCTGTTAATTGATTGTTTATTTTATATTGGTGGAATGAACGACATAAGATTATGTACAGTTTATTGTCAGTAACAGTGTATCCATAATTTAGTTATAACAGTTCCAGAGTATTATCTTGAAAATCTTTTGACATTTAGATAACATCAAACCTCTGGGGTATTTTTGCTCAAAAATTTATTTTAAATGTTTTGACATATTTTTGTAAACTAATCTTTTTCTACTCTTCTAAGTCATAATCTCTTAAAATTGTTCCACAAATTCTACATTAATATGAAAACAACGCAAACAATTTCTTGATCCACATACCCTGAATCCCCCTTAATACTAAATACTACAGAATACTGTAATAAAAGTGATAAATTCTAAAGGGGACGGATTTGCTTCATTGTGCCAGGTTTCCCCATATAGCTCCGTCCCTGTCTGCAGAAATGACTTGCTGAGAGTGTTGCATAAAGCACACACTCTGTAGTTCCAGAGATGAAGTATTCCTGTGTAATGCAGTCTGTCCGCAAGAAAGCTGCAGCTTCATATTTCTTAAGGAGCTATAATAGCTCTTAGATATAATCCAGAGATTATTAATTCTTCATTGTTTATGACTGCCAATGCTTTTGTTGTGAAATGGTATTGGTACAAATCTGTTAGGTTGACTGCACAGTTGAGACGAGTACTTGCACAAAATATGGTGTCAGTGGCTACCCAACTCTGAAGATTTTCAAAAATGGAGAGTTCTCCAAAGAGTATGATGGACCAAGAGAAGCCGGTAAGATGTTAGTATTATGTGTACTTGCTACTATTAACATTGCTAAGTGTATTTAAGATCAAGGGCCATCTCCTCATAGAATGTTAACAATTTCTGCATCTTATTCAGATCAGGCCGAGAGCTATCTTCACATGTAATGTTTATTAAATGGACCAATAATTTCTGATGAGATTTGAGCCATCACCACATGTAATGTTTGCTGTTATGGCTCTCCAACAATTTCTGTCTATTGCAATGACAGTATTTACAAATTGTCTTTCTGCGAAGAATGTTATGCACAGACAGCAAAGAAATAGAAAGATGATAAAAATATATAACTTCCAGTAAATATAAATTAAAATCAAAAGAAATGTTAGTTCAAAGCACACATAATGGAGGACAGAGACCCTTTTTGTAGCAGAACATTTTGATTTATGTAAACTAATGAGCTGGACAGAAAGGTGCAGATGTCACAGTCTTGCTGGAATCTGCCTATTTTGTTGGGGATAGGTCAACAAAGAAGAGGTTTTTACTGAATTATCTTTCTGAGTTTGTGATCAAGAGAGAAGTGTCTGCTTTGAAATTGTTGAATTGTTGTGTCTAAATGGTCTTCTTCTTTGAACACTCCATATCAACCACTTGTTAATCACTCTATGTGATTTGTATGTGATCCGAGCCTAAGAGCGATTGTACATTGTGTCAGTTATGAGCCTACAATTAGGCGAGCACTTCTGATTTCCTCGACGCTTTTTATTTACTGTGGTAGCTTCACTAGGCCCATACCTCAGTCGCCTCTTGTGAAATGCCTTGTTGGTTGCAGGGTTACTATTCTTCCGGACCGGATATGAAACCCACAACCTTCAGAATGCAAGGCAGATACATCTTAACGACATCGCCATAGAAAACCTGCATGTTGTATCTATTTTATTGGAATTGCTAGATACTTTAAATATCAGGATTAACAAATATCAAAATGGTAGACATCTTAATGTTTTCTTTGTTTTAAAAATAGATGGTATTGTGAAAACACTCACCAGGGAAGCAGGTCCTGTATCAAAAAAGCTGGTGACAGTAGAAGAAGCGCTCAACTTTATCAGCAAAGATTCAGTTGGTGTTATTGGTAAGCTGTTTATTCATATATTTAAAAAAAAATCTGTCTGCTGTCATTAGAAATTTGTGAAAAAATAAAGGTAATACTGATGTGGTGATCCACATATTATTCTGGATCAGAAACTCTTAATATAGGGCACCTGTCAAACATGTATTTGTCCCTATTAAAAACAATGTTTGGTTAGAATTATAAATACATAGTAATCGTCCTCTTTTGGTACTCGGTTCCAAGTCTGGTGTAGAGGTACTCTAATTATGCTGCCCCAATGTCATTTCCATTATCTTTTTGCTTGAGTTAGGCAGTGTGAAGACTGATGCTAAAGTTAAATGATTATTTCCATGTAATTGATCTTGTCTTCATTGGCTCCTAGTTGTTCTCATTCATGCTGACAATAACAATACAAATGCTATCCACAACAATTTTATCTTAGTCTCATGTTCCTCTATGCGTATGCAAAGGTGCTTTTGGATGTCCCTTCCTCTCATCCACTTGGATCTCAGTATCTTATGTAACAGACCATCATATCCCAAGCTAGGACAATATATTCATTACATTTCGAATATATTGATTGTTAGCCTACAAATCTGAAATATACCTTTACTAAGTCTAAACTATACAATCTGAAATGTACTTTTACTAAGTCTGAAATATACTTTTACTGAGGCATTTATTTAAAATTTCAATTAATTTTTCTTGCAACTTTTTTCCAGGTTTCTTTGATAGTGAAGATAATTCTGAGGCCAAGTCTTTCCTAAAAGTTGCAGATCAGCTGTCTAACCTACGATTTGCCCATACTACTAATGATGAAGTTAAGAAGGAATTCAAACAAACTAAACAGTAAGTTGCATTAGTTATTCTTCTGCAATCAGTTCCCATGTTCTGAAGTTTAGATTGATGAGTTTTCTTTCATAAATCCAGTGATGATCCACAGTGGCAGCTCCATTCTGTGTAAGATATAAAAGCATAGTTATTAATTGTATCATTGGTACATGTTTTATTTCTGAGTATGCAAACATTTTAGAGTTAACAAGTTTCACATTGGGTGAGTTTTCCAGTCCATGATTGTGCACATTCCGATACTCTGTGCAATGCATCTAAGATCCTTCTTTGCTTTTTTAGTAATGTTGTGGTATCCAGTGACCAAGACTTGATTGAGATGAGAAAATATTTGTACATCAGTGTGCACAACATAGGCAGCACTTATTGGAAGACTTGCTCTGCCAGAGGTTTCTGTAGTGTCACTCATAGTTTAGAGCAGCGCTGCTGCCAATTTTGTTTTGAAAATCCTTTTTATAGTTTAAAAAAATCTAAACGTCAGTTACACTTTATTAATCTTAGACCTAGGATTCACTGGCAAATACACAATTTGGTCACTTTAGTTCTACCTCAATGACACCAATATTTTTTAAAATCAGGAAACTCATCAAAAAGCATACTTCTAGACTATTCTTCTTATGATACTCTTCTCATGACATTTTATATCTCTTTGGATGTGGATATGTTTAACTTTAATTGCAAGTAACACATGTTGCTGATAATTTGTTGTTTCCATTTTTCAACCATTAAAATGTTGTTTCTCATCAGTTTTGTGCTTTTGTAAATATAGTGACCTAGCTTGTAAAGATTGGCATTTTTTGTTCAGACTTCGTAATGTGCGAGGGCAGAATTTTGCTAATTTGTTTGGATTAGCTTACATACCATGCAATTGCAACAACTAATGTGAAACTTTGTATGATTTCTATGTATATATCAAGAGACCATTTTGATCTTTTTTTTTCCACAATAAACCTTTTTAAACTGCTTAAAAAATGGTTACCTGGTAAAAAGAATAGCCACAGAATTTCTATAATTTTTTTCATATCACTTACTCAGAATATCAGAGCACTGTGTGGTGCCGGGGGAAGCAAAGAATAGTACCACTGCAACATACAATGCATATCGTAAGAGGTGACTGATGTAGGACCTAGGGATGCTACCTTAGTAAATAAAAAGCAGCGCAGAAATTGAATGTGCTGGCCTACTTGAAGGCGCATAACTGGCACAACATACAATTGCTTTTAGGCTCAGATCACATACACATCACACAGAGTGGTTAACAAATGGTAGTTGTGGAGCGTTTCAAGAAAAAGTGTGTGTGAAACCTGTTAAAATTTACCAAAGTGGTATTCGTTGATTACTTTTAATCCACTTACAATACTCACTGATCACAAGAGCCATGGTAATAGAAATAGCAAGCACTGGATCCAATAATTGAACTATTTGAAGATAAGTTTGACTTGGTTGCATGTATTTCTAATTTTTTAGATTTCATCTGTTTGAAGTGTCTGATGAGCTTTAGATCTGTCTAGAGAATTATGTTGGTTCCATAATCAATAGCCAAGGCAAAATGAATATTGTTATCAGAGGACTATTATCATAGCACTCCGGACACGTCCATAGGTTCTCCAATCTCCGTCTCAACAAATCCAGCAGTATCCAGTGGCCAAACACACCGGTTCGAAGTCAAATAATCAATCTCTTAGCATATTTGGTATGTCCTTCTTTTCGGGCTGTACCAATATTGATACCCTATTTTATAATGCATCAGTTCAACTTGGTTCTTTTGTCGTCACACTGCTACTGGGTTGTTGCCCAGTGTCATGGTTTTCTGTTTTTGTCTTGCGCTGTTCTGGTGGCTTGGGTGATTATTTTTGCTCTTTTACAGGATTCTGCTATGCCATCTAACCATCTTTTTTGTGGTCTCCCTCTCACCTTCTTCCCGATGTTCTGTTACAGAAGACTGTATACTGTGGAGTTTGGATGCATTCTTATTAAGTGGCCAAACCACTTCTTTCTTTGTTTCTCAATGTAATTCAAGCAAGGTTCTGTACCAACTTTCTTATGCTGATGTTGGTGTCTTTTCTGGTGTTGTTGGTAACTTTTCGATGCAGCGATTTCACAACTTGGTTGATATATAATTGTATCTATTTCATATTATTTCAGAGGTGTTGTATTGAACAGACCCAAAATACTTCACAGCAAGTTTGAGAAACCACAAGCTTACACCACAGAAACAGGCAACAAGTTGAAAGAATTTTTGGAAACTGAGGCGTAAGAAATATTTCAGCTTTTAAATTTCTAATTATTAAATGAAAGCAGAGTATAGTCCGGAGTATCTGCTGGAGTTTTTGGTTGAATGGGGCTAAGCACAAAACTTGTGTCCTGTTATGTCAGTTGTAAAGTTTATAGACATCCATAACCACTGTTGCGAGTTTTCTAGTATTGTTTATCATTCATTTTTAGTCTAATCAATAGAAAATGTTGGGACATACTCACTATCAGCCATACAAGTCCTCGAGGCTAAATTCGCTGACGGCATGGTAGAAAAATCTAGAAAAAGAACTTGCTTGACTATCAAAAAAAAGAAAGAAATTCACCTGCATTGAATTTCATCTGACTGGATTTGCAAGCAATGAGAGTGCTGATGTATTGGCTAAGAATAATAGTACTAAAGAACAAATCTACCAACCAGTCTTTAAGGGGGTCAAAACTCTCATAAAGAGAAAATGTTTCAGTAAACTAGAAGACAAACACTGTATATGATTACCAAAAACACTTCCTCAAAGACTTTTAAGCTGAACAGACACTTCTATGTACTTAACACTGCAGACTCAACAGACACAGTGACTAGGAATAAGTCAAACAACTCTCTGCCAGTGTTAGCACCCGGACATGTCTTGCAAGACTGTCTTCTCCTGAGTGAGCTGAGAAACAACATGTGGTCACACACAGTCGACCGGAAAACTTAAGTTTTTTGGGAAACCTGTAGTTGACCGTCCAGTTTGTGGTCCACAGTGGATTAAGCGCATGACCAGACATAACTGAAGAAGAAGCAGAGTTGCATTGTGCTACAGTTGCTCATGTGGAGATTTCTTAGTCCAAGACAGGCCACACCTATGCTGGAGCACACATGGAAGAGTGAAGTGAGAAGGTACAAAAATGTGTGATAAGTTGAGTTTGGATTGTAGCATCATAGGCAGAGCTGAAGAAGACAACCTGTGGAGAGCAACAGTTGCAGCTATGAGAAGGTTTAGTAGTAGTAGTAATAGTAGATATTTGTTAATACTTGTTCATTAAAACATCTCTACAAAATATCTTTTCAGACTTGGTCTATGTGCTGAACGTAATCAGGGCAACGCAGAAAACTTTAAAAAACCCCTAGTTGTGGTTCACTACAATGTGGACTTTGTAAAAAACCCCAAGGGAACTAACTATTGGAGAAACAGGTCACATAACTATTTTCTTCTTGTTTTTACCTACAGTTTATAAGTCTTTGTTCTTTAACTTTTTTTAAATCATCAATTCTAAATGTTTTTGAAAAAATAACATAATTTTACCAAAAGCTTTTAATGTTCTCTTATAATATTGCAACACAAGAGTAATATGTATGTTGTCATACATTGTAATATATGTATTTCTTGTACATTGGATTGAGTTGTCACCTTTTTGAGGTCTTGTTTTTGTTTTGTGCTGTTTTTTGGTGGAAAGTCCTAAGGGATAGTTAACTTAGATCAACAGAACTAGGCTCAAAAGAAATGTTCTGATCGCTTCTCTGCCTTTTGGCTAAGATTAAAGTGTAGTATCTGTATCACTTGATATCTGTCACATAGCCCATTATATGGGTTCACAAAGTTATCAGCTTGTGTTACGGAACTGGTGCCCACTTGATCGAAGCCGAAGGTCGAGAGCCTTCATTAAATGCCACATGGCTACCCTTGTACAAAACTAGGAGTGCCATCGATCGAAGGATTGATGGGGCTTGATAGTTTATAAACGTTTTCACGCTTCCGTTGTCGGGTCCACCTGGTATGGCACATCTGGGACGGGCCCCATTAAAAAAATCAAAAGAAATGTTCTTTCAACTAGATAGTTGTGTCAAGAAATAAACTCTCACTGGCAGCAAGTTACATGTACATCTTGTTAAAAAAAATTGATGTTTGTGTTAAAGTTTGGTCAACTTTACATGTGTTTACAAGTTTGGTCAGCTTTACATATGTGTTCAATTGTGAACAGCTTTACATAGTTTCTTACATATACAATCATTATGCTGTCTGTAATTACCATATCACATAAACAAATCATTAACACTAGTTAGTATAAAACTTTTCAGAAATGCTTTTTTTAAAATCATGTAATGTATTTACCTTTATGTGAAGCTCCCAAATCCAGTATGATTAGACTCTAATATTGGGAAAATATGTACATACAGGGTATTCAACTTAAAAGCAGCCCCAGTGATAAATAGAAATTTGCCAGGTACGCATTGCATCTCGTCTATTTACTATTTAAACCGGTTCTGACTAGTTTGTCCTACGTCACATTTGTTCATCGCCCCTTCCAGCACAAGTACACACCATCACACAACCTTGACCTATACTACGTCATAACTGAACCTTCTCATTTCCATACATATATGCCAGATTAGCTCCATTCACAGGCTGCTTTTAAGTTGAACACCCTGTATATTTGTCATTATATGTTTGTTATTTATAAAAAGTTAGGTTGCAATAACTTTTGATTCCTACTATAACATACAACACTGATAAATTACATGTTGATTGATGGATATTGTTCAGAGACTATTCAATACATCTCATGGAGTAGAATTTGAATATTTCTTCTTTCTATTGACTATTGTGTGGTAATGACACACACATTATAATCATACAAGTGGACTGTGTAGTTAAAGTTAGACAATGTATTGTGATGGAATATATTCAATGTTTTCAGAATCATGAAGGTTGCAAAGAAACTGCAAGAAGAAGATTTAGATGTCCACTTTGCTGTTAGTAACGCTGACGCTGCGGCTAGAGAGTTGGAGGAGTGTGGTATTGAAGACAGAAGTGGTGATAAACCTTTTGTATGTGCATATGACAGCAGCAACAAGAAGTATAAATTGACTGAAGCATTCAGGTACCTCCATTACTACATTCTTCTATGCTGATGTTATCTTGTGAATCTTCTTTGTTCTGAATGTTTATCTTTCTTCTTCAATCAGTTTGTAGGAATAGCCATATTTAAGAAAATGTGTCGGCCACAACGAAGAAAGTTGGATAAATTGGGACACATATATAAATAAAGGAATACAGACATGGCGACATTCTGGTGTATCATCATGACTTTACTCCAATCAACTATAAACTGGGGAGGAGCAAAATGTGTCTGTTACAAGGTGACCACCTGAACACAGAGAAGACTACAAACTTTGTCCAGGAAATAAACTTGATGAACTAGTATGGCCCAAATTGTAGCAGGAGAGCGAGTAAGACCATACATTGTTGATTTATACAAAATTGTTGTGCATGCGGCTGTCTGATATTTGGGAGTAGAGAACAGGACTCTTGTCAAATATATTGCTACAGATTTCTCAACTGGAAGAGAATCATGAAAGACTGAGGTCTATCTTTCAAGGGGCCAATTGCTGAACTCTCAGTAGACTCCAAAACCAGGGTTTAATGATGTTTGTATAATAAAATAAACAAATAATATTGTCAGTCTGCCTTTTGTCACAGTTGGAACAAGTTTCTGACATCAAATTGTTCTGTCCCAATATTAATAATGGTTAAATGTGAGTAAACAAAGAAACAACATGCACAATATGTTGTGTAAGGAGAGGAGAATAGAAATATATTGAAGTTTTGGTATCAGGGGGAACAATGTGGAGTGATATGAAGTTTGCTTAGTTTCCTTAATTAGTCAAGAAGAATTCAAATTCGTATAATATTTCCTTTGAATATGTTGAACAAAAATTATATATATATATATATAATGAATTATTTGATCAAAATTCTATTGTAGCGTTGAATCATTGGAACAGTTTGTGCGAGACTTTTTAGCTGGTAAAGTGGAGGCTCATCTTAAGTCTGAGCCTGTTCCAGATCCCAATGATGAGCCTGTCAAGGTAAGATAATTACAACACACAGACATGTACTTAATGTGTTGATGCATAACATTCTTGTGCAATGTTTATAATGAATGGTTATTCTAGTTAAATTATGACTCATTAACTAGTGACTGCTATCAATATATTTTACGTTACAATATTTGCTGAGACAGACTAAAAACTATTGCAGCAGCCTTTAATAAAAATAAAGGTTAATAATGGGGGAAAAAAGTAGTCGAGCTTTACATAGGTACAGTAGTAACATTTAATGAAAGCAAAATATAGTGCATGTGTTGGAGCATGTCTGCTACTGTGCACACTAACGTAAAGACTCATCAGTAGTGCACTTTTAGCGTATAACAGATTCGATGAATTTCTTCAGGGCTGCTCCAAAGTTGGAAGCAGAAGTCAAGGAAAAAATGTGGGAAGAAAAAGGAATTATACTAAAACATTTCTAAAAAAAAGTATTTTGAACATATGAAACTTTAAAGGAAAACCCCCACAAAATGAAGAATGTGTGCAAGAGGAAGGCAACACTATAAGTGGACAGAACACATCAAGAAGTAGACAACAGTTTTGCAGAATTCCAACCTCCCTATGAATCCATTACCTTGTAGGAGTATGGAGGCTTGTGTACGCCAATAATACAGGGGGGTGGCACGATGGGAACCTATGTTCATGGCAGGATCACTGAGGTGTAACCAGACTAAATATGGCTTCCTGGTCCTCCTAGTTGGAGGCTTGGCTTGGAACTAACAATCTCATCTAGCAAAAATCTCTGTTATAGAAAGAGAAGTGAGGACACTACCTATTCACGGGCATGCAGGACTGTCAGTCATTGGCTCTTATTTATAGCTGGATGTGGTGAAAGCAAACAACCTGAAGGAGAACAGTGGAACAGGAACTGAAAGAAATTAATCACAGCTGGAACACACTACAACAGAATGGTCAAGAATAGTCCCTTAAGTGCCAGGGGCATCACAGACAAGAGAAAAAAAGTTGATCCATTAAAGATGATCTTTAATGTTGGGCTGATTTGATAGAATTTAGAGAAGCTAAAATCTGACTGATATCTATTGATATGAATGCAGAAAATACCGATTTTTCTTACAAAATACATTTGGTACAGTTAAATTGAAACAATATTCAAATACTATCTTTGTCACATTTGATTCCAATCAAGTATTAGTAATGAATATATTGTAGTTTAGAAAGTGATCTGTCAGTGTTTCTTGATCAAACACACCAGCATACAGATTTGTAGAGAAAGGCATAACACTATGTTACAAAGCTGCAGTTGTCTCCATCAATCAATCTCAACCTCCAGTTTGAAGTGAACATGGATGTAAAACTACAGAAAAGATTCACTATCAAGTTTTAACATTTACTTTAAGTATGGCCAGCTTTGTATTGATTCTTTTTTCCGAGTTGATATATATTACATGTTACGTTTGCTTTCATTTGTTGGGTTTATCACCTTTATGTAATGCTGTGTTATTCTGTGTCGTATTAACTCATTGCATCCAGTCGACGCTCCCAGCGTAGAAAACAGTTCTCTCATTATGCCAAAACACGCTGCCAAACGTCTAATTTGGGTCCATGCACGTTTTGTTTCACTGTTCAGCTACTATACGTCCGACACTGTTTTTGTTTACAGAATTCAACGGGCAGATAACTCCCATTTCATTCATATGCTATACAGCATGGCATAATTTATTTTCGAATATTTAGAAATAGTTTTATTCGCAAATATATTTTTCCGTTAGTGAAAAAAGTGAACTTTCGTGTGAAAAGTTTAGTTACAAGATGTTGTTTCGTCCTCCACGTCGTTAAAGTGCCGAACAAGCCATGGATTTGTTCCAAAGTTCAATTAAACACACACAGTGTTTCATGTTTATGATTTCACCGACGATGGCATTTTTATTGATTTTTTTCAATAATATGAAATACAACAATTTACAAAATAAATACTAATTTACAAATATAACTATTTATTATCAGATTGTTCAGAATTTAATTCTGCATATTTTGATACCAACAGTATAAATCTAGCTTACATAGAACTAAAGTTATAGGCATATTTCCAACATCACTTCATTTTGAAAAATGTTGCCAGAAATGTGTTCTGGCAGTGCGTGACCACCCCCCCAAAATTTTCTAGGACACAAAGAGTTAAGACTACCAGTAAGTTCAATTTTTGTAACATTTTTTGTTGCTGAATGATTACATTCTCCAATCCCCAATTGCTGCAGTATTCGTTTGAAAATAAATGTAGACACAAGTGCTAAGTAAATAATGTCTACAAAATGACATCAAGAAGTAGTAATTCACTATAATTTCATGAAAGTAATTACTTCTTAACAATTCCATATTTTACTATGATTATGTTAATTTAATATATTAATTTATATTGTTAATTTCAGTTTTTCGTTTGTATTGGTTAAATTTCATTTACTAGTTTTACTGATTAATTAAATGTATTTCTGGAAATGTTTATAAAAAAATGCTATTTTTGTTTTGTACTGTTGTTGAATGTATGGTACAACAGTTGGATGCATACTTGCTATCGTGCCTGCACAAGATAATATACATAAAAACATTATTACTTCTAAGACTACATGGATTGTAAGGTGCGCTGTACTACCAACATAAGAAAAGATATTTGATTCTAAGAAAATATTAAATAAAAATAAAAGCCAAAATATATCTCAAATATATTTCTGTAATAAAATAATTAACAATGATGCATATTTATCAGTAGGTTTATTATTCATCAGTCAGAAGTGAAGAAATATTCTTTGAAAAAAAAACAACCCGGTTTCATTTTTAAGACATAGTCCTTTTGTTTTTTTAGAGGCATTCAGTTTTTTTTATAGAGGCATCCATTTGGTTTCCTGTAGAGGCATCCATTTGGTTTCCTATAGAGGCATCCATTTGGTTTCATGTAGAGGCATACAATTTGGTTTCCTGTAGAGGCATCCATTTGGTTTCCTGTAGAGGCATCCATTTGGTTTCCTAT
The DNA here is from genome assembly GCA_020796225.1 of Arion vulgaris. NCBI lineage: Eukaryota > Metazoa > Mollusca > Gastropoda > Stylommatophora > Arionidae > Arion > Arion vulgaris. The sequence goes on from CM036756.1 coordinate 84,841,476, forward strand.
AGAGGCATCCATTTGGTTTCCTATAGCGGTATTCATTTGATTTTAAAAAAAGTTTACATTTAAAAGTAGAAATGACAGTATGTGAGAATAGTGTATACATTAGTAATGGTGGGACATTTAAAATGTAATTGTTCAACTAGCATCAGATACATTCTTGTAAACCAACCACTATACCTTTTATTCTGCTACTTCATTCAATATTGTTAGATTTCTGATTCTTTTATGATAACAGCAGTCTTAGAACTTATTATTCTATCCATGATCATGTTGTGATATCTGCATGTTTCCTTGTGGCTACTAACAATCACTTTATATTTATCACTGGTTGTTATTGCAGGTGGTGGTGGCCAAGAATTTTGATGAGATTGTTAACAATGAAGATAAGGATGTCCTTATCGAATTTTATGCTCCTAGTGCGGCCATTGCAAGAGTTTAGCTCCCAAGTATGATGAACTAGCTAAGAAGGTAACTAACTTGTATTTCCATGTACTGTACATATTATATTGACTGTATTGTAAAAAATTGACTTTGAAAAATAGTTCAGGTCATATCAAAATAAAAATGTGTATACTGCTTCCATAGCACATACATTTTCTGTTTTTTTAAATTTTATACATTTTCTTCTTCAATGATCCAGCGGCACTTGAGCTCTTGCCCTTCTGCCCAATGCTATGTAGTGGTATCTGCATGTGTTTGTAAGTTGTTCTTTTGTTCCGTATAATGTGATCCATTTATCTGGCCTTGGAGAAAGAGGGTCTTTCTAATGTCATCTAGTGCTTGATACTTGAAGAGGTGGTGATGAACGGTTTCATGATAATGTGCACACAGTTGGCACTCTGGAGTGTGTTGTGGTTGAATTCTGTTCAAGTGATTATTAAATGTTATGTGTTGGGTTCGGAGTCTAAAAATGGTTCTCTGATCTCTTCTTGTAAGGTGGTTGATGTTGTCATTAAGGTTAGGGCTGGCCATATGGCTGTACACCTCTCTTCCTGTGTCTCATTTTATGCATCAGATTGGGGTTCATGGAAGTTTTGATGATTGTTTATTACAATTTTGTTTGTTATCCTCTTTTCAGTCAGATTTATTTTATCCCATGTGCTAACAAAAATACATATATTTAAGATAACAAAACGTTGTAACTGATAATGATAAATTGAGGGTAACTATTCAGAACTGGTGATAATTGAGGATAACCATGCAGAATTTGTAATTATACAATAATGATAAACTGATAAATAACCAATTTTAAAAAAAGAAAAATCTGACCAGCAATGGCAGAATGCGGGAGGGTAATTCAAGTAATGAACAGTTTTGTGTTGCTACATTAGCGACAGCCATATGCATTTTATGCGGTGCAGGTTACTTTTTGTGGCGGTGCACGATTGTTTCATTCTGGAATTAGTTCACACAGGAAACATTTCACAGTTGTTAGCATTTTGTGTGATTTTCATTGGCACAGGAACAGAGCAATTATGGGGTGACCCGTTGCAGTGAAGTTGGAACCATACTTATGAACTGTGAACTAATTTTAAAAAAAGTATAACTATCAGGAGTTTATAAACATAAAATAATTTGTTGATATTTTGAAGTAATTAAGTGTCCGTTGTTGCATCCACAGCTTGAAGATGAAAAGGACATTGTCATTGCTAAAATGGATGCCACAGCAAATGATGTGCCCTCAGTCTATGATGTCAAAGGGTGAGTTTTCACTAGAATGTGGATGGTAAAAAAACTAATAGTATGCTCTAGAGTACTTACTACTTATGTTTTTGATTGCAAAGCTGGGCTTTCTATTATGTTAGAGCATATCACCTAAGTTAGCAATAAAAGCATGATTATTGCATGGTGTATCTTTGCTGCCACTTAACTGAAGGGGCAACTCACTGCAATCAGGCACGGTCTACTGGTGAATGCTGGTGGCACATTTTTCAGACATGGAGTGTCAGCTGTGATATAGACTAGTTTCATATTGGATGAATAGTAGTCACTAACTAAATTACATACTTTCCCAATATTTCCAGTAAAGAAGAAGGGATGATGAAGGAATGCAATAAGTTAACCATAGAGAAGGAAACCTCAGTAAATAAACCTCATAATGCCTTGCAATCACCATTGCGTGATGGAAATGCAATGAGAGACAAATCAGACATAAAACACAACCTGATCTGCAGAAAAGTATGTTCTGGTCATGATAGAGAAAGCAGGCTGGGAAAGACTGCCTAGGATCAAACTTGATAATCGAACATGCCCAATGACATAAATGTGTAATGTTTTTAATAACACTTTGTATCTGAAGGAAGTGCCTCAAAATCATTACAAATAAGCAAGAAGTAGTTTAGTTTGGCTGGTTAATTCATTCTTTGATCATTTATATATTTTACTGGAGATTTTTTCTTATGTGGAAACACTCAACACATGGCTTATCTACACCACTAATGTTTAGTAGTTGTCTGTCCAATATTTCACTGCTTTATTAGTTATGGTTTGTCATCCACAGATTTCCAACATTATATTTTGCTCCCAAGGGCAGCAAGAAATCACCAAGAAAATATGAAGTAAGTGGTGTAACTTCTTAAGCATAATTATAGAATACATGGAAGTGTTATATATTTGGTAAGGGATTTGAAGGTGATCCACATTGCACTTATTTGAATTCCAGGGTTAAACAACTAACCGTAGGAAAACGAGTCAATTCAAGTTATGCCATTTGCTTGGTCCAACAGTTAAGGAAGAAATAATGGCAGCATAACTGTTCAATTGAACAACTCCCTTTTTGATGTAATGTGTTGAGAACCCAGCAGTGCATACTAAACTGGGATAAATAACTGAAGTAACATAAAAATATTACATGTTTGATGCCACAATGTTCGATGATAAGGTGCTATATTTTCATTCTTTTCTTGATGTGTCACCTTATGTCTATGGGGTTGAATCATCACCAGTGTCCCTTCATCCGGATAGTAATCTGAGTCATCAGATGCCATTTATCAGAGAATGTGTGATTTTTTTCAGAAGCCAGTCAAAACACAAGAACATGAAAATCCAAAATTGGGAAACCAGTTGTTTCACTTGAAGTATCAAAATCATATATCATTTTGTTAATGATTGTTATTGACCAGTGTTATAACCAGCTATTCTGTATGACTTCTGATAGTTAATATGTTAAATATTGTACAGTTGATAATGTGTTAACACTTTCTCTTTCCAGGGTGGACGAGAAGTTGAAGATTTCATTAAATACTTGGCCAGAGAATCCACAGATAGTCTGAGTGGCTATGACAGGGATGGCAAGAAGAAGAAGAAGGATAAGAAGAAATCAGAGTTGTAATGAGATTATTATTATATATCATGAAACATTCAGTGAACCTTATCTCATAAATTCCACATTGTGTCTTAATGTTTTCTGAATGCTAAATATTACCATGTTTAAGAATGTGTATGAGTTAGTTATGTATGTGTGTATACCTAGTGATGGCTATCTGCTTCAGAGTAATACCAATTTCATGTTTGTCAAATTAACTGACCAATATTTAGCTTTCATTAAGTACTTGATTTTTTATCAGTTATATGAGGACTATCATCATAGCACTCGGACATGTCCATAGGTGCTCCGATCTCCGTCTGCAGCAAATACAGCAGCGTCCAGCGGCCCAACACGCCAGTTTGATGTTGATTAATCAATCTCCTTGCATATTTAGTATGTCGTTCTTTTCGGCTTCACCAATATTGACACCCATCTCTCTCAATCTGATCAGCGAGTGGGAAGGTACTTGATTTGATTCTGGATGAATACAATGTTGATGAGATATACATTTTTTTTTTACTGTAAGCATTATAGATTACTCACGTATATCATTATTCAGGCAATAATATCAATTACTCTCAAGAAATTACTGCTGTTAATTTTTGCCATCCAAAACTTGTTCAGTTGTATAAAATATATTTATTGTAACTTGTTTTTTATTTCTGATCAAAGGTACATAATCTTCCATTTGACTGAATTATCTGGGTGTTTTAATGAAGCATATTTACTAATTGTATTTTTTCATTAATTGTCTCGTATTATATTGACATTGTTGGCCAAATATGGAGAAATGTTTGATCTGTTTACAGAAATATAATCATAGTAATTTAGGTAAAGAGAAAATGTCTTGAAAGTATAGCAGTTTGATATAAATCTGTGCTGAACTGATGTGATTAAATGTTAGTTTTTCTTTACATCTTGAATTGTGTGTGTTTTATACATTCTGATTATACTGCATGGTGGGAATGATTGTTTCAATGTGCACATTCATGTTAGTCAGGGTTGTGACAGCAGTCAAATTATCTGTGAGAATAGCGTACAATGATTAGAGAATGTGAGAAGAATGGAAACTTATCGCATACCAAAACAAATGTTGTTCTGTGAACTTTCGGAGGAAAAGAGGCACCAGGGCAGACCAGTGCTCAGATATAAAGATGTCTGCAAAACCTCAATGAAAAACTTTTCTATAGATCTCAGCACATGGGAGGGACTAGCTGATGAGTTGTGTGGAAAGCCAAATTACGGAAGGGCGCAGAGTCTTTTAAGAAGACTTATGTACGAGCTGAACGACAAGAGAGAAAAGCGAAAACTCAGAAGTTGTCACAGTAAAACACTTGCCTATTGACCGTCTGTAAAGATGAAAAGGGCCATATGATTAGAGAATAAAAACCTCTATCCTTCTAGACAAGCCAGAGCCCCATTAACCTTAGACCTTTCGGTCAAAGTTTCCTGGTCTACACCATTGGGAGGTGGGGTTGGTTTGTGTGTTATATGGGGCATCAGCCCCATGAGATAACCTTGTTGTGGCGGGAAGCTTGCATACCTCATTAATCCGGAAAGCTATGCTGACAAGAGCATTGCTCCTGGTAGGGACACCCATGTCAGAAGTTGAAAGATTTAGGGCAGACAAGATGTGACCTTCTGGTCCTCCAGGTTGGGGTGTTGGAAAAGAGGCTGACAACCTGTTCCTGTAATAAATATGGAAGCAGGAGAGACCAAAATTGTTAGTGTAGAGATTTATTTGCAGACTTTCAGTGTCAAGTAGTTTCCAATAGTCATCTGACAAGAGTGCTTTAAGGTCAAGACAGGTGTGTGTTTTTTCACCATTCTTGTTTAATCATGCCATAAACTGGTTGAAAGAAACCATAAAGGATAACAGCAGAGGCATTCGATGGGCACTTACCTCAGTACTGAAAAATTTGGTTTATGCAGATGATATTAATCTTTTAACCAGTTGATACGAGGATGTTCAAGTGAAAATAGTCAAGAACAGCCCAAACAATGGGTTTAAAATTCATATTTCAAAAACAAAAGTAATAAGAAAAAAATCAAACAAGAAAACCCAATTATATGACAAAATGAAATAATAAAATTCCAGATTTTCTATGCGTGGGAAGTACAAGTCGGTGATTCAGAAAAAGACATGATTGGTAAAATCAAGAAAGGAAGTCAAACTTTTGCCATGCTCAACAAAATCTGATTGAATCTTAAAAACAAAACTTAAAATATATAGAGACAGTGTCCTGGGAGTGTTATACAGTAGTGAGTGCTGGAAAATAACCTACATCATACACAAGATGGAGATATTTATAAAAAAAAAAAAAGGTTGAAGAAGAATCTTGTAAATTTTCTGACCAAATACGATTTCAAATGAAAAGCTTTAAAAAATAAAAAAACTGCATCATTAGAGACCATCATTAAAAGTCGAAGGTGGAGATGGCTTGGATATGTATGTTGTATGTCAGTAGGGGCATTGGTTAGGACATCTCTCCAGTGAACATCGGCTAGGAAAAGAATACCTGAAAGTACAAAGGGAACATGAGTATAACGAGAGTTGAACGATTCTAGCTTGGGGAAACAATTAGTAGATAGGTAACAGAATGGCAACAATGGAAATCTGATGTGCTAAAATCAGAATCTGACTGTGCCTGACAAGGTAGCTGCATGTCTTTTAGCCAATGGATACCTATCAGGCAGAGTATGATTCACATTTCAAACGAGAAAAAAAGATGTGAGAATTCAGTCCAACTATCTCCAGAAAAGCCTAAGCTCAAGTACAACAGCAGAAAGCATGTCAGTAAATTTCATCCTGCAGAAGCTCGAACTTAGACTAGAAAAAGATAAAAAAAAGGGTACCAGGGGTGGGCGACATTACAAATTTCTCCAGCACCTTGTCTCAACTTGCAAATAACTTTTTAATATCGTGAACCAGACAGATAATTCTATCCCATTAGTTAAAGACTTAATTTGTTTAACAAGTGGTTGATATGGAGGGATTGAAGCCGAAGCTTCTAAACTGCCGCCTCGAACGTTGAACCAGGTACTCTTGGGTTGTGATTGAGCTGACTACCGCTAAGCCACAGTATGTTAGTTACTGGACAGAAGCGGGATAAATCAGAACTCACAAATACCTTGATGGGATACATGAAATAATTAGGTCTATCATCATGGCATTGTTCTTATCAGATACAACCAGGGTTCCACTCTATCACCCATTTCATCCACACAGCAAAATACAGCCAACCGAATTGGTCAAACATTGACGTTTGTAGATATCTTTATTATATAGGACTGGATCAGATAGACAGGAAATGTGTGAATACTTTCATGAAACATTGCATAACTTCTTACTTTGGTACACAGAGTCTCGCTCTCAGGTCAATCCCGAGAAAGCATGTGAATGTTGTAGTGCTCTTTGAATAACTCTGAGGAAGAAATGCAGACTTACATGGACAAGTTCTCAATGGCCTGTGATAGGTTTGGCCTCACCATTAACACCAAAAAACAGAGGTCATGTTCCAGCCCGCCCCTAGAGAACAGTATTACGATCCAGTCATCAACATTAAACACCAGCGTCTCCAGTCAACGGACAACTTTGCTTATCTTGGCAGCCTCCTATCCAGATCGGCAAACATAGATTCTGAGGTCCACAATAGGATATCCAAAGCCAGTGCTGCGTTCGGAAGGTTACGTGTCACTGTGTGGGAACGGAAGGGGGTAAGCATAGTCACAAAGCTGAAAGTTTACCAGGCCATAGTGCTAACCACGCTGCTGTATGCAAGCGAGACATGGACAGTGTATAGCAGACACGGAAGAAAATTAAACCATTTCCACACAAGCTGTCTACGCAGAATACTAAAAATAAACTGGCAGGACAAAATTCCAGACAGCGAAGTCCTCACAAGAGCAAAGATCCCAAGCGTCAACACCCTGTTGCAGAAGGCCCAACTGAGATGGGTCGGTCACGTTGCTCGAATGCCTGATAAACGCATCCCAAAACAGTTGATGTATGGCGAGCTTGAAGGGGGCAGACGTTTAGCTGGTGGACAGAAAACGCTTTAAAGACACTCTTAAAGTGTCTCTGAAATGCTTCGATATAGACAATGCGTGCTGGGAATCCCTTGCGCAAGATCGCCAAATGTGGCGCTGTAACAACAAAGAGGAACCCGAATAGCTGAGAATCATCGTATTGTTGAGTCACAGAGAAAACGAGCAGCGCGAAAAGACAGAGCCCACAACACGCACATGTCTAACCTTGATCATGTATGCCCCACCTGTGGTCGGGGATTCTGTTCTAGGATTGGACTCTACAGTCACCTCCGCACACACCAGAGAGGTGCAACAGTACACGTCTGAGATTGTTGTCATCATCGCTTGCGATGGCGGCTATTATAGCTCTTTGAATAAGTTCTTAGACAGGGATGATCTACCTGGGATCACATTTGATAGACAGGCTATTGAGCGTCGTAACAGACTGCGTCATCTTGGAATAACATTTGATCTTAGTCTGACTACGTCATCTTGGAATAACATTTGATCTTAGTCTGACTGCGTCATCTTGGAATAACATTTGATCTTAGTCTGACTCGCTCATCTTGGAATAGCATTTGATCTTAGTCTGACTACGTCATCTTGGAATAGCATTTGATCTTAGTCTGACTGCGTCATCTTGGAATAACATTTGATCTTAGTCTGACTGCGTTATCTTGGAATAACATTTGATCTTAGTCTGACTGCGTCATCTTGGAATAACATTTGATCTTAGTCTGACTACGTCATCTTGGAATAACATTTGATCTTAGTCTGACTGCGTCATCTTGGAATAACATTTGATCTTAGTCTGACTACGTCATCTTGGAATAACATTTGATCTTAGTCTGACTGCGTCATCTTGGAATAACATTTGATCTTAGTCTGACTGCGTCATCTTGGAATAACATTTGATCTTAGTCTGACTACGTCATCTTGGAATAACATTTGATCTTAGTCTGACTACGTCATCTTGGAATAACATTTGATCTTAGTCTGACTGCGTCATCTTGCAATAACATTTGATCTTAGTCTGACTGCGTCATCTTGGAATAACATTTGATCTTAGTCTGACTGCGTCATCTTGGAATAACATTTGATCTTAGTCTGGCTGCGTCATCTTGGAATAACATTTGATCTTAGTCTGACTACGTCATCTTGGAATAACATTTGATCTTAGTCTGACTGCGTCATCTTGGAATAACATTTGATCTTAGTCTGACTGCGTCATCTTGGAATAACATTTGATCTTAGTCTGACTGCGTCATCTTGGAATAACATTTGATCTTAGTCTGACTGCGTCATCTTGGAATAGCATTTGATCTTAGTCTGACTGCGTCATCTTGGAATAACATTTGATCTTAGTCTGACTGCGTCATCTTGGAATAACATTTGATCTTAGTCTGACTGCGTCATCTTGGAATAACATTTGATCTTAGTCTGACTGCGTCATCTTGGAATAACATTTGATCTTAGTCTGACTACGTCATCTTGGAATAACATTTGATCTTAGTCTGACTGCGTCATCTTGGAATAACATTTGATCTTAGTCTGACTGCGTCATCTTGGAATAACATTTGATCTTAGTCTGACTGCGTCATCTTGGAATAACATTTGATCTTAGTCTGACTGCGTCATCTTGGAATAACATTTGATCTTAGTCTGACTACGTCATCTTGGAATAACATTTGATCTTAGTCTGACTGCGTCATCTTGGAATAACATTTGATCTTAGTCTGACTACGTCATCTTGGAATAACATTTGATCTTAGTCTGACTGCGTCATCTTGGAATAACATTTGATCTTAGTCTGACTGCGTCATCTTGGAATAAGATTTGATCTTAGTCTGACTGCGTCATCTTGGAATAACATTTGATCTTAGTCTGACTACGTCATCTTGGAATAACATTTGATCTTAGTCTGACTGCGTCATCTTGGAATAACATTTGATCTTAGTCTGACTACGTCATCTTGGAATAACATTTGATCTTAGTCTGACTGCGTCATCTTGGAATAACATTTGATCTTAGTCTGACTGCGTCATCTTGGAATAACATTTGATCTTAGTCTGACTACGTCATCTTGGAATAACATTTGATCTTAGTCTGACTGCGTCATCTTGGAATAACATTTGATCTTAGTCTGACTGCGTCATCTTGGAATAACATTTGATCTTAGTCTGACTGCGTCATCTTGGAATAACATTTGATCTTAGTCTGACTGCGTCATCTTGGAATAGCATTTGATCTTAGTCTGACTACGTCATCTTGGAATAACATTTGATCTTAGTCTGACTGCGTCATCTTGGAATAACATTTGATCTTAGTCTGACTGCGTCATCTTGGAATAACATTTGATCTTAGTCTGACTACGTCATCTTGGAATAACATTTGATCTTAGTCTGACTGCGTCATCTTGGAATAACATTTGATCTTAGTCTGACTGCGTCATCTTGGAATAACATTTGATCTTAGTCTGACTGCGTCATCTTGGAATAACATTTGATCTTAGTCTGACTGCGTCATCTTGGAATAACATTTGATCTTAGTCTTATCTTTCTTCTTCTTGACGCTCCATATCGACCACTCGTTAAACCATTCTTTGTGATTTGTATGTGATCTTAGCCTAAGAGCGAGTGTACGTTGTGCTAGTTATGCGCTTATAAGTAGTTCAGCACATCCAATTTCAGCAACGTTTTTTATTTACTAGGGTAGCTTTCCTAGGTCCTATATCAGTCGCCTCTTACGACATGTATTGTAGGTCGCAGTGTTACTATTCTTTGCTCCCTTTGCGAGCCCCGGCAACACACATGTGAGTCTATCTTTCAATTATCATAGCTATGATAACCGCATACATTGAGCAACGACTACTTGTCCTTCTGTGTCATCAACTAGTTATGTCTGTGGTAGATTATTTCAAAGACAAACTTGAATCTAGCCTTGCCCGTTACATGAACGAAAAAGAAACATATACTAAACGATAGACATGAAAGATATACAATAGGAAAACATATACTAAACGATAGACATGAAAGATATGCAATAGGAAAACATATACTAAACGATAGACATGAAAGATATACAATAGGAAAATAGGTTTGAAGGTAACTAAGTCCATCAAATGACATGAGTGCCCAGAGAAGATAATTTTGGAGGGAATGATGCATGGAAGAAGAATGAGAGGAAGACATAGAAGACGATGGGTGCAAGATGTCATTGACTCTGAGAATGATTGATGCTGACGCAAATCAACTTACTCAGAATAGGTTTTTTCATGACTGTTGTCATGGGAACAACGTTCCGGAAAGGACAAGCTACATGATGATGATGACATTCATCAATGTGGCAACTTGGTCTCACTGCAGTTGATATATGTACATGAAAACTCAAGCCAACTGACCACCCACATCCCCAGTGTATGCTATATTATTATATTGATATCTTGAATAGACTGAAAGATTCCTCAATTGTTCTGATCACGTTTCTTCATTGATGAAGATACTACATTTCTTGTTGTGTCCACCCCTAACACAATCAATAACAAAACTAGACATGGTCGCTACTTCTTCATAAAAATGCAAGTAGAGAGAATTCATTTATCAATCTATCCAGGTTGGTGGACTATATTACTTAGTTTCATACAAGATAATTGTGTCAATGAGAATGCTAATGTCAACCTTTAATACCACTGATATCGTAGCTGGCACGGGAATCGTTTGCGCGAGAACGTCAAATGTAGCTCTATAACAACACAAGAGAAACTCGCATAACTGAGAATTGTACTATTAATTGGTTATTGGTTATTGGTTACTAAACTGACGTCATTGCACTCCGGGCAGACCCATAGGAGCTCAGTCTCCCCAACAGATATCGAAGAGTATGCATACTGATGGTTCCTGTTGTACTATTAAGAAAGTACGCTGCGCGAAAACACAGAATACGCACATGTCCAATCTTGATCATATATGTGATGAGTGCAAGAAAGTATGTGTTTTTACGTTTCTATGAATTATTTGATGTGCTTTTTTTGACGATTCCCGTGTTGGTGCAGATTAGACGATCTTCGACTTACTTGACTTATTTCTCTCCGATCTTCTTGGAGCATAGGGTCTCAACAGTTGTTGTCCACTGTTACCGGTCTCTGACTTTATGGCGTCACAGGATAGTCCAGTATTCTTCAGTTGCCCAAGGTCTGTTTAGGACATCCCCTTTTCCGTTTTCCGTGTGGATTCCACTCCCCGACCATCGCCATTTTCTCCACTTGACCTGTGTCATCATGGGTTCACCGAGGCTTCAAACTTCCAGGGGTTTACGTGGATCTACTGTCCTGGACATGCTGGTGTTTGCGACAATAAGAGAGCAGACAGCATTGTTTCAGCAGCATTGATGGTAGGATAGTTGAAGATGATAGGGTGTGTTATTGTTGAAGATGATAGGGGATGTTTTGTTGAAGACGATAGGGGATGTCCTTTGATGTCTTGGAGACCGTCTGTTGGATTAAGGCACTGTGTGTTGTTGGGGCTCACAAGGGGAGCAAAGAATAGTAAATCTGAGATATACGAGGCATGTCGTAGGAGGCGACTGAGGTAGGGGCCTAGGGAAGCTATCCTAGTAAATAAAAAGCGTCGAAGAAATCGGATGTGCTGGCCTACTAGTAGGCGCATAACTGTCACAACATAAACTCGTTCTTAGACTCGGATCACATACAAATTACAAAGAGTGGTTGAAATGAAGCGTTCAAAGAAAAAGAAGAAGGATTAAGACACGGAAACTGATGTTGAATCTATCCATCGATTTAAAGAAGCTGGAATCATACTTTGTACAAACAGAACTAGATGCAAGAGGGACAGAATGAGAAGTGTTTATCCCGCAAGTTTCCATTTCGTGTCGCAGGAAACAGCAGACACGACAAAAACCTGCAGTCCACACAAACATTACCGCACAACACAGTCGCTGGATCACTGACAACTAACTTCTCTTCCGACATTTACTTCTAAGTTCTTGTGTTGTGGTTTGTGATCTTGTGTGTGCTTGTTCTAACGCACTTTGTAAGCTGTTATTCAATTTCGTAAGGCTGTTCTTGATGTTGTCACTTCATCTTTTGCGTGGTTTTCCTCTTGCTGTGTACTCGTTATACTTTTTATGTGTGGCTCTCTGTGGTAGGCGATACGAGGGCATTCTTGTCAGATGTCCAAAACATTTAATCGGCTGTTCTTGTATGAATTGTGTGACTGGTTTCACACATTTATCTAGCATTGGAGTAGCGGATTGTTAATTATTTTAGAATGATCTCGTTGAATATTATCGATATTCTGGATTCAGAAATGTTTGATGACCACAGACGCAAGTCTAGTTATCAAGGTGTATCATTATTATAGTCTGTCCATTAATTCGTGAGCACGTTTGAAATTGATTTTCTCGAAAACTACCTGTTGGATCTCAGTGATTTTTGCATGCAGCCTTAGAATATCCATGACGCTAAAATAAAGCTAACCAGTAGTCCATAGATGCTACGGATTTTGCACATCGGCGAATTCCTTTGATCTTTAATGACAATTGCAAATACGGGGCTCAAATTTTAGATTTTACAGTAATCCCTAGAATTTGTCCATGTCAATTCTATTCATAGGTGTATCTCCATATTAACTTGATAGGTCAAGTAATTAAGTGTGTTGCCCTTTATGTGCAATCGTGAACTTGGATACAATATGCAACAGTTAGTCCTCCCTTCGGTCACCATTAGACCCCAGGGTGTCTTAACTTCACCACAAATTGTATGATGGTAGACGCATTTGGATATGGAAATGTATACGTTGCTATTTCTCAGTCTGTAATCAAAATATGATTTGTATCATCCCGAATCTGACGATTCCATGAGGTTGATAATTGTTACTGGCTGGACAAATTGTAATCCATCTCGGTGCCAGTACTCGTCTTCCTCTCGGAGCACATGTTCAACACACTTCTTCCAGAACTGCATGTCTATCATTGAGAGGGACTCAAGTGTCAGAACTTCAACATCACACATTTTAAACGTCCTGTTCTGTTCGGCAACTTGCCCTTTTACTTTACCCAGACAAGCTCTATCGGATTGAGGTGAGCATGATATGGAGGTAGTCGCAAAGACGTGTGGCCGTATTCCGCAATGATTTTGTCAATATGAAACACCTTTGTCTTATTTGTCATCCTCACCAGGTGCAACAACTCGGGTTTCAAATATGTATCATCGAAGCTGACATTTTCCTTAGCAAGCCAAGTCCTAATTTGATCTTTTGTATTTGATGCAGTTGGTACTTTGTCTTCCGCTGATACTGCGTTGTGATAGGATGCATTATCCATTACCAAGCATGATGGTCTGTTTAGAATTGGAAGTAGATCTTTCTCCATCCAGTGTCTGAAAATATTTCCATTCATTTCTGTGTGGTAGTCCCTTTTTGATTGGAAAATAAGTCCAGCGTCATGGACACGACCTTCTTCACTGCTTCCTGCATGTGTTAGTATAATACGCTGGCCTTTGCTGCTTGGTATTTTCTTTTCTGTTCACCGTCTACTGATTGCCATTCTTTAGCTTTGGTGTGGTGAGCATTGACCCAGGATTCGTCCAAATATACAATATCATAGCCTTGCCTCCGCCGCTCACGGATCTGCCTCGGGTATTTACTTCGGGCAGCAATTAAATGTGGCTTTTCACAAATAATATTCCTGCCGCCTATAGTTTTTCTGAAGGTGAAGCCGGCGGCTCTTACAATTTTCCATAGCGTACTTTTAGAAATGTCTATGCTGCAATCTGATTGCAGTTTTAATTTCAGTTTTCTGAGAGTAACAAGTTGATTTGTCGCAAACATTTTCAAGAGCTCCCGTCTTATGACATCTATGTCAAAGTCGTCAATTGTTCTTTTCCTTCCTTGCTTGACATTAGTGCACTTTGTGTCTTGTTTAATCCATCGGGAAAAGTATTCTCTATTCAGACCAAGCGCCAGTTGCGTTCGTTTCTCAGGGTTATGAATATCGCAATATAGATGACATCTCTTAGATTCCCTACGGAAGTGTTGGTATAGTAAAACTGTAACCTTCTGCATTGTTATAAATGTGCACTTCAGACTCATTATGAATGTGATATCAATGTCAGTTTTGATAAGCCAACAAATATGATACAATAGCTTCATACAAATAGCGAGATACACCTATGACTATACAACGGTATCCCAATTATAACGTCATATGCTTTCCGCTTTCAAAGTCGACTGGGTTCGGTGCACAGGAATTCCCGTGAAATTGTTGTTTACTCACGATATTTCAATGTTACCATAATGTATTTTTAGAACAACGCGTCTGTGTACCGTAGATCTGTTACTATTGTGTACAATCCGGTGAGGTTGATTTTAATATAACCTGAAGAAGAAATATTTCAAACTACATCAAATTTTCTTGGAAAAAAATATTTCTCTAGCGTCATGGATATTCTAAGGCTGCATGCAAAAATCACTGAGATCCAACAGGTAGTTTTCGAGAAAATCAATTTCAAACGTGCTCACGAATTAATGGACAGACTATAATGTATAACGCGTTGTTCACAAGTCTACAGGGTGGGCCAAAAAAAAATGAGAACATCGCGTAAAAAGTAATATAATTACATCAAAATTGTTTTAACTGTATCAATAATAGCTGAAATTGTTTACTCATTTACTAACTTACCTATTTAGCTACATAATGTTTTTATTTCAACAATTTGCGGGCATAATCTTTGATTTTTAATTTGCCAATTGTTTACATCTGCAGGTTTAAATTTGTTACCAAGAATGACAAAAATTACTGCGGAAGACCGTATTCGGATTAAACGAGTGGCGTCGATGCTTAGAAAAATTAAACATGATTTCTGATTAGCTAGCTAAATACTTGGCAAACAAAATTACATGAAACAATATAATTGAATTAAAAAATATTTATAAATAACGCGTATGTTACTCGATGTTCTCATTTTTTTGGGCCCACCCTGTAGTTATCCAGCTTTATCATAATATTAGCGTATAACGCGTTGTCCACAAGTATTCACCATGGATCTCTGGAGCGTAGAGGTTAGGCACTTGCCTCTAGTTCCAAAGGTACTATGTTCACTCTCTCGTGGAGCAATTGGGATATTTATCCAGAGATCCCTGATTTCAGTGTAGGTGAGAACGAGTTCCTAGTTTCTGTTGGAGAAGGACGATAAAATTTAGGTCCTGTGTTCAATTTGAGAAACGTAAAATAACTACTGGCAGTTCAAAATCGAGAAGAACAGGCTGGAAAGACACTGCCCGAGAAACATGTATTAGAAAGATTACAAATAAAATTCCTACAAAATATTTTTATCATCTTCTAAATTACACCGGGCACCCTCGTCGGTATTCCGGAGTCCGCGCACTGTGGCTGAGATATTGTTGTCTAAGAAAGAGATCGGAACACACATAGTTACTCATCGAAATTCAATAATGATGGTACAACCAACCAATTAATCAATCAATCAATCAATCAATCAATCAACCAATCAATCAATCAATCAATCAATCAATCAGTCAGTCAGTCAGTCAATCAATCAATCAAATCAAATCAAATCAAATCACAAGTAGATCTACTATAGTCAGCGACACTACTTAACTGGTACTTAGTAACGAGTGTTTGAAGAAAAAGTAATATATTGTCAAGTACTTAAAAATAACTGAAAGCACATTTAGTGGATAGATAGAAAAGAAGACGCCAAGACAAGATATGCAACGTACCATGTGACGTCATAGTGTTGCCACGAAAAGTCTGTAGAAAATGGATTCCATTGTTATGCCTACCGTTTTCTCCCATTATCAACGAACGAAGGGATATTTTACAGTTGAGAATGATCCCCCGTAAGTACGTTCTGTTGAAGATTAGTCGGGCACAAGCAGTTCTTTGTTCGTTACTGCTTTTTCTGCCTCAGTTCGTCGTCTCATATTCGCTGATCTTTAAAAGTGAAATGAACTGTTCTCACTTCTGCAGCTGTCATCACAACGCTCTGGTAAACACTATGAAACAGTATAACGTGAAGCACTATGACCTAATGGGGGAGAAATACAGACCCGAAATCAGCTATTTTGATGCTAAATCTGAATATATGACATTTCTTGGCACGTTCGCTCCTATTTTGCACCGAATTTCTGAAATTAGGTGCTCATTGTCTGACGGCCAGACGCACTCAGTTATGTCCCTTCTTAACGGTGTTGACGACCTGATGGATACAGCTTTGGATGTGTCCTGTCGCAATAGTGAGAGCTTGATTTGGGATGTTCCTTCATGGCATACCTCGTTTAATATATTTGTTAGCAAAAACTGCTTCATTATTCCTAGAAATATACAAAAAGGCATCGTTATTCCCATGAACATGTGGATTTTGGATATTGAAAAGGGGGGATACAATGTCCTCAATTTATTGGATATTACGTACACGATGAACACACTCACGCTTTCCATCATAGGCTCATTGTCTCCCAGCACTCCCAAAGAGTGGGAGGAGATCTACATGGTGTCAGTGTCTTTTATAAGTCTCCAGGATAATGGTATAGACGAATATAATTGCCCATTTAAGTTGACCAAAAGATTGGACACTTTAAATCTTGAGAGGAACAAACTGTCTCATTTTCCTGAGTGCGTGTTACAATCAGACCTTGTCCGTCTGAACTATTTGTCTTTGGCTGGCAACATCATCTCTGACCTGACCTTATTGTATGAGGTTCCGGAATCGTCAAGTGTCCCTGACATTGGGATCATCAACCTAAGCCATAACCAGATCAAAAGCATTGAAGCTATAAGAGACATGGGTAATCTCATTATTTTGGATCTCAGTCACAATTTAATCAAAGACATCACGGAAGATGCATTTGAGCACCTAACTTCATTGGAAGTGCTCTATCTCAGTCACAACAAGATCCATGCGGTAGGTGTCCGCCAATTTACCAGTAATCTTAAACTGACTTTGATTAACCTGAGTCATAATCATCTGACAATGGTTCTACCTGAACAATTACCACTTGGACCACATTCGCTTACCCTTGATGTACGCCAGAACAAACTTGCATATCCACCGTTCAGAGACTGTGCCAAAAATAAACTTGACAACTTTAACATCAAAATATACTCCTCTGGGAATCCGTTCTGTTGTGATTGTTATATGATTGAATTTGAAAATTGTCAACAGTGGATCACTGACAATACTGATAACTACACAGAGAAACAGAACATTTTCAAAGATTTAGAAAGTATGGAATGTGCTTCTCCGTTTGAGAACAAAGATGCATCTCTGGCAGATATTTCGTTTCATACCAGTTGTATCGTGACAGAGGATTGTCCAAAGTCATGCTCATGCAAGTTGCTGATGGTGGAAAGTCTGATTGTTAATTGTTCTTCAAGTCGACTTTTAGAAATGCCAGACAGCTTACCGAATTATTCCAATGTAAGTACAACCCTTTATCTGGATCATAATCCTTTACAGATGTTAAGTCACCGTCCATATCTTCGAACTTTATCAGAACTGCATATGGACAACTGCCTTCTGACCTCAGTAACACCAGCAGCCATGTTCTCCCTGCAGGATATTCGAGTTTTAACACTTCATAATAACCTTCTGCAGAAGTTGCCATCCAGCACTCGAAATATAACCCTCAACCATGCCAGGAATGTGACATTACATAACAACCGCTGGGCATGTACATGTGACAGTCTCTGGTTGCCTCGTTGGATTACCAAACATAAATCATCTTTATGGATGCCTAGCACAATAACATGCCACTATCTCAGGAAACCAGTCGAACAACTCAGCGAAATGGACTTAAACTGCAACTCGTCTTCATATATTGATACATTTCTGGCCATCAGTCTGACCCTCTCATCTTTAGTGTCCACACTAGTGATTGTAATATGTTACCGCTCAGAGATTAGCGTCCTGCTATATTCCAAACTCGGCTTACGTTTAGATTGTGGTTTCAGTTACGGAGACTTTTTCAGCCCCTACGACGCATTCGTCTCCTATAGCCAAGACACACACAGCTGGGTTGTAGACACCCTTGTCCCACATCTGGAAAATGGACCTAAAAAATATCGACTCTGCCTTCACTACAGGGACTTTCCTAGAGGGGAGTCTCTTGTCGATAGCCTACCATGGTCAATTCGTCTCAGTCGCTGCGCAATTTTAGTTCTAAGTAAAGACGTCATAAAGAAAGAATGGTGCATCATGGAAGTCAGGGCAGCTTTTCAACGTCTGCTTCTTGTAGCCAACAAACTGATTGTCATAGCCATTGACGACATCAATATAGATGACTTGTCTCCAGACTTGAGATCATACATGAACACTCATGAATACCTTCGTGCTGAAGATTCTGGTTTCTGGGACCAACTAAGATCGTTCCTGCCACCTAAACCAATCACAGAAGTAAAAGATAGCGAGGTAGCCATAACTACAACAGGAGGCGGAGACAGTATGAATGAAACCACACCTGACAGATGTGAGGACACTGGTCTCTCAGATCTCACCGATATGTCATTTAAACAACAAACAGAGACAACTAACCCAGAGATGTGAATGTTCTCGTTATCAAGATCTCATTGGGAGAAGATATGTGTACTGTGTGGGAGAGTGGGTAAACGAAGATAGTGCTTGTGTGGGAGAGTGTATAAGATAAGAGTGTGCGTGTGTGTGTGAGTGGATAAACTAGGTGTGGACTTGTATGAGTGAGTGGGTAAACTAAGAGTGAGCTTGTGTGGGGGAGTGGATAAACTAAGAGTGACCTTATGTGGGAGAGTGGGTAAGATAAAAGTGAACTTGTGTGAGATAGTGTGGGAGGGAAAAAAAGAAAACTGTGTAGATATATGTCTTGTGTAAGTTAAGTGTGAGAATGACAACTGTGTAGATATATGTCTTGTGTAAGTTAAGTGTGAGAATGACAACTGTGTAGATATATGTCTTGTGTAAGTTAAGTGTGAGAATGAAAACTGTGTAGATATATGTCTTGTGTAAGTTAAGTGTGAGAATGAAAACTGTGTAGATATGTCTTGTGTAAGTTAAGTGTGAGAATGAAAACTGTGTAGATATATGTCTTGTGTAAGTTAAGTGTGAGAATGAAAACTGTGTAGATATGTCTTGTGTAAGTTAAGTGTGAGAATGAAAACTGTGTAGATATATGTCTTGTGTAAGTTAAGTGTGAGAATGAGAACTGTGTAGATATGTCTTGTGTAAGTTAAGTGTGAGAATGAAAACTGTGTAGATATGTCTTGTGTAAGTTAAGTGTGAGAATGAAAACTGTGTAGAGATGTCTTGTGTAAGTTGAGTGTGAGAATGACAACTGTGTAGATATGTCTTGTGTAAGTTAAGTGTGAGAGTAGATGTCTTTTAGGAGTGAAAGACTAAGCTAATAATGGGGGAATAGTTACGTGACTGAGTGAATATGTCGTGACTGAGTGAATATATCGTGAGTGAGTGAATATGTCGTGAGTGAGTGAATATGTCGTGACTGAGTGAATATGTCGTGACTGAGTGAATATGTCGTGAGTGAGTGGATATGTTGTGAGTGAGTGGATATGTTGTGACTGAGTGGATATGTCGTGAGTGAGTGGATATGTCGTGAGTGAGTGGATATGTCGTGTGGGAGTGGATATGTCTTTTGTGTGTGGGTTAGTGAATGAGTTAGAGAACTAACACAAGGTTGAGAATCACTGAACTGTTAGTGGATGTGGGTGTCGTGAATGAACTAAGTACTATAAGAACATGTCTCAAGATTGAATGAAGTGTTACCGAGTATGTCTTGTATAACTAATTGGATTTAATCTGCTGTTTGATATCTAGGGCAATCTAGTACTAGTTGTATCTAGAATTAGTTATGCAAGTTTATGCATATTGAGACTTCAGCTTTATAAAGATAGATGGTTAAAGGACAGATAACAAGTTTGTCAAGAAAATAATATGTTAGGTCTTGCAACTTTACGTGCTGTTATTTCGGTTGAATTGAACATCTCTCCCCACAAGCATCAAACATCTCATCAGATGTTTTGTCTGGGTACTTCTATGTAAACAACATCTTAACTTTTTGGGTAGATTTCAAAGGAGATTTATCCGTATAGACATGTACTCTTCTTTCTGGGTAGATGTCAATAGTTCACTGTGAGACTATCATAAGCTTAACTGGAACATAACGTTTAGTTTCATTGTCTGTTTTGTTTCATTGTCTTAAGATATCTATAATTGTAAACTTTTTGCTGCTCTCTGAGCATCTTGTCTGAGCATCTGGAAGTTGGTATCTGTCTTGTGTCTGGAAGTTGGTATATGTCTTGTGTCTGGAAGTTGGTATATGTCTTTGATATTATTGACATGATGGAGGAGTACTGACTTGTTTTATTGTTTGAGTGTTTTGTGTCAGTTTTCATACAAGATGTTTGTTCAGATGTTGGTCTCTGTTCATTCTTTGACTGCTTTTATAAACTTTCATTGCGTTCATATCTCTCCCCATCTCAAGGTAGTTTACATTTGTATGAATTCCACATGCAACAGTTGATGTTGACCTCATTGATCCACTACATAGACTTTATGCATTGTTATGTACTCTTGTTTACATAATCTACATTTGTTCTTGTGCATATTGTCATGCATGCACTGTTATATTCTAGCAAGAGTATAAGGCATTTTAAGAAAACCTCAGTGGAAGCACCAGAGCCAATGAATATTAGTAACTTCAAAATACATAAGTTCTATATGTTTATTGAAGATGGGCTGTCAGTCATGTGTAACTTCAAGATACATAAGATTTATATGTTTATTGAAGATGGGCTGTCGGTCTTGTGTAACTTCAAGATACATAAGTTCTTAATGTTTATTGAAGATGGGCTGTCAGTCATGTGTAACTTCAAGATACATAAAGTTTTATATGTTTCATCAGAACTGTCTGTCGGTCATGTGTGACTCTATGTAGACTATGACTCTCTTTGCAATGTCCTGATCCTTCCTTTCTTTCGTTCGCTTGACATATTGTTTATATATTCAATGTTGTCTCTTGTATGAACTTCATTGTCTTTTGTAGCTCACACAGAGGTCCGTGTAGTTTTCTGTCGAGTGTTGTTTCATTAGGCCAGTGAGTTTCCTTCAGTATATCATATTCGGGCAGTCTTGAAGTATGTGCTCTGCAGTCTGATGTGCCTGTCCACATGTACACATGGCTGAATTGCTAATCTTGAATTTTGTATACATGTGGCTTCGGATTCGATTGTGTCCTGGTCTAAGGAATGTCCTGATATTTTGCTTTGCTACTTTGAGACTCTTAGTAAGGATAGTATAAATGATGATCTTTTTTGACAATGTGTTTTTATCTTTCAATATTAACAACACTTTGATAGCTTTGAGCGTTTCATTTAGTCTTTGACATTGCCTATTTAACATCTGCTCATCTCTAGCATATTGCTAGGGCATTAGCATACATTAATATTTCAGCTGTGATGTGTTTGGTAAGGCCATTGATGCAGATAAGACCATATATAAAGATAACTATGTAGTAGTTGTTGTTGAACCCACGGAAATATGGATTTTTACCATTTGATCGGGGGAGAGTCTCTGTCTTTCTTGCAGACCTAGAAGTCTCAAACAACTCTAGACGTGTAGTGCTTAGCTTAATGTTGTGGAAACTAATGCTCAGGTAGAATCTAATATACCTTCTACTAAATCTTCTTGAGAAAAAATGATCCATCTTTGTCTGGATAGTTCACAGTTAGTAGAGACATACTTTATCTAGTTGTATAGTGTCCTACTAATCAACACATCAATCATCATCATGAAATATTTTCTTCATACATTTCTTCAACACATGTGTGTTGTAGGTCAAAGCAAATGACATACTGTATGTTTGTTATATTGAGACACATCGTATATTCTCTGTGTCATTCTGAAAAGCTAATCATTTGGGCAACTGTCTTGAAACATTGCTGTTCTGAAAAGCTGATCATTTGGGCAACTGTCTTGAAACATTGCTGTTCTGAAAAGCTGATCATTTGGGCAACTGTCTTGAAACATTGCTGTTCTGAAAAGCTGATCATTTGGGCAACTGTCTTGAAACATTGCTGTTCTGAAAAGCTGATCATTTGGGCAACTGTCTTGAAACATTGCTGTTCTGAAAAGCTGATCATTTGGGCAACTGTCTTGAAACATTGCTGTTCTGAAAAGCTGATCATTTGGGCAACTGTCTTGAAACATTGCTGTTCTTAACAAAGCATACTTGAAGTTCTCAAGAGTGCCAGCTAGAGGTGTCAAAGTTGTGCTCAGGACAATCTATTGGATGATGATGAGTCTACTTGACCGCACAAGTTTTACTTTAGCGAATGCTTTCTTGTTGAGACTTTCAACTTCTGCCGCAGGCGTTATCTCGAGGTCTATTCTAACTTGATTTCTCGCATATATTCTTTGCATGCATTTCTTTATTATATACAGTTTTGAATCACTTTCGTGGGGTACTTTCTAATGCTTTATGTTGCCATATTCAGAATTGTTTTTATGACTTTATTATTGAATATTTCTACATTGTTGTTATTGTCGATATTATGAAGAAGATAATCAGATGATCTATGTAATAGTCTCTAGTCGGCTCTACTAATTTTACTTTGTCGTTTTAAAGCATCCGTTATGGTGAGGGTGCGGGTGTGCTTATGGTAGTGAGGATTGATGGACAACAAGCTACTGCCAATGTTGTCAAATACTTGTAAGTGCTAAAGATATGTTAGCTCAGATGAAAAGCCAGATCTGGTTCAGTGATGTTTAGGTGGACGCAAGTGTTGGTGCAGAATCAGCTTCATTAAGAACTGACGTTGGCTGTTTCGGAGAGTCTCCGTCAGGGTAGCCCCAGCGTAGCTAGTGTCCGTTGATATCACCAGAAAATATAGTTTTGTAGTATCGTGCCTCGTTTAGTTCTTCTAGGTTGTTCGCGTGTTGTCTGGGTTGGACCGTATATTTTGTATGTTGTGTATTTTCTTCCAGTATAACAGACAGTCTCTTTTTGTACATCTATGGTATACGTTTCGTTGTGTGACATGTCATTCTGAATGCAGGTAACCCTGTCCCAGTTTTAAGTTTACTTAAGGCATATCTGATGTATCATGACAACTACAGATGGGAGGTCTGTATGTGAGGTTTCTTGTAGAAGGATCATCTGTATCTTGTGAAATTGTTTTGTATACAGGCATACTATTTTAACAATAAATAAAATATATAATAATCTTTTTAACATTGGTTTAATTGTTAATGAATTTTTGACTTCTGGAATGATAGAGCGTTTTAGAAATATTCAACCGGTGTAAACTTAGTTTTGTATCCGTCTTCTACTTCTTCTTCTTTGTTCTTTTCTCCCTCGTTCTGCATCAACCACTTGTTAAACCACTCTTCGTGGACTGTATATGATTTGCGATTTAGAGTGTGATTTCGTGGTGCCAGTTAGACGCCTACAGACCCGTAGGTCAGCATATTCGGTTTTTTCCACGCATTTTATTTGTGTTCATATCTCTAAATGTGGAATCGTAGATAACGTTTGTACAGTTCGAGTCATTGATCCTTATTGTGATGATGAGTTGTCTTATATTCATGAGAAGTTTGTACAGCACTGTCATAATTAGATGGAATTTATCACCGATATATTGTGTTCAGTTCCCTGTACAGGTAATTCTTTAGTGTACCCAACCATTAATGGGTTAAGTTGGCAAAAATGTGGAATCGTCGCTACAACTATGGTGCTAGTGCTGTGTTGCTGATATTTACGTTATATGAATGGGGCAGAACATTGTGGGCGCCTTGAGCGCAAATCCGCAGATTGTACCCAGTTTTATTAACAAAACAGAGCAGATATTCCAGCTAAATAAACTCTCAGAACACAGCCAAATTATCGAATTAACACAATCATCACATGCGCATAATAAAGTTTGCTTAGACAGGACAATGTACATGTCAGACAGAAACAAAGGCCACAGAGAACATCCTGCAGTCCTGCTCATCATACATACACGAACCTAATGAAACATGGATTTATGAACGAAGCTTACAGAACAAGCTATGGGGAACTCACAAGGAACTCCAACTGACATGCAGCTTCATAGAGACAATCAGAAAAGTGATATAATCAAAGAAATGTCTGGTCAGCAACTAGTACCAACTGTTATAAGAATGAGAAGATAGAGACATGTTGGGCATACTCTGAGAAGAAAGGATCACAATGCAGACATTGAAGTGGGAAGCAAAAAGTTAAAGAAAGAAAAAGCGCACTAGGAGGGAAACTCTGAAACAAACTACCGAGAGAGGCGAGAAAGACCTATCTTAATCCCTAATCCCATAGAAGAGATTGAACGACTTTCTCAGGATAGAGAGGTATGGAGAGATTGCTTGCAGATCTTATGTGACAAATTAAAATGAAACACAAATGGACGACCAAATACAAACGTATCTAAGGAAAATCTGGAATTGACAGGAAATTACATACACCACACAAATAACTACTAAAACTTACCTAATACGTCACAACGAAGAGTTGCAGAGAAATGTCTAAATATTCAGTATATATATATATATATATATAACTCTTCGTTGTGACGTATTAGGTAAGTTTTAGTAGTTATTTGTGTGGTGTATGTAATTTCCTGTCAATTCCAGATTTTCCTTAGATACGTTTGTATATGGTCGTCCATTTGTGTTTCATTTTAATTTGTCACTCCTGTTTGTTCGTTTGCTTGATAAAGGCCTTGTTGGTCGAAACGTTGCTGTATTTTGTCATTGTTTTTGTAATTTGTAAAACTACAGTACTTTGTAATTACGTGTTTTGCCAATCAAATAGTTTTACTGCAGTTCCATATATATATACTGAATATTCAGATCTTATGTAACGTTTAACGGTATGAAGAAAAAAATAATATATAATTTAATATTTAGTTTAGTCATCGGATCAGCATCACTGCACATCGTACCAATTAGTCCATAAGTGTTATTGACTAATTGGTTCGATATGCAGTGATGCTGATCCGACTACTAAACTAAACTAAATATTAAATTATATTTTCCTATCTCTTCCTCAGTAGGTTTCTCAGCATGTGGCGACTAACGACACCAGTTATTTGTTGGTTTACTATTCTTATGTTTTGCTAACAGTATATTGCTCGTGTCTAGTTACACTACATTTGACTTGGGATTCTTGCAGTGTGGTTAGGGTTGTAGATTCACCACTATCACCTGAATAATTTACGTGCCCTTTCTTCCCTAAGGAATTCAGAATGTCAGACTGGTCTATTGCTCTCAGAATGTCAGACTGGTCTATTGCTCTCAGAATGTCAGACTGGTCTATTGCTCTCAGAATGTCAGACTGGTCTATTGCTCGTCTGCTTTTTACAACTATACCTGCAAAAACTTATCTACTCGTTCATTTCCCCTTAAACCTGCATTCTCTGGCACAAAAATAAAACTGATTTAATATAATCTATGAACTAATAACCAATAACAAATCAGATTGTTGAATATTTTATTTCAGGAAATAATTGTTTCGTAAAGAACTATGTCAAGATTAACTTCAAACATTCCAATTTTGTATGAGTTGATATTTGATGATATAAGATAACATGAATCTGGATAAGTATCATCCAATATTCTTGTCTGTTGTGGAAGATATCAAGTTGTTTGAACGATCTCTACAGCAAAACAGAAACATTTCTCTTGTGGATAATCTTCTTGTCTATCAAACGATGCAAAGGATCATACCCAGATCTGGATCCTTGGGTGGAAGATGATGATGATATATTTATAATCTCCAGAGACAATGGATGTATTCACCATTGGGACATTTTAAAACGAATATTTGCTTTTTTTCTTGGGTCTTTTCCCCAATGTTTTTGCAGAGTTACCTGAGCTTTTACCAGATTTCAGACCAAGGCTCCTGGTCTACTTCCAGTTGCTTCCAATTTGATGTGGATTTAACCCAATCGACGTCAACTGCTAGATTGCAAGAACTGTTATTGAAGATTGGAGTGGCCAGAAAGAAACAGTACAGCAGGTATATGAATAAGCTCATCAATCAACATCAAACTGATACTGTCAGTTGCTGGACGCTATTGGAGATATTGTGAAGGAGATCAGTGCAACTATGGACATGCCCGAAGTGCAATCAAGATATTACAAACTGAAAATAAACTGAAACTGTTTGCTATATTCAGGTTAAGAAAAGACGCTGGAGCTGGATAGGACACATTTTGCGAAAACCATGAGGGGAATATAACAAGAAGGGTCCTTGCCTGGAACCCACAGGGACAGCGAAAGAAGGGAAGGCCGAGAAATACATGGAGACGACATTTGGAGGCAGAGATGAACAATATAAAGAAGAGCTGGGGGCAGCTGCAGGAAATAGTTAGAGATAGGAAGACTTGGCATGAGTTGGTTGAGGGCCTATGCCCCAATCCGGGTTAAAAGGCAAAGAGAGAGAGAGAGAGAGTTTGGTATATTCACGTCACATTAGCATAAGTTATTGTAGCAAAATACTTGAGAAAGGCTCCGCCACATCATCGAGCCACAGCTTAATGACTCCCAAATGGGATTCAGGAAGAACAAAAGCTGTACAGACGCAATATTCGCCCTCAGACAGTTAGTAGAAAGGACTATCGAATCCGACAAACATTTACACGTTGCATTTGTAGATCAGGAAAAAGCGTTCGACCGCGTAGATAGGCACAAGTTGTGGAAAATACTAACAACCTATGGGGTTAATGAACACCTAATCAACCTTTGCAAGAACATTTATACTGACAGCCAATGTACGATTAGAACAAATACAGGATTATCAGAAAAGTTTCACGTAGGGTCAGGAGTAAGACAAGGTTGCGTACTATCCCGCTGCTATTCATCACGTACATTGACCACATTTGTAAAATAGCTAACACCAGCGAAGGAAACAACCTCGGAGAACTCTTAAATGAATTTCTTTTGCAGACGATCAGGCAATCATATCAACAACAGAAGAACAGCTACAACAACACATCAACAGACTCCAGTTAGCATGCAACGAATACAACATGAGAATTAACATCGACAAAACAGAAGTAATGACATTCGCCAGAGAGGAAAACACTACCAACATCTCCATCGATAATCATCTACTAAATCAAGCAAAGATTTCACATACCTGGGGAGCATTTTTCAGCAAATGGAAGAATAACTAATGAAATTCAACACAGATGCAACAAAGCAAATCAAATGATAGGGCAAATGGCGCCAATTTTAAGATGCAAACACGTCACCATGAACACAAAAGAGCAATGTTCAACACAATCTTTCTCCCACATTATGTTACCAGTGCCAAACCTGGACGCTGACAACAAACGATAGAAGAAAACTAGTCACAACAGAGATGAAGTGTCTACACAGAATGCTGGGTGTAACAAGAAGAGACCGGTTGAGAAATGAAGACATCAGGAAAAAGTGGGCACAACATCAGTACTAGACTTCATCAAGAAACAACAAATTAAATGGTTCGGTCACGTAAGCAGATTACCATCAGACAGTGCACCTCAAAGAGCAATGCTGCTCCGTTACAATGGGTACAAAGCAAAAGGCCGGCCACGCAAAAGATGGGCCTCAGAGATAACAGAGGCGACGAAAGAGACTATCTACGAAGCGCATACTAGGGCCCGTTTTAGAAATCTCTTCCTGACCTGACGCTGTGAGGCATACAGGATTCGAGAAAGAAAGAAAGAAAGAATTGTAGCGAAGGAAATGTCGACGCACAGTTTTTTTTAAAACCAGAATTCAGCTCACCATACACGATTTTTTTTTCCCGATCCCGAAGCACTTGAGCTGAAAGCTCTTCGGCTCGGTGTCATGGACATCGTAACCCTTCGGCTCGGTGCTACGAACACCGTAAATCTGGAGAACCTGTAGCTTTTCTGCCAGTCCGCGGAGTTGAACCCGCACTTACAGAGGACTAGTCACCCGTAGTCCAACGCGCTACGAACACGCTGGGCACGCGATTTTCTTAAGGATCAGGTAACATCCATTCAACACAAGACACCCAAACCATATTTGACAGTTTTATCAGCGGAGAGTGGCCATGCTGAAAATCTCAGTATATTCAAAGACAACATTGCTTTTTTACCCTGTCATTGAGATCGCTAAATATCTAACGCAATAAATCAGTGGTTCTAAAATGTACTTATGGAATACTATGCTGGATAAAGTTATTTACAGAATCTTCATCCCCTCACGCCAACAATAATATTTGAACATTCATCAGGAAATGTACACCACATTGTTAAACATAATCTTGTACACATTGAACTAGCGTGACTGCGTACATTTTTGATGTTTGTACACAGTTCTTCCAAGGAAACAACTAAGCATCAAACTAAAGTAAAAAACAATACTAAATATTGTTTATTGAATGATTCTACCGTTCTGATTGTCTTTAATGATATCATTTGTTCCAAGTCTTGGACACGAGTAACAATTCACTACATGACACAGTATCTTCATTCAATATAGATCAATTGTTAACCTTTTCACTCCAAACTTTTGTTTTGACCTCAGAACTCATTTATATTGCAATGCTTACACTGAATTCAGAAAGAACTCAAAATAAAAAAAAATGACATGCTACAAATACGAAAGAGAAAATTGAGATATTTTGGACATATAAAAAGACATGAAGGGCTGGAGAAGACCATCATGGAAAGAGGCATACCGGCAAAGAGAAGAAGAGGAAGACCACGGAGAAGATGGATTCACGATGTAACTGATGGTTTGAACATGACGACTGCAGAGGTAGGACATCTGCCCTATAAGAGAGAGAGAAATTCCGGAGGACTGTTGGGGTGGCAAAGTTCTGCTCAGGACAAGCTATTTGATGATGATGATACACTGAATTAGCCAGTGTAATGGCTTTGGGGTACATTAAATAAATAACGTGAGCTAGTATATCAGCACTGAACAGCGAAAAGGTTAGTCTGTATTTTGTGCTAGATATTTTCATTGTCAAATAATGGAAAAATCTGTTTCCCTCAATCACAAAATTATATTCACACAATTCACACTTCCTTCTCTCATTCACACAATTCACACTTCCTTCTCTCATTCACACAATTCACACTTCCTTCTCTCATTCACACAATTCACACTTCCTTCTCTCATTCACATAATTCACACTTCCTTCTCTCATTCACACAATTCACATTTCCTTCTCTCATTCACACAATTCACACTTCCTTCTCTCATTCACACAATTCACACTTCCTTCTCTCATTCACACAATTCACACTTCCTTCTCTCATTCACACAATTCGCACTTCCTTCTCTCATTCACACAATTCACACTTCCTTCTCTCATTCACACAATTCACATTTCCTTCTATCATTCACACAATTCACACTTCCTTCTCTTTCACACAATTCACACTTCCTTCTCTCATTCACACAATTCACATTTCCTTCTCTCATTCACACAATTCACACTTCCTTCTCTCATTCACACAATTCACACTTCCTTCTCTCATACACACAATTCACACTTCCTTCTCTCATACAAGTAGTAGCATATCTATTACGGAATGTCACTGTCATCACATACCACCTGAAAAAACTCTCTCTCTAGCAAGTTCTCCTGCCTCCCCCAACGTCATATTCAAGGTTTCGTTGATGTCCTGCTACCCCTACCATGTACTCCAAGAACCATGCCTTCCATTACCTTTCTCTCCAAACCACTGTGATGTTTAATGTGGCCAAAATATTTCATCTTCCAGGACATGATCTTATTTATGAGCCGTTCGTCCTCGATTTGCAGTTCTTGTAGTATGTTTTGTTTTTCTCTTCTATGTCCAGGATGTTCTAAGAACTTTTCTTAATCATAAAGTTATATTAAACCATTTTCCCTTCCGAGCTGATATACAGGAGCGCAGTATTTGTTAAGATGACACAAAACCAGTATACAGGCTAATTTTGTAAAATTTTTTCCGATCCAGAAGCACTTGAGCTTTTCAGCTCTTCGGCTCGGTGCCATGGACATCGTAACCCTTCAGTACGGTGCCACGAACACCGTAAATCTGGAGAACCTGTGGCTTTTTCTGCCAGCCCACGGAATTGAACCCGTACTCACAGAGGGCTTGTCACCCGCAGTCCAACGCGCTACGAACACCCTGGGCAGGCGGGCATACAGGCTAATACAGTATACATTGCGATATAAATGCTTACGGAGGTAAACAAAAATAAATTACGGAGTAAAAGGGTTAGCACAAGTGCCTTTTATTCCCCTTAATTTCAGAATTCTGTTAACACAATCCAGTCTTTCTTCTCTCAGTCACAAGACTATAGTAATACAATCTCAATTTCTCTCAATCACAAGACTATAGTAATACAATCTCCATCTATCTCAATCACAAGACTATAGTAATACAATCTCAATTTCTCTCAATCACAAGACTATAGTAATACAATCTCCATCTATCTCAATCACAAGACTATAGTAATACAATCTCCATCTATCTCAATCACAAGACTATAGTAATACAATCTCCATCTCTCTCAATCACAAGACTATAGTAATACAATCTCCATCTCTCTCAATCACAAGACTATAGTAATACAATCTCCATTTCTCTCAATCACAAGACTAAGTAATACAATCTACATCTCTCTCAATCACAAGACTATAGTAATACAATCTCAATTTCTCTCAATCACAAGACTATAGTAATACAATCTCCATCTATCTCAATCACAAGACTATAGTAATACAATCTCAATTTCTCTCAATCACAAGACTATAGTAATACAATCTCCATCTATCTCAATCACAAGACTATAGTAATACAATCTCCATCTATCTCAATCACAAGACTATAGTAATACAATCTCAATTTCTCTCAATCACAAGACTATAGTAATACAATCTCCATCTATCTCAATCACAAGACTATAGTAATACAATGTCCATCTCTCTCAATCACAAGACTATAGTAATACAATCTCCATCTATCTCAATCACAAGACTATAGTAATACAATCTCCATCTCTCTCAATCACAAGACTATAGTAATACAATCTCCATCTATCTCAATCACAAGACTATAGTAATACAATCTCCATTTCTCTCAATCACAAGACTAAGTAATACAATCTACATCTCTCTCAATCACAAGACTATAGTAATACAATCTCAATTTCTCTCAATCACAAGACTATAGTAATACAATCTCCATCTATCTCAATCACAAGACTATAGTAATACAATCTCAATTTCTCTCAATCACAAGACTATAGTAATACAATCTCCATCTATCTCAATCACAAGACTATAGTAATACAATCTCCATTTATCTCAATCACAAGGTCAGATTAATACAATGCATACTTCTATAAATGACAAAGTCTGACTGACAGACAATCTCACTACACTTTCAATATTGTGTGTAGTCACATCATGACATGAAGATGATGTTACAGATGTGAACAACAAGAATACACAGATATACAGATGACATGAAGATGATATGAAGATGCCATGAAGATGATGTTACAGATGTGAACAACAAGAATACACAGATATGCAGATGACATGAAGATGATATGAAGATGCCATGAAGATGATGTTACAGATGGGTACAACATGAATACACAGCTATGCGAATGACATAGATGTGGTAGGAGACATTCAACAAGAAACTGTTAGAACATTCAAACATTTTATGAAGTCAGGGAGTCTATGTGGCTAAGGGGTTATGCCCTCATCTCGCGTTTCGAATGTCGTGGGTTCGAATCCGGATCACGACGTTCCGTTCACGAGTGTACTATTTTCAGAGACCCCTAGGACTGTTGCCAGAGCTACGAAGTTCGTGCTTTGTGCAATACTCTCTGCAGACGGCGTGTTATTTCTGTGAAGAGGGACTGAGCCATATGGGATAAAACCTGGTGCAATAAAGTCAATCCTTCGGCGTTAGACCACTTAATGAAGTCAGTGAACAAATGAGAACAAATATCAATCTAGAACATATGATAATAACAACAGAGATAAACAAGAAGAAAGATCAATACATAAAAGTAGATATATACAAATCAAAAGAATAGGAACCAGGGGCGACTCGTCATTAAGGGCCAATGGGGCCTGGCCCCACCAATAATCGAAAGGGGGCAAATTTCTCGGAATAAGACAAATAATAGTAAATACTCCAAAAACCATGATTTTCAGGAAAATTTGTCTGGCCCCACCAAGACAAATGACTACTAGCCGCCACTGATAGAAACAATTCAGTACTTGGACAAGAACTTCAACAGTTCCCACATAATAAGAGAAGAAATGAAGTCTAGAATATAATCAGGAAATATGGTACACTTTGCTCTACAACACTTTGCTCTATGACACTTTGCTAAAATCCAACGGGCTGGACAGAGACAGTTTAGAAGTAAGACAGATCGAACTGGATGCTTGAGGGACAGAGAGAGAGAAATGTGTTTAAACCATGAGACATATGAGCCATCAGTAAGCATATCCTTCGATATCTGTTAGTGAGCCATCAGTAAGCATATCCTTCGATATCTGTTAGTGAGCTATCAGTAAGCATATCCTTCGATATCTGTTAGTGAGCCATCAGTAAGCATATCCTTCGATATCTGTTAGTGAGCCATCAGTAAGCATATCCTTCGATATCTGTTAGTGAGCTATCAGTAAGCATATCCTTCGATATCTGTTAGTGAGCCATCAGTAAGCATATCCTTCGATATCTGTTAGTGAGCTATCAGTAAGCATATCCTTCGATATCTGTTAGTGAGCTATCAGTAAGCATATCCTTCGATATCTGTTAGTGAGCTATCAGTAAGCATATCCTTCGATATCTGTTAGTGAGCTATCAGTAAGCATATCCTTCGATATCTGTTAGTGAGCTATCAGTAAGCATATCCTTCGATATCTGTTAGTGAGCTATCAGTAAGCATATCCTTCGATATCTGTTAGTGAGCTATCAGTAAGCATATCCTTCGATATCTGTTAGTGAGCTATCAGTAAGCATATCCTTCGATATCTGTTAGTGAGCTATCAGTAAGCATATCCTTCGATATCTGTTAGTGAGCTATCAGTAAGCATATCCTTCGATATCTGTTAGTGAGCCATCAGTAAGCATATCCTTCGATATCTGTTAGTGAGCCATCAGTAAGCATATCCTTCGATATCTGTTAGTGAGCTATCAGTAAGCATATCCTTCGATATCTGTTAGTGAGCTATCAGTAAGCATATCCTTCGATATCTGTTAGTGAGCTATCAGTAAGCATATCCTTCGATATCTGTTAGTGAGCTATCAGTAAGCATATCCTTCGATATCTGTTAGTGACCACTAAACATCTAATGGGTCTGCCCAAATTTCACAAATGAACAACAGGAGTGATAAATTAAAAAAAACAAATGGACGACCAAAAACAAACGTTTCTATGAAAATCTGGGAATGATTTATTCCCAGATTTTCATTAGAAACGTTTGTTTTTGATCGTCCATTTGTTTTTAAATTTGTCACTCCTGTTGTTCGTTTGCTGATAAAGGCCTTGTTGGTCGAAACATTGCTGTATTTTGTCATTGTTTTTGTAATTTGTAAAACTACAGTACTTTGTGATTACGTATTTTTCCAATTAAATAGTTTTACTGCAGTCTCATCTATTTTGTGAATATTACAGTTAATAATGGCGTTTTCTAATCATTTTTACTTTCATTTGAGAAAATACACCGAAGAAAACTGGAGTAGAGATATATTTGTGAATGTCAGTGTGAACAGTCAAGGAGAGAAATTCAATTATAAATAAATATAAAATTAACATTGACATTAAGAAATAATAATCTCAGTGAACAGGTTAGCTTATCGATTTATCCATTATCCACGCATCCATCCATCCATCCATCCATCCATCCATCCATCCATCCATCCATCCATCCATCCATCCATCCATCCATCCACCTATCTATCCACCCACCTATCTATCCATCCATCCGGCATCCATCCTCCATCCATCCATCTACCCATCCATCTATCCATCCATCCGTCCATCCATCTATTTATTCATCCATCCATCCATCCGTCCATCCACCCATCATACATCCGTCATCTATATATCCAGCAAATAGTGACACAGTCAGCTTAGTTTGCATTGGGGGCTGGAAATCCCAACATATTCCAAAACCTTGTTGAGCGAAGTTTCTAAAACTGTACTGTTAAAAAAACATGATGCTTCATTAAAAAAAAAACATGACTCCTCCCCCTTCCTGCATACAATTCATTGAAACATAAACAAAACTCCACCCCCTTCCTGCATACAATTCATTGAAACATAAACAAGACTCCACCCCCTTACTTCAGACAAAACTAACACGTGACAAAATTAATCAAATCAAATAACATTATGAATATCACTGTCCAAAATGCGAAACGATGAAAGAATTGTTTATAATAAACACTTAAATATGAGATCTTTCCCAGAATTTCACACGGAGAGAGAAAATCACAGATCTGAAACTTGCAATATGTATTGATCACAATGAATGATTCTTTTCATAGAATCTTATCTGTGCAGTGACATATTTTGATTTTTGTTTTACAGTTCTGCGCAGGTATGGTTAGCCGCTGTAACTTGTGCTACTAGGTGGCACTAAGCCCAACTTAATGTTATGGTTGTCAGATAAATGAGTAATCGAAGTCTATCTCTGCTCAATCATTTCAATTCTGTGTCACTAGTTCATAAACTGCACCATTAGCTTATGAATTGCACACCATAAGTTTGTGAACTGCAGCATTGGGCCTGCAATATGCTATTAGATCATAAACTGTTATATTAGTACGTGAACTGTGACCCACTCTGTTCTTGCTACATTGCAATAGCAATACAGTCGCACCAAGTCATGTTGAAGTCACTGACAAGTCAGAAGAGAATGTCATGACACTAGTAATGACAGCGCCAAGAGAACACTGGAGACACACATGACAGAACCAATAGAAGCTCCTGAATGTTGTGTTCCACCAAATGTTTGATCCACTTTCTGGGCTCCAGTGCCTTGAACATAAACAATAATATTAATCCATACATAACAACAGTATTGTACTATGTTAACGTGAATCTATAACAATTTAAGTACACAAGTAAGTGAATGTATAACATTTAAGTACACAAGAAAGTGAATCTATAACAATTTAAGTACACAAGAAAGTGAATGTATAACATTTAAGTACACAAGAAAGTGAATGTATAACATTTAAGTACACAAGTAAGTGAATGTATAACATTTAAGTACACAAGTAAGTGAATCTATAACATTTATGTACAAATAAGTGAATCTATAACATTTGTGTAGACAAGAAAGTGAATGTATAACATTTAAGTAGATAAGTTAGTGAATGTATAACATTTAAGTAGATAAGTTAGTGAATGTATAACATTTAAGTAGATAAGTTAGTGAATGTATAACATTTAAGTAGATAAGTTAGTGAATGTATAACATTTAAGTAGATAAGTTAGTGAATGTATAACATTTAAGTAGATAAGTTAGTGAATGTATAACATTTAAGTAGATAAGTTAGTGAATGTATAACATTTAAGTAGATAAGTTAGTGAATTTATAACATTTAAGTAGATAAATTAGTGAATGTATAACATTTAAGTAGATAAGTTAGTGAATGTATAACATTTAAGTAGATAGGAAGTGAACGTATAACATTTAAGTAGACAAGTATATGAATCTATAACATTTATGTAGAAACTGAATATATAACATTTAAGTAGATAAGTGAATGCATAACATTTAAGTAGATAAGTGAATGTATCACATTTAAGTAGATACGTAAGTGAATGTATCACATTTAAGTAGATAAGTAAGTGCATGTTTAACATTTAAGTAGATAAGTGAATGAATGTATAATATTTAAGTAGATAAGTTAGTGAATCTATAACATTTAAGTATAACATATATTTAACATATATACAAGGTAATGGAAGGCATGGTTCATGGAAAACGAGGCAGGGGACGACCAAGACGAAGGTGGCAGCAGGACATCAAAGAAACCTTGAACATGACAATGGAAGAGGCATGAGAACTTGCAAGAGACAGAGAGATTTTTAGGCGGGCTGTGATGAATGCGACGTTTCGCAAGGAACATGCAACAGCTTGATAACATATATATTGTTGTATTAGATCAAAAGTAAACCGTGACAGATTAACATTGATTGACAGATTAACATTGATTGACAGATTAACATTGATTGACAGATTAGCATTGATTGACAGATTAACATTGATTGACAGATTAACATTAATTGACAGATTAACATTGACTGACAGATTAACATTGATTGACAGATTAACATTGATTGACAGATTAACTACCATTTACTACCATCACGTGCCTATAATAATCGACACTCAGGGCGCAGATCACGAGGCAGGCCAAGAACAAGATGGATAGATAACATCTCAGAGTCCCTGCGAAAGCATGGACTGACAACGTCAAGCGCAACACACCTGGCACAAGATAGGAAACTAACTCTCCCACGACGCTTCACGGCAAATGTGGTTAAGATAAGATAAGATAAGATAAGACAGATTAACACTGACTGACAGATTAACATTAATTGACAGATTAGCATTGATTGACAGATTAACACTGACTGACAGATTAACATTAATTGACAGATTAGCATTGATTGACAGATTAGCATTGATTGACAGATTAACATTGATTGACAGATTAACATTAATTAACAAATAAAATTGATATTCTGATTAATAAAGTCAAATTTGACACACTTACCTCTCTTGACGTTGGTTGTGTCGGCTGCTTTTCCCCATATGTAACAGAATAACAAAGAATTAGAATCGATTATAAACAGTTTGTCACATCGACTACAAGTTCTGGCAAGTCTATAAACTAGGACTAATTGGATTAAGTCTAGCAGTCTTCTGAGATTTCAACGTTTGGGAAAAAAAATGTCTCGTTCAAATGTGTTACTATGATAAAGATTTAGAAATATAAATATTTCAAATCAGTGGCGGCTCGTGGTTATTTTAATTGGTGGGCCCAGACACACATTTTCGGAAATATCATGGTTTTGGGTTAGGTTATATTTTAGTATTTACTATTATTTCAAAAGTCTCTACCCCTTCCTTACTAGAATGATCTATCATATAAATGAGAAGCAAAATTGAGCTCGCCAAGTGACAGCTTTACTTATACACAGATGTATTTTGATTTCGATTACCGTAACCTATTCTATGATGGTTAGTTAAGTATTTCTATTATTTTCCAATAATTTTATATATTTTTCGGTATTTACGCACCCGGACTAATTTATAGCACATAAGCACGTTTAACTATGCACTGACTTGGCCGCGTAAGAATTTCCTTACAGAATGAATGAAAATCACATTTGCGTGTGCTAAATAACCAGTTGAAAGAGAGATCAGAGGTGGCAATGTTAATAGACGACTAAATAGACCACATTCCTACTGGCCTAAAAAGATAGTACGCTGTAATGCGTGAAGTATAATAATTATGGAAGAAAGACGCTGAATTCCAGACTTTATATGATATTTTAGCGCTATATATTCAACTTTCAAAGCTAATCAGTATCACGTTAAAAATAAAAATTTTGAAAAAATAATTTATGAAATAATAAATACACGTTACACATTTTGTTTGGTGGGGCAAGCCCCATTGGCCCTTAATGAGGAGCCACCACTGTTTCAAGTACATCACAAGGTGAATGATTTAGACAACTAAATATTTCAAATGTTGTCATCATGAAATCCTGGAGAATTACAGTAAAAGATATGTCCACACTTTCCACCTCCCATACAGCCTAGTCTGTGAAAGATTTTACTCGTTTTATAGCCAAATACTATCTTCAACCAAGAACTGTTTACACAGTGTCACTAAGAGAATATGTACACCATCATCTAAAGGAAACACTGGAGATGAATCGGAAACATAATACAAATGTAGACTAACTGTTACGAAAACTGCACTCAGATGGAGACGAGAAGGTAAACGAAAATGTAGAAGACACATCACCAGTTCTTTCTTAAGCTGCAGCTTGGTCCTCGAGAATGCAAAAGCCATCCTTCTAATAACAGACTCAATTATCTATCATGTCTAATAACCTTCTTCGTCTTCTTCTTAATTTTCTTGTTCGTATACTTCATCATTTTTTGTCTAGTTCTCCTTCAGTAAGTTTCCAACGCACATCTACCCAAACAGAGAGATGAGTAACCTTATTGATTTCAATAATCATAAAAAGTATTGCACGGGTGCACCACAACTTATACATCAATGAAGTTTGTCAAGACATGCTTCAGTTCGCATTGACGAAGTGACATAATTCTGAGGTAGAGGCCATTTTTCCATGCTTGTTTGTACAACAGGTAGATGTGCAGGCTATAGTGTCAATTGGATTCTCAAGATGGTGAGTAATTTTTTGCAGAAGCAGTCATTTTATGTGGAAGTTATGGAGTTTAGTTTAATATTCCAGAGCTGTAGTAACGTATTTGTTAGTGAACTCCCAGGCAATTGGTCTGGGTTCAATTCCACAGTATTTGTTCCCACCGTAACGGTTCTCAGGTCGACACAGTCTCAATTGGGTACCAAGAAAATCACTGGGCAGTAGAGGCGACCGGCGTGAAGTTGACCACATCACCCATCGTGTGCCAATGGTCAATGACAAATACGAGCCCAACACCGTATTACCCTATATACCCTATATACCCTATATACCCTATATACCAAACAATTGATGTATGGCGAGCTTGAAGGGGCAGACGTTTAGCTGGTGGACAGAAAAACGCTTTAAAGACACTCTTAAAGTGTCTCTGAAATGCTTCGATATAGACAATACGTGCTGGGATTCCCTTGCGCAAGATCGCCAAATGTGGAGCTGTAACAACAAAAGAGGAACCCGAATAGCTGAGAATCATCGTATTGTTGAGTCACAGAGAAAACGAGCAGCGCGAAAAGACAGAGCACACAACACGCACATGTCTAACCTTGATCATGTATGCCCCACCTGTGGTCGGGGATTCTGTTCTAGGATTGGACTATACAGTCACCTCCGCACACACCAGAGAGGTGCAACAGCACACGTCTGAGATTGTTGTCATCATCGCTTGCGATGGACGGCTATATAACCACATGGTATAAATAGGGTTTCTTTGCTTTTTTCTTTGTTTACTTCAATATTCATATTATTGTACTTTCTTAAAAACCAGAACATCAGGGAAGAAAGAGTCACCAACATCAGGAAGACAGGAGTCACTCAACATCAGGAAGACAGTCACCAACATCAGGGAAACAGGTCACCAACATCAGGGAAGAAAGAGTCACCAACATCAGGGAAGAAAGAGTCACCAACATCAGGGAAGAAGGAGTCACCAACATCAGGGAAGAAAGAGTCACCAACATCAGGGAAGAAAAAGTCACCAACATCAGGGAAAAATGAGTCACCAACATCAGGAAGACGGTCACCAACATCAGGGAAGAAAGAGTCACCAACATCAGGGAAGAAAGAGTCACCAACACCAGGGAAGAAAGAGTCACCAACATCAGGAAAGACAGAGTCACCAACATCAGGGAAGACGGAGTCACCAACATCAGCATAATAAATACAATTGCAACACATACCTTGTTTGAATTACATCGAGAAAAAGAATGAAGTAGTTCGGCCACTTAATAAAAATACAACCAAACTCTACTGTATACAGAGTCTTCTACAATAGGACACCAGGAAAGAAGACGAGACGAAGACCACGAAAAAGATGGTTAGATGACATAGGCGAATTTTGTCAAAGGCAAAATAATTAACCTAAGCCACTAGAACAGCGCAAGACAACTACAGAAAACCTAGACACTGGGCAACAACAACATAGTAGTAGTGTGACAACAAAAGAATAAATAAGTACACCTATTTTACTTCATGTTGATATAATTCGTATCTTGTACGTGATCTATGTGTTGTCAGACAGAACCTAATACAAGTAATCACATATATGCGTTACTACACACACACGTTCATTCATAAACCAGGTGTTCAAGGTACGTTACTACATACACACACACGTTCATTCATAAACCAGGTGTACAAGGTACGTTACTACATACACACACGTTCATTCATAAACCAGGTGTACAAGTACGTTACACATACACACACACGTTCATTCATAAACCAGGTGTACACGGTACGTTACTACATACACACACACGTTCACTCATAAACCAGGTGTACAAGGTACGTTACTCATACACACAACGTTCATTCATAAACCAGGTGTACAGTACGTTACTCATACACACACACGTTCACTCATAAACCAGGTGTACAAGGTACGTTACTACATACACACACGTTCATTCATAAACCAGGTGTACAAGGTACGTTACTATCACACACGTTCATTCATAAACCAGGTGTACACGGTACGTTACTACATACACACACAGTTCATTCATAAACCAGGTGTACAAGGTACGTTACTACATACACACGTTCATTCATAAACCAGGTGTACAAGGTACGTTACAACATACACACACGTTCATTCATAAACCAGGTGTACAAGGTACGTTACTACATACACACACACGTTCATTCATAAACCAGGTGTACAAGGTTCGTTACTACATACACACACACGTTCATTCATAAACCAGGTGTACAAGGTACGTTACTACACACACACGTTCATTCATAAACCAGGTGTACACGGTACGTTACTACACACACACGTTCATTCATAAACCAGGTGTACACGGTACGTTACTACATACACACACGTTCATTCATAAACCAGGTGTACAAGGTACGTTACTACATACACACGTTCATTCATAAACCAGGTGTACAAGGTACGTTACTACATACACACACACGTTCATTCATAAACCAGGTGTACAAGGTACGTTACTACATCCACACACGTTCATTCATAAACCAGGTGTACAAGGTACGTTACTACATACACACAACGTTCATTCATAAACCAGGTGTACAAGGTACGTTACTACACACACACGTTCATTCATAAACCAGGTGTACAAGGTACGTTACTACACACACACACGTTCATTCATAAACCAGGTGTACAAGGTACGTTATACATCACACACACGTTCATTCATAAACCAGGTGTACAAGGTACGTTACTACATACACACACAGTTCATTCATAAACCAGGTGTACAAGGTACGTTACTACATCCACACACGTTCATTCATAAACCAGGTGTACAAGGTACGTTACTACATACACACACGTTCATTCATAAACCAGGTGTACAAGGTACGTTACTACACACACACGTTCATTCATAAACCAGGTGTACAAGGTACGTTACTACATACCACACGTTCATTCATAAACCAGGTGTACAAGGTAACGTTACTACACACACACGTTCACTCATAAACCAGGTGTACAAGGTACGTTACTACACACACACGTTCACTCATAAACCAGGTGTACAAGGTACGTTACTACACACACACACGTTCACTCATAAACCAGGTGTACAAGGTACGTTACTACACACACGTTCATTCATAAACCAGGTGTACAAGGTACGTTACTACATCCACACACGTTCATTCATAAACCAGGTGTACAAGGTACGTTACTACATACACACACGTTCATTCATAAACCAGGTGTACAAGGTACGTTACTACATACACACACGTTCATTCATAAACCAGGTGTACAAGGTACGTTACTACATACACACACACGTTCATTCATAAACCAGGTGTACAAGGTACGTTACTACATACACACACGTTCATTCATAAACCAGGTGTACAAGGTACGTTACTACATACACACACGTTCATTCATAAACCAGGTGTAAAAGGTACGTTACTACATACACACACGTTCATTCATAAACCAGGTGTACAACGGTACGTTATACATACACACACACGTTCATTCATAAACCAGGTGTGCAAGGTACGTTACTACATACACACACGTTCATTCATAAACCAGGTGTACAAGGTACGTTACTACATACACACACACGTTCATTCATAAACCAGGTGTACAAGGTACGTTACTACATGCACACACACGTTCATTCATAAACCAGGTGTACAAGGTACGTTACAACATACACACACACGTTCATTCATAAACCAGGTGTACACGGTACGTTACTACATACACACACGTTCATTCATAAACCAGGTGTACAAGTGCGTTACTACATACACACACACGTTCACTCATAAACCAGGTGTACAAGGTACGTTACTACATACACACACACGTTCATTCATAAACCAGTTGTACAAGGTACGTTACTACATACACACACACGTTCATTCATAAACCAGGTGTACAAGGTACGTTACTACACACACACGTTCATTCATAAACCAGGTGTACAAGGTACGTTACTACATACACACACATTCATTCATAAACCAGGTGTACAAGGTACGTTACTACATACACACACACGTTCATTCATAAACCAGGTGTACAAGGTACGTTACTACACACACACACGTTCATTCATAAACCAGGTGTACAAGGTTACTTTCATACACACACGTTCATTCATAAACCAGGTGTACAAGGTACGTTACTACATACACACACGTTCATTCATAAACCAGGTGTACAAGGTACGTTACTACATACACACAGGTTCATTCATAAACCAGGTGTACAAGGTACGTTACTACACACACACACGTTCATTCATAAACCAGGTGTCACGGTACGATTACTATACACACACGTTCATTCATAAACCAGATTGTACAAGGTACGTTACTACATACACACGTTCATTCATAAACCAGGTGTACAAGGTACGTTACTACATACACACATGTTCATTCATAAACCAGGTGTACACGGTACGTTACTACATACACACACGTTCATTCATAAACCAGGTGTACAAGGTATGTTACTACACACACACACGTTCATTCATAAACCAGGTGTACAAGGTACGTTACTACACACACACACGTTCATTCATAAACCAGGTGTACAAGGTAGTTACCATACACACACGTTCATTCATAAACCAGGTGTACAAGGTACGTTACTACATACACACGTTCATTCATAAACCAGGTGTACAAGGTACGTTACTACATACACACACGTTCATTCATAAACCGGTACAGGGGACGTTACTACATACACACACACGTTCATTCATAAACCAGGTGTACAAGGTACGTTACTACATACACACACGTTCATTCATAAACCAGGTGTAAAAGGTACGTTACTACATACACACACGTTCATTCATAAACCAGTTGTACAAGGTACGTTACTACATACACACACACGTTCATTCATAAACCAGGTGTACAAGTACGTATACATACACACACGTTCATTCATAAACCAGGTGTACACGGTACGTTACTACATACACACACACGTTCATTCATAAACCAGGTGTGCAAGGCAGTTCTACATACCACACGTTCATTCATAAACCAGGTGTACAAGGTACGTTACTACATACACACGTTCATTCATAAACCAGGTGTACAAGGTACGTTACTACATACACACGTTCATTCATAAACCAGGTGTACAAGGTATGTTACTACATACACACACGTTCATTCATAAACCAGGTGTACAAGGTACGTTACTACATACACACACGTTCATTCATAAACCAGGTGTACAAGGTACGTTACTACATACAACGTTCATTCATAAACCAGGTGTACACGGTACGTTACTACATACACACGTTCATTCATAAACCAGGTGTACAAGGTACGTTACTACATACACACAGGTTCATTCATAAACCAGGTGTACAAGGTACGTTACTACATCACACACACGCGTTCATTCATAAACCAGGTGTACAAGGTACGTTACTACACACACACACGTTCATTCATAAACCAGGTGTACAAGGTACGTTACTACATACACCACGCGTTCATTCCACAAACCAGGTGTACAAGGTACGTTACTACACACCACGTTCATTCATAAACCAGGTGTACACGGTACGTTACTACATACACACACGTTCATTCATAAAACAGGTGTACACGGTACGTTACTACATACACACGTTCATTCATAAACCAGGTGTACAAGGTACGTTACTACATAC
Source organism: Arion vulgaris (assembly GCA_020796225.1). Lineage (NCBI taxonomy): Eukaryota > Metazoa > Mollusca > Gastropoda > Stylommatophora > Arionidae > Arion > Arion vulgaris. The sequence goes on from CM036756.1 coordinate 84,885,976, forward strand.
ACACACGTTCATTCATAAACCAGGTGTACAAGGTACGTTACTACATACACACGTTCATTCATAAACCAGGTGTACAAGGACGTTACTACATACACACACGTTCATTCATAAACCAGGTGTACACGGTACGTTACTACATACACACACGTTCATTCATAAACCAGGTGTACACGGTACGTTACTACATACAACACGTTCATTCATAAACCAGGTGTACAAGGTACGTTACTACATACACACGTTCGTTCATAAACCGGAGTGTACAAGGTACGTTACTACACACACACACGTTCATTCATAAACCAGGTGTACAAGGTACGTTACAACATACACACACGTTCATTCATAAACCAGGTGTACAAGGTACGTTACTTCATACACACACACGTTCATTCATAAACCAGGTGTACACGGTACGTTACTTCTACACACACAACGTTCATTCATAAACCAGTGTACAAGGTACGTTACTACATACACACGTTCATTCATAAACCAGGTGTACAAGGTACGTTACTACATACACACACGTTCATTCATAAACCAGGTGTACAAGGTACGTTACTACATACACACACACGTTCATTCATAAACCAGGTGTACACGGTACGTTACTACATCCACACACGTTCATTCATAAACCAGGTGTACAAGGTACGTTACTACATACACATGTTCATTCATAAACCAGGTGTACACGGTACGTTACTACATACACACGTTCATTCATAAACCAGGTAGCTAAGGTACGTTACTACATACACACACGTTCATTCATAAACCAGGTGTACAAGGTAGTACTACACACACACGTTCATTCATAAACCAGGTGTACAAGGTAGTTACTACATACACACACGTTCATTCATAAACCAGGTGTACAGGTACGTTACTTCAACACACGTTCATTCATAAACCAGGTGTACACGGTACGTTACTTCATACACACACACGTTCATTCATAAACCAGGTGTACAAGGTACGTTACTACATACACACATGTTCATTCATAAACCAGGTGTACAAGGTATGTTACTACATACACACACACGTTCATTCATAAACCAGGTGTACAAGGTACGTTACTACATACACACACGTTCATTCATAAACCAGGTGTACAAGGTCCGTTACTACATACACACACGTTCATTCATAAACCAGGTGTACAAGGTACGTTACTACATACACACATGTTCATTCATAAACCAGGTGTACACGGTACGTTACTACATACACACACGTTCATTCATAAACCAGGTGTACAAGGTACGTTACTACATACACAACGTTCATTCATAAACCAGGTGTACACGGTACGTTACTACAACTACACAACGTTCATTCATAAACCAGGTGTACAAGGTACGTTACTACATACACACACGTTCATTCATAAACCAGGTGTACACGGTACGTTACTACATACACACACACGTTCATTCATAAACCAGGTGTACGGTACGTTTACATACACACACACGTTCATTCATAAACCAGGTGTACACGGTACGTTACTACATACACACACACGTTCATTCATAAACCAGGTGTACACGGTACGTTACTACATACACACACGTTCATTCATAAACCAGGTGTACACGGTACGTTACTACATACACACACACGTTCATTCATAAACCAGGTGTACACGGTACGTTACTACATACACACACGTTCATTCATAAACCAGGTGTGCAAGGTACGTTACTACATACACACACACGTTCATTCATAAACCAGGTGTACAAGGTACGTTACTAAAAACACGTTCATTCATAAACCAGGTGTACAAGGTACGTTACTACATACACACACGTTCATTCATAAACCAGGTGTACAAGGTACGTTACTACATACACACACGTTCATTCATAAACCAGGTGTACAAGGTATGTTACTACATACACACATGTTCATTCATAAATCAGGTGTACAAGGTACGTTACTACATACACACATGTTCATTCATAAATCAGGTGTACAAGGTACGTTACTACATACACACGTTCATTCATAAACCAGGTGTACAAGGTACGTTACTACATACACACATGTTCATTCATAAATCAGGTGTACAAGGTACGTTACTACATACACACACGTTCATTCATAAACCAGGTGTACAAGGTACGTTACTACATACACACACGTTCATTCATAAATCAGGTGTACAAGGTACGTTACTACATACACACACACGTTCATTCATAAACCAGGTGTACAAGGTACGTTACTACACACACACACGTTCATTCATAAACCAGGTGTACAAGGTACGTTACTACATACACACGTTCATTCATAAACCAGGTGTACACGGTACGTTACTACATACACACACAGTTCATTCATAAACCAGGTGTACAAGGTACGTTACTTCATACACACACACGTTCATTCATAAACCAGGTGTGCAAGGTACGTTACTACATGCACACACGTTCATTCATAAACCAGGTGTGCAAGGTACGTTACTACATACACACACGTTCATTCATAAACCAGGTGTACACGGTACGTTACTACATACACACACGTTCATTCATAAACCAGGTGTACACGGTACGTTACTACATGCACACACGTTCATTCATAAACCAGGTGTACAAGGTACGTTACTTCATACACACACACGTTCATTCATAAACCAGGTGTACACGGTACGTTACTACATACACACACACGTTCATTCATAAACCAGGTGTACAAGGTACGTTACTACATACACACACGTTCATTCATAAACCAGTTGTACAAGGTACGTTACTTCATACACCACGTTCATTCATAAATCAGGTGTACAAGGTACGTTACTACATGCACACACGTTCATTCATAAACCAGGTGTACAAGGTACGTTATTACATACACACACACGTTCATTCATAAACCAGGTGTGCAAGGTACGTTACTACATACACACACACGTTCATTCATAAACCAGGTTTACAAGGTACGTTACTACATACACACACACGTTCATTCATAAACCAGGTGTACAAGGTACGTTACTTCATACACACACACGTTCATTCATAAACCAGGTGTACAAGGTCCGTTACTACATACACACACGTTCATTCATAAACCAGGTGTACAAGGTACGTTACTACATGCACACACGTTCATTCATAAACCAGGTGTATAGTACGTTACTACATACACACATGTTCATTCATAAACCAGGTGTACAAGGTACGTTACTACATAACACGTTCGTTCATAAACCAGGTGTACAAGGTACGTTACTACATACACACGTTCATTCATAAACCAGGTGTACAAGGTACGTTACTACATACACACGTTCATTCATAAACCAGGTGTACAAGGTACGTTACTACATACACACCGTTCATTCATAAACCAGGTGTAAAGGTACGTTTACTACATCACACACGTTCATTCATAAACCAGGTGTACACGGTACGTTACTACATACACACATGTTCATTCATAAACCAGGTGTACAAGATTACGTTACATACACCACGTTCATTCATAAACCAGGTGTACAAGGTACGTTACTACATACACACACACGTTCACTCATAAACCAGGTGTACAAGGTACGTTACTACATACACACACACGTTCATTCATAAACCAGGTGTACAAGGTACGTTACTACATACACACACACGTTCACTCATAAACCAGGTGTACAAGGTACGTTACTACATACACACACACGTTCATTCATAAACCAGGTGTACAAGGTACGTTATACCACACGTTCATTCATAAACCAGGTGTACAAGGTACGTTAGTACATACACACACACGTTCATTCATAAACCAGGTGTACAAGGTACGTTACTACATACACACAGGTTCATTCATAAACCAGGTGTGCAGGTACGTTACTACATACACACACACGTTCATTCATAAACCAGGTGTACAAGGTACGTTACTACATACACACACGTTCACTCATAAACCAGGTGTACAAGGTACGTTACTACATACACACACCGTTCATTCATAAACCAGGTGTACAAGGTACGTTACTACATACACACACACGTTCATTCATAAACCAGGTGTACAAGGTACGTTACTACATACACACACGTTCATTCATAAACCAGGTGTCCAAGGTACGTTACTACATACACACACACGTTCATTCATAAACCAGTTGTACAAGGTACGTTACTACATACACACACACGTTCATTCATAAACCAGGTGTACAAGGTACGTTACTACATACACACACGTTCATTCATAAACCAGGTGTACAGGTACGTTACTACATACACACACACGTTCATTCATAAACCAGGTGTACAAGGTACGTTACTACACCACACGTTCACTCATAAACCAGGTGTACACGGTACGTTACTACATACACACCACGTTCGATTCATAAACCAGGTGTACAGGTACGTTACTACATACACCACGTTCATTCATAAACCAGGTGTACAAGGTACATGTTACTACATACACACACGTTCATTCATAAACCAGGTGTACAAGGTACGTTACTACACACACACACGTTCATTCATAAACCAGGTGTACAAGGTACGTTACTACATAAACACACACGTTCATTCATAAACCAGGTGTACAAGGTACGTTACTACATCCACACACGTTCATTCATAAACCAGGTGTACAAGGTACGTTTACACACACACAGTTCATTCATAAACCAGGTGTACACGGTACGTTACTACATACACACACGTTCATTCATAAACCAGGTGTACAAGGTACGTTCCTACATACACACACGTTCATTCATAAACCAGGTGTACAAGGTACGTTACTACCATACACGTTCATTCATAAACCAGGTGTACACGGTACGTTACTACACACACACACGTTCATTCATAAACCAGGTGTACACGGTACGTTACTACATGCACACACGTTCATTCATAAACCAGGTGTACAAGGTACGTTACTACATACACACACACGTTCATTCATAAACCAGGTGTACACGGTACGTTACTACATGCACACACGTTCATTCATAAACCAGGTGTGCAAGGTACGTTACTACATACACACACGTTCATTCATAAACCAGGTGTGCAAGGTACGTTACTACATACACACCCGTTCATTCATAAACCAGGTGTACAAGGTACGTTACTACATACACACATGTTCATTCATAAACCAGGTGTACAAGGTACGTTACTACATACACACACACGTTCATTCATAAACCAGGTGTCCAAGGTACGTTACTACATACACACACGTTCATTCATAAACCAGGTGTACAAGGTACGTTACTACATACACACACGTTCATTCATAACCAGGTGTACAAGGTACGTTACTACATACACACACGTTCATTCATAAACCAGGTGTACACGGTACGTTACTACATCCACACACGTTCACTCATAAACCAGGTGTACAAGGTACGTTACTACATACACACACGTTCTTCATAAACCAGGTGTGCAAGGTACGTTACTTCATACACACATGTTCATTCATAAACCAGGTGTACAAGGTGCGTTCTACATACACACAACGTTCACTCATAAACCAGGTGTACAAGGTACGTTACTACATACACATGTTCATTCATAAACCAGGTGTACAAGATTGCGTTACTCACACACACACGTTCATTCATAAACCAGGTGTACAAGGTACGTTACACACACACACGTTCATTCATAAACCAGGTGTACAAGGTACGTTACTACACACACACACGTTCATTCATAAACCAGGTGTGCAAGGTACGTTACTACATACACACACACGTTCATTCATAAACCAGGTGTCAAGGATGACGTTACTACATACACACACACGTTCATTCATAAACCATGTGTACACGGTACGTTACTACATACACACACGTTCACTCATAAACCAGGTGTACAAGGTACGTTACTACATACACACGTTCATTCATAAACCAGGTGTACAAGGTACGTTACTACATACACACGTTCATTCATAAACCAGGTGTGCAAGGTCGTTACTACATACACACACGTTCATTCATAAACCATGTGTACACGGTACGTTACTACATACACACATGTTCATTCATAAACCAGGTGTACAAGGTACGTTACTACATACACACACGTTCATTCATAAACCAGGTGTACACGGTACGTTACTACACACACACACGTTCATTCATAAACTAGGTGTACAAGGTCATGTTACTACATACACACACGTTCATTCATAAACCATGTGTACACGTGCATTACTACATACACATGTTCATTCATAAACCAGTGTACAAGGTACGTTACTACATACACACACACGTTCATTCATAAACCAGGTGTACAAGGTACGTTACTACATACACACACACGTTCATTCATAAACCAGGTGTACACGGTACGTTACTACATACACACACGTTCATTCATAAACCAGGTGTACAGGTACGTTACTACATACACACGTTCATTCATAAACCAGGTGTACAAGGTACGTTACTACATACACACACGTTCATTCATAAACCAGGTGTACAAGGTACGTTACTACATACACACACGTTCATTCATAAACCAGGTGTACACGGTACGTTACTACATACACACACGTTCATTCATAAACCAGGTGTACAAGGTACGTTACTACATCCACACACGTTCATTCATAAACCAGGTGTACAAGGTACGTTACTACATACACACACACGTTCATTCATAAACCAGGTGTACACGGTACGTTACTACATACACACACACGTTCATTCATAAACCAGGTGTACAAGGTACGTTACTACATACACACACGTTCATTCATAAACCAGGTGTACAAGGTACGTTACTACATACAACGTTCATTCATAAACCAGGTGTACAAGGTACGTTACTACACACACACACGTTCATTCATAAACCAGGTGTACAAGGTACGTTACTACATACACACACGTTCATTCATAAACCAGGTGTACAAGTTACGTTACTACATACCACATGTTCATTCATAAACCAGGTGTATAAGGTACGTTACTACATACACACACGTTCATTCATAAACCAGGTGTACAAGGTACGTTACTACATGCACACACGTTCATTCATAAACCAGGTGTACAAGGTACGTTACTACATACACACGTTCATTCATAAACCAGGTGTACAAGGTACGTTACTACATACACACACGTTCATTCATAAACCAGGTGTACAAGGTACGTTACTACACACACACGTTCATTCATAAACCAGGTGTACAAGGTACGTTACTACATACAACACACGTTCATTCATAAACCAGGTGTACAAGTACGTTACTACATCACACGTTCATTCATAAACCAGGTGTACAAGGTACGTTACTACATACACACACGTTCATTCATAAACCAGGTGTACAAGGTACGTTACTACATACACACACGTTCATTCATAAACCAGGTGTACACGGTACGTTACTACATCACACACGTTCATTCATAACCAGGTGTACACGGTACGTTACTACATACACACCGTTCATTCATAAACCAGGTGTACACGGTACGTTACTACATACACACACGTTCATTCATAAACCAGGTGTACAAGGTACGTTACTACATACACACAACGTTCATTCATAAACCAGGTGTACAAGGTACGTTATTACATACACACACACGTTCATTCATAAACCAGGTGTACAAGGTACGTTACTACATACACACACACGTTCATTCATAAACCAGGTGTACAAGGTACGTTACTACATACACACACGTTCATTCATAAACCAGGTGTACAAGGTACGTTACTACATACACACACACGTTCATTCATAAACCAGGTGTACAAGGTACGTTACTACATACACACACACGTTCATTCATAAACCAGGTGTACAAGGTACGTTACTACATATACACACACGTTCATTCATAAACCAGGTGTACAAGGTACGTTACTACATACACACACGTTCATTCATAAACCAGGTGTACACGGTACGTTATACACACACACGTTCATTCATAAACCAGGTGTACAAGGTATGTTACTACATACACACACACGTTCATTCATAAACCAGGTGTACAAGGTAGTTACTACATAACACACACGTTCATTCATAAACCAGGTGTACAAGGTACGTTACTACATACACGTTCACTCATAAACCAGGTGTACAAGGTACGTTACTACATACACACACGTTCATTCATAAACCAGGGGTACAAGGTACGTTACTACATACACACACACGTTCATTCATAAACCAGGTGTACAAGGTACGTTACTACATACACACACGTTCATTCATAAACCAGGTGTACAAGGTACGTTACTACATACACGTTCACTCATAAACCAGGTGTACAAGGTACGTTACTACACACACACGTTCACTCATAAACCAGGTGTACAAGGTACGTTACTACACACACACGTTCACTCATAAACCAGGTGTACAAGGTACGTTACTACACACACACGTTCACTCATAAACCAGGTGTACAAGGTACGTTACTACATACACACACGTTCATTCATAAACCAGGTGTACAAGGTACGTTACTACATACACACACACGTTCATTCATAAACCAGGTGTACAAGGTACGTTACTACATACACACACACGTTCATTCATAAACCAGGTGTACAAGGTACGTTACTACACACACACACGTTCATTCATAAACCAGGTGTACAAGGTACGTTACTACATACACACACGTTCATTCATAAACCAGGTGTACACGGTACGTTACTACATACACACACGTTCATTCATAAACCAGGTGTACAGGTACGTTACTACATACACACACGTTCATTCATAAACCAGGTGTACACGGTACGTTACTACATACACACGTTCATTCATAAACCAGGTGTACAAGGTACGTTACTACATACACACGTTCATTCATAAACCAGGTGTACACGGTACATTTACTACATACACACACGTTCATTCATAAAACCAGGTGTACACGGTACGTTACTACATCACACACGTTCATTCATAAACCAGGTGTACACGGTACGTTACTACATACACACACGTTCATTCATAAACCAGGTGTACAAGGTACGTTACTACATACACACGTTCATTCATAAACCAGGTGTACACGGTACGTTACTACATACACACACACGTTCATTCATAAACCAGGTGTACACGGTACGTTACTACATCCACACACGTTCATTCATAAACCAGGTGTACAAGGTACGTTACTACATACACACACACGTTCATTCATAAACCAGGTGTACAGGTACGTTACTACATACACACACGTTCATTCATAAACCAGGTGTACAAGGTACGTTACTACATGCACACACGTTCATTCATAAACCAGGTGTACAAGGTACGTTACTACATACACACACACGTTCATTCATAAACCAGGTGTACACGGTACGTTACTACATCCACACACGTTCATTCATAAACCAGGTGTACAAGGTACGTTACTACACACACACGTTCATTCATAAACCAGGTGTACAAGGTACGTTACTACATACACACACGTTCATTCATAAACCAGGTGTACAAGGTACGTTACTACATACACACACACGTTCACTCATAAACCAGGTGTACAAGGTACGTTACTACATACACACACACACGTTCATTCATAAACCAGGTGTACAAGGTACGTTACTACACACACACACGTTCATTCATAAACCAGGTGTACAAGGTACGTTACTACATACACACACGTTCATTCATAAACCAGGTGTACAAGGTACGTTACTACACACACACAAGTTCATTCATAAACCAGGTGTACAAGGTACGTTACTACACACACACGTTCATTCATAAACCAGGTGTACAAGGTACGTTACTACATACACACACGTTCATTCATAAACCAGGTGTACAAGGTACGTTACTACATACACACAAGTTCATTCATAAATCAGGTGTACAAGGTACGTTACTACATACACACACACGTTCATTCATAAACCAGGTGTACAAGGTACGTTACTACATACACACACACGTTCATTCATAAACCAGGTGTACAAGGTAGTTACTACACACCACACGTTCATTCATAAACCAGGTGTACAAGGTACGTTACTACATACACACACGTTCATTCATAAACCAGGTGTACAAGGTACGTTACATACACACACGTTCATTCATAAATCAGGTGTACAAGGTACGTTACTACATACACACACGTTCATTCATAAACCAGGTGTACAAGGTACGTTACATACACCACACGTTCATTCATAAACCAGGTGTACAAGGTACGTTACTACACACACACACGTTCATTCATAAACCAGGTGTACAAGGTACGTTACTACACACACGTTCGTTCATTAAACCAGGTGTACAGGTACGTTACTACATACACAACGTTCATTCATAAACCAGGTGTACAAGGTACGTTACTACATACACACAGGTTCATTCATAAACCAGGTGTACAAGGTACGTTACTACATACACCACGTTCATTCATAAATCAGGTGTACAAGGTACGTTACTACACACACACGTTCGTTCATAAACCAGGTGTACAAGGTACGTTACTACATACACACACGTTCATTCATAAACCAGTTGTACAAGGTACGTTACTACATACACACACGTTCATTCATAAACCAGGTGTACAAGGTACGTTACTACACACACACGTTCATTCATAAACCAGGTGTACAAGGTACGTTACTACATACACACAGGTTCATTCATAAACCAGGTGTACAAGGTACGTTACTACATACACACACACGTTCATTCATAAACCAGGTGTACAAGTTACGTTACTACATACACACACACGTTCATTCATAAACCAGGTGTACAAGGTACGTTACTACATAAACACACACGTTCATTCATAAACCAGGTGTACAAGGTACGTTACTACATGCACACACGTTCATTCATAAACCAGGTGTACAAGGTACGTTACTACATACACACGTTCATTCATAAACCAGGTGTACACGGTACGTTACATACACACACGTTCATTCATAAACCAGGTGTGCAAGGTACGTTATACATACACAACGTTCATTCATAAACCAGGTGTACAAGGTACGTTACACTAGCATACACACACGTTCATTCATAAACCAGGTGTACAAGTACGTTACTACATACACACACGTTCATTCATAAACCAGGTGTACAAGGTACGTACTACATACACACGTTCATTCATAAACAGGTGTACAAGGTACGTTACTACATACACACGTTCATTCATAAACCAGGTGTACAAGGTACGTTACTACATACACACACGTTCATTCATAAACCAGGTGTACACGGTACGTTATTACATACACACACGTTCATTCATAAACCAGGTGTACAAGGTACGTTACTACATACACACACGCGTTCATTCATAAACCAGGTGTACAAGGTACGTTACTACACACACACGTTCATTCATAAACCAGGTGTACAAGGTACGTTACTACACACACGTTCATTCATAAACCAGTTTACAAGGTGCGTTACTACACACACACGTTCATTCATAAACCAGGTGTACGGTGCGTTACTACATACACACACGCGTTCATTCATAAACCAGGTTCACGGTACGTTACACATACACACAGTTCATTCATAAACCAGGTGTACAAGGTACAGTTACTACATACACACACGTTCATTCATAAACCAGGTGTACACGGTACGTTACTACATACACACACGTTCATTCATAAACCAGGTGTACACGGTACGTTACTACATACACACACGTTCATTCATAAACCAGGTGTACAAGGTAGGTTACTACATACACACACGTTCATTCATAAACCAGGTGTACAAGGTACGTTACTACATACACACACGTTCATTCATAAACCAGGTGTACAAGGTACGTTACTACATACACACACGTTCATTCATAAACCAGGTGTACAAGGTACGTTTCTACATACACACACGTTCATTCATAAACCAGGTGTACAGGTACGTTACTCATAACACACACGTTCATTCATAAACCAGGTGTACAAGGTATTCTTACTACACACACACGTTCATTCATAAACCAGGTGTACAAGGTACGTTACTACATACACACACGTTCATTCATAAACCAGGTGTACACGGTACGTTACTTCATACACACACACGTTCATTCATAAACCAGGTGTACACGGTACGTTACTTCATACACACACGTTCATTCATAAACCAGGTGTACAAGGTACGTTACTACATACACACACGTTCATTCATAAACCAGGTGTACAAGGTACGTTACTACATACACACACGTTCATTCATAAACCAGGTGTACAAGGTACGTTCTCATACACACACACGTTCATTCATAAACCAGGTGTACACGGTACGTTACTACATACACACACGTTCATTCATAAACCAGGTGTACAAGGTACGTTACTCATACACATGTTCATTCATAAACCAGTGTACACGGTACGTTACTAATACACACGTTCATTCATAAACCAGGTGTACAAGGTACGTTACTACATACACACACGTTCATTCATAAACCAGGTGTACAAGGTACGTTACTACACACACACGTTCATTCATAAACCAGGTGTACAAGGTACGTTACTACATACACACACGTTCATTCATAAACCAGGTGTACACGGTACGTTACTTCATACACACACACGTTCATTCATAAACCAGGTGTACACGGTACGTTACTTCATACACACACACGTTCATTCATAAACCAGGTGTACAAGGTACGTTACTACATACACACATGTTCATTCATAAACCAGGTGTACAAGGTATGTTACTACATACACACACGTTCATTCATAAACCAGGTGTACAAGGTAGGTTACTACATACACACACGTTCATTCATAAACCAGGTGTACAAGGTACGTTACATACACACATGTTCATTCATAAACCAGGTGTACACGGTACGTTACTACATACACAACGTTCATTCATAAACCAGGTGTACAAGGTACGTATACATACACACACGTTCATTCATAAACCAGGTGTACACGTTACGTTACTACATACACACACGTTCATTCATAAACCAGGTGTACAAGGTACGTTACTACATACACACACGTTCATTCATAAACCAGGTGTACACGGTACGTTACTACATACACACACACGTTCATTCATAAACCAGGTGTACTGGTACGTTACTACATACACACACACGTTCATTCATAAACCAGGTGTACACGGTACGTTACATACACACACACGTTCATTCATAAACCAGTGTACACGGTACGTTACTACACACACGTTCATTCATAAACCAGGTGTACAAGGTACGTTACTACATACACAACGTTCATTCATAAACCAGGTGTACAGGTACGTTACTACATACACACGTTCATTCATAAACCAGGTGTGCAAGGTACGTTACTACATACACACACGTTCATTCATAAACCAGGTGTACAAGGTACGTTACTACACACACACACGTTCATTCATAAACCAGGTGTACAAGGTACGTTACTACATACACACACGTTCATTCATAAACCAGGTGTACAAGGTACGTTACTACATACACACACGTTCATTCATAAACCAGGTGTACAAGGTCCGTTACTACATACACACACGTTCATTCATAAACCAGGTGTACAAGGTATGTTACTACATACACACATGTTCATTCATAAATCAGGTGTACAAGGTACGTTACTACATACACACATGTTCATTCATAAATCAGGTGTACAAGGTACGTTACTACATACACACACGTTCATTCATAAACCAGGTGTACAAGGTACGTTCATACACACATGTTCATTCATAAATCAGGTGTACAAGGTACGTTACTACATACACACACGTTCATTCATAAACCAGGTGTACAAGGTACGTTATACATCACACACGTTCATTCATAAATCAGGTGTACAAGGTACGTTACTACATACACACACGTTCATTCATAAACCAGGTGTACAAGGTACGTTACTTTCACACACACGTTCATTCATAACCAGGTGTACAAGTACGTTACTACATCACACACGTTCATTCATAAACCAGGTGTACAAGGTACGTTACTACACACACACACGTTCATTCATAAACCAGGTGTACAAGTTACGTTACTACATACACACACACGTTCATTCATAAACCAGGTGTACACGGTACGTTACTACATACACACGTTCACTCATAAACCAGGTGTACAAGGTACGTTACTACATACACACACACGTTCATTCATAAACCAGGTGTACAAGGTACGTTACTTCATACACACACACGTTCATTCATAAACCAGGTGTGCAAGATTCGTTACTACATGCACACACGTTCATTCATAAACCAGGTGTGCAAGGTACGTTACTACAAACACACACGTTCATTCATAAACCAGGTGTACACGGTACGTTACTACATACACACGTTCATTCATAAACCAGGTGTACAGGTACGTTACTACATACACACACGTTCATTCATAAACCAGGTGTGCAAGGTACGTTACTTCATACACACACGTTCATTCATAAACCAGGTGTACACGGTACGTTACTACATACACACACACGTTCATTCATAAACCAGGTGTACAAGGTACGTTACTACATACACACACACGTTCATTCATAAACCAGGTGTACAAGGTACGTTACTTCATACACACACGTTCATTCATAAATCAGGTGTACAAGGTACGTTACTACATGCACACACGTTCATTCATAAACCAGGTGTACAAGGTACGTTACTACATACACACGTTCATTCCTAAACCAGGTGTGCAGGATCGTTACTACATACACACACGTTCATTCATAAACCAGGTGTACAAGGTACGTTATTACATACACACACACGTTCATTCATAAACCAGGTGTACAAGGTACGTTACTACATACACACGTTCATTCATAAACCAGGTGTACAGGGTACGTTACTAATCACACATGTTCATTCATAAACCAGGTGTACACGGTACGTTACTACAAACACACACGTTCATTCATAAACCAGGTGTACAAGGTACGTTACTACATCCACACACGTTCATTCATAAACCAGTGTACAGGTACGTTACTACACACACACACGTTCATTCATAACCAGGTGTACAAGGAGTTACTATACATACACACATGTTCATTCATAAACAGGTGTACAAGTACGTTACTACATACACACACACGTTCATTCATAAACCAGGTGTACAAGGTACGTTACTACATACACACGTTCATTCATAAACCAGGTGTACAAGGTACGTTACTACATACACACGTTCATTCATAAACCAGGTGTGCAAGGTACGTTACTACATACACACACGTTCATTCATAAACCAGGTGTACAAGGTACGTTACTACATACACACACGTTCATTCATAAACCAGGTGTACACGGTACGTTACTACATACACACATGTTCATTCATAAACCAGGTGTACAAGGTACGTTACTACATCCACACACGTTCATTCATAAACCAGGTGTACAAGGTACGTTACTACATACACACACACGTTCACTCATAAACCAGGTGTACAAGGTACGTTACTACATACACACACGTTCATTCATAAACCAGGTGTACAAGGTACGTTCCTACATACACACACGTTCACTCATAAACCAGGTGTACAGGTACGTTACTACATACACACACACGTTCATTCATAAACCAGGTGTACAAGGTACGTTACTACATACACACACGTTCATTCATAAACCAGGTGTACAAGGTACGTTAGTACATACACACACGTTCATTCATAAACCAGGTGTACAAGGTACGTTACTACATACACACACGTTCATTCATAAACCAGGTGTGCAAGGTACGTTACTACATCACACACAGTTCATTCATAAACCAGGTGTACAAGGTACGTTACTACATACACACACACGTTCACTCATAAACCAGGTGTACAGTACTTACCATACACACACACGTTCATTATAAACCAGTGTGTACAAGGTACGTTTACTACATACACACACACGTTCATTCATGCCAGAGTGTACAAGGTACGTTACTACATACACACACGTTCATTCATAAACCAGGTGTGCAAGGTACGTTACTACACACACACACGTTCATTCATAAACCAGGTGTACAAGGTACGTTACTACATACACACACGTTCATTCATAAACCAGGTGTACAAGGTACGTTACTACATACACACCGTTCATTCATAAACCAGGTGTACACGGTACGTTACTACATACACACACGTTCATTCATAAACCAGGTGTACAAGGTCGTTACTACATCACACACGTTCACTCATAAACCAGGTGTACACGGTACGTTACTACACACACACACGTTCATTCATAAACCAGGTGTGCAGAATCGTTACACATACACACACGTTCATTCATAAACCAGGTGTACAAGGTCGTTACTACATCACACACGTTCTTCATAACCAGTGTACAAGGTCGTTACTACACACACACGTTCATTCATAAACCAGGTGTACAAGGTACGTTACTACAAACACACACGTTCATTCATAAACCAGGTGTAACTGTACGTTACTACACACACACGTTCATTCATAAACCAGGTGTACACGGTACGTTACTACATGACCACGTCATTCATAAACCAGGTGTACAAGGTACGTTACTACATGCACACACGTTCATTCATAAACCAGGTGTACAAGGTACGTTACTACATACACACACACGTTCATTCATAAACCAGGTGTACACGGTACGTTACTACATGCACACCGTTCATTCAAACCAGGTTGCAAGGTACGTTACTACATACACACGTTCATTCATAAACCAGGTGTGCAGGTACGTTACTACATACACACACACGTTCATTCATAAACCAGGTGTACAAGGTACGTACTACATACACATCACGTTCATTCATAAACCAGGTGTACAAGGTACGTTACTACATCCACACACGTTCATTCAGCAAACCAGTGTACAAGGTACGTTACTACAACACACACACGTTCTTCATAAACAGGTGTACGGTACGTTATACATCACACGTTCATTCATAAACCAGGTGTACAGAGGTACGTTACTACATACACACACGTTCATTCATAAACCAGGTGTACAAGGTACGTTACTACATACACATGTTCATTCATAAACCAGGTGTACAAGGTACGTTACTACATACACACACGTTCATTCATAAACCAGGTGTGCAAGGTACGTTACTACATACACACGTTCATTCATAAACCAGGTGTACAAGGTACGTTACTACATACACGTTCATTCATAAACCAGTTTTACGGTACGTTATACATACAATACGTTCATTCATAAACCAGGTGTACACGGTACGTACTACATCACACACACGTTCACTCATAAACCAGGTGTACAGGTACGTTACTACATACACACGTTCATTCATAAACCAATGTGCAAGGTACGTTACTTCATACACATGTTCATTCATAAACCAGGTGTACAAGGTACGTTACTACATACACACACACGTTCACTCATAAACCAGGTGTACAAGGTACGTTACTACATACACACATGTTCATTCATAAACCAGGTGTACAAGGTACGTTACTACACACACACACGTTCATTCATAAACCAGGTGTACAGGTACGTTACTACACACACACGTTCATTCATAAACCAGTGTGCAAGGTCGTTACTACATACACACACACGTTCATTCATAAACCAGGTGTACAAGGTACGTTACTACACACACACGTTCATTCATAAACCAGGTGTGCAGGTACGTTACTAACATACACACACACGTTCATTCATAAACCAGGTGTGCAAGGTAGCTTACTACATCCACACGTTCATTCATAAACCATGTGTACACGTACGTTACTACATACACACACACGTTCACTCATAAACCAGGTGCAAGGTGCGTTACTACATACACACGTTCATTCATAAACCAGTGTACAGGTAGTTACTACATACAACACGTTCATTCATAAACCAGGTGTCAAGGTACGTTACTACATACACACACGTTCATTCATAAACCAGGTGTACAAGGTACGTTACTACATACACACACATGTTCATTCATAAACCAGGTGTACAAGGTACGTTACTACATACACACACGTTCATTCATAAACCAGGTGTACAAGGTACGTTACTACACACACGTTCATTCATAAACCAGGTGTACAAGGTACGTTACTACATACACACACGTTCATTCATAAACCAGGTGTACAGGCGTTACTATACACACAGTTCATTCATAAACCAGTGTACAAGCGTTTCATACACACACACGTTCATTCATAAACCAGGTGTACAAGTTACGTTACTACATACACGTTCATTCAAACCAGGTGTACAGGTATGTTACACATACACACACGTTCATTCATAAACCAGGTGTGCAGTCGTTATATACGTTCATTCAAAACCATGTACGGTACGTTACTACATACACTGTTCATTCATAAACCAGGTGTACAAGTGTTACTACATACACACACACGTTCATTCATAAACCAGGTGTACACGGTACGTTACTACATACACACACGTTCATTATAAACGGTGTCAGGTCGTTACTACATACACACAGTTCATTCATAAACCAGTGTACACGTACGTTACTACATACACACATGTTCATTCATAAACCAGGTGTACAATCGACTACTACGTTCATTCATAAACCAGGTGTACACGGTACGTTACTACATACACACACGTTCATTCATAAACCAGGTGTACAGGTACGTTACTACATACACACGTTCTTCATCAGGTGTAAGTATTACATACAACGTTCTTATAAACCAGGTGTACAAGGTACGTTACATACACACACGTTCATTCATAAACCAGGTGTACAAGGTACGTTACTACATACACAGTCATTCATAAACCAGGTGTAAGGTACATTATACATACACACGTTCATTCAAACCGGTGTACAGACATTCTTACTACAACACACGTTCATTCATAAACCAGGTGTACAAGGTACGTTACTACATCCACACACGTTCATTCATAAACCAGTGTACAGGTACGTTACTACATACACACACGTTCATTCATAAACCAGGTGTACAAGGTACGTTTCTACATACACACACGTTCATTCATAAACCAGGTGTACAAGGTACGTTACTACAAACACACACACGTTCATTCATAAACCAGGTGTACAAGGTACGTTACTACACACACACGTTCATTCATAAACCAGGTGTACAAGGTACGTTACTACATACACACACGTTCATTCATAAACCAGTGTACAGGTACGTTACTACATACACACAGTTCTTCATAAACCAGTGACAGTCGTTACTCATACACGTTCATTCATAAACCAGGTGTAAGTACGTTACTACATCACACGTTCGTTCTAAACCATGTACAAGGTACGTTACTACATACACACACGTTCATTCATAAACCAGGTGTACAAGGTACGTTACTACATACATACACACATGTTCATTCATAAACCAGGTGTACAAGGTGCGTTACTTACACGTTCATTCATAAACCAGGTGTACAGGTCGTTACTGCATACACACACGTTCATTCATAAACCAGTGTGTACGGTACGTTACTACATACACACACGTTCATTCTAAACCAGGTCAGTACGTTACTACATCACGTTCATTCATAAACCAGGTGTCAGGTACGTTACTACATACACACACGTTCATTCATAAACGTAGTTCGTTACTACTCACCACGTTCATTATAAACCAGGTGTACACGGTACGTTACTACAACACACACGTTCATTCATAAACCAGGTGTACAAGGTACGTTACTACACACACACACGTTCATTCATAAACCAGGTGTACAAGGTACGTTACTACATACACACACGTTCATTCATAAACCAGGTGTACAAGGTCCGTTACTACATACACACACGTTCATTCATAAACCAGGTGTACAAGGTACGTTACTACATACACACACGTTCATTCATAAACCAGGTGTACAAGGTACGTTACTACATACAACATTCATTCATAACCGGTGTCATGTTACCATACGTTCATCATAACCAGGTGTAAGGTCGTTACTACATAACACACACGTTCATCATAAACCAGGTGTAAAGGTACGTTACTGCATACACCCGTTCATTCATAAACCAGGTGTACAAGTACGTTACTACATACACACACGTTCATTCATAAACCAGGTGTACAAGGTACGTTATACTATACCACACGTTCATTCATAAACCAGGTGTACAAGTGCACGTTACATACACACACGTTCATTCATAAACCAGGTGTACAGGCGTTACTACACACACGTTCGTTCATAAACCAGTGTACAAGTCGTTACACACACACGTTCATTCATAACCAGGTGTACAGTCGTTACTCATACACCGTTCTCATAAACAGATGCAAGGTCGTTACTCATACACACGTTCATAAACCAGGTTACAAGGTACGTTACTACTACCACACGTTCATTCATAAACCAGGTGTACAAGGTACGTTCCAACACACGTTCATTCATAAACCAGTGTACAAGGTACGTTACTATACACACAGTTCATTCATAAACCAGGTGTACAAGTACGTTTTCTTACAACGTTATCATAAACGATTTACAGGTACGTACTACATACACGTTCATCAAAACCAGGTTACAAGGTACGTTACTACAACACGTTCATTCAAACCAGGTGTACAAGGTGTCTACTAGCACACACGTTCATTCATAAACCAGGTGTACAAGGTACGTTACTACATACACCGTTCATTGCGCCATATGGTACTTAACATGCACACGTTCATTCAAACCAGGTGTACAAGGTCGTTACTACATGCACACACACGTTCATTCAAAACTAGTGTACAAGGTACGTTACTACATACACACACGTTCATTCATAAACCAGGTGTACAGGTACGTTATACATACACACACGTTCATTCATAAACCAGGTGTACAGGTCGTTACTACATACACACACGTTCATTCAAACAGTGTACAGGTCGTTCTACATAACACACACGTTCATTCATAAAAGGTGTACAGGTACGTTACTACATACACACGTTCATTCATAAACCAGGTACAGTCGTTACTACATACACCGTTCTTCAAACAGTGTGGTACGTTACATACACACACACGTTCATTCATAAACCAGTGTACAGGTACGTTACTACATACACACGTTCATTCATAAACCAGTGTACAAGGTACGTTGTACACACACACGTTCATTCATAAACCAGGTGTCAGGTACGTATACTACATACGTTCATTCATAAACCAGGTGTACAAGGTACGTTACTACCATACACACACGTTCATTCATAAACCAGGTGTACAGGTACGTTACTACATACACACACGTTCATTCATAAACCAGGTGTACAAGGTACGTTACTACATACGTTCATTCATAAACCAGGTGTACAAGGTGCATTACTACATACACACACACGTTCATTCATAAACCAGGTGTACAGGTGCGTTACTACATACACACACACGTTCATTCATAAACCAGGTGTACAAGGTACGTTATACATACACACACGTTTCTCAAATGTACAAGGTACGTTACTACAACACACGTTCTTCATAAACGTACAAGGTACGTTACTACATACACACACGTTCATTCATAAACCAGGTGTACAGTGCGTTACTAAAAACGTTCATTCTAAACCATGTTCTTACTACACACACGTTCATTCATAAACCAGGTGTCAAGGTACGTTACTACATACACACACGTTCATTCATAAACCAGGTGTACAAGGTACGTTACTACATACACACACGTTCATTCATAAACATTACAAGGTACGTTACTACATAACACGTTCATTCATAAACGAGTGTACAAGTCGTTACACATACCACGTTCATTCATAAACCAGTTACAGTACGTTTACAACACACGTTCGTTCATAAACCAGGTGTACAAGGTACGTCTACTACACACGTTCTTCATAAACCAGGTGTACAGGTAGTTACTACACACACGTTCATTCATAAACCAGGTGTACAAGGTACGTTACTACACACACGTTCATTCATAAACCAGGTGTACAAGGTACGTTACTACACACACGTTCATTCATAAACCAGGTGTACAAGGTATGTTACTACACACACGTTCATTCATAAACCAGGTGTACAAGGTATGTTACTACACACACGTTCATTCATAAACCAGGTGTACAAGGTATGTTACTACACACACGTTCATTCATAAACCAGGTGTACAAGGTATGTTACTACACACACGTTCATTCATAAACCAGGTGTACAAGGTATGTTACTACACACACGTTCATTCATAAACCAGGTGTACAAGGTATGTTACTACACACACGTTCATTCATAAACCAGGTGTACAAGGTACGTTACTACATACATACACACATGTTCATTCATAAACCAGGTGTACAAGGTACGTTACTACACACACACACGTTCATTCATAAACTAGGTGTACACGGTACGTTACTACACACACACACGTTCATTCATAAACCAGGTGTACACGGTACGTTACTACATACACACACGTTCACTCATAAACCAGGTGTACACGGTACGTTACTACACACACACGTTCACTCATAAACCAGGTGTACACGGTACGTTACTACATACACACACGTTCACTCATAAACCAGGTGTACAAGGTACGTTACTACATACACACATGTTCATTCATAAACTAGGTGTACAAGGTACCCACCTACTAGAACAGTGACCTTCAGACTATCGATCTCTCTATCAGAGCTTCGGCATATATATGTACCACTGTTTCCGGTGTCTGTATGTTCAATGACAAGGTCACTGATAAACGCTTGATCCTGGCAAGAAAAAGTGGCGGGAATAAGTGCATGCTATTTGACGGTAATTATTTTTTTAATTTACAAAACAGGACAACATGAGTGAGGGAGAGAACTAGAGGGAAAGAGATAAGGACGCAGATAAAGTACACACATACACTCACAAACATACTTCGATAACACGATTTGACATGGGCCATTTGACTAAGAAAGAGAAGAGAGAGAGAGAGAGAGAGAGAGAGAGAGAGAGAGAGAGAGAGAGAGAGAGAGAGAGTAGAGAAGTCGCAATTCACTAATTAACTCTGTCCGAGAAAGAGTTACAAGGACAAACGGTTTACTGTAACGATCACTCTTGAAGGATCTAAGCTTCAAGTTCTCAAGTCGACGAGACTGTCCGTCTGGTTGAGGGATGCCTGTAAAAGGGTAATATAAGTCTCACGCAAAAATCAGTCAGAAGCACAATACCAGGCGTTATGACTTTCCGCTTGAATTAACAGAGAGCGTACGAGAGAATAAGAAAAAAAAAAAGAGAGAGAGAGAGAAGAGATACGATAACGAGAGAGAGAGAGAGAGAGAGAGAGAGAGAGATAGGTGAAGAAAAGAGTGGTACCAAAAAACACACAAAAACCAGATTGGAATAAGTAACAAGCTGTACAAGACACTTGAGTTATCGCATCTTACAATAATAGAACACACCCAAATGATAAATGTCATGATATCTACACATCTATTTGATGACTTTCTCTACAGTTCTACATTTGATTGATGGTTCATATTAATGCAACACACTTGACTGATATCTGTCATTAGTAATCACATACAAACCTCTAATGTAATCACATACAAACCTCTAATGTAAGGACATACACACCTCTAATGTAATGACATAAATACTTCTAATGTAATGACATACAAACCTCTAATGACATATATTTTGTAATGATAATATTAGGATTCTTGGTAGCCCTTGTGTCTAGCTTGGTACCATCCTTGAACCAGTCAATATCTTCAGGTATCTTGGGTCCAGTGGCGTTACACTGAAGTCTGATAGGCTCGTTCCTATCTACAAACTCCTTGCCCTTCAGAACCACAGCTGTTTGAACATAAGACCAGATACATAACAGACTTTGAAAGTATTCAACATGATTCTTATTTATCTGGACATAGAGGGGTACTATCATAGCACGTTATTTGCTTTTTTGGCCACCTACTGTTGGACACTAACCTGGATGTTGAATCTATTCAGAGATCTAAGTAGTTTGGAATTACACGTTGTACACGTAGAACACATGGTACACGTAGAACACATGGTACACGTAGAACACATGGTACACGTAGAACACATGGTACAAGTAGAACACATGGCACACGTAGAACACATGGTACAAGTAGAACACATGGTACACGTAGAACACATGGTACACGTAGAACACATGGTACACGTAGAACACATGGTACAAGTAGAACACATGGTACACGTAGAACAAATGGTACACGTAGAACACATGGTACACGTAGAACACATGTCACACGTAGAACACATGGTACAAGTAGAACACATGGTACACGTAGAACACATGGTACACGTAGAACACATGGTACACGTAGAACACATGGTACACGTAGAACACATGGTACACGTAGAACACATGGTACAAGTAGAACACATGGTACACGTAGAACAAATGGTACACGTAGAACACATGGTACACGTAGAACACATGTCACACGTAGACCACATGGTACAAGTAGAACACATGGTACACGTAGAACACATGGTACACGTAGAACACATGGTACACGTAGAACACATGGTACACGTAGAACACATGGTACACGTAGAACACATGGTACACGTAGAACACATGGTACAAGTAGAACACATGGTACACGTAGAACACATGGCACACGTAGAACACATGGTACACGTAGAACACATGGTACACGTAGAACACATGGTACACGTAGAACACATGGTACACGTAGAACACATGGTACACGTAGAACACATGGTACACGTAGAACACATGGTACACGTGGAACACATGGTACACGTAGAACACATGGTACACGTAGAACACATGGTACACGTAGAACACATCTTACACGTAGAACACATTATGGAATGAAACTGATAGGGAAACAAAGATTAGAAAACTAAGAGGATACACATTCCCAGTGGCAATGTATGAGTGGGAAGCATGGACACTTAAAAGGCAGTGGAAAAACATAAATGCGTTTTTAAATATAAGTGTTAAAGAAGAGTCCTCCATATATGATGGACAGAGAAGAGAACATATATGATGGACAGAGAAGAGAACATATATGATGGACAGAGAAGAGAACATATATGATGGACAGAGAAGAGAACATATATGATGGACAGAGAAGAGAACATATATGATGGACAGAGAAGAGAACATATATGATGGACAGAGAAGAGAACATATATGATGGACAGAGAAGAGAACATATATGATGGACAGAGAAGAGAACATATATGATGGACAGAGAAGAGAACATATATGATGGACAGAGAAGAGAACAAATACCATGGACAGAGAAGAGAACATATATGATGGACAGAAAAGAGAACAGATAGATCTATCCAGAAAGAAATCACAATCAAAGATAACTAGATGATGATACAAATATGAATGAGGAAATTGATGTATTTTGGACATCTAAAGAGACATGATGGATTGGAGAAGACCATCATGGAAGGAGACATCCCGGCAAAGAGGAGAAGAGGAAGAACACTGAGAATATGGTTCAGGGTGTAATTGATGATTTGAGCATGACGCATGTATATGAGAAATAAATTCAGGAGGACTGTTAGGGTGGCAACGTTATTCCCAGGACAAGCTATTTGATGAAGAGGACAGGTATAACTGGACGCACGAATAGCAGAGAGAAAGAGAGAGAGAGAGGAATGTGTTTAACCAACGAGCCACATGAACCATCAGTATCCATACCCTTCGACATCTGTTGGGGGACATATGGGTCTATCCAGATTGTTGTGACGTCAGTTCAATAACCAATAACATTACTATCAGTTATATTTCCTCTACTTCTTCCTTCACTCATAGTTCATAGTTCATAGTTCATATGTACGATTCCAACTTCACTGCAACGTGTCAACCCATACTTGCTCCGTTCCTGTGCCAACGAAAATTAGACGAAATGCTAACAACTGTCTCCTGTGTGAACTAATTCTAGAATGAAACAGCCGTACCGCCACAAAAAGCAACATGCACCGTATAAATGCATATGGTCGTCGCTAAAATGTCATAAAGAAATTTTTGACTTAGTTTGACACATTGCGTTCCAGCTCACATACATGTTGCGATTTTTACAATTTTCGAACAGACATGCCCACTTTCGGTATGACAGCTTGGAACCGGGTTTAAACTTTTATTTTAGATCCCTATTCGGTTTACAAGATGTGTTCTGCACATCGAGCCCGAACAAAAAGCATGCGGAAACAGGATAATCTGGCCTACGGTTCTGTAGGAGCCTAACTAGCATAACACACTCACTGTAAGTTCAAATCACATAAAAACCACAAAGAGTGATTTAACAATGGTTGATGTCGAGTAAAAGAAGGATGACGAAAATCCATATTCACATAATCAAAGGTTCCCAGAACAATTGTGCACAGTCCCTATCATGTTGATACAAGTACCATCGCCAAGACACTTGCACTGTAACTCCAGGAATAACTGCCAATGTTGGTCCCAAGCTATGATGAGAAAGGAGAAGGGGGATATGCAACAACCCTATATAAAAACCTAGGCCCAGCTAATAGTACCCAGTAAGTATCCATTCACCATCCAGTTACTTACACAGTAAGTATCCATTCACCATCCAGTAACTTGTCTTAATCAGAACTTTGCCACACACACAGTTCTTCTGAATTCCTCTCCGCCCGAGTGGCTACCGGGGCCCAAATTTGGGGTGTCAAGAATAGAACCACTGTTACCTGCCACGCATGTCGTAAGAGGCGACTAAGGAAGTTTGGCTGAAATCGGATGCACATGTCCTAAACGTGTAGAAATATGCGTTTAGGGGCCACCAAACCAATGTGCAACGTATACACGTTCTTGGCAAAGATCAAACATATCACAAAGAGTGATTAAAATTGGTCGTAAAGAACGAACGCAAAGAAGAAGAAGAAGTCACGCAGTAAAAATGTCAGACCTACCATCACGAGGGTGGCCAAAACTTACTGCGGGAAGAGGTCGGCACAAACGGGAAAGCAGAAATCATAGGAATTATACCCTACAGAACTGTCCCCAGTGTGCAGACTTGAAAAGAAAGAGGTGGCCCACTTACACTAGCGTCCAAGACAAACTGTATGGCGTGGCTGAGAATCTGAGGCAAACGGCTACCTTTATTAGAGAATCCGAAATCCCAATCTAGTGAGAACGCAGAAGAAGAAGAAGAATTCTCTCTCTCTCATAGGCTAGATGTTCCACCTCTGCAGCCGTCATATTTAAATCATGTCACGCATTGAATCAATCTCTCCGTTGTCTTCCTCTTCTCCTCTGTGCTGGGATGTCTCCTTCCATAATGGTCTTCTCTAACCCTTCGTATCTATTTATATGTTCACAATACCTCAATTTTCTTCTTTGTATCTATTTATATGTTCACAACACCTCAATTTTCTTCTTTGTATCATCAACCAGTTCTCTTTAATTTTGTGTTTATTATGAATAGTTCTATTTGTTCTCTTCTCTATCCATGATTTACAGAGAACACTTCTGTAACATTTATATTCGAAACCACATATACGTTTTTCCACTGCTTTATTAAATATCCATCACAATCAATTCGTTGGCGTTGAGAATACGCATGCACTAAGTATTTTATTATTTGTTTTCCTATCAGTTTCATTTCATGTTGTTTTAGTTGTTTAATATTTTGTAAAGGAATGTTTGTACTTATTTTAATTTCCTTCATCCCATTACCATCTCTTGTTAGCAGTGAACCGAGATATTCAAAACTGTTCATTTTTTAAATTTCCTGTCCCTTGGTAAAGGTATCCTTTGTCATGCTTGTTTTATCATTATTATATATCTCGCTTACGTACTGAACTCTCGTTATGTCCTCTGCCACAAGGGGATCTACATGGACTTGCCAAGCTTTCCTGCATTTGTGGGTGTCAGTGATTTTTATCTGATACACTGCATACATGAAATCTTCTATCTTGTATCTTCAAGTTCATTGTGGTTTCAATTTCATTGCTTATCTATCTATATCAAGGCTGTTATCGCCATTATATCAAGGCTTAGCCTCATAACATGCCCTTACCATTTTCATATCTTTATTTTAACTTATATTTTTCATACTTTCTAAATTGAACTCTAAGAGATGGTTACTGTTTGATACGTCGCCTGACCAGAACAATCTTTTCATTTTGCACATATATAGGAGATGACATGTGAAGATAATAATCTTTCTTATGATGAAGGTTGAGGCAGTTACCGCTGCCATCTAGTGTCTCTCTGGGACTCTGTTTATTGGAGTTGTTGTTGTATATGATTCTCAGTCGATGATTGGGAAGGTTCAAAATGGCAGGCTGCTATATAAGTGGATGTCGTTTATTGAGGTTTTAAACCTCCAGAGGTTTATGTGAATCTATTGTCATGGGCATGCGAGTGTTTGCGGCGATGAGCAGAGGTTTATGTGAATCTATTGTCATCGGCATGCGGGTGTTTGCGGCGATGAGCAGAGGCTTATGTGGATCTACTGTCATGGGCATGCGAGTGTTTGAGGCGATGAGATAGTGAACATACTTGTATCAACATATTTGATTGTGGGGAAGTTGGGGATGGACAAGGGAGATGTTATTCAGTCTCTTGGTAACCACTTGTTGAATGAGGACACTAAAAATGATTTTGAATATATCCATCGATATATAAATGGGGAATTGCATGTTGTATGAGTAGAATTGTATGCATGAGGGGCAGAGTGAGGAGTGTGCAATCCACTGGAATCATCAGTTTGCACCCCACCCTTCGACTGCTTCTCTTAATTGAATAGAACCTGCTACCCGACCTGCTACCCGACCTGCTACCCGACCTGCTACCCGACCTGCTACCCGACCTTCTGCCCGACCTGCTACCAACTTGAATCCAACTAGAGTGAACACTTATGTGTCTGTCCGCAGCAATATGACGTCGGTTCAGTTACCAATAACCAATAATCTTTCTCTACAATGTGTTAGTTACTTTGTATTTGTCATTACTACTACATCTCAGATTTTTAGTGTGTTGTTGTTCTCCATTTTTGTCACAAGTCACCAACTGAACCATTTGTCACAAGTCACCAACTGAACCATTTGTCACAAGTCACCAACTGAAACATTTGTCACAAGTCACCAACTGAAACATTTGTCACAAGTCACCAACTGAACCATTTATCACAAGTCACCAACTGAAACATTTGTCACAAGTCACCAACTGAACCATTTGTCACAAGTCACCAACTGAACCATTTATCACAAGTCACCAACTGAACCATTTTTCACAAGTCACCAACTGAAACATTTGTCACAAGTCACCAACTGAAACATTTGTCACAAGTCACCAACTGAACCATTTATCACAAGTCACCAACTGAAACATTTGTCACAAGTCACCAACTGAACCATTTGTCACAAGTCACCAACTGAACCATTTGTCACAAGTCACCAACTGAACCATTTGTCACATGTCACCAACTGAACCATTTGTCACAAGTCACCAACTGAACCATTTGTCACATGTCACCAACTGAACCATTTATCACAAGTCACCAACTGAAACATTTGTCACAAGTCACCAACTAAACCATTTGTCACATGTCACACACCAACTGAACCATTTGTCACAAGTCACCAACTGAAACATTTGTCACATGTCACACACCAACTGAACCATTTGTCACAAGTCACCAACTGAACCATTTGTCACAAGTCACCAACTGAACCATTTGTCACAAGTCACCAACTGAACCATTTGTCACAAGTCACACACCAACTGAACCATTTGTCACAAGTCACCAACTGAACCATTTGTCACAAGTCACCAACTGAACCATTTGTCACAAGTCACACACCAACTGAACCATTTGTCACAAGTCACCAACTGAACCATTTGTCACATGTCACACACCAACTGAACCATTTGTCACAAGTCACCAACTGAACCATTTGTCACATGTCACACACCAACTGAACCATTTATCACAAGTCACCAACTGAACCATTTGTCACAAGTCACACACCAACTGAACCATTTAGATTATAACTAGGATTGTATGTTACTTCTCTTTCTGGTCTGATGTTTAATATATTGATTGATTAATATGTCCATCGTTATTGCACTTCGGTGAGTAACCATGCGTGCTGCAATCTCTTTCTTACACAGGAAGATCTCAGAGGCAGTACAAGAACTCCATAGAATGTTCTCCCATATCATTTAGAAGATAATGAAAATATTTTGTAGAAAATTTTCTTGTTTAATCTTTCTAATGAATGTTGCCGGGCCAACAGCTGTTCAACTTACTTATCTCAGTTTGAAACTGTCAATGGTTCTTTTACGAGCTGAAATTAAACGCTGGACCTACGTTTTATCGTCCGCCTCCGATAGGACTAGGGACTCGATCTTACCTACAATGAGATCAGGGATCTCTGGAAAAATATTCAGATGGCTCCACGAGGAGCGAACTGTGTACCTTTGGAATGAGAGACGAGTATCTAACCTCTACACCACAGATACTCCTATGTTTAATCTCTATGTTGCCCGCGTGCCCAGCGTGTTCGTAGCGCATTGGACTACGGGTGACTAGTCCTCTGTAAGTGCGAGTTCAACTCCGCGGACTGGCAGAAAAGCTACAGGTTCCCCAGATTTACGATGTTCGTGGCACCGAGCCGAAGGGTTACGATGTCCATAACACCGAGCCGAAGAGTTTTCAGCTCAAGTGCTTCTGGATTGAAAAAAAAATAAATCTATATGTTGATTTAGTGTCTTTAAATACAGGTCGCAGTTGTAAAGTGACGGTTTATCTTTAAGCAGACCTGAGATATCACATTTTTGTGATATTACACCATCTAGTTACATAACAACATATGACACATATATTCACGTAATGACAATACAGATAAGAAATTAACATACCTGGTTTAGGAGCTGGTCGAGCTAGATGAGATGAAAACAAAATTAGAGAAGCAGTTAAGTCTTTACAGTTATTGAATTGTCTCTTTTCAGAACACTGCTACACAAACTTGTCATATGAATAACATTTCAAAATACTTGACAAACATAATACCGGGTGTTCAACTTAAAAGCAGCCCGTGAATGGAGCTAATCTGACATATATGCATGGAAATGGGAAGGTTCAGTTATGACGTAGTATAGGTCAAGGTTGTGTGACGGTGTGTAATTGTAGTGAGGGAAGGGGCGATGAACAAATGTGACGTAGGACAAGCTAGTCAGAACCGGTTTAAATAGTAAATAAACACAACTCAATGTGTACCTGGCAACATTCGAATTGTCAATGGGGCATCAATTATCTTGACCACCCTGTATAAAATGTTCGTAATTAATGCAAATTAATGCACTAATTATTATACACATTGCTACACACATTACTTCACACATTACTACACACATTACTACACACATTGCTACACATATTACTACACACATTACTACACAAAACACATATTTGATTTGGTTTGGTCCTACAAGATTAACTAGTGTCAGTAATACAATTGTTTTTACCAGGGCAAGCCACCCGAGTAGTTTCCGGGGCCCAAATGTGGGGCATAAAGAATAGAACCACTGTTACCTGCCACGCATGTCGTAAGAGGCGACTAAGGAGGTTTGGATAAAATCGGATGCACATGTCCTAAACGTGTAAAAGTCTATGCGTTTAGGGGCCCACCAAACCAATGTGCAACGTATACACGTTCTTGTCAAAGATCAAACATATCACAGAGAGTGATTAAAATTGGTCGTAAAGAACGACCGCAAAGAAAGAAGAAGATTAGGGCAAGCTCTAAGCTCTAAGAAGATTTGACTAGAATTAGTCTAACAAAGATTTGACTAGAATTAGTCTAACAAAGATTTGACTAGAATTAGTCTAACAATGATTTGATTAGAATTAGTCTAACAAAGATTTGACTAGAATTAGTCTAACAAAGATTTGACTAGAATTAGTCTAACAAAGATTTAACTAGAATTAGTCTAACAAAGATTTGACTAGAATTAATCTTACAAAGATTTGACTAGAATTAATCTTACAAAGATTTGACTAGAATTAGTCTAACAAAGATTTGACTAGAATTAGTCTAACAATGATTTGACTAGAATTAGTCTAACAAAGATTTGACTAGAATTAATCTTACAAAGATTTGACTAGAATTAATCTTACAAAGATTTGACTAGAATTAATCTTACAAAGATTTGACTAGAATTAATCTTACAAAGATTTGACTAGAATTAATCTTACAAAGATTTGACTAGAATTAATCTTACAAAGATTTGACTAGAATTAGTCTAACAAAGATTTGACTAGAATTAGTCTAACAAAGATTTGACTAGAATTAGTCTAACAATGATTTGACTAGAATTAGTCTAACAAAGATTTGACTAGAATTAATCTTACAAAAATTTGACTAGAATTAATCTTACAAAGATTTGACTAGAATCAATCTTACAAAGATTTGACTAGAATTAATCTTACAAAGATTTGACTAGAATTAGTCTTACGAGGAGTTGACTAGAATTAGTCTAACAAAGATTTGACTAGAATTAGTATAACAAAGATTTGACTAGAATTAGTCTAACAAAGATTTGACTAGAATTAGTCTAACAAAGATTTGACTAGAATTAGTCTTACAAAGATTTGACTAGAATTAGTCTTACGAAGATTTGACAAGGACATGAGCGGAACATTCATCACTTATAAGGATGTAAGCTGTGGAACAAACGCTAGTTCCAGATACTAACTCTCTCGCGATCGTTCTCTGTGGCCATTTTGATCATTCTTATTGTGATATATAAACAACCTTTGCCAAGAACGTATTTTTACATCACATCATTCAGCGTCATTTGGAGCTCTGGTGCTTATCCTTCGGCGACGTGTCCAATTTCAGCCAGCGTTTACTGGGTTCGCTCTACGTCAACCTTTGGCTGTCCCCAGCCAACCTGCAAGGCTGCAGGTTAGATACTAAATCAGAAAGTGTTTCCGCTATGATGAGTATAATTGAACAACTTCGATTTCATTCTACTGTCTATGAATTACGTTAAAATACATATTTAACCCTTTAGCTGCTAAGGACGTATATATACGTTTTCCCATTCACTGCTAAAGATGCATTAACACGTCTGTTATTATCTCTCCTCTGTGGGTTAAAGACGTGTTAACACGTTATTAATTTCTACTGTCACTGCTATAGCCGTACATTCACGTTTGTGACATAGAAACAAATAGTAGCTATTGTGAGCTCCTTCTTCGGAAAGTATGTAGCAGTGAAAGGGTTAAATCAGGAGCACCACCACCCATCCCCTCCAGGGAGGCATGAGACAGCAACAGGGATCGCTAGGACAATTTAATGGTCTTTAATACGTTTTTACACGAACTTATTTTTGTCCAGTTAAAATATTGTTTTTCATTCAAACTAAGTTCTTCTTCTTCCAACCCTCCATATCGATCACTTGTTAACCACTCTGTATGATTTGTATGTGATCTGAGCCTAAGAGTGATTGGACGTTGTGCCAGTTATGCGCCTACAAGTAGGCCATCACATTCGATTTCTGCGAGGATTTTTATTTGCTAGGTTTCCTAGGCCCCTACCTCAGTCGCTACTTACGACATGCCTTGTTGGTCGTAGTGGTACTATTCTTTGCTTCCCTCGCAGGCCCTGGCATCACATTGACGAAAATGTTTAAAATTTCTTTTAAAAAAACAACAACAAAACGAACATCATCGAGGTTTTGACTCATGTTGACAATTTTCTCAAATTTCTTGTAAAAAAAACTAACTTTTAAAATGTTTAAATTTCTCACTCTGCCAATGTTATTGTATTCTTTGGAAAGTGCACTGTGTGAACTTTATAACAACACTGTCCAAAGAATATAAGAGAAACATTTGTTTTGTGGTAGTTACAGTTATTTCGGTGGGGAGAAATGAGAGATGGTCGTGAAAGTCTTGCCCCATCTTCAAGGGGGCAACAGCTAAACGAAAAGAGGTTCAGCCCCCTGCTCTAGAAGTCACGTTTAAGTGAAACTAGATCCAGGAAAAAACTATAAATTTATGAAATGATGAGGTGTGAAATAGGTCAAGCTTGAATAAAGAAAGATAAGTATGGTTGGTAATATAGCGAAACCAAAGTGGTAGTTGTCTCCCATGCTGAAAAACAAATTACTACCAATCGGAATGTGAAAATGATGATTATGGATGACATTTGGGATGTAGTCATCCCTCACACAATAGTACCTGGTGCACGTCTTAGTGTGTGAGGCCGTTTGTGAGATTGTGTGTGTGCGTGTTCTGGAGTTATTCAAGAAATGTTCAGAACATAATGCTATACATTATAGCGAGATTCTAATCTCTTTCAGTAGAACCTTTCGTTCTCTGAAAAGTGGTAGGTAGCGTGTGTGTGGGTTCTCTGTACGAAGTTAATTTTTATGTGTTTGTTTGTTGGCCTATACGCTCTGATATATCCAAAAAAGGCTCATTCTTAGGTTTAAAAGTGCGTTCCTGGTATTAAAGAGTATTCAATCCTCTACATGGATTGATAGATTGATAGGACTATGATCATTGCACTTTGGTGAGTAACTATATGTGCTTCGATATCTTTCCTACACAGGAGGATCTCAGCGGCAGTGCACGAACTTCATAACACCGACGAGGTCCTCGATAGAATTTACAAAGTGGTGAACATATTGTGTAATAATTTTATTAATTAATCTTCCTAATCTCCTTCTCCTTCTTTGCGTTCATTCTTTACGACCAATTTTAATCACTCTTTGTGATATGTTTGATCTTTGCTAAGAATGTGTATACGTTGTACATTGGTTTGGTAGGCCCCTAATTGCATAGACTTCTACGCGCTTACGTCAAATGTAAGTTTCTACATTGGGAAACAAAGAAGGAAGTTTTACGTCAAATGTAAGATCCATATCTGGTGTTCTGATGTTCAAAATACAACCATCTACGCAATACAAAAACGTGTCAGTAGAATATGCCGATTCTGTGAGGTTTAACGCATGTTTTATCCGGCAAGAGAGCAGCACTAATGCTAACATCAGATACAACAATACCAGCTTGGCTTGGGTAGGGGTATGTTTGCTGATAGAAGCCTTGATTATCGGAGAGCTTTGTATAAGAAGGCTGTTGAGTTCGTGATGTGTGGCTTCTTAGTTGTTAGATGACGGGTGCACGACTTCACAAACACACGCTATGGGTAAACACACACGCTATGTGTAAATACATAAACGTGCACGCGCACACGCACACACACATACACACGCACACACACATGTACACACACACACACGCATGCACGCACACACATACGCACGCACGCACACACATACACGCACTCACGCACGCACGCACATACACACGCACGCACCCCTCTGCACGCACCCACACACACGCATGCGCGCACGCACACACGTGTATACACACATATCTCTCTATTATCCCCTTTAAACCCTGGTTGGTGCAAATGTCCTCAACCGTGGACCCCGGCAACATAAGGCCGGCTAGCTTAGACGGGAAATCGAAAATTCCTGTTTAATGGAGCTGGTTTTTGTAAGACTGAAAAATGTAAATAATACTGATATTTCTTAGCTTGAAACCTAATTTGTAACATAATATAATCTTGATTTAGCATAATATAATCTTGATTTAGCATAATATAATCTTGATTTAGCATAATATAATCTTGATTTAGCATAATATAATCTTGATTTAGCATAATATAATCTTGATTTAGCATAATATAATCTTGATTTAGCATAATATAATCTTGATTTGCAGCATAATATAATCTTGATTTAGCATAATATAATCTTGATTTAGCATAATATAATCTTGATTTAGCATAATATAATCTTGATTTAGCATAATATAATCTTGATTTAGCATGTTGTATTGTAACGAATCTATCTATATACAACAACAACAACAACAACAACAACAACAACAACAACAACAACAACAACAACAACAACAACAACAACAACAACAACAACAACAACAACAGCAACAACAACAACAACAACAACAACAACAACAACAACAACAAAATGGAATGCAAGGATCAACCGATAGTTGTGGTCATATTTCCTATAATGTTTACCTGAGCCCGACGGCCGTATGTTATCGGAGGTCACGCTTCAACCAAGTCATGACGAATCTTTAGCTATCTTTCACAGATTCTTACAGATCTTCCCTATAGCGTTATTCTCTGCCTCTAAAGCTGTTTTTTTTCTTCTTGTATTTCTAGGCATCTACCTTTCGCTTTCCTTGTGGTGTCCAGGACAGACAGTTCTTATTATATTTTCTTCTGAATTTTTCATGGTGTTGCCTATCCAGTGACCTCCCCCTCCCCCATCCATCTCTTTGTACATTGTGATCTATCTTGTTCTCTCCATAAGCTCATCATCTGCGACCCTACCATACTATCTCAGTCCCTCTAGTTTATGTTGACACTTGTTGATGAATGTTTGCAATTTATACGTTATTGTTTTAGTTGTTCTTCATGTTTCTGACCCGTACAGCTGAGTTTCTTTAACATTGGAGTTGCATATTCTAATTTTGGTTCTAGATTTGATTTAAAAAAAAAAAGATTTCTACATATTTTTTAGTGCGGACATGACGCTGATGCTCGTCCATCACGGGTGATGATAAGTACACAATTGTCATCCAAGGGAATGTAGTTGAGTTATGTTTGTTTGTGTGTGCGTAGATGACTAGTGAGCCCGATGCGGGCTTGAAGTGCGGACATACACACACACACACACACACATAGTCACAAATACACACATACACACACAAACACACACACGCGCGCACACACGCACACATACATATGACACACACAAACACACCACACTCACACACACACCATTACATTATGAATATATAGGAGACATAGAGACAGAGAGAGAGAGAGAGAGGGTACAGAGAGAGCAATTGCGAGACAGATCAATATAGAATCAAATAGAGAAAGAGAGAAACATTGTAAAGATTAGAAAAAAGTGCGAGAACGAAATAAAGATAGCAGCGAGGCCAAAAAAAAGAGCAATAGAAGAATATAGAGAGCTGTAGAGTTAAAAGCAGTAGAAGAATATAGAGAGATGTAGAGTTAAAAGCAGTAGAAGAATATAGAGAGATGTAGAGTTAAAAGCAGTAGAAGAATATAGAGAGCT
Organism: Arion vulgaris; assembly: GCA_020796225.1. Classification (NCBI taxonomy): domain Eukaryota; kingdom Metazoa; phylum Mollusca; class Gastropoda; order Stylommatophora; family Arionidae; genus Arion; species Arion vulgaris. The sequence goes on from CM036756.1 coordinate 84,923,198, forward strand.
GTAGAGTTAAAAACAATAGAAGAATATAGAGAGCTGTAGAGTTAAAAGCAATAGAAGAATATAGAGAGCTGTAGAGTTAAAAGCAGTAGAAGAATATAGAGAGCTGTAGAGTTAAAAACAATAGAAGAATATAGAGAGATGTAGAGTTAAAAGCAATAGAAGAATATAGAGAGATGTAGAGTTAAAAGCAGTAGAAGAATATAGAGAGCTGTAGAGTTAAAAGCAGTAGAAGAATATAGAGAGCTGTAGAGTTAAAAACAATAGAAGAATATAGAGAGCTGTAGAGTTAAAAGCAATAGAAGAATATAGAGAGCTGTAGAGTTAAAAGCAATAGAAGAATATAGAGAGCTGTAGAGTTAAAAGCAATAGAAGAATATAGAGAGCTGTAGAGTTAAAAGTAATAGAAGAATATAGAGAGCTGTAGAGTTAAAAGCAATAGAAGAATATAGAGAGCTGTAGAGTTAAAAGTAGTAGAAGAATATAGAGAGCTGTAGAGTTAAAAGTAGTAGAAGAATATAGAGAGCTGTAGAGTTAAAAGTAGTAGAAGAATATAGAGAGCTGTAGAGTTAAAAGTAGTAGAAGAATATAGAGAGCTGTAGAGTTTAAGAAATAGAAGAATTAAGAAAGGAATTTAGAGAAATTAAGATAACAAAGTATGCAACATAAAGAAAAGTAGAAAAGGCAATATAAATATAAATAGAGGGAGAGAGAAATATAGGAGAAAGAAATAGAGGAATAAACAGAGAAAAGGAGAGAGAAAGAGAGAGAGAGAAAGAAAAAAGTAGTGAAAGAAAGAAGTGTATAAAAATAGATAGTGTGAAATAGAAAGTTAAATAGATAAACCCAGAATAGTATATATATATATATATATATATATATATATATATATATATATATATATATATATATATATATAGAGAGAGAGAGAGAGAGATAAATAGATAAACCAAGAATAGTATATATATATATATATATATATATATATATATATATAGATAGAGAGAGAGAGAGAGAGAAAAGAGAATTAGATATAGATTTGAGATTTCGTCTACAGTGATACACAAGAAAGAAGTAATTTAACACATAATAATACTGTCTATATATATACACATGTTCTATTTATAACAATCATTCATTTCAAAGCAATAATGTCTTAGTTAGCTACAGTTCTAGAAGTAGGAAACACATAAAAACACATGCTTACGCGCCACGTTTAGATGTACATGTATTTTGAGAGGAACTTTATCTATGATCTGACATTGGTATGTTCCTTCGTCTGACTTCTGTACAGACTTGATGATCAGGTTCCAATGAGAGATCTGTACAGAAGAGATAGTACACTAACAATCAATAGATAAATCAGGGACATGAAAGAGGCAGTATAGATTGATTGATTGATTGATTGATTGATTGATAGGACTATCATTATTGCGTTTCTGTTAATAATCATGTGTGCTCCGATATCTTTTTTAAACAAGAAGGTCTCAACGGCTGTGCACGAACTCTACAGCATCGGCGAGACACCCAACTGAAACTTTGAGGATGGTAAAATTTTAGTAGTTTAATTAAAATTTGTAAATGAATTTTTCCAGGGCAGAGGTTTTCCAGACTGCTAGTTTAATATTATTAGTTAACAAGGGTTCTTTTTTCGTGCTGAACTTGAAAACGTGACCTTTTTGTTATTGTTGGTTTCAAATAGGACCAGGAACTTGATCTCACCTACATTGTGATCAAGGATTACAGATAATATAGCTATTTCGTTCCACGAGTGCGCACAGCTAATGTGTGATCAAGGATTACAGAAAATATAGCTATTTCGTTCCACGAGTGCGCACAGCTAATGTGTGATCAAGGATTACAGAAAATATAGCTATTTCGTTCCACGAGTGCGCACAGCTAATGTGTGATCAAGGATTACAGAAAATATAGCTATTTCATTCCACGAGTGCGCACAGCTAATGTGTGATCAAAGGATTACAGAAAATATAGCTATTTCGTTCCACGAGTGCGCACAGCTAATGCTACTGAAGCGAAGACGAGCACAGTACTTCAACGTCAGAGAGACCTGTTAAACATACAGTATACATCCGAATGAACAAATAACATCTCAATCAGTGGTGGCTCGTCATTAAGGGCCACTAGAGCCGGGCTCCACCAAAAATAATGGGTAACGTGTATTTATTATTTTATAAATTAAAACATAACAACCCCAAACCATGTTTTTTGAGAACATTTGTGTCTGGCCCCACCAACAAAAATGATTACGAGCCGCCACTGATCTCAATAAACATATATCATCACAATAAACGTTGACTTATATTAGTCGATGCTCTGTTTCTGTCAAAATTTCGTCCGCACTAGATCTAATGGTTCAATCCTTCGACTTGGCTTGTCATAATAAAAGTGATAGAAATCAGGCATAAAGAACTCATTCTCAATGACAATGCTACCCTAGTCGCACGCAGCGAGGCTACCCTGCAATCTATAATCAACAATATGGCCAGGGTGTGGCCTATTTCTCTAAGTATAAGTGTCAGGTTTTATGTCAGAGAGGTACCACATCACTATATATCATTGAATGGTAACCATCTAACTAACACCAGTTCACAAATGTTGCTATCTTTGGTCCATAGTCACTGCTAGATAGCCTAGTCTCTCTATTGATGAATCTAGCTAGCTAGCCTAGTCTCTCTATTGACGTAGAACTCAATGCACCAATAGAAAGTGCAATACCTAAACTCGGTAAAAATAGTTTTAAAAAGGCGAGGGGCAACACAGAATCTACATTGCAGACGAAGACTCAGATCTATCTGGTATGTGTAATGTACTCTTGCGTAGTCAACCAGTGAACAGATTACTCAACACATCAAATGAGTCTTAACATCTTTTACCTCCGCTGTATTCGCCCACGTGCCCAGCGTGTTCGTAGCGCGTTGGACTACGGGTGACTACTTCTCTGTAAGTGAGGGTTCAACTCTGCGGACTGGCAGAAAAGCTACAGGTTCCCAGATTTACGGTGTTCGTGGCACCGAGCCGAAGGGTTACGATGTCCATGACACCGAGCCGAAGAGCTTTCAGCTCAAGTGCTTCTGGGAAAAACCCAAAAACCCAAAAACCTCCGCTGTATCCGCGAAAGTTATGAAAATCAGATAGTATGAGAGGAACCAGCTCTGAAGTTCTACAATGTACTATCTTGTCACCTATCATGGAAGTACTCAAGTGTAGAAGACTAAGATGACTAGAAAATGTGAGAAGAATAGATAATAGCTGCATACCATAACAGGTGCTGTTCTGTGAACTTTCGAAAGGGAAGAGGCCGTAAGGCAAATGGCTGCTGATATAATGATATGTGCAAGACCTCAATGAGGACTATTTTATTGGTGCCAACAATTAGAAAAAAAAACCAACGAGGTTATGACTGAACTATATGGATAACAATATTATACAAATATGTAGAATGTTTTGTAGAGAAACTTTTAGAAAACATTCAAGACAAGAGAAACAAGCGAAACAATTCAGAAGTTGTCACAATTAATGAAAATCGTGGCATATCCTAAAGGACGTAGCCATCAACCACTGTAAATGAGTAGTTGATTTTCTAGGCATCACTTATACGTTCGGTAGTTTGCCATTGCTTTCTGAACGGTGAGGTCTATTTTTACCTTTTGTAAAAAGCACACGGAAACGAATTTGCTTCCAAACTTGCCCACCGTGGGGTTTGAACCAGGTACTCTTGGGTTGTGATCGAGCTCACTGCCGCTTGAGCTACAGACGCTCACCTTAAACACTTGCCAAATGACTGTTTGTAAAGAATACATTGAAAGACAACAAATGCAGTAGTCTAAACATTTAATGAGAATGGTATACAACCAGCCACGAATAACAGCATACAATAAAAAGAGACCAGGTACTAGAGTCAAGGGTAAACCAAGAAAAAGATGGATAGATAATATCAAGAACACACTAAATAAACACAGATATAACACAACAAGGGAGACTCATCTGGCACTGGAACGCAAATTAAAGTTCCGACCCCTACACTTAACGGCAAGAGTGGACAAGCAAATTCATCCTCCACCTAGGGATAGACACTAGACAATAGTAAAAACGAAAAAGGCCACATATATATATATATATATATGTATATAGGATATACTCTGAAGTAAAGTTTAAGGAATATACAAGAACCCACTTGCCTGTCCTTCTGACAATCTATAATCCACTAGAATGTTGTTCCCCTTGACCCAAGTAAATGTTCCTACTGTCATGAAGTGGTCATCCTTCGCTCCCAGTTGACGCCAGGCCACCTGAAAATAATTGAGAATTGATGAATGAGAAATAATATCACATTGTTATTATATTGAAATATAACTTTAATTTCTCTTCTTATTTTACTTCTTTTTCCACTACTTTTTCATCATCATCATCATCATCTTCTTATTTGTTATCTTCTTGAACTTGTTTTCCACTTTTTCTCTCTTCTCTTTTCTCTTCTTTTCCTCTCTTTTCTTTCCATCTGCTTCTTGTTTTGGTTCTTCTTAATCTTTCTCATGGTCTTCTATTTCCTATTCGTCATCTTCACTTTCTTTTTTCCCAAATTTTTCTTATATTTCTTCTTTTTGTTTTCTTCTTAAAATTTTTCTTCTTCATTTTCTTCTTTTTTCTTTTCGTCTATTTTCTTTGTTTTCTTTATTTCTTGTTCTTATTCTTCGTCATCTTCTGCTTTTTTTCTTTTTCCTTTTTTCTTCTTTGTTTTCTTCTTCTTCTATTTCTTGTTGTTATTCTTCATTCAATGCTAGACGTTAACTTAAATAAGAAATAAATGATTTGTTTGTCTAAAGGTGTCGAGATCTTCATAAAACATGCCCTACAGTTACACAGACTGCCATATACCAGCCTACTCTGTTCTTCATAACACTATACATCTTTTGAACAGTGTTCGAATACTATTTTGTCAAGGACCACAGTCACACTCAATCCAAGCTACTCTCTTTAACTTGTTGAAAAGACTCTCAATCCAAGCTACTCTCTTTAACTTGTTGAAAAGACTCTCAATCCAAGCTACTCTCTTTAACTTGTTGAAAAGACAATTATATTTGTGAGCTGTTAAGTATTTAGTCGATCCCTCCAACTATATTCATCATTCTTAATAGCTTTACGGCCAGACTTAAACCAGGATACTAAAACCGCGTTAAGAGATAATAATCTAAGGTCAAATATGCCGTGCAACGCAAAAAGACTTAAAATTAATCATACAAGTTCGTACTTCGTCAAACTTGTCTTGAAATTCTTGTTTTAAAAATTCTTAGTGTATGAGTAACTGTGCTTATGTGGAGGAAGCCATACCAGAGTTCGACATTTCTTTCTGTCAAAACTAACATTTTAAATATTTTTGTTTGATGTCCCAGAACATCTGTTCACCGACAACAATGATGGAGAGCGCTTCAAGCAGAAACTCACAGACAATAAAACCTTCAAACGCGGAAGCATTAATCAAGATCTTAATGGTGGTATTTAGGAGAACTCTTTCAAGTTCAATAGGAAAATAGTCCGCAGTCTTCAATTTCCGGTAACCGTTTGCTCTGTGTGTGGTGCCGCCACTAAATTACACCGCACGTTAATGCTGATACTTCTTAATTAGCAAACCTGGGACTGTTCAAGGGATGTAATTACACATTCTTTATGGGAAACTATTCAAGGGATGTAATCATACAGTCGTCATGGAAACTATACTAGACAAAGTAAATTATCTAAACAAAAATATAAAAGTCGTATGATTGACTTCATTGCTCGGGTTTCCCCATTTAGATCCATCCCTTTCGGCAGAAATAACACGTCACTACGAACCCCGTAGCTCCAGCAACAATCCTAGGGATGTTCGAAAAATATACAGGAGATTAACGTATTAACCCATTCGGCACAGAGACCCCATTAAAAGTGTACTCAAGGAAAGAGGTCAGTGATAAGATACATGCACAAGTAACTGTACACCTACTATTGTCGCCTGTGTTCAACAAACGAAGCTGGTTATGAAAGACACTCCTTAGTAAAGCTGTTTCCAGAGGGTTACCTGGCTGTGATATTGTATTACGTATTGTAGGGATATGATGCATTAGGCGCCATATGCATTAGGCGCCATATGCATTAGGCGCCATACGAAATACGGGTATCTGGTTTGAATCCGATTTTTTTCCCGGAGACCCTTAATAGTTGTTCATTGCCTATTTATTGATCATATTCATTGGCTCCGATGCTTTCCATAGTGTTAGTAAACTCTTTATTTTCTTTCAACTACTATTGTCATGTCAGTTTTTTTGCAGTGGTAGAGCGTTGGAGTCAATCAGAAATCTATTGTGGAGACAGTTTCTTGTAAGGTCTGTTCCCTTTTCTAGTTTAGGTTAAAAGGGACTACTAGACTCTATGATTTCAGACAAAGTACACATATGTGGTGGCATCTGTGGCTTAGGGGATAGTGACTCGGTCTATTAACCCCGACGTTCTGAGTTCGAATCACACTGTGGACAGTTTGGTTGCAAATTGTTTCGAGTGGATTTTTACAAAGGACGATGGCACCACCGTTCAGAAAGCAATGGCAAACTACTGAAAGTAATAATGCCTAGAAAAATCACAAACAGCGTTAAAAAGCTGGGGTTGATTCGCAAAGTTCTTTAAAGGATATGCACTTAACTTTTAACATATATTTAGCCGCAGCTAGTTTGTAAATGTTCGTATGTGTTTGTATCACTGCCGCTTTAATATTAGCTGGATAATACTAAGCACCTATAAGGGGAGAATTGAGTGTATTTATTATAAGCAGATTTTCCAATTTTGGTTTACACTATGAAATGTTCAGAGAAATCAATTTTGTTTACACTATGAAATGTTCAGAGAAATCAATTTTGTTTACACTATGAAATGTTCAGAGAAATCAATTTTGTTTACACTATGAAATGTTCAGAGAAATCAATTTTGTTTACACTATGAAATGTTCAGAGAAATCAATTTTGTTTACACTATGAAATGTTCAGAGAAATCAATTTTTGTTTACACTATGAAATGTTCAGAGAAATCAATTTTGTTTACACTATGAAATGTTCAGAGAAATCAATTTTGTTTACACTATGAAATGTTCAGAGAAATCAATTTTTGTTTACACTATGAAATGTTCAGAGAAATCAATTTTGTTTACACTATGAAATGTTCAGAGAAATCAATTTTGTTTACACTATGAAATGTTCAGAGAAATCAATTTTGTTTACACTATGAAATGTTCAGAGAAATCAATTTTGTTTACACTATGAAATGTTCAGAGAAATCAATTTTGTTTACACTATGAAATGTTCAGAGAAATCAATTTTGTTTACACTATGAAATGTTCAGAGAAATCAATTTTGTTTACACTATGAAATGTTCAGAGAAATCAATTTTTTGAAATGTTATCAATTCCTATGAAATGTTCAGAGAAATCAATTTTGTTTACACTATGAAATGTTCAGAGAAATCAATTTTGTTTACACTATGAAATGTTCAGAGAAATCAATTTTGTTTACACTATGAAATGTTCAGAGAAATCAATTTTGTTTACACTATGAAATGTTCAGAGAAATCAATTTTGTTTACACTATGAAATGTTCAGAGAAATCAATTTTGTTTACACTATGAAATGTTCAGAGAAATCAATTTTGTTTACACTATGAAATGTTCAGAGAAATCAATTTTGTTTACACTATGAAATGTTCAGAGAAATCAATTTTGTTTACACTATGAAATGTTCAGAGAAATCAATTTTGTTTACACTATGAAATGTTCAGAGAAATCAATTTTGTTTACACTATGAAATGTTCAGAGAAATCAATTTTGTTTACACTATGAAATGTTCAGAGAAATCAATTTTGTTTACACTATGAAATGTTCAGAGAAATCAATTTTGTTTACACTATGAAATGTTCAGAGAAATCAATTTTGTTTACACTATGAAATGTTCAGAGAAATCAATTTTGTTTACACTATGAAATGTTCATAGAAATCAATTTTGTTTACACTATGAAATGTTCAGAGAAATCAATTTTGTTTACACTATGAAATGTTCAGAGAAATCAAATTTAATTCATCATCAAATAGTTTGTCCTGAGCAGAAATTTACCACTCCAACAGTCCTCTGAAATTTCTCTCTCTCATAGACCAGATGTCCCTGCAGTCATCATGTTCAAACCATCAGTTACATCCTGAATCCATCTTCTCCGTGGTCTTCCTCTTCTTCTTTTGCCGGTATGCCTCCTTCCATGATGGTCTCCAGCCCTTCGTGTCTTTTTATATGTCCAAATCGCACGAGTGGTTACCGCGGTCCAAATTTGGGGTGTAAAGAATAGAACCACTGCTACCTGCCACGCATGTCGTAAGAGACGACTAAGGAGAAATGGATGAAATCGGATGCATGTGTCCTAAACGTGTAGAAGTCTATGCGTTTAGAGACCTACCAAACCAATGTGCAACGTATACACGTTCTTGGCAAAGATCAAACATATCACAAAGAGTGATTAAAATTGATCGTAAAGAACGAACGCAAAGAAGAAGAAGATATATCCACATTTGATTAAGACAATAAAATAATGAAATGATAAGAAACAAATATATATATACTTTTTTGATATATTACTTTTACAAATAATTTACTTTAACATTCGTCCTATGTTACTTTATTTGTCTGAATCTCTTAGCGAGTAATAATTCATATAATTTCTTATGTATTCTGTATTGTTGTCTGCCCTTAGATCATTCTCTTGGAAACTTGTTGGGCGGGATATGTATAGAATACTCGGTACTTTACCACATACAAGTTTGGAAAGCTTCAGAATTGTAATCAGATTTATAAACTGAAATATTTATGTGTGTACTAAGAATATGATAAGTACACACCAATGTTGTCTTACTAAAGGATATGAGATTATTGTTGGTTGTCGTTGAAGATTGACTGTATTTTCCTCTCGTGTGTCACTAATCTGAAGTCGATGACAAGTTAATCGATGGAGAGAAGGATTAATCTGGACAAACACTCGAGAAAACACATCAAGTTCTGATCTCAAGATACAAGTGTTAGAGAGAGAGAGAGAATACTGTTCTGTGGATGAGGGGGAGTGGGGCGGGGTGGAGTAGTGATGGTGGTGTGGGGAAGAGATGAAAGGTCTCTATGCTTCATTAGTTCTTTCGCTACACTTTTATTGAGTGTGTGGGAGGATAGATAGATCGCTTGTAGGAGAATAGATGTGTGGAAGGATAGAGAGATGGTATGTGTAGAGAATAGAAGTGTGGGAGGATAGATAGATCGCTTGTAGGAGAATAGATGTGTGGGAGGATAGACAGATGGTATTTGTAGAGAATAGAAGTGTGGGAGGATAGAGAGATGGTATGTATAGAGAAGAGAAGTGTGGGAGGATAGAGATATGGTATGTATAGAGAAGAGAAGTGTGGGAGGATAGAGAGATGGTATGTGTAGAGAATAGAAGTGTGGGAGGATAGACAGATGGTATTTGTAGAGAATAGAAGTGCGGAAGAATGGAAAGATCCTGTGTATAGATCAGTAATTGCCGTTACTGAAGACGTGTTGGTAGACATAGTGTGTGTGTGTGTGTGAGTATATTAACGCTCGTATAGATAGGAGTAGGAGTACATTGTATATGAAGGTATATTGACCCTGTGTGTGGAGAACGTGTAGTAAGTTAATCCACATTGTGTGAGGGTGCCAGAATGACTTTGTAATATTCCCGTTCTGAGACCTGTGTTTAACAGAATTAGCCCCAGTTTTCGCTATCTAACGCCAGCTCTTAAGTACAGAATATCCCTGCATTATCTCAAACACATCTGAGGACCAGGGAAAGTAATCCCGGAAGTCGTTTCTTAAGACGTAAGTTGGTTACTGGGAAAACGTCTGTCACATGCTCGCTTCTCAGAAAACAAGCTGATAAGAAATAGTGTTTCCCTGGAGTTTTCTATGGTAAGACTTCCTATTCAAGTTATTATCCCTCGATTATGTATGTTATGTGGATCTCTATGGCGTAGAGGGTAGGATGCTCACCTCTTGTTCCAAATGTACTCGGTTTATTCCCTTGTGGATCTAGCGGGATATTTTCCTATAAATCTTTGATCCCAGTGTAGGGGAGATCGAGTTCCTAGTCCTATAGGAGATTAAACATAGATCCCGTTTTCAAGTTGAGCCAGTGAAAGAAACATTGGCAATTCAAAATCGAGAAGAGCAGGCTGGAAAGCCGCTGCCTGGTCAAAATTCATTAGAAAGAGTAAAAAAATAAAATTCCAACAAAAATGTTCACCAACTTCTAAATTTCATCGGGACCTTAGCCGATGCTACGGAACTCGTGCACTGTCACTGAGATCTTCCTGTGTAAGAAAAGAGATTGTCACACACATGGTTACTCATCGAAGTGCAATGACAATGCACACCAATCAATCAATCAATAAATCAATAAATCAATAAATAAATAAATAAATAAATAAATCAATCAATCAATCAATCAATCAATCAATCAATCAATCAATCAATCAATCAATCAATCAATCAATCAATCAGACAATCATTCAATCAATCAACCAGTCAATCAATTATTCAATCAATCAATCAATTAATCAATCAATCAATCAATCAATCAATTATTCAATCAATCAATCAATCAATCAATCAGTCAATCAATGAATCAATGTGTATTATTTGAACGTTAACATCAATATTTGTGTCTCGCTCATTTGACGAGTTGTCGTTTGACAAGAAATCACTTTCTTAAAATTATAGCTATAGATGTTATACGCTTCATACAAAATAATCTGCTCTGAAGTACTGCAACGTACAAACCTGTCTTCCTTTATGGGGATGCTCAGCAGTAGAAGATTAAGATGGCTAGGGCATGGGAGAAGAATGGACAAATGCCCAATACCGCAACAAATGTTGTTCTGTGAGCTTTCGGAGAAGAAGATGTTTCAAGGTGGACCACTGCTTAGATATAAGAATGTCTGCAAAGTCTCAATGAAGAACTTTTCTATCGGTTCCAACAAATGGAAAACAACATGACATACATTTTTAGAATTCTTTTGAATAGGTACTTAGTAATTAGCTGAATGAGAAGAGAGGAAAGCGCAAACTCAGAAGTTGTTGCAGTAAAACGCTTGCCAATTGACCGTCTGTAAAGACGAAACGCCCAGCGTGTTCGTAGCGCGTTGGACTGCGGGTGACAAGCCCTCTGTGAGTGCGGGTTCAATTCCGCAAGCTGGCAAAAATGGCACCAAGCCGAAGAGCTGAAAGGCTCAAGTACTTCTGGATCGGAAAAAAAGACGAAACAGGCAAATCTATCACTTTTTTTTATCTTGAACCTGTTACAATCTACATCATTAAGTCTTGCTGGCTGGCCAAGTCGATGATGAAACTATACAACATCTTGTTCGTAATTATATTGTAGTGTGTGATTCAATGATAGTTTTGTTAGAACGTATCAAATGTTTTGTTATCCAACTGAATTGTGAAATGTTTTTTTCTTTCTTTGAACAATTAATTGAAATAGATTATAAGTAGGGGAACTGTCTTGATTCTTGATGCAAGTGGTGAGAACATCCTCATCATCATCATCATCATCATCATCATCATCATCATCATCATCATCATCATCATTATCATCATCATCCTCATCCTCATTATCAGTATCATCATCGCCATTATCCTCATTATTCTCATCATTATTATCATCATCAGCATCACCATAATCATCATCAACATTTTCATCATCATCATAATCATCATCAACAACAGCAACATCACCATGAAAACAACATAAATATCTGCAACTAACGATGGCTACCAGAATGTACACTAAGTGAAACTACCATAAAAGTCAAATGTCTGCTTTGTCTTCAGCGTGATCTACCGAGGAGGGTTGTGAATACCGTTAAGTTACATCTATAACACAGACAGTTACAGCAACACATCATTCATAAACTGATGAAGTACTGCGGCGCAGGATCACTGCCAAGTTCTCACTAAGATGATGTTTACATGCTACTTGAGGTACGTTAAAGGGGGATAAGACTGAATTTAAACTGAAATTGTCAGCGAAGTTGTCTCCCCACTCTCAGTATGTGTTCTTATTTTGTACTGTTTGATCTGTAGCATATCTCACCAAGAGAGAGAGAGAGAGAGTTGCTAGGTAACATGAAACATAAGTACAAACAATAAATTAACTGATCATTAACGCTGAATTTGAAACACAATTGTATTGCTAAGACATAATAAATGATTCTACATGGTGTTCAAGATAAAATTAGCCCCATTGACAAATCAAAAGTTGCCAGGTACACATTGCGTTTTGTATATTTACCACTTAAACCGGTTCTGGCTAGCTCGTCCCTTCTGGCACCATAATTACACACCATCACAGAAAGACTTAATGGCTACAGAAGCCACAACCAGGGACATTAATAAGGAGCAGAATGTGGTGATGGATAGGACACACACTGAGGAAATCCTCTAACAGCATCACAAGACAGGCTCTCCGATGGAACCCCAGGGCAATAGAGGTAGGGGAAGACCCAGGAACACATAGAGATGGGAGTTGGAGACGAAATGCAAGAAAATGGGGAGAGAGTGGAGAGATCTGGAAAGTATGGCATTGGATAGGCGGGCTTGGAAAACCGTGGTTGTGGATCTATGCTTCCTTACGGGGATGGGGGAGCGTGGAAGGGGAAGGGGCGAAGGGTGAAGAAGAAGAAGACAGAAAGACTAGCTCACTTGACCTAAACTACATCATAATGGAACCTTCTCATTGTCATAAACATATGTCAGATTGGCTCCCTTAACCGGGCTTCTTTTAACTTGAACACCCTGTGTAACCAAGAACTGTTTGACAGTGTTAACAAGGTACTACGACCACCATCTTCCAAGAACTGTTTGACAGTGTTAACAAGATACTATGATCACCATCTTCCAAGAACTGTTTGACAGTGTTAACAAGATACTATGATCACCATCTTTCAAGAACTGTTTCACAGTGTCAACAAGATACTATGATCACCATCTTCCAAGAACTGTTTGACAGTGTTAACAAGGTACTATGACCACCATCTTTCAAGAACTGTTTCACAGTGTCAACAAGATACTATGATCACCATCTTCCAAGAACTGTTTGACAGTGTTAACAAGGTACTATGACCACCATCTTTCAAGAACTGTTTCACAGTGTCAACAAGATACTATGATCACCATCTTCCAAGAACTGTTTGACAGTGTTAACAAGATACTATGACTACCATCTTCCAAGAACTGTTTGACAGTGTCAACAGGGTACTATGACCACCATCTTCCAAAAGAGACGCTGTAACTTAACAATTACGTTGATTCTCTGAAAGGTGTTAATTCTTATGTTTCATGTTTGTTGGCCTACACGTTCTGATATAACCAATACAAAGTTCATCCTTAGGTTGACAGTGACGAGCCTCGGCTTAAAGAGGATTTACTCATCTAAATAACAGAAATAGCAAACAACAAACAGGGATTTTAACATAAACTTTCAGAATGAAGAGGCTGGAGTTCTAACCGTTCAACACTAAAAGATCCCAACCAAGATATATCAATTGAAACTGCAGCAGAAACTTCACTACAAAACTGAGAAAGTATTAGGAACAGTTTCAACATTATATTTTATTAGAAATTCTGAAGGAAAAAACCCCCACACGAATATAAATGTTAGTGATAAGCTGCCGGTCTAAGTTTCACTGGGAACGGAAAGATAACAGAAAAAACCAGGTTGATGATAATGTTTGCAATCAGGCAAAGGAAGAAAAATCAACAATAAAATAGAACGCATGAAATGAAGATAATTCATATTTTATATTTCGTCTGTGGCCTAGGGGTTAGTGACTCGGTCTATTAACCCCGACATTCTGAGTTCGAATCACGCTGCGGACAGTTTGCTTGCAAATTGTTTCAGTTGATTTTAACAAAAGGACGATGGCACCACCCGTTCAGAAAGCAATGACAAACTACTGAACGTATAAGGGTGCCTAGAAAATCAACGACTCGTTTACTGTAATTGATGGCTACGTCCTTTAGGATATGCCACAATTTTCATTTCATGAAATGAAGATAATCCATATTTTATATTTCTTGAGTAAAATGAAGATAATTCATATTTTATATTTCTTGAGTAAAATGAAGATAATTCATATTTTATATTTCTTGAGTAAAATGAAGATAATTCATATTTTATATTTCTTGAGTAAAATGAAGATAATTCATATTTGATATTTCTTGAGTAAAATGATAATTGTGACATTTCCTTTACATGACTTCGCCATCAACCCCAGTAAACGAGTCGTCGATTTTCTAGGCACCACTTGTACGTTCAGCAGTTTGCCGTTGCTTTCTGAATGGTGAGATCTATTTTTACCGTTCGTTACCACGGGAACAAATTTGCTTTCGAACTGGCCTACCGCAGCGTTTGAACCAGGTACACTTGGGTTGTGATCGAGCTCACTACTACTTCAGTTACAGACGCTCATATTTATTTCATATAATATGTTATATTTATATGCTAGATTTGTTGCAATAATTTCTTTCATATATTGAAATAATATGTTATATTTATGTGCTAGATTTGTTGCAATAATTTCTTTCATATATTGAAATAATATGTCATATTTATGTGCTAGATTTGTTGCAATAATTTCTTTCATATATTGAAATAATATGTCATATTTATGTGCTAGATTTGTTGCAATAATTTCTTTCAAATATTGAAATAATATGTCATATTTATGTGCTAGATTCGTTGCAATAATGTCTTTCATATATTGAAATAATATGTCATATTTATGTGCTAGATTCGTTGCAATAATTTCTTTCATATATTGAAATAATATGTCATATTTATGTGCTAGATTCGTTGCAATAATTTCTTTCATATATTGAAATAATATGTCATATTTATGTGCTAGATTCGTTGCAATAATTTCTTTCATATATTGAAATAATATGTCATATTTATGTGCTAGATTCGTTGCAATAATTTCTTTCATATATTGAAATAATATGTCATATTTATGTGCTAGATTCGTTGCAATAATTTCTTTCATATATTGAAATAATATGTCATATTTATGTGCTAGATTCGTTGCAATAATTTCTTTAATATATTGAAATAATATGTCATATTTATGTGCTAGATTCGTTGCAATAATTTCTTTAATATATTGAAATAATATGTCATATTTATGTACAAAATTGCTAGATTCGTTGCAATAATTTCTTTCATATATTGAAATAATATGTCATATTTATGTACAAAATTGCTAGATTCGTTGCAATAATTTATTACTGTATTGAATTTTTGCAACAACTCAAAGAGCAAAATAATGCACTCGCAAACAAAACGGTGCGGTCCGGACTCAAAACCCCGACCTTCGTAATGCAAGTCAAAGGCGTAACCAATTAGCTAAAGTTAAAAACTTGCTAACGCCAACAGTTTGTTAATAAAAACTCAGAAATAGATTAACAATGTCACACGTCACTTACAATCATCATGAAATCTAATTGTAACATACATCTGGAGAGTTTCGAGCTAACTGGAGCTGGCATAGACAAACGCTGCCTAAGTTAGGGGGCAAGAAACTTCGGCCCGCGGGATGTGTGTGGATTGTGATATCATTTTTGTATTACCTGATAAAATCTGACAGTCAAGCGCAGTGTTGATGTTTTGCATATTATCAAATGTTGGTGAAATTATCACAAAATAGATAATATTTAAAAAAATGGGCCTTTTTTTTTTCCGATCCAGAAGCACTTGAGCTTTTCAGCTCTTCGGCTCAGTGCCATGGACATCGTAACCCTTCGGTTCGGTGCCACAAACACCGTACATCTGGGGAATCTGTGGCTTTTTCTGCCATCCCGCTGAAGTGAACCCGCACAAACAGAGGGATAGTCACCCGTAGTCCAACGCGCTACGAACATGCTGGGCAGACGGGCAAAAATGGGCATTAAGGAACAAAGCGTTCGAAATAAGTTGCTACCGCAAAAATTCTTAGAACGCCCTGGACAGAAAGATAGATTAGTATGTATGATACAGAGGTGTATATGACAGACAAATTAGAAGGACAGGGGTATGGGTATGATACATAGATTAGGACAGGGGTGTGTCTATGACAGATATATGTGTGGTGAAGGTAGGCAATAGATAGATGGTAAAGTTTTGTTTGTGAAAGTTTCTGATGGTAAAGTTTTGTTTGTGAAAGTTTCTGATGGTAAAGTTTTGTTTGTGAAAGTTTCTGATGGTAAAGTTTTGTTTGTGAAAGTTTCTGGTGGTAAAGGTATGTAGGTGTGAGAAAGAGAGTATGGGAGACAAACACATATGGATGGAGAGGGAATGTAAGAACGAGATGTAGAGAAAAGCATACCAGATCTAAATGTGAAGGATTTACATAATTTTGCAACGGGTTTCCCCGAAAGACTCCGTCCCCCTTACGCAATAAAATCAAACCAAGAAAATATAATTTAAAAAAAACCACACAGAATAATTAACAAAGAAAAGTAATACAAGAGCGATTGAAGAGAACGTAGAAAATTCTTGTTTGAAATCGCTTCCTTGGACCGATCAACACAATACTTGATCTTAGTAACCCCCTGATCGTTTTACTGTATCAACTAATGATCAAGTTGCAAGAGAGTCTTCAGATATTGGGGGCCTGTGGGGTCCCTCGACCTCTCATGTTCTACAATCATCAAGTTCTGATTTCGAACTTAATACCTAGCTCTTATCTGTTAGAGTTGCGTTAATTCTGGACTCAATCCCGAGGCTATCAACTAACTATGTCTGGGTAACAGGTCATTGTCGTTATACTGGTTTGTGTTTTGATCTGTCTGGCACACGGGGAGGAACTCGAGTGTGTGTACGCGTGTGAGTCTATGGTTATTGTGGTGTGTTTTTAGTTATCTGTGTGGTTGGTGTATATGTGATGTGTGTATGTGTGTTACTGCTCATATTACCCGACTCTATACATATTACCTGCCCCTGTATATTTTACCTGCCCCTACACATATTACCTGCCCGTACACAAATTACATGCCCCTGTATATTTTACCTGTCCCTACACATATTACTTGTCTTTACACATATTACCTGTCCCTACACATATTACCTGTCCCTACACATATTACCTGTCCCTACACATATTACATGTCCCTACACATATTACCTGTCCCTACACATATTACATGCCGTTACACATATTACATGCCCTACACATATTACCTGCCCCTACACATATTACATGCCCGTACACATATTACATGCTCCTACACATATTACCTGCCCCTACACATATTACCTGCCCCTACACATATTACCTGTCCCTACACATATTACCTGCCCCTACACATATTACATACCCCTACACATATTACCTGCCCCTACACATATTACCTGTCCCTACACATATTACCTAACCCTGTACCAACAAAAACCACTTCTCTATCAAACTTCTAGTTCCTCAAGTAAAGAGCTGTTATATTCACAATTAAAAAGACAATTTTCAGTTCTTAGAACCCAGTCTATTACAGAGAGCCACACAGAAAAGTTATAACGAGCAAGAGGAAGACCACGCAAAAGATGGAGCGACGGCATTACGAACAGCCTTAAGAAAATAAATGACAGCTTACAAAGTGCATTAGAACAAACACAAACAAAATCCCTACACCCCCATCCTCACCCTTCCCCAACAGTTCTATAAAGAAGTAAAAGATGAAAGAGAAGAAGAAGGACCCGGTCTTCTACTTGTGAATTATTTAAGCGATAATTCTGTGCCGTTTCACGAGAGATACCAGGGATTAGAAATATCAAACGGATAAAGCTTAATCTCTCCTGCCGTGATTAAGTCGCTGAAAGGTTACTGTAATACTACTTAAACTCTGTCGAAATAATCATGGACAGAGCTTAGCTATTTTCTTCAGTATTTCGCACAGAAAATACAATAGAGTGTTGACTGAGATAAGTTTAGCTGAAGAATAATTTTGTGTATAAATTATTTTACTTGTATTTCTAGTTTATTTAAGGGGTGGGGGAGGGGAGACTCTGGTCTGGAGACTTTTTTCGTTGCTTTCATATTAATGTAGAATTTTTATAACAATGATAAGAGATTATGACTTAGAAGAGTAAAAAAAGGGTTGTTTACAAAAATATGTCAACGCGTTCCCATAGAAACAATACAAAATGGCCGCCAAACACAATATTTCAAATCCCTAAGGTTCTGAATCTAATGAATATAAATGAATTCTGTTTTCACTATAAGGTGACTACCATCACGTGCCTATAATAATCGACACTCAGGGCGCAGAGCACGAGGCAGGCCAAGAACAAGATGGATAGATAACATCTCAGAGTCCCTGCGAAAGCATGGACTGACAACGTCAAGCGCAACACACCTGGCACAAGATAGGAAACTAACTCTCCCCACGACGCTTCACGGCAAATGTGGTTAAGATAAGATAAGATAAGACTCTAAGGTGAGCAATTGTAATATCTAAAATACAGAGTGTTCAAGATAAAAGCAGCCTGTGAATGGAGCTAATCTGGCATATATGTATGAAAATGAGAAGGTTCAGTTATGACGTAGTATAGGTCAAGGTTGTGTGACGGTATGTAATTGTAGTGTGGGAAGGGGCGATGAACAAATGTGACGCAGGACGAACTAGTCAGAACCAGTTTAAATAGTAAATAGACACCACTCACTGTATAACTGGCAACTTTCGATTTGTCAATAGGGCTGCATTTATCTTGAACACCCTGTATTACACATGCTTTTTAGGATATATTAAATATTAAATTGTTTATGAATTTTTGGGTAAACACCCCCTTAAAAAAGCTTTTTGAGACCTAATTTTGAGGATCTTATTACCCAAATATGTATTTGCATCTTTTGCTCTTTTGTGTCTTTTATTATCTACTATCTTATCTTTCACTACAGATGTAGGGCTCTTTGTGATGTAGAGGTTAGTTGCTTGTCTTTAGTGTCAAGGGTACTAGGTTCGCTCCCTCGTGCAGCCATCTAGATATTTTTCCAGAGAGCACTATCTCAGTGTAGGTGAGATTGAGTTTCTAGTCCTATCGGAAACGGAAAATAAAGCGTAGGTCCCGTGTTCAATTATTTAGCACGTGAAAGAACCCTTGACAGTTCAAAATCGAGAAGGCCAGGCTGGAAAGCCGCTGCCCGGGCTAAATTCATTAGAATTGATTTAAACTAAAATTTCAACAAAAATATATTCATCATCTTCAAAATTACATCGGGAACCCTCGCCGGTGCTACGGAGTCCGTGCACTGCAGCTTAGATCTTCCATTGTAAGAAAGTGATCGGAGCACACATGACTACTCACCAAAGTGCAATGATGATGTTTCAATGAATCAATGAATCAATCAACCAATCAATCACTACAGATGTGCTTTCCAACCGGTTATGTAAATGGCGCTTAGGGCAGCAAAACATGCGCGAATTTCTTCGCTGTTCTTAGCTGTCCTCTGTATTGTATACCAGTTGAGATTATCTTCTGTCAGTTCTTTTGTTAATGTTCTTCTTCAGATTGTTCTGGGCCTTCCATGTTTTTGTTTACTCTCTGATGTTCATCTCGGTCTGGAGCTAGACTCCGTGCGTATCACATGGCCGATCCATCTCCAAAGTCTCTTTTTGGATAATCATGTTAATTTTTACTTGTTGACACTTTGTCAGCCGTTCTTGGTTAGAGAAAGCTTTCGGCTGGAACAACCGTTAAGTTCTGTCACAGACAAGTTGTATGGAAGATGGAGATTTTGAACATATCTTGTTCTGTCATTCTCCAGTATTCTGATCTGTTTAACAGAGTTGATATCACACAGACATATTGTGGTACAGTCTGACATCTCTTTCTCTGTCTAATTTTAAGTGTTTTTTCCCCTCTCGATAAAGAACTTTGGGTTGAAATGTCACATTTTTGGTGTGTCTCTTCCCGTTCTTTTGGAATACGTCGTTCTCATCATATCTCCTATGAAAAACTAGATTTTTAGCCAGTTCTTTCTCCTCCTCCATAGACGTATTTAAAATTTCTTTAATGTTCAAACTGCTACCGTTGTCTTAGTCGCCATTTTAATGTGGCATGGGACTTTTATTCTCCTTTAAATATTTCAGTTTTCGAAATTGTTTGTTCGTTAAAGTTGTTTCTCATGTCTTGTAGAATGTCTCAATAGTTCCTATTATTTATCAAGAACATTCTAAGAATTTGTCTGTGGTACTACTTTTCAAATATTCAAATATCTTCTGTAACACTTGTGGTGTAATTGTCCATGATTCACTTCCATATGTTGCTACAGGTAGAAATGCGTGTACTCAGATGGTTTTAAACTTTTGTTGACTTGTTTCTGTTTACTAGCTTGCAAAAAATATATATATTGTTATTCTTATGTATTTGCTTCATTCATCCTTAGATAGACAGAGAAAGACAACAATAGACAAATAAAGCGAGATAGAAAGAGAGAGAGAGCGAGAGAAGGGGTAGTAAAAAATAAAGAGAGAGACATAGAGGGACAGAGAGATAGAGAAAGATATATATACATAGAAAGAGAGAGAAAGATAGAGAGTAGAGAGATATAGAAAGACAGTAAGAGAAAAAGAGCGACACAGAGAGGGAAAGAGCGATAAAGAGAGAGGAATAGAAAGAAATAGAGAAATAGTGAGAGAGATAGAGAGAAACAGTAAGAGAGAAAGAGAGGAATAGAGAGATAAAAAGAAAGAGGTAGTGTTAGAAAGATAGAGAAATAGAGAGAGATAGAAACAATACGTGAGAAAGAGAGAGCGATAGAGAGGGACAGAGAGAAAGAGAGAGGGATACAGATAGAAAGAGATAGAGAAATACACAGATATATATATATATATATATATATATAGAGAGAGAGAGATAGAAAGAGATAAATACACACACAGAGAAAGATAGATATATATAAAGAGATAGAAAGAGATGAATACACAGATAGAGAGATAGAGAAGATGATATTTTTCATGCTTGAGTGCTGGACAGATCGTGTCTCATGAAACCATCAGTCATATTGTGACAAGACTTCCTATCTTGATCAGCTTATTGGGTGTTTATTTTGAGTCTCTTGTAGTTCTTCTCTTCTCACTAGTCCTGTCTACATCCCCCCTGGGTATGTATGGTCAGTTCTCTGGTCGACTGGTCTATCCCAGGTCTCCTATCTGTTGAACAGTCTCTCACTCCCCGGACGATGCAGATTGAATAGCCTATTGAAATAAACCAGGGGGAAACAACTTTGAAAGGGGAGATAACATTTCCCATCAATACATCCAACAAATCTTGTACTTTTATTTTGGCATGAAAGCATGTGACATGCGACACAGAAAGCTTTCCCACAAATAAAATTCTCAATAAAAGTTGACAAACAAACACACATGCCGTTCTTCAATGGTCATGTTCTAAAAATAGTATTGAAATTTTACAATGAATTATACTGAAAACGATGTGCAAATTGGGGCAGGAAATCAAGAGCTTTACCCGGACATTTGAAAATTGACTTTTATCTCAACTAAGCAGCAAGCTTATTAGTGCTGACACGTTCATTGATTTTCGATAATCGATCTGGACATACAAATTTAGTTACTAGGGAGATTAAGTGAAACATAGAGATCAAGAATTAGTGAAGAAAAAAAGGGGTAAAGGTTAGAGCAGCGTTTCTCAAACTGGGGACGCCCTGGGGTCTGCGAGGTTCTCACAGGGGTCTGCGAGGTTCTCACGGGGTCTGCGAGGTTCTCACATGGGTCTGCGAGGTTCTCACGGGGGTCTGCGAGGTTCTCACGGGGGTCTGCGAGGTTCTCACGGGGTCTGTGAGGTTCTCACGGGGGTCTGCAGGTTCTCACATGGGTCTGCGAGGTTCTCACATGGGTCTGCGAGGTTCTCACATGGGTCTGCGAGGTACTCATGGGAGGTCCTTAAGTGTTTGAAGAAAAATTATGATCTTTGACATTTCAAACAGAAAAATTAATTTTAAGTCTAATTATAGGGGTAATATTTTCTTTGTTATTTTATGAAAATGTTAAATTGCAGACATTGTTGACTATTGTAACACATGCATAATTTATTCCTGTCCATTTTTATATATAGAAATTTGTGGTGGTCTGCGGCAGCAACATGTATTTAAAAACGAGGTCCGAGGTACAGCAAAGTTTGGAAACCGCTGGGTTAGAGTATAGTAAATAGGATGGGCTAGGAACGAGGATTAAACCACATAACGAGAACTCAAAGAAGTAATGTGATACATAAGAAAACTAACCATAGAAAGAAAAACAGAGAAAAGGAAGGCATAAGAAAACTAAATATAGAAAGAAAAACAGAGAAAAGGAAGGCATAAGAAAACTAAATATAGAAAGAAAAACAGAGAAAAGGAAGGCATAAGAAAACTAACTATAGAAAGAAAAACAGAGAAAAGGAAGACATAAGAAAACTAACCATAGAAAGAAAAACAGAGAAAAGGAAGACATAAGAAAACTAACATAGAAAGAAAAACAAGAAAAGGAAGACATAAGAAAACTAACCATAGAAAGAAAAACAGAGAAAAGGAAGGCATAAGAAAACTAACTATAGAAAGAAAACAGAGAAAGGAAGGCATAAGAAAACTAACTATAGAAAGAAAAACAGAGAAAAGGAAGACATAAGAAAACTAACCATAGAAAGAAAAACAGAAAAGGAAGCATAAGAAAACTAACATAGAAAGAAAACAAGAAAAGGAAGACATAAGAAAACTAACATAGAAAGAAAACGAGAAAGGAAGGCATAGAAAACTAACTATAGAAGAAAAACAGAGAAAAGGAAGGCATAAGAAAACTAACATAGAAAGAAAAACAGAAAAGGAAGGCATAAGAAAATAACATAGAAAAAACAGAGAAAGGAAGACATAAGAAAACTAACCATAGAAGAAAAACAGAGAAAGGAAGGCATAAGAAAACTAAATATAGAAGAAAACAGAGAAAGGAAGACATAAGAAAACTAACCATAGAAGAAACAGAGAAGGAGACATAAGAAACTAATATAGAAGAAAAACAGAAAGGAAGGCATAAGAAAACTAAATAGAAAGAAAAACAGAAGAAGCATAGAAAACTAAATATGAAGAAAAACAGAAAAGGAGATAAAACTAACTATAGAAAGAAAACAGAAAAGGAAGACATAAGAAAACTAACCATAGAAAGAAAAACAGAGAAAAGGAAGACATAAGAAAACTAACCATAGAAGAAAAGCAGAAAAGGAAGGCATGAAACTAACTATAGAAGAAAATAGAAAGAAGAAGAAACTAACCAAGAAAAGAAAGGAAGACATGAAAACTAACATAGAGAAAAAGAGAAAGGAAGGCATAAGAAACTAACTATAGAAGAAAACAGAAAAGGAAGACATAAAAACTAACCATGAAAGAAAAACGAGAAAGGAAGGCATAAAACTAAATATGAAAGAAAATCAGAAAAGGAAGACATAAGAAAACTAACCATAGAAAGAAAAACAGAGAAAAGGAAGGCATAAGAAAATAACCATGAAAGAAAACAGAAAAGGAAGACATAGAAAACTAACCATAGAAAGAAAACAGAGAAAAGGAAGGCATAAGAAAACTAACCATAAAGAAAAACAGAGAGAAGGAAGGCTAAGAAAACTAACTATAGAAAGAAAAACAGAGTAAAGGAAGGCATAAGAAAACTAACTATAGAAGAAAACAGAGAAAAGGAATACAGATAGTGTGTCAGTTTTGCCGACAGGGAAGGAGCCATATGAGGAAACTCAGGGCAGGAAGCCAATTCTTCGCAGTTAGACCCTTTTAGAGTTACTTCAACTGTAGATTTAAGATATGCTCGATGTAAATGGACTGTGTCAATAGAGAGATTCCAAAGTTTCAGACTTTTATATGTACTCTGCTGCTCACTTGGACGTTCAAGGTAACACAATAGTGCATAAGTTAGGTAAGAAAGTAATATATTATAGTAACATTTGACATTAGCATGGATACTTGTGATATTAGGGCATGGATAATGGTGATATTAGGGCATGGATAATGGTGATATTAGGGCATGGATAATGGTGATATTAGGGCATGGATAATGGTGATATTAGGGCATGGATAATGGTGATATTAGGGCATGGATAATGGTGATATTAGGGCATAGATAATGGTGATATTAGGGCATGGATAATGGTGATATTAGGGCATAGATAATGGTGATATTAGGGCATAGATAATGGTGATATTAGGGCATGGATAATGGTGATATTAGGGCATGGATAATGGTGATATTAGGGCATGGATAATGGTGATATTAGGGCATGGATACTTGTGATATTAGGGCATAGATAATGGTGATATTAGGGCATAGATAATGGTGATATTAGGACATGGATAATGGTGATATTAGAACATGGATAATGGTGATATTAGGACATGGATAATGGTGATATTAGAACATGGATAATGGTGATATTAGAACATGGATAATGGTGATATTAGGGCATGGATAATGGTGATATTAGGGCATGGATAATGGTGATATTAGGGCATAGATAATGGTGATATTAGGGCATGGATAATGGTGATATTAGAACATGGATAATGGTGATATTAGAACATGGATAATGGTGATATTAGGGCATGGATAATGGTGATATTAGGGCATGGATAATGGTGATATTAGGGCATGGATAATGGTGATATTAGGGCATGGATAATGGTGATATTAGGGCATAGATAATGGTGATATTAGGACATGGATAATGGTGATATTAGGCATGATAATGTGATATTAGGCATGGATAATGGTGATATTAGGCATGGATACTTGTGATATTAGGCATGATAATGGTGATATTAGGCATAGATAATGGTGATATTAGGACATGGATAATGGTGATATTAGAACATGGATAATGGTGATATTAGGACATGGATAATGGTGATATTAGAAAGGATAATGTGATATTAGAACATGGATAATGAGTGATATTGGACTGGTAATGTAATTAGGCTGAAATGGTGATATAGATGTAAGTTATATCTAAGTGTTTAACTAGTTTCTTCATCTTGTTGACGTTTCTATTATTGTGAGTAATAGACATCATAGATTTCTGCTATTGAAATCTGAAAGGTTTGAAGTATCTACTCTGCTTGAGTTGTAAAGCTAGTAAAGTTGTAGGTAATAGAACATCAAGTATCTAGTCTGCTTGAGTTGTAAAGCTAGTAAAAGTTATAGGTAATAGAACATCAAGTATCTAGTCTGCTTGAGTTGTAAAGCTAGTAAAAGTTGTAGGTAATAGAACATCAAGTATCTAGTCTGCTTGAGTTGTAAAGCTAGTAAAAGTTGTAGGTAATAGAACATCAAGTATCTAGTCTGCTTGAGTGTAAGCTAGTAAAAGTTGTAGGTAAGAACATCAAGTATCTAGTCTGCTTGAGTTGTAAAGCTAGTAAAAGTTGTAGGTAAGAGAACATCAAGTATCTAGTCTGCTTGAGTTGTAAAGCTAGTAAAAGTTGTAGGTAATAGAATATCAAGTATCTACTCTGCTTGAGTTGTAAAGCTAGTAAAAGTTATAGGTAATAGAACATAAAGTATCTACTCTGCTTGAGTTGTAAAGCTAGTAAAAGTTATAGGTAAGAGAACATAAAGTATCTACTCTGCTTGAGTTGTAAAGCTAGTAACAGTTGTAGGTAAGAGAACATCAAGTATCTACTCTGCTTGAGTTGCAAAGCTAGTAAAAGTTGTAGGTAAGAGAACATCAAGTATCTAGTCTGCTTGAGTTGTAAAGCTAGTAAAAGTTGTAGGTAAGAGAACATAAAAAAGTAGATAATAAATATCTGTCAAATTGACATCTAGCAGTTGTTTTGAGATATGCATTTCTTTAACTTGTTTATTATATTGTCTCCACTTCAACGTTTATGAATTTGGTAAAATTAGAGCAATAAATAACAGCAAAAGTAGGCAAACGCAAATATTTCCAAAACAACTCTCTATTTCTATCTATCACACACAGAACGCACAAGTAGGCAAACGCAAATATTTCCTAAGCAACGCTCTCTTTCTGTCTATCACACACAGAACGCAAAAGTAGCCTAATATTACCTAAATAATTCTCTATCTAACACACCTAGGCACACGTTCCGTACCTGAGATATGCAAAATCCATGCAAATGCTAATTTTTAATTCAAGTCCCTATTGTCATAACGTAAACATTTTGAAAGATAATAAGTAACTACAATTACTGTAGAAAATAGTTTTTCCCAATTAGTACGTCTTTTATATTGCTTGAAAGAAGTCTTTTAGTTAAAACGTTGTTTTAGTATGTGTCTGTTCTGTGTAGAACTACTTTACTCCATGTTTTAAATATCTTTTCTATTTTGAAAAGAACCATAACGTTTTCCAACAATCTAATGTCAAATCAATAATCTAAAACATATCTCTAAACCATACCGTTACCCACAAATATATCTATAAACCATACCGTTACCTACAAACGTATCTATAAACCATACCGTTACCTACAAACGTATCTATAAACCATACCGTTACCTACAAACGTATCTTTAAACCATACCGTTACCTACAAACATATCTCTAAACCATACCGTTACCTACAAACATATCTCTAAACCATGACGTTACCTACAAACGTATCTATAAACCATACCGTTACCTACAAACGTATCTATAAACCATACCGTTACCTACAAACGTATCTATAAACCATACCGTTACCTACAAACGTATCTATAAACCATACCGTTACCTACAAATATATCTCTAAACCATCAGTTACCTACAAACATATCTATAAACCATACCGTTACCTACAAACGTATCTCTAAACCATACCGTTACCTACAAACATATCTCTAAACCATACCGTTACCTACAAACATATCTCTAAACCATACCGTTACCTACAAACGTATCTCTAAACCATACCGTTACCTACAAACATATCTCTAAACCATACCGTTACCTACAAACATATCTATAAACCATACCGTTACCTACAAACATATCTCTAAACCATACCGTTACCCACAAACATATCTATAAACCATACCGTTACCTACAAACGTATCTATAAACCATACCGTTACCTACAAACGTATCTATAAACCATACCGTTACCTACAAACGTATCTATAAACCATACCGTTACCTACAAACGTATCTATAAACCATACCGTTACCCACAAACGTATCTCTAAACCATACCGTTACCTACAAACGTATCTCTAAACCATACCGTTACCTACAAACATATCTATAAACCATACCGTTACCTACAAACGTATCTATAAACCATACCGTTACCCACAAACGTATCTATAAACCATACCGTTACCCACAAACGTATCTCTAAACCATACCGTTACCTACAAACATATCTCTAAACCATACCGTTACCTACAAACGTATCTTTAAACCATACCGTTACCTACAAACGTATCTATAAACCATACCGTTACCTACAAACGTATCTATAAACCATACCGTTACCTACAAACATATCTCTAAACCATACCGTTACCCACAAACATATCTATAAACCATACCGTTACCTACAAACGTATCTATAAACCATACCGTTACCCACAAACGTATCTCTAAACCATACCGTTACCCACAAACGTATCTCTAAACCATACCGTTACCTACAAACGTATCTCTAAACCATACCGTTACCTACAAACATATCTCTAAACCATACCGTTACCTACAAACGTATCTCTAAACCATACCGTTACCTACAAACATATCTCTAAACCATACCGTTACCTACAAACATATCTATAAACCATACATTACCTACAAACATATCTCTAAACCATACCGTTGCTTACAAACGTATCTCTAAACCATACCGTTACCTACAAACATATCTATAAACCATACCGTTACCTACAAACATATCTATAAACCATACCGTTACCTACAAACATATCTCTAAACCATACCGTTACTTACAAACGTATCTCTAAACCATACCGTTACCTACAAACATATCTATAAACCATACCGTTACCTACAAACATATCTATAAACCATACCGTTACCTACAAACATATCTCTAAACCATACCGTTACTTACAAACATATCTCTAAACCATACCGTTACCTACAAACATATCTCTAAACCATACCGTTACCTACAAACGTATCTATAAACCATACCGTTACCTACAAACGTATCTCTAAACCATACCGTTACCTACAAACGTATCTCTAAACCATACCGTTACCTACAAACGTATCTCTAAAACCATACCGTTACCTACAAACGTATCTTTAAACCATACCGTTACCTACAAACGTATCTATAAACCATACCGTTACCCACAAACGTATCTATAAACCATACCGTTACCTACAAACATATCTCTAAAACCATACCGTTACCTACAAACATATCTCTAAACCATACCGTTACCTACAAACGTATCTCTAAAACCATACCGTTACCTACAAACATATCTCTAAACCATACCGTTACCTACAAACATATCTCTAAACCATACCTTACCTACAAACATATCTATAAACCATCCGTTACCTACAAACATATCTCTAAACCATCCGTTACCTACAAACATATCTCTAAACCATCCGTTACCTACAAACATATCTCTAAACCATCCAGTTACCTACAAACATATCTATAAACCATACCGTTACCTACAAACGTATCTCTAAAACCATACCGTTACCTACAAACATATCTATAAACCATACCGTTACCTACAAACGTATCTCTAAAACCATACCGTTACCTACAAACGTATCTCTAAACCATACCGTTACCTACAAACGTATCTCTAAACCATACCGTTACCTACAAACATATCTATAAACCATACCGTTACCTACAAACATATCTATAAACCATACCGTTACCTACAAACATATCTCTAAACCATCAGTTACCTACAAACATATCTATAAACCATACCGTTACCTACAAACATATCTCTAAACCATACCGTTACCTACAAATATATCTCTAAACCATACCGTTACCACAACGTATCTCTAAACCATACCGTTACCTACAAACGTATCTCTAAACCATACCGTTACCTACAAACATATCTCTAAACCATACCGTTACCTACAAACGTATCTCTAAACCATACCGTTACCTACAAACATATCTCTAAACCATACCGTTACCTACAAACATATCTCTAAACCATACCGTTACCTACAAACGTATCTCTAAAACCATACCGTTACCTACAAACATATCTATAAACCATACCGTTACCTACAAACGTATCTCTAAAACCATACCGTTACCTACAAACGTATCTTTAAACCATACCGTTACCTACAAACGTATCTATAAACCATACCGTTACCTACAAACATATCTCTAAACCATACCGTTACCTACAAACATATCTCTAAACCATACCGTTACCTACAAACATATCTATAAACCATACCGTTACCTACAAACGTATCTATAAACCATACCGTTACCTACAAACGTATCTCTAAACCATACCGTTGCTACAAACGTATCTCTAAACCTTTGGTTACCTACAAACGTATCTCTAAACCATACCGTTACTTACAAACGTATCTATAAACCATACCGTTACCCACAAACGTATCTCTAAACCATACCGTTACCTACAAACGTATCTATAAACCTTTGGTTACCTACAAACTATCTCTAAAACCATACCGTTACCCACAAACGTATCTACCCAACTTAAACTAACCATAAACTCTCGTGTCATAATCATAATCGTAAAACTGAGCTATTAAACTACAATGGCAGGAGTATAGACCAGGAAGTAAGCCAAATAATGCCATATTTAATGTTTGTGTACAGTTTGAAAATGTAGAAGATAAAACGAGCAATAAAAGTACAAAATGAGGTCAGTACGATGTAGAAGGTAAAGATTGTCAGAAAAATTGAATCATTTTTTAAATGTGATCAGTAATGAATGAAGACGTTAGCAAAGCAAGTACAAGGTTATTAACAACAGGAAAAAATATATGAAGAGCCAGATGGAAATATTGTCCATATGACAAGAAGCAGAAGGATTTGTCAGAAAACAATGTGGGTTATAGGTTATTGGTTACCGAACTGACGTCACATCACTCCTGGCAGACACATAGCTGCTCAGTCTTCCTCAACAGATGTCGAAGGGCATACATACTGATGCTTCCTATTACTCGCTGATTAAACAAACATCTCTCTCTGCTCTCAAGCATCCAGCACTAATTGAACAGCGAATAATTACAAACTCATTCAATCGCTGGATTGATTCAACATCAATTTCAATGTCTTCATCTAACATTAGATCGCCAAGAGACCAAAGAACATCCCCCTTATCCATTCTAAACTCCCAAAAATAGATGTCTTCGATGCAAGCATGTGTTCTCTCTCGTTGCCGCAAACACCTGCATGCCTAGGACAGTAGATTCACGTGAGTCGCTGGAGGTTCCAATAGACGACATCCACTCATACATCAAATTTACTATAAATATTCATTAATGTCACCGATACCGTCGTAATCATCAAATAGTTTGTCCAGAGCAGAAATTTGTCACCAAAGTAGTCCTTCGAAATCTATATCTCGAATAGGCTAGATGTGCCGCCTCCGCTTCTGTCATGATAAAATCATCTATAACATTTTGAAAATCGTGGCATATCCTAAAAGACGTAGCCATCAACCACAGTCGTTGATTTTCTAGGCACCACTTATACGTTCAGTAATTTGCCATTGCTTTCTGAGCGGTGAAGTCTATTTTTACCTTTTGTAAAAATCCCACGGAAGCAAATCTGCTTCCAAACTTGCCCACCGTAGGGTTTGAACCCGGTACGCCTGGGTTCGTGATCTAGCTCACTACCGCCTGACTTCTATCTTCCTTATCGAGATGCTTCCGTCCATAGTTATCTTATCTAGTCCTACATGAATATTTATGTATCCCAAATAAAAGGACTGGGAAGAGAATTTAAATATGCTTCTTCTTCTTCTTCTTTTTCGTTAGTGAATATCAATCTAAAAAAAATGGGAATTTAAAGACAAGTGATGGGTTGGATAAAATCTGCTCCAATCAAAAGAAATTTGATTACATTTAGAAATTCATTATAATTAATCTGTATGTGAAGATGACATTAGATGAAATCTGTAGTGAATTGAACATTGCATAACGTGATCATCAAGACATTGTTAGCTGTACACGAGATAAACAACGCAAACCAAAAATAAAATACTTCGGATTCCATCTTTTAAAAATGATGAACTCAAAAAGTGCAGTAAAACTGTTCAGAAAAGTACACAAAAATGTCACTGTATTTCAAGAGTTTCCTATTAGCGCCAAGGATAAATAAAAGTGATATATAAAATAAACGTAGACGTAACATGCAATGTAGACCTTGGGCAATGATTTGTAGCCATCCATTGTTGGGAAGAAATATTTAAACGCTTGCTAAAAATAGACATTCAGTTTTATTGGTAATTTCAACAAAAATCAATATTTTGTATATAAACATATATGAAGTTTCCTATTCTGAGATGCTATGGAATACCAGCTAAAATAATAAACAGCAAAAGCCTGTATGATAGTTCATAGTGTGCAGTCTGCAATGATGATGGACAAAGCGACTGGTTTACGGTTGAAACCTGAGTAAAGGAAGGCTATATTTATCTCCGCTATTGTTTGAAGTGGCTATTGACTGAGTGATGAGAAAATGTTGCAGGGCGAAACTGGCATCGATTGGGTAGAAAATAGTCAATTTGAAGATTTGGAAGATGGTATTTACCTTGTAAAGTAAAAACAACCAAGATATGCAAAGAAAAACAGATAACTTGTCAATTATAGCATCAAAAGTTGGACTGCAGATAAGCTATGAAAAAACCAAATATAATGAAGACACATATGGCAAGTAATGCAGATATCACACTGCAATCTAAAATGAGCAAAATAACAGAGCAGTTCACCTATTTTGGGTAGCAATTATGATTGAACAGGAAATGTTAAAAAAGAAATTATGATACGAATTGGCAAAGCAACATCAGTTTTTAAAAGTCTAAATAAAATATGGAACTGCAAGTTATATAGTATTAAGACAAATTTTGAATGTTCAATTCAAATGTTATATCAATCTTAACATATGCCAGCGAGAGTTGGAAAATGACTAAAGATATAGAAAGTAAGTTAAATGAATTTGAAAATAGATGTCTGTGAAAAAAACCCGAATAAAATGGGAGACATTTAGAAGTGATGAAAGCAGAGAAATGTATGGTCAACAAATAGTAACACCAATTATAAGAAGGAGAAGATGGGGATATGTTGGGCATACTTTGAGATGAAATTATCAAATAATGCCAAAGCATGCACTGAAGTAGGAGACAAAGGGTTCAAGAAAGAGAGGACGTCCTAGAAAAACTCTGAAACAAACTTTGCTGAGAGAGGCAAGAAATATCGGACTCAATTCCATGGAAGAGATTGAGCGAGTTGTCCAGGACAGAGCGGTGTGGAGAATTTCTTGTTGTCCTACGTAACGTATAACTTTGCGAAATGAATATATATATTAACTTATTCACACTTCCAAGCCGATATAATGGTTCTCAGTATTTCGTAAGATGACGTAAAGTCAGATTGCTAGCTAATTGAGTATACATTGCAAAATAAATGCACCTGGAGGTAAACAAATTACTGGCGAATTGAAAGGGTTAAATACAAAGAAGGTAATAGGTATAGACCGGCGTTTCCCAAATTGGGTGGTATCGCCCCCAGTGGGCGCTGAAGCGTTCTAAGGGGCTATAGTGGGTTCAGAAGAATTTGGGGATTTTCAGGCGATTAGGCGTCGGTGGCTCCTTAAAGAAGAAATTAATAATAAATATTGTAAAATAAATTATTTTCAGGATTTTGCGATTGAATAATCATTTAAAATTTGAATTCTACATTTTAATTCATCTTATGCCCATCTTGCACGATTCATTTTTTAAACAATTTTCTATTTTATGCATATAATCATTTGAAAACTGACTATGTATGACAGAAATATATATTAATTTTCTATGTCAAAGAGAAAATAGAGCATGTATATATGTGTGAGGGGGCGTTGGCAAACTGTTATAATGTGGAGGGCGTTACAAAGTTTATGTTGTGCAAAGTGGGCGGTGGGGGCGTTACAAAGTTTATGTTGTGCAAAGTGGGCGGTGGACCGAAAAAGTTTGGGAATCTATGGTATATACAATAGTAAAATCAGAAGGCACTTGGTACTCCTGTCTTAAAGATATAAACTAGCAAGTTTATTCAAAGCAGGCCCGTCTGCCCAGCGTGTTCGTAGCGCTTTGGACTACGGGTGACTATCCCTCTGTGTGTGCGGGTTCAATTCCGTGGGATGGCAGAAAAAGTCACAGATTCCCCAGATTTACGGTGTTCGTGGCACCGAACCGAAGGGTTACGATGTCCATGGCACCGAGCCGAGGAGCTGAAAAGCTCAAGTGCTTCTGGATCGGAAAAAAATTTAAAAATTCAAAGCAGACTTTACTAGTACTTTTCAATAGCAGGACGGAGTGTCAATTCCTTCGTTCTTCTGAGCAGATATATCGGCTCACGGTATATTTTAAGATAACACAAAGTCAATATACTGGCTAATTCATGATACACTGTAATATAAATGTGTTTAGAGTTAAAGAATTATGGAGTTAAAGGGTTAATTTATCTATACTATCAAATACATCTCAATATAACAGTAAATCTATGTAAACGGTTGAGTAAGTCGTGCCTCTATATATTTAAACAAACAAGCAAGGAAAAGATAAGTGATGGGAAAAGATAATAGTGCAGACACTTTCAGAAGATAAGAAACAAAACAATTAGTAATTTTTTTGGAAATATTGCCCAGATAATATCAGCCTTATTACCTACCATAGGTAAAATAGTTCCTACCTGTCCATGGAATGTTGCACCTGGTAGCAACAATTATGTTATCACTTCAGGTGAGTAGACTTTACCTGTATCTTCAATACGATCGGAACTATTTCTTTCACGAGCAGTCATGAATACTTGTAATCTGTTGAACTTTGTTCTCTTAAAGTAAGTCACACGTACACAGACAAACTTGTGTGTTCTATTAAAGTAAGTCACACGTACACAGACAAACTTGTGTGTTCTCTTAAAGTAAGTCACACGTACACAGACAAACTTGTGTGTTCTATTAAAGTACGTCACACGTACACAGACAAACTTGTGTTTTCTATTAGAGTAAGTCACACGTACACAGACAAACTTGTGTGTTCTATTAGAAAGAGATACAGGCAGTCAGTTGTTTTCTCTTAGAAGGAGATACAGGTAGTCAGGTGTTTTTTCTTAGAAGGAGATACAGGCAGTCAGGTGTTTTCTTTTAGAAGGAGATACAGGCAGTCAGGTGTTTTCTATTAGAAGGAGATACAGGTAGTCAGGTGTTTTCTCTTAGAAGGAAATACAGGTAGTCATGTGTTTTCTATTAGAAGGAGATACAGGTAGTCATGTGTTTTCTATTAGAAGGAGATACAGGTAGTCAGGTGTTTTCTATTAGAAGGAGATACAGGCAGTCATGTGTTTTCTATTAGAAGGAGATACAGGCAGTCAGGTGTTTTTTGATTAGAAGGAGATACAGGCAGTCAGGTGTTTTCTCTTAGAAGGAGATACAGGCAGTCAGGTGTTTTCTCTTAGAAGAAGATACAGCAATCTTCTTATGTTCTCCTAGAGTGAAACTCCGCGGCAGGCAGTTTGTAAGCAAATTCGTGTCTGTTGATTTTTACGAACAGAAAAATAGACCTTACAGACCAGAAAGCAATGTCATACTACTGAACGTATAAGTGATGCCTAGAACATCGATTTGTTTACTGTGGTTGATGACTAAGTCCTGCAAAGGATATGCCACGATTTTCAGAGTGAGGCAGTGAATCTTTTGTGTTCTAGATTGGCATACACATATACTAACACACTATTGTTCTCTTCTAGTGTAAGATATACTATAATCTACTAAACTATGTTCTCATAGAGACAGACAGACAAACAGCTATAATCTACTAAACTATGTTCTCATAGAGACAGACAGACAAACAGCTATAATCTACTAAACTATGTTCTCATAGAGACAGACAGACAAACAGCTATAATCTACTAAACTATGTTCTCATAGAGACAGACAGACAAACAGCTATAATCTACTAAACTATGTTCTCATAGAGACAGACAGACAAACAGCTATAATCTACTAAACTATGTTCTGATAGAGACAGACAGACAAACAGCTATAATCTACTACACTATGTTCTTATAGAGACAGACAGACAAACAGCTATAATCTACTACACTATGTTCTTATAGAGACAGACAGACAAACAACTATAATCTACTACACTATGTTCTCATAGAGACAGACAGACAAACAGCTATAATCTACTACACTATGTTCTCATAGAGACAGACAGACAAACAGCTATAATCTACTACACTATGTTCTTATAGAGACAGACAGACAAACAGCTATAATCTACTACACTATGTTCTCATAGAGACAGACAGACAAACAGCTATAATCTACTACACTATGTTCTCATAGAGACAGACAGACAAACAGCTATAATCTACTACACTATGTTCTCATAGAGACAGACAGACAAACAGCTATAATCTACTACACTATGTTCTTATAGAGACAGACAGACAAACAGCTATAATCTACTACACTATGTTCTCATAGAGACAGACAGACAAACAGCTATAATCTACTACATTATGTTCTCCTTGAGAGTATGTATTTAACCAATTATACTTTTTTGCCAGTTCGCTTCCGATAAATACATGCGAGTGATTGCGCCAATTATCCCGTCTGTGACGGATTTTGTGTGAAGGCTTGCGTTCCGTATCACCATTTTCTATTGTAATTCAGGCGAGCTATACTGTGACTTCAGATGTATTTGTGACTTAGATCCCAACGTGAAGGTAAACAATAGACTAAATAGCTTCCGTTGTAACAACAAGACAAAAACACGGAGAAGACAAACTATACACATTTCGCTTGTGTGTTGTCAGGGCTCACAAGGGGAGCAAAGAATAGTAACACTGCCACCTACAAGGCATGTCATAAGAGGCGACTAAGGTAGGAGCCTAGGGAAGCTACCCTAGTAAATAAAAAGCATCTCAGAAATCGGTGTGCTGGTCTACTTGTAGGCGCAAAACTGGCACAAAGTACAATCTCTCTTAGGAAAGATCAGGACCGTGCCGGGCTATGATACAGAGAGACGGCCGCATCAGGCGGAACCGTAAGGAGGGCGGCATAAGCAGAAAAATCACAATTACATTGTAAGGTTATTTTAAGGAAAAACCATAGCCCGTCTGCCCAGCGTGTTCTTAGCGCGATGGACTACGGGTGACTATCCCTCTGTGTGTGCGGGTTCAATTCCGCGGGATGGCAGAAAAAGCCACAGATTCCCCAGATTTACGGTGTTCGTGGCACCGAACCGAAGGCTACGATGTCCATGGCACCGATCCGAAGAGCTGAAAAGCTCAAGTGCTTCTGGATCGGAAAAAAAACCATTTAAGTTGCGCAATTCGAAGACTTGCATCATACTGAGAAAATATACCTCACGGCCCTGGATAAAATCACATACAAATCACAAAGAGTGATTTAACAAGTAGTGAATATGGAGCGCGCTCAAATAAGAAGGTACACAATTAGAGCACTAATCAAGGCAGACGAGAAGTAAAAACAAAACAGATTTAAATATGTACTCTGTATATTT
Organism: Arion vulgaris; assembly: GCA_020796225.1. Classification (NCBI taxonomy): domain Eukaryota; kingdom Metazoa; phylum Mollusca; class Gastropoda; order Stylommatophora; family Arionidae; genus Arion; species Arion vulgaris. Next base: position 84,960,036 of record CM036756.1, read on the forward strand.
CAACAGAAAGCAATTTGAGAAAATGAGTCACAAAAATAAGTTTTGGAAATGCTGGAAGATTTAAATGTAAACGGCAGTTATCTAAGGGTAATCCATACATGTATTCGGAACACGTATCAGAAATATGTATTGGCAATCAAACAGCACATTTCAATCAGATTAAACATAAAGTTAGAAGGCAAGGATGTGTGCTATCGTCTGATCTCTTCTCTCTCTACAGCTAACACGTTTAAGATCTGTTGATGATATGCCAGAAATAGAGACAAATATAAGGGACGGGAAGCAGCAACAAGAACGTAAGACATTCCGATGACATTGTTTTACTATCAACATAAATACATGGAAATATATTCAAGAAATGATTGATATTGTAGTGGAATAAAGTGCTACTAAAGATGTCAGGTTAGGATTAAAAGATTAAAATAATGATCGTATTTAAGAAACATAACTTTGAAATAAATATCAATTTGAAGTAAATATTTGCAACACGTTGAGCAAATTTATTATTTAGTTTGCCATGATAAGATCAGATGGGAAATGTGGGGCACAGATAAGGAATATATTACCTCGATAAAAATACATTCCAACAAAAATATAGATAAACATCCTACAAAAATATAGATAAACATACTACAAAAATATAGATAAACATACTACAAAAATATAGATAAACATACTACAAAAATATAGATAAACATACAACAAAAATATAGATAAACATACTACAAAAATATAGATAAACATACTACAAAAATATAGATAAACATACTACAAAAATATAGATAAACATACTACAAAAATATAGATAAACATACTACAAAAATATAGATAAACATACTACAAAAATATAGATAAACATACTACAAAAATATAGATAAACATACTACAAAAATATAGATAAACATACAACAAAAATATAGATAAACATACAACAAAAATATAGATAAACATACAACAAAAATATAGATAAACATACAACAAAAATATAGATAAACATACAACAAAAATATAGATAAACATACTACAAAAATATAGATAAACATACAACAAAAATATAGATAAACATACAACAAAAATATAGATAAACATACAACAAAAATATAGATAAACATACAACAAAAATATAGATAAACATACAACAAAAATATAGATAAACATACTACAAAAATATAGATAAACATACTACAAAAATATAGATAAACATACAACAAAAATATAGATAAACATACAACAAAAATATAGATAAACATACAACAAAAATATAGATAAACATACAACAAAAATATAGATAAACATACAACAATAATATAGATAAACATACTACAAAAATATAGATAAACATACTACAAAAATATAGATAAACATACAACAAAAATATAGATAAACATACAACAAAAATATAGATAAACATACAACAAAAATATAGATAAACATACTACAAAAATATAGATAAACATACTACAAAAATATAGATAAACATACAACAAAAATATAGATAAACATACAACAAAAATATAGATAAACATTCAACAAAAATATAGATAAACATACAACAAAAATATAGATAAACATACTACAAAAATATAGATAAACATACTACAAAAATATAGATAAACATACTACAAAAATATAGATAAACATACAACAAAAATATAGATAAACATACTACAAAAATATAGATAAACATACTACAAAAATATAGATAAACATACTACAAAAATATAGATAAACATACTACAAAAATATAGATAAACATACTACAAAAATATAGATAAACATACAACAAAAATATAGATAAACATACTACAAAAATATAGATAAACATACTACAAAAATATAGATCAACATACAACAAAAATATAGATAAACATACAACAAAAATATAGATAAACATACTACAAAAATATAGATAAACATACAACAAAAATATAGATAAACATACTACAAAAATATAGATAAACATACTACAAAAATATAGATAAACATACAACAAAAATATAGATAAACATACTACAAAAATATAGATAAACATACAACAAAAATATAGATAAACATACAACAAAAATATAGATAAACATACAACAAAAATATAGATAAACATACAACAAAAATATAGATAAACATACAACAAAAATATAGATAAACATACAACAAAAATATAGATAAACATACTAGAAAAATATAGATAAACATACTACAAAAATATAGATAAACATACTACAAAAATATAGATAAACATACTACAAAAATATAGATAAACATACAACAAAAATATAGATAAACATACAACAAAAATATAGATAAACATACTACAAAAATATAGATCAACATACAACAAAAATATAGATAAACATACAACAAAAATATAGATAAACATACTACAAAAATATAGATAAACATACAACAAAAATATAGATAAACATACTACAAAAATATAGATAAACATACAACAAAAATATAGATAAACATACTACAAAAATATAGATAAACATACAACAAAAATATAGATAAACATACTACAAAAATATAGATAAACATACAACAAAAATATAGATAAACATACAACAAAAATATAGATAAACATACAACAAAAATATAGATAAACATACAACAAAAATATAGATAAACATACAACAAAAATATAGATAAACATACAACAAAAATATAGATAAACATACTAGAAAAATATAGATAAACATACTACAAAAATATAGATAAACATACTACAAAAATATAGATAAACATACTACAAAAATATAGATAAACATACAACAAAAATATAGATAAACATACAACAAAAATATAGATAAACATACTACAAAAATATAGATCAACATACAACAAAAATATAGATAAACATACAACAAAAATATAGATAAACATACTACAAAAATATAGATCAACATACTACAAAAATATAGATAAACATACAACAAAAATATAGATAAACATACAACAAAAATATAGATAAACATACAACAAAAATATAGATAAACATACAACAAAAATATAGATAAACATACTACAAAAATATAGATCAACATACAACAAAAATATAGATAAACATACAACAAAAATATAGATAAACATACTACAAAAATATAGATAAACATACAACAAAAATATAGATAAACATACAACAAAAATATAGATAAACATACAACAAAAATATAGATAAACATACTACAAAAATATAGATAAACATACAACAAAAATATAGATAAACATACTACAAAAATATAGATAAACATACAACAAAAATATAGATAAACATACTACAAAAATATAGATAAACATACAACAATAATATAGATAAACATACTACAAAAATATAGATAAACATACTACAAAAATATAGATAAACATACTACAAAAATATAGATAAACATACTACAAAAATATAGATAAACATACTACAAAAATATAGATAAACATACTACAAAAATATAGATAAACATACTACAAAAATATAGATAAACATACTACAAAAATATAGATAAACATACAACAAAAATATAGATAAACATACAACAATAATATAGATAAACATACTACAAAAATATAGATAAACATACTACAAAAATATAGATAAACATACTACAAAAATATAGATAAACATACTACAAAAATATAGATAAACATACAACAAAAATATAGATAAACATACTACAATAATATAGATAAACATACAACAAAAATATAGATAAACATACTACAAAAATATAGATAAACATACTACAAAAATATAGAAAAACATACTACAAAAATATAGATAAACATACAACAAAAATATAGATAAACATACTACAAAAATATAGATAAACATACTACAAAAATATAGATAAACATACTACAAAAATATAGATAAACATACAACAATAATATAGATAAACATACTACAAAAATATAGATAAACATACTACAAAAATATAGATAAACATACTACAAAAATATAGATAAACATACTACAAAAATATAGATAAACATACTACAAAAATATAGATAAACATACTACAAAAATATAGATAAACATACAACAATAATATAGATAAACATACAACAATAATATAGATAAACATACTACAAAAATATAGATAAACATACTACAAAAATATAGATAAACATACTACAAAAATATAGATAAACATACTACAAAAATATAGATAAACATACAACAAAAATATAGATAAACATACTACAAAAATATAGATAAACATACAACAAAAATATAGATAAACATACTACAAAAATATAGATAAACATACTACAAAAATATAGATAAACATACTACAAAAATATAGATAAACATACTACAAAAATATAGATAAACATACTACAAAAATATAGATAAACATACTACAAAAATATAGATAAACATACAACAAAAATATAGATAAACATACTACAAAAATATAGATAAACATACTACAAAAATATAGATAAACATACAACAAAAATATAGATAAACATACAACAAAAATATAGATAAACATACTACAAAAATATAGATAAACATACAACAAAAATATAGATAAACATACAACAAAAATATAGATAAACATACTACAAAAATATAGATAAACATACTATAAAAATATAGATAAACATACAACAAAAATATAGATAAACATACTACAAAAATATAGATAAACATACAACAATAATATAGATAAACATACTACAAAAATATAGATAAACATACAACAATAATATAGATAAACATACTACAAAAATATAGATAAACATACTACAAAAATATAGATCAACATACAACAAAAATATAGATAAACATACAACAAAAATATAGATAAACATACAACAAAAATATAGATAAACATACAACAAAAATATAGATAAACATACAACAAAAATATAGATAAACATACAACAAAAATATAGATAAACATACAACAAAAATATAGATAAACATACAACAAAAATATAGATAAACATACTACAAAAATATAGATAAACATACAACAAAAATATAGATAAACATACAACAAAAATATAGATAAACATACAACAAAAATATAGATAAACATACAACAAAAATATAGATAAACATACTACAAAAATATAGATAAACATACAACAATAATATAGATAAACATACTACAAAAATATAGATAAACATACAACAATAATATAGATAAACATACTACAAAAATATAGATAAACATACTACAAAAATATAGATCAACATACAACAAAAATATAGATAAACATACAACAAAAATATAGATAAACATACAACAAAAATATAGATAAACATACAACAAAAATATAGATAAACATACAACAAAAATATAGATAAACATACAACAAAAATATAGATAAACATACTACAAAAATATAGATAAACATACAACAAAAATATAGATAAACATACAACAAAAATATAGATAAACATACAACAAAAATATAGATAAACATACAACAAAAATATAGATAAACATACAACAAAAAATAGATAAACATACAACAAAAATATAGATAAACATACAACAAAAATATAGATAAACATACAACAAAAATATAGATAAACATACAACAAAAATATAGATAAACATACAACAAAAATATAGATAAACATACAACAAAAATATAGATAAACATACAACAAAAATATAGATAAACATACAACAAAAATATAGATAAACATACAACAAAAATATAGATAAACATACAACAAAAATATAGATAAACATACTACAAAAATATAGATAAACATACTACAAAAATATAGATAAACATACTACAAAAATATAGATAAACATACTACAAAAATATAGATAAACATACTACAAAAATATAGATAAACATACTACAAAAATATAGATAAACATACAACAAAAATATAGATAAACATACTACAAAAATATAGATAAACATACAACAAAAATATAGATAAACATACAACAAAAATATAGATAAACATACTACAAAAATATAGATAAACATACAACAAAAATATAGATAAACATACAACAAAAATATAGATAAACATACAACAAAAATATAGATAAACATACTACAAAAATATAGATAAACATACAACAAAAATATAGATAAACATACAACAAAAATATAGATAAACATACTACAAAAATATAGATAAACATACAACAAAAATATAGATAAACATACAACAAAAATATAGATAAACATACAACAAAAATATAGATAAACATACAACAAAAATATAGATAAACATACAACAAAAATATAGATAAACATACTACAAAAATATAGATAAACATACTACAAAAATATAGATAAACATACAACAAAAATATAGATAAACATACAACAAAAATATAGATAAACATACAACAAAAATATAGATAAACATACTACAAAAATATAGATAAACATACTACAAAAATATAGATAAACATACTACAAAAATATAGATAAACATACTACAAAAATATAGATAAACATACTACAAAAATATAGATAAACATACTACAAAAATATAGATAAACATACAACAAAAATATAGATAAACATAAAACAAAAATATAGATAAACATACTACAAAAATATAGATAAACATACAACAAAAATATAGATAAACATACTACAAAAATATAGATAAACATACAACAAAAATATAGATAAACATACAACAAAAATATAGATAAACATACAACAAAAATATAGATAAACATACTACAAAAATATAGATAAACATACAACAAAAATATAGATAAACATACTACAAAAATATAGATAAACATACTACAAAAATATAGATAAACATACTACAAAAATATAGATAAACATACTACAAAAATATAGATAAACATACAACAAAAATATAGATAAACATACAACAAAAATATAGATAAACATACAACAAAAATATAGATAAACATACAACAAAAATATAGATAAACATACAACAAAAATATAGATAAACATACTACAAAAATATAGATAAACATACTACAAAAATATAGATAAACATACTACAAAAATATAGATAAACATACTACAAAAATATAGATAAACATACTACAAAAATATAGATAAACATACTACAAAAATATAGATAAACATACTACAAAAATATAGATAAACATACAACAAAAATATAGATAAACATACTACAAAAATATAGATAAACATACTACAAAAATATAGATAAACATACTACAAAAATATAGATAAACATACAACAAAAATATAGATAAACATACAACAAAAATATAGATAAACATACAACAAAAATATAGATAAACATACAACAAAAATATAGATAAACATACAACAAAAATATAGATAAACATACAACAAAAATATAGATAAACATACTACAAAAATATAGATAAACATACTACAAAAATATAGATAAACATACTACAAAAATATAGATAAACATACTACAAAAATATAGATAAACATACTACAAAAATATAGATAAACATACTACAAAAATTTAGATAAACATACAACGTAGTAAATGTTTGTGTACTTTATCTTCTTCTTCTTCTTCGAGCGCTTCATATCGATCACTTGTTAAACCACTCTGTATGATTTGTTTGTGATCTGAGCCTAAGAGCGATTGTAAGTTGTGAAAGTTGTGCACCTACAAATAGACCAGAATATCCGGGAATTTTAAAAAACTATGATTGTACTAAATCAAAGAATAACTTATCAACTAAAGAAACGGAACAATTAGATGCAAGACGACACCCCAAGTAAATAAAAATCAGTGGTTCTCAGTACTTTTCAGCTGGGGCCATCTTTAAAAGATGGGACAAGGTTACCATGCACCCTACCCCTCTCCAGTTTTCCTCATTGCCCTCTTCTGAATTAAATGTGATTTCTAAAGAGCAAGCAACAAAAAATGTTTCTCACGCTGAGTATAATAGTAGTACTGTCCCTTAAATAGAATAACATTTGCAGTGAAAATTGTAAACATTAAAAAAAAACCCATAATTTTTGACAATAATTTTACTAAACAGAAAAGCACAGACCCCATTTTTCAGACTTAGAACGGGTCACAGGGTCTCAGAGTACACCTACATAGATTGAGTCTCAAGGACTTGGCTGTTTGCACCTGTGGAGCACCAAAGCAGTCCACAGAGCACATCCTTCACGACTGCACCAGCCAGAGCAATATGAGAAGGGAAATCTGGCCAACAGAAACAACTCTACAAAACAAACTATGGGAGACCGGTGAAGACTTCAAGCACACCACCCTGTTTATGACACATACTGGAGTAGTCGAATAGCAGAAGTTGATCGCAGAAAAAGAGAACAAGAAATTTGAGAAAAATGTCGACATTTGTCAAAATCAATGACATTCTTGGTTATTTAAAAATAAAGCTTATCATCTTCTTATTTTTTGCTTTATTCTTTACGACCAATTTTAATCACTCTTTGTGATATGTTTGATCTTTGCCAAGAACTTGTATATGTTGCACATTGGTTTGGTAGGTCCCTAAACGCATAGACTGTTACACGTTTAGGACATGTATCCGATTTCATCCAAACCTCCTTAGTCGTCTCTTACGACATGCGTGGCAGGTAACAGTGATACTATTCTTTACACCCCAAATTTGGGCCCTGGTAACCACTCGGGCGACATAAAGCTTACCATTTTAATGATAAAAAGGTATTTCAAATAGAAAAACAAGTTAGTATGCAAACTTATTCCTAAACAGATCTGGAGATGAAGTTTTCTTAAGGAACTGAAGGATGCTGAACTACCATGGGAAGCCATACAAAACAGTCGAAGACTGAGAAAATTGACAAGCAATTGTTGAGGCAGGAAGCTCCACGAAGAGAGGAGAGGAATTAGACAACATAAAAACAAATTAAAACACAAAATTCACTACACTACCATTACTTTTCAAGCTTCCTCTGATACTACCTCACGCCTCTCTGGAAAGCGCACCCTCGTGACACACCTCTCTGGGAAGCGCGCTTTCGTCTCACACCTCTCTGAGAAGCGCGCCCTCGCCTCACACCTCTCTTGGAAGCGCGCCCTAGTAAACACCTTTCTTGAAAGCGCACCCTCGGCTCACACCTCTCTGGGAAGTGTGCCCTCGCCTCACACCTCTCTGGGAAGCGTGTTCTCGTCTCATACCTCTCTGGGAAGTGTGCCCTCGTCTCACACCTCTCTGGGAAGCGTGTTCTCGTCTCACACCTCTCTGGGAAGTGTGCCCTCGCCTCACACCTCTCTGGGAAGTGTGCCCTCGCCTCACACCTCTCTGGGAAGCGTGCTCTCGTCTCACACCTCTCTGGGAAGTGTGCCCTCGCCTCACACCTCTCTGGGAAGCGTGTTCTCGTCTCACACCTCTCTGGGAAGCGTTCTCTCGTCTCACACCTCTCTGGGAAGCGTGTCATCCAGATTGACAGCCACTGCTCTACATCAACATTTCTAACCCACTTTTCCTTCGGATAGCGTACAAAAACAAAACCAAAATAACAAAAAATAAAATAAAAACAGAATAAAGTGAATTTTATATTCAGTTACACCTCCAGCAATTATTATACAAAAGTAACAAACAGTAAAGTTACCTCAAAGCACGTTTGGACTGACCGAAAAGCCCATGAAAACGTTCTTGATTGCCTTCTTATCCACTAAAACTAAACCCAACAGTCTAGACAGACGCTATTTGCAATGTTTCGATAATAAGAATTTCTACTGAATTGAACACTACATGTTTACTGTATCATGTTCTTCAAAAGACATCTTTAGAAATAAAGTAATTAAATTATTTCGCTGTAGTTCAAGAGAAGTGAATGGTTTTTCTCAAATCTACAGTTGTCTCGACTTGAAAGGGATGTACGACCAATTCTTTGTGAAACATTGATTACAAACTCGGTTTGTTTGTTTGTTTGCTTGTTTGTTTTGTTAGGGGGTTCAATCCTCTTTAAGCTGAGGCACGCACTTTCAACCTTTAGAAGTTTATGGTTATATTAGAGCGTGTAGGCCAAACACATAAAACAATCAGAATGAGCTAATTTTAACACTGAAACACGTACAAACAAAGTACTATAGTTTTACAAAATACATAAACAGTGACGATAAACAGCAACGTTTCGACCAACAAGGCCTTTATCAAGCAAACGAACAAACAGGAGTGACAAATTAAAATGAAACACAAATGGACGACCAAATACCAACGTATCTAAGGAAAATCTGGAATAAAAACGAATAACGAAATAAATGTAACACAAAAACACACATAAAAACTAGAAATAGAAAAGAAACAATGAAACATCTAGTAAATATATAACTTGAATACATGCAACATATACCCATATAGATTATAAAGCATGGGAAGAGAAAGTACTAAGAAGCATAAGAATGTAATACATGCAACATATACCCATAGAGATTACAAAGCATGGGAAGAGAAAGTACTAAGAAGCATAAGAATGTAATACGTTGAGCCCGCGTGGTCGCAAGGTACCATACAAAGAAATCAACCGATTCTCCAGAGCAAATCGACTACGATCATCAGAGGAACATGATCGGATGGCTGTGACCTGACATCGCAAGCTCCTGAATGGCCAGTATCATTGAAATGGGTAGCTACAGGGGTCACAGAGCATTGGCGTATATCGCGCAAGTGTTGGGCGAATCGGTCACTGAGTCTCCTGCCGGTTTCCCAATATAGGCCTTGTTGCACCGCTTGCAGATAATGGCATAGATAATATTACGGGACTCGCACGTGAAACTGTCTTCAACAACGAACGTGGCTTTTGGAAAAGACACCGTGCGGGTCTGTATTACATAAGCACAAGTGTTGCAGCGCCGACGGCCACACTGGATGGTGCCAAAATGACTCTGGATGTTAGGCTTGAGGCGATGTGAACTAACATATCCTTAAGGCTTCTGTCCCGTCTGTACGCCACCAAAGGATAGTGTTGGAAGATTGAACGTGTATCAGGATCAGACTGAAGAATGGAGAGATGACGGAATAAGACTTTCTTCACAAGGGAACTATGAGGGTGGAAAGTTAAGACAAGTTTCACCCTGTCAGAATTGGAAGTTCTATGCTGGTTAGAGAGAGCCTCCTGGCGAGAAATTTGCTGAACGCGCCGCATAGCAGAAGCAAGCACCTTATCCGGGTATAAGTCTTCCCCCTAATTTTAACACCACGTTTTGCGCGATCTTATGTGCATCCACTCATTCATCAAATAGCTTGTCCTGTGCAGAACTTTGCCCCCCCAACATTCCTTTGGAATTTCTCTCTCATATGCCAGATGTCCTGCCTCTGCAGCAGTCGTGTTCAAACCATCAGTTACATCCTGAATCCATCTTCTCCGTGATCTTCCTCTTCTTCTCTTTGCCGGTATGCTTCCTTCCATGATGATCTTCTCCAGCTCTTCGTGTCTTTTTATATGTCAAAAATATCTCAATTTTTCTTTCTTATTTGTAGCATCAGCCAGTTTTCTTTGATTTTAAGCTCTTTCTGGATAGATCTATTTGTTCTCTTCTCTGTCCATGATATACGAAGGATTCTTCTGTAACACTTATATTCAAAAGCACATATGTTTTTCCACTGCTTTATTAAATGTCCATGCTTCACACCCATACGTTGCCACTGGGAATATGCATGCTCTTAGTATTCTGATCTTTATTTTTCTATCAGTTCCGTTCCATACTGCCTTTAGTTGTTTAGATGCTGAGAGACAACAAATAAGTCTTTGCAGTGGCGACTCATCATTAAGGGCCAGTGCTGCTGGGCCCCACAAAAAATAAGGTGTAACGTGTATTTATTATTTTATACATTAAAATATATCCTAAGCGAAACCATGATTTTTCTGAAAATTTCTATCTGGCCCCACCAACAAAAATGATCACCATCCGCCACTGCTTCTTTGTAAGCAAATGAGGTAGAATGTCTGTTCTCCCTACTGCTTGATTAAATAACATTTATTGATAATATAAGCAGGTAATAAGAATGCAAAGAAAAAGAATACTATTTCAACAATTGTTATTTGTAGATGATCAAACACGGAAAGAAGAAAAACGAGGAATCCATTCAGTAACATCTGAATTAAGTTAATAATAAGACTGAAGAATATAATATGGAACCTCTGAAGTCGGAGAAGGCATGCTTGTATGGCCGGGGAACACTGGTAAAAAGGAAAGCAGACTTTCACGCAAAAATCAATTTTTAAAAAGCACCATACTAGGTTCTCTGACTGCGCATGAATTGATAGCTGACAAACGAAAGTGGAAACCAGACAGGAACCCATGATGACCCATATGAAGAGGACAAAATGGCGATGGGTCGGGCATACTCTACGGAAGACACATTCAAGTGTCCCTAGACAAGCACTTGAGTGGAACCCTCAGGGAAAACGAAAAAGAAAGACCCTAAACAGACCTGGAGACGAAGTCTTCTTGAGGAACCGAAGAGTGCTCGACTATATTGGGAGACCATAAAGACAACAGAAAGAGACTGAGAACAGTTGAGTAGACAACTGTTGAGCCCCTATGCTCCACGTGGAGCAGAGAGGAATAAATCAAGTCAAGAACTAAAGTAGAAGATGAAGAAGACTGTAATCTGAAAGTAAATAATGCTGAAAAGTAGAAGGTTGTACGCTTCCTCGTCTTCTTCGAACGCTCCACATCGACCGCTTGCTAACCACTTTGTGTGATTTATATGTGATCTGAGCCTAAGAGAGATTGTACGCTGTGCCAGTGATGCGTCTACAAGTAGGCCAGCACATCCGATTTATGCAATGCTTTTTATTTACTAGGGTAGCTTACCTAGATTCTACATCAGTCGCCTCTTACGACATGCCTTGTAGGTGGCAGTGTTACTATTCTTTGCTCCCTTGTGAGCCCCAGCACCACACTGGTGAGGCCATAATCTAAAGGTAAACAATGAAAAGTAGAAGATGGCAGCTGTAATGTGAAAGTAAACAATGAAAAGTAGAAGAAGAAGAAGGCTGTAATGTGAAAGTAAACAATGAAAAGTAGAAGAAGAAGGCGGCTGTAATGTGAAAGTAAACAATGAAAAGTAGAAGAAGAAGGAGGCTGTAATGTGAAAGTAAACAATGAAAAGTAGAAGAAGAAGGAGGCTGTAATGTGAAAGTAAACAATGAAAAGTAGAAGAAGAAGGAGGCTGTAATGTGAAAGTAAACAATGAAAAGTAGAAGAAGAAGGAGGCTGTAATGTGAAAGTAAACAATGAAAAGTAGAAGAAGGAGGCTGTAATCTAAAAGTAAACAATGAAAAGTAGAAGAAGAAGAAGGCTGTAATGTGAAAGTAAACAATGAAAAGTAGAAGAAGAAGGCGGCTGTAATGTGAAAGTAAACAATGAAAAGTAGAAGAAGGAGGCTGTAATGTGAAAGTAAACAATGAAAAGTAGAAGAAGAAGGAGGCTGTAATGTGAAAGTAAACAATGAAAAGTAGATGAAGGAGGCTGTAATGTGAAAGTAAACAATGAAAAGTAGAAGAAGAAGGAGGCTGTAATGTGAAAGTAAACAATGAAAAGTAGAAGAAGGAGGCTGTAATGTGAAAGTAAACAATGACAAGTAGAAGAAGGCGGCTGTAATGTGAAAGTAAACAATGAAAAGTAGAAGAAGGCGGCTGTAATGTGAAAGTAAACAATGAAAAGTAGAAGAAGGAGGCTGTAATGTGAAAGTAAACAATGAAAAGTAGAAGAAGAAGGCGGCTGTAATGTGAAAGTAAACAATGAAGAAAAGACAGACACAATGGTGATAGGCAGGCAGACAGAAACTCATTTAACAAAACGAAAACATACAGACATTAGACAAAAAGTTTGAGTTCAAATATCTCAGTGCAGTTTTTACTTCAGACGGGAAATAGATAGGAAAATCAACATACAGTGCAGAAAAGGCAAACCAGGTACCGCGATAACTGATACTATTCCTAACACAGAAATAGATGCATGTGAATACTAAAGCATATCTCATAAAACTCGTTTGTTGGCTAACATTATGCTATCAATGTCAAACATGGTGGCTAACAGCAGTTAATGAGCCAAGGAAAATCACAAGAACAGAAATGAAATGTCTTAGAAGAGCTGTTGGAATAACAATGAAAAATACAATTAGAAATGAAGAAATTTAGAACAAGAGTACGAATGGAACGAGTCATAAAAGAACAACAGATTAAATGGTTAGGGACAGTGGCGGCTCGTCATTAAGGGCCATTGATTCCGGGGCCCACCAAAAGTAAAGTGTAACGTGTACTTATTACTTTATAAATTAAAATATAACCTAACCCAAAACCATGAGTTTTCAGAGTTTTGTCTGGCCCCACAAACTAAAAATGGGCACGAGCTGCCACTGGTTAGGGGACATAACAAGAATGTCATTGTATCACCTAACACAGATAGAGATATAGATAGATAGATAGATAGATAGAGAGAGAGAGGTTGAACAAATATAATGGATACAAAGCAAGAGGAAGAGCACGAAAAAGATGTAGTGACGGCACTAAGAACAACTTTAGAGAAATGAATACCAGCTTACAGAGTTAGAACAAGGTGTACACCATATCTCACATCACCTTGCAACACTTGACTGAGGTACAATAGAGGTAAAGAAGAAGAAGTGGATACATTTCTACATAGATACGTTGATATGGTCAACTTTTTCATTAGGAGATCATTGTGGCTCAGTGGTTACAGCCTTTGTCTTGCGGAGGAGTTTGAAGAATATAAGGTGAGTATACAGTCCTTGTTAGATCATTGTGGCTCAGTGGTTACAGCCTCGCCTTGCGTTCCGAAGTTCTTGGGTTCGAATCCGGGCCGCGACGTTCTGTTCCCGATTGCATCGCTTTTCTTCTGACTCCTAGGATTGTTGCCGGAGCCACAGAGTTCGTGTTTTGTGAGCAACTCTCGATATGTGACGTGCCATGTCTGCGGAAAGTGACCGAGCCATATAAGTTGATACTCGGAGCAACGAAGTCAATCCTTCGGCTTAGACCCTTTAGATGTCTTGTTTTTGTTATATCTTCCAATTATATTGTCTTGTTTTTGTTATATCTTCCAACTATATTGTCTTGTTTTAGCTATATCTTCCAACTATATTGTCTTGTTTTTGTTATATCTTCCAATTATATTGTCTTGTTTTTTGTTATATCTTCCAATTATATTGTCTTGTTTTTGTTATATCTTCCAATTATATTGTCTTGTTTTAGCTATATCTTCCAACTATATTGTCTTGTTTTTGTTATATCTTCCAATTATATTGTCTTGTTTTAGCTATATCTTCCAACTATATTGTCTTGTTTTTGTTATATCTTCCAATTATATTGTCTTGTTTTAGCTATATCTTCCAACTATATTGTCTTGTTTTTTGTTATATCTTCCAATTATATTGTCTTGTTTTAGCTATATCTTCCAACTATATTGTCTTGTTTTAGCTATATCTTCCAACTATATTGTCTTGTTTTTTGTTATATCTTCCAACTATATTGTCTTGTATTTGTTAAATCTTCCAACTATATTGTCTTGTATTTGTTATATCTTCCAACTATATTGTCTTGTTTTTGTTATATCTTCCAACTATATTGTCTTGTTTTTGTTATATCTTTCAACTATATTGTCTTGTTTTTGTTATATCTTCCAACTATATTGTCTTGTTTTTGTTATATCTTTCAACTATATTGTCTTGTTTTTGTTATATCTTTCAACTATAATGTCTTGTTTTTGTTATATCTTCCAACTATATTGTCTTGTTTTTGTTATATCTTCCAACTGTATTGTCTTGTTTTTGTTATATCTTCCAACTCTCTCTCTTTAGCCTGTTACGCCCTTGGCGTTTAGGGCAAACAACAAACGCACACCATTCTTCACTGTTCATGGCCTTCCTCTGTATTGTGTTCCAGCTATGATTCATTTCTTTCAGTTCTTGCTCTATCGTTCTCCTCCAGGTAGTCTTGTGTCTTCCACGCTCTCGCCTACCCTCTGGAGTCCATCTCAGTGCAGTTTTCGTGTCGGAGCCAGTCTCCATGCGCATCACATGTCCAATCCATCTCCAGCGTCGTCTTCGGATGATAGTGCCCATATTCTCTTGTTGGCATCGTGCAAGCAATTCTTGGTTCGAGATAGTATTCGGCCAGTACACGCGTAGTTCTTCCAACTATACTGTCTTGTTTTTGTTATATCTTCCAACTATATTGTCTTGTTTTTGTTATATCTTCCATCTATATTGTCTTGTTTTTGCTATATCTTCCAACTATATTGTCTTGTTTTTGTTATATCTTCCAACTATAGTCTTGTTTTTGCTATATCTTCCAATTATATTGTCTTGTTTTTGCTATATCTTCCAACTATATTGTCTTGTTTTTGCTATATCTTCCAACTATATTGTCTTGTTTTTGCTATATCTTCCAACTATATTGTCTTGTTTTTGTTATATCTTTCAACTGTATTGTCTTGTTAATATTATTTGCCATTTTCAAAATTTAAAATAATGGAATTTTTCACATTCAAAACAGCAAAAGCATTGACATATTACAAATCAAAAACAATCAAATCATTGACATGCCATACATTTAAAACTTTGAAACAGTTTTATGTTGTGATTGTAACTTTCAAAACATGGATATGTTACAAATTAAAAACCTTTAAAACATGGATATGTTACAAATTAAAAACCTTTAAAACATGGACATGTTACAAATTTAAAACTTCTAAAACATGGATATGTTACAAATTTAAAACTTCTAAAACATGGACATGTTACAAATTAAAAAACCTCTAAAACATGGACATGTTAGAAATTAAAAAACCTCTAAAACATGGACATGTTACAAATTAAAAAATTCAAAACATGGACATGTTACAAATTAAAAACTTCTAAAACATGGATATGTTACAAATTTAAAACTTCTAAAACATGGATATGTTACAAATTTAAAACTTCTAAAACATGGATATGTTACAAATTTAAAACTTCTAAAACATGGATATGTTACAAATTAAAAACTTCTAAAACATGGACATGTTACAAATTAAAAACTTCTAAAACATGGACATGTTACAAATTAAAAACTTCTAAAACATGGATATGTTACAAATTTAAAACTTCTAAAACATGGATATGTTACAAATTTAAAACTTCTAAAACATGGATATGTTACAAATTTAAAACTTCTAAAACATGGATATGTTACAAATTAAAAACTTCTAAAACATGGACATGTTACAAATTAAAAACTTCTAAAACATGGACATGTTACAAATTAAAAACCTCTAAAACATGGACATGTTACAAATTAAAAACCTCTAAAACATGGACATGTTACAAATTAAAACCTCCAAAACATGGATTCGCTACAATTTTCAAATATTGTTATGTTTTGATTGTAACGTTCAAAATATAGACAGGTTACAAATTCAAAACATTCAAAACATTGAAAAGTTGAAATTTTAACTTTCAAAATGTTCGCGTGTTTCAAGTTTAAAAACGTTTTGTAAGGACACCTGCATATGTACGTTTCTGGCACCGTGGATTCTGGCTTCCATCCACATCTGCTTCTGCAGGAATTATTTGTGTATCTAACTGCTAAGCAACGATACACTGAGCATGGCGCTTGGTGTGAAACGGCAACCCTATATCTAGGACACACATTCTGTAGAAATATTTTTCTGTAACGTCTCTAGGGAAACTGTAGAATTCTGCTAGTTTTCTGCCTGCAGTTCTGCTATACAGCAATTCAAATGTTTGCTGTCGCCCCCCTCATTTATCTATCTACACATCGCCTATGTGCTTGTTTTATAAACATCCTGAGAGAAAAGTGTGGGTTGATGTATAAAAAAATATAGTTTGTGCAAGTCAATTGATCATATGGATTAGACGTCAAGAGCATTCACAATTTCCCGACTGCGTAGTTCAGATTATTGGGGGTGTTCATTTAACACATAGATTCCTAAACTTTAACGGCCCACTGTCCACTTTGTGCAACAGAAACTTTGTAACGCCCCCCCACATATATACATGCTCTATTTTCTCTTTGACACAGAAAATTGATATATATTTCTGTAATACATGGTCAATTTTCAAACGATTATATGCGTGAAGTAGAAAATTGATGAAAAAATGGATCGTGTAAGACGGGCACAAGATGAATTAGAATGCAGAATTCTAATTTTAAATGATTATTCAATCGCAAAATTACGAAAATTATTTATTTTAAAATATTTATTATTAATTTCTTCTTTAAGGAGCACCCGACCCCTAATCGCCTGAACATCCACCAAATTCTTCTGAACCCACTATCGCCCACCTAGAACGCTTTAGCGCCCACTGGGGTGGTACGCCCACTTTGAGAAACGTTGATTGCTCAGACGTCATAGCTACAAGAAGCACACACATATTATCATATTAAATGTAACAACACATCCTATAGTACTTGATCTCTATAAGCTGCTAAATATAGAAATTTTTGTTGTTTTATTCTTTGCCTCCAAGGAGGCATATGTCCTCAACCAAGGCATTGCAAGATCTCATAGGTCCTCAACCAAGGCATTGCAAGCTGTCATAGATCCTCAACCAAGGCATTGCAAGATCTCATATGTCCTCAACCAAGGCATTGCAAGATCTCATAGGTCCTCAACCAAGACATTGCATGATCTCATAGGTCCTCAACCAAGGCATTGCAAGATCTCATAGATCCTCAACCAAGGCATTGCAAGATCTCATAGGTCCTCAACCAAGGCATTGCAAGATCTCATATGTCCTCAACCAAGGCATTGCAAGATCTCATAGGTCCTCAACCAAGACATTGCAAGATCTCATATGTCCTCAACCAAGGCATTGCAAGATCTCATGCGATTGGTTGCGGTTTTTATAGCTAAGTATTTTTACATGACCTTTGTCGTCACACTGTTACCGGTTGTTGGCAATTGTCGTTGTTTTCTGTTTGTGTCTTGCGCTGCTCTTCTGGCTTGTATTATATATACCATCTATCCATCTTTTTTGTTATCTACCTCTCGCCTTCTTTTCTGATGTTCTGTCGTAGAATACTAAAGTAAACATTCAAGTTCGGTTGCACTCTTGTTGAGGGACCGAACCACTTCATTCTTTGTTACTCAATATAGTGGTTTGGTCACTTAACGGAAGAGCAGCCAAACTCCACTGTATACAGAGTCTTCTACAACAGGATATCAGGAAAATAGACAAGAAGTAGACACACAAAACATGGACAGCAGAATCCTTGCCAAAAAGCAAAAATATTTATCACCCAAGCCACTAGAACAGCACAAGGCAAAAATAGAAACAAAACACAACCGACAATGGACAATAGCATATCACTTATCACTAATGTTATACTTCTCATCAATACCTTTATACCAAATTACAATGATGATGGTCCAATCAATCAATCAATCAATCAATCAATCAATCAATCAATCAATCAATCAATCAATCAATCAATCAATCAATCAATCAATCAATCAATCAATCAATCAAGCAACCAATCAATCGACAAATTAATCGACGAATCAATCAATCAAGCAACCAACCAACCAACCAATCGTCGAATCAATCAATCAATCAATCGACCAATCAATCGATCAATCAATCAATCAATCAAGCAAGCAAGCAATCAATCAATCAATCAACGAATCAATCGTCGAATCAATCAATCAACCAACCAATCGTCGAATTAATCAATTAATCAAGCAACCAATCAATCAATCAATCACTAAAGAACTAACTATCTACTTTCAGTAGACAATCACTTGTTCTCATAAAGCCTCCCATTTTGTGGAAAGCTGTTTATTGTCTGACTGTTTGTTTTCTGTTATCTATTTGTGATCTACATTTTCTTTGTGATCTACAGTTTCTATTATCTGTTTTCTGTTATCTATTTGTGATCTACAGTTTCGGGGATTCTGTTCTAGGATTGGACTCTACAGTCACCTCCGCACACACCAGAGAGGTGCAACAGTACACGTCTGAGATTGTTGTCATCATCGCTTGCGATGTACGGCTATTATTATTATTATTATTACATTTTCTATTTCATGTTGTGACAAGTATCCAAATATGACTCAGTTTACATTTGGATTACATCAAATTAAAATACTTTTCATAATCGACTGAAATGCTATATCCATTTCAGCTAGCTATAAATGTCTGATTTGTAGCTCCGGCGAAGACTCTTAATTTTCTCATAAACTCCGAAATTTGGGTTAACCGTTTCCAGATTGTTGATATGAAAATGGAGAGAAATAGCTAAATTCATAATTTGCAACGTAGACATAAATATGGAAAGTCTTGTTCATCAGCTTTGCTAAAAGTATCGCTAAGTTTTGAAATATCTCTCTCTCTCTCTCTCTCGCGATCACCGCCCAGACCGATATACCAGATCTCCCCATAAATTCTATTCATGTGGAAATCTGGTTCATGCAACCTTAGCATTGGTGTGTTTTACGTCACATCTTCAGCACTATTTGGAGCTCTGGTGATTATCCTTCGGCGATGTGTCCGGTTTCAGTCAGCGTTTACTCGGTTCGCTCTCAGTTCTGTAGCCATCTAGTATTTTTACGGTGTGGGGTAGCTAGCCCCACGCCCAACCTCCTTAACGCCTCTTATGACATGCGTGGCAGGTAACAGTGGTTCTATTCTTTACACCCCAATTTGGGCCCTGTAAACACTCGGGCGGGTTTTGAAATTAGTTATATCAAAGAATATCTCAGGTAGGTTTAAACATGTGATTGATTGATTGAGTGATTGATTGAGTGATTGATTGATTGATTGATATATGACTATCATCATTGCACTTGAGCGAATAAACATGTGTTCACCAATATATTTCATAAACAGAACGAGTTCCGTAGCACTGGTGAGGGTTCCTGATGCCATTTTTAAGATGGAGATATATAATTTGGGTAGAAATTCATGTTATGAAATTTTGTTGGTAAAAATTTAGCACTGGATGGGTCTGTCCTGCCTATTCTTATTTTCAGTTTTAAATTGTCAATAATTCGTTTGCGTGTTCCACTTGAACACAGTACCTACATTTTATCGTCCGCCTCCGATAGAACTAGGAATTATATCTTTCCTACATTAGAATCAGATATCTCTGGAAAAATATCCTGATCGCTTCATTCGGGGATCGAACTGAGTACCTTTGGAGCAAGGCTAGTACCTTACCTCTACGCAACCGAGATTCACAAGTTCAATAAATAAATGGTCTCAACACGAAGGATTGAGTTTATTGCACCGGGTTTACTCCATATAGCTCAGCCCCTCTCTACAGAAGTGTCACGCCAGCAACTGAGAGTTTTACACAAAGCACGAGAACTTCGTAGATCCGGTAAACAATTCTAAGATTTTCTTTAAAAAAAAACACACAACATGTGAATAGAGCAAGGCGCTTCGTATTCCAACCCACGACCTTCGAAACGAAAGACAAAGTCTTAACCACTTAACCACTTAACCACTTAACCACTTAACAACAGAGATACCCGAATGTGATTACTAACAACAAGAAAGTAATACATGCAACTCTTCAATATGTCTTTTACTTCAGAAATATTAGTCAATAACAAACAAACATATACGAGTATATAAATCAGAAACAGGAAATAATCTTGGTGGTGGTGTTTTCATTTTTAAATGTGGAAAGTCAAATACAGAAGTTGATTAGTAAAGAGATATTTGATAAATTTACGTTATACTCAAAGAACCAACTCTCTTTCTAACATTCAATTTCCAATATTTCTTCCTCTTCTTCTTGTAGCGCTCCATATCAACCAATTTTTGTGATTTGTATGTGATCTGAGTTTAGAAACGATTGTACATTGTGCCAGTAAAGCACCTACAAGTCAACCAGCACATTCGATTTCTTGGACGTTTTTTATTTACTAGGCCCTTACCTCAGTCGTCTCTTACGACATGCCCTGTAGGTCGCAGAGTTAATAATCTTTGCTTTCCTTGAGAGCAACGACAATACACTGGCGTTTTTCGAATATAAAATACATGACTATTTGCGTACACAAAATATCCAATAACCAACTACTCCAAGACACAAGACAAGAGGCAATGAATGACATACTCAAAAGAGAAGATGGAAATGGCTCGGACATGTTATGAGAATGAGACAAGAAATGCCTGCAAGGATAGCCCTCACTTGGACACCAGAGGAAAGAGAAAGAAAGGCAGACCACGGACAACATGGAGGAGCATGATGGAAGAGGAACTGGACACCGCATCTCTGACGTGGGGCTCTGCGCTGAAGGTTGCACGGACAGGAGAGCATGGAAAGTCCTTTCTGAAGCCCCATGTGTCACTAAGCATGACGGGATTAAAAAAAAGAAAAAAAATTTGCGTACACACATACACCACAATCTGAACTAGATGTATTTTCACATCTTTTTCCTTATTAACTATTACGATTACAATAGATTCTGGAAGTTCAATAAACATGTCTTTTCCTCAATAGGTTTTTTTTTTAGAAAGAGCTAAAATAGGAACATAGAATTACCCAGAAAGTGGCAACAAAATGCTTCACGTTGATGAGAAAAACATTTGAAGTGACAGCTACAGAATCCAAGGGGCAAGCTGATAACGCTAACATCTTGAAAGATGAAATAAAGCAAGCATGCAAACAAGTGCTTAATGAAATAACAGAGAATTGAGATTGATTACTATTCTTCCTGGATACTTCCACGCCGTTTCCAATAAAACAAGCCCAAAGAAATGTTGGATTTTTTTATTAAACGAGTTTTCAAAGTATTTGCTAGAAAATTCTCAAGAACAAAAGCTACAAACAAATTTATTGATTTAAGTTAATTCAAGATTTCTGCTTATAAAACAAGGATAAATTAAATGTCAATGAAATAAAACAATCACAGCAACTTTAATAATAATAATAATAATAATAATAACAATAATAATAACAACAACAATAATAACAATAATAACAATAACAACAACAACAACAACAACAACAACAACAATAATAATAATAATAATAATAACAATAATAATAATAATAATAATAATAATAATAATAATAATAATAACAACAACAATAACAATAACAATAATAATAATAATAATAATAATAATAATAATAATAATAACAATAATAATAATAATCGTCCGAGTGGTTACCGGGGCCCAAATTTGGGGTGTAAAGAATAGAACCACTGTTACCTGCCACGCATGTCGTAAGAGGCGACTATGAAGGTTAGGCTGAAATCGAATGCACGTGTCCTAAACGTGTAGAAGTCTATGTGTTTAGGGGCCTACCAAACCAATGTGCAACGTATACACGTTCTTGGCAAAGATCAAACATATCACAAAGAGTGATTAAAATTGGTTGTAAAGAATGAACTCAAAGGAGAAAAATAATAATAATATTAATAATAATGATAATAATATTAATTTTAAAAATTCAATTTTTGTTTCGTTTGCTTGTTATGCATTTATGCGTAGTCATGTCTCCTCTAACTGATTTTTTTATGAAGACTTTCTTCCATATCACCAGCGCAATTCATTTTTGACATTCCCGCAAGCCTTACTACGACTTAAGAGGTAACTGTAATTTAACCCCCACCCCCGCCAAATAAATGATCAAGGTCTGTAGTCCGACTTAATTCCCTACTTAAGAAACAAACAAATTATTGTCCCCAAGCCCATTCTAAATATAAGTACCAAGAGCAGACGTCTATGATATATAACCAAATATCACGTGATTGTATATATGTTTATTGTATTTCATTAACACTTAATGTTGACTAAAAAGCTTTTAGTTATAACCTAGATTTTTCTACATGAAATATGCAACATCCTAAAACTGTTTCTATTCGTCCCCAGAGCAATTTGTGTATAACTGTATTGTGCGCTCAATAACGCACCGAATACGAATATGATTGATCCATGGTGGGACAGAAATGCGAATAAGTGCGATATAATAGCAGATGTTGGTTTAAACATCAAGTGATGGATTCTGGATGGTGTGAATTTTGATGTGGCGCTATCACGCGATACGGGTCGTTCCAGAAAATAGTTGCACTTCATTGGATTAAGTAGACGAAGAAGATGCATCCAGAACAAGTTTGAGAGCGCGTGAAAAATGATGCATCATTGAATTGTGTAGCGGTCAGCTAGCACTGTATGATGTGAATTCCTAGCCAAGGTTCTCTGTCGTTACAGTATTCCACAGACAGACATGGTGACCGTGTGTTATGTTGTTGAATTATTTAGTTTAGTCGTGGGATAATCATCACTGCACATCGAACCAATTAGCTCACGAGTGCTCTGATCTCCTCATCAGTATGCCTCTCTGTGGCAACTGTCGACACCAGTTCTTAGTTTAGTCGATCGATCATTATCACTGCATATCGAACCAATTAGTTCATAAGTGCTCCGATCTCCTCCTCAGTATGTCCCTCAGTTTAGTTTAGCCGTCGGATCATCATCAATGCGTATCGAGCCAATTAGTCCATAAGTGCTCCAATCTCCTCTTCAGTATGTCTTTCAGCATGTAGCAACTAACAACACCAGTTATATGCTGGTTTACTATTTTTCTTCTTGCTACCAGTATAGTGCTCTTGTCTAGCTATACCACATTTGACGTGGAATTCTTCCAGTCTGATTAGCGTTGTAGAGTTACCACTATTACTTGAATAATTTAAATGCCCTTTCTCCCTGAAAGAATTCAGAATATAAGTCTTCTCGTTCACTTTTTACGGCAGCAATTCATACAAGCAAATCGCGTTTTTATTTCCTCTTCCTTACACCTGCATGCCCTGGCACAAAAATAAAACTGATTTTTGCATTTTTGTCACATTACACCTCGTCAACAGCTCCAACTATAGCCTTTCAGCACAGCCTGTTTCAATCTTCCTGATGATTGTGTCACTGAGAAAACATGAATGTATAAAAGTCTGGGACTCTAGCCAAACTATCTTTTTAGTTACTGCCATGATTTCCATAGTGATACTTCATGTAGTCAAGGCCTGCACATCACTGTCTTCCTTCACAACATCCCCCTGTTACTTGAGTAGTGAAAGCTCGTGAGCTCTGCACGTGTAGTACCACCGAACTCTCAGTGTAAATGATCACACTGTCTTCAGACTTCTTAACTTGTTATCACATTACATGTCTTCCTTCTTGTCTAGTTATCACATTACATGTCTTCCTTCTTGTCTAGTTATTACATTACATATCTTCCTTCTTGTCTAGTTATCACATTACATGTCTTACTTCTTGTCTAGTTATCACATAACATGTCTTCCTTCTTGTCTAGTTATCACATTACATATTTTACTTGTTGTTTTGTTATCACATTACATATCTTACTTCTTGTCTAGTTATCACATAACATGTCTTACTTCTTGTCTAGTTATCACATAACATGTCTTCCTTCTTGTCTAGTTATCACATTACATATCTTACTTCTTGTCTAGTTATCACATTACATATCTTCCTTCTTGTCTAGTTATCACATTACATGTCTTACTTCTTGTCTAGTTATCACATTACATGTCTTCCTTCTTGTCTAGTTATCACATTACATGTCTTACTTCTTGTCTAGTTATCACATTACATGTCTTACTTCTTGTCTAGTTATCACATTACATGTCTTACTTCTTGTCTAGTTATCACATTACATGTCTTACTTCTTGTCTAGTTATCACATTACATATCTTACTTCTTGTCTAGTTATCACATTACATATCTTCCTTCTTGTCTAGTTATCACATTACATGTCTTCCTTCTTGTCTAGTTATCACATTACATATCTTACTTGTTGTTTTGTTATCACATTACATATCTTACTTCTTGTCTAGTTATCACATAACATGTCTTACTTCTTGTCTAGTTATCACATAACACGTCTTCCTTCTTGTCTAGTTATCACATTACATATCTTACTTCTTGTCTAGTTATCACATTACATATCTTCCTTCTTGTCTAGTTATCACATTACATGTCTTACTTCTTGTCTAGTTATCACATTACATGTCTTCCTTCTTGTCTAGTTATCACATTACATGTCTTACTTCTTGTCTAGTTATCACATTACATGTCTTACTTCTTGTCTAGTTATCACATTACATGTCTTACTTCTTGTCTAGTTATCACATTACATGTCTTACTTCTTGTCTAGTTATCACATTACATATCTTACTTCTTGTCTAGTTATCACATTACATGTCTTACTTCTTGTCTAGTTATCACATAGCATGTCTTACTTCTTGTCTAGTTATCACATTACATGTCTTCCTTCTTGTCTAGTTATCACATTACATATCTTCCTTCTTGTCTAGTTATCACATAACATGTCTTCCTTCTTGTCTAGTTATCACATTACATGTCTTCCTTCTTGTCTAGTTATCACATAACATGTCTTACTTCTTGTCTAGTTATCACATTACATGTCTTACTTCTTGTCTAGTTATCACATTACATGTCTTACTTCTTGTCTAGTTATCACATTACATGTCTTACTTCTTGTCTAGTTATTACATTACATATCTTCCTTCTTGTCTAGTTATTACATTACATATCTTCCTTCTTGTCTAGTTATTACATTACATATCTTCCTTCTTGTCTAGTTATTACATTACATGTCTTACTTCTTGTCTAGTTATTACATTACATGTCTTACTTCTTGTCTAGTTATCACATTACATGTCTTACTTCTTGTCTAGTTATCACATTACATGTCTTACTTCTTGTCTAGTTATCACATTACATGTCTTACTTCTTGTCTAGTTATCACATTACATATCTTCCTTCTTGTCTAGTTATTACATTACATATCTTCCTTCTTGTCTAGTTATCACATTACATGTCTTACTTCTTGTCTAATTATTAAATTACATGTATTTCTTCTTATTTGATTAATACAGATTCCAATTTAAATGGCACTCATATTTATTTCTCTCTTTTCTTTAGTTGAGTTTTTATTGTAGTAATTCTCATGTAATTGATTGAAGACAATCAAAGAAGATTCATTCACATTTATTGATTAAAATAATTGATATATCCATTGCTTTATTGATTAAGTATTAAATCCATTTGTTTCCTTGTTAGAAACGTTATTAAGAAGGGAATATTTCAACTACCACTTGTATGAAAGGTTGCGAGAAGAGGAGGTTTCAACTACCACTTGTATGAAAGGTTGCGAGAAGGGGAGGTTTCAAATACCACTTGTATGAAAGGTTGCGAGAAGGGGAGGTTTCAACTACCACTTGTATGAAAGGTTGCGAGAAGAGGAGATTTCAACTACCATTTGTATGAAAGGTTGCGAGAAGAGGAGGTTTGAATTTCTACTTTTAGTTGGATGGTTGCGAGTAAGGGAGATTTCAAGTAATACTTGTATAGAAGATTGCGAGTAAGGGAGATTTCAAGTAATACTTGTATGGATGGTTGCGAGTAAGGGAGATTTCAAGTAATACTTGTATGGATGGTTGCAGTAAGGAGATTTCAAGTAATACTTGTATGGATGGTTGCGAGTAAGGGAGATTTCAAGTAATACTTGTATGGATGGTTGCGAGTAAGGGAGATTTCAAGTAATACTAGTATGGATGGTTGCGAGTAAGGGAGATTTCAAGTAATACTTGTATGGAAGATTGCGAGTAAGGGAGATTTCAAGTAATACTTGTATGGAAGATTGCGAGTAAGGGAGATTTCAAGTAATACTTGTATGGAAGATTGCAAGGGAGATTTCAAGTAATACTTGTATGGAAGATTGCGAGTAAGGGAGATTTCAAGTAATACTTGTATGGAAGATTGCGAGTAAGGGAGATTTCAAGTAATACTTGTATGGAAGATTGCAAGGGAGATTTCAAGTAATACTTGTATGAAATGTATTAAGTAATTTGGGATTTCAACTATTACATTACAACATGAGAATAAATATTGACAAAACAGAAGTAATGACATTCGCCAGAGAGGAAAGCACTACCAATATCTCCACCGACAACCGCCCACTAAATCAAGTCCAAGACTTCTTATACCTGGGGAGCATTTTTCAGCAAACAGAAGAATAACTAATGAAATTCAACACAGATGCAACAAAGCAAATCAAATGGTAGGGCAAATGGCGCAACCTGGACGCTGACAACAAACGATAGAAGAAAACTAGTCACAATAGAGATGAAGTGTTTACGCAGAATGCTGGGTGTAACAAGAAGAAACCGGTTGAGAAATGAAGGCATCAGGAAAAAGTGGGTACAACATCAGTACTAGACTTCATCAGAAACAACAAATTAAATGGTTCGGCTACGTAAGAAGATTACCATCAGACAGTGCACCTCAAAAAACAATGCTGCTCCGATACAATGGGTACAAAGCAAAAGGCCGGCCACACAAAAGATGAACCTCAGAAATAACAGAGGCGACGAAAGAGACTATTTACAAAGCGCATACTAGGGCCCGTTTTAGAAATCTCTTCCTGTGAGGCAAACAGGATTCGAGAAAGAAAGAAAATATCTATGAAAGAAAATATTTGATCAGGCCTCCGAGTTTAGATTCTTCTAGATGACAGACGTGCATATTTAAATGATCTTATCAAGGGCTGACTTCACTGCCCCGGGTTTTATCCTGTAAGACTCAGTCTCTAGCTGCAGAGATATCACATCACCTGCTCAGAGTATTGAATAAAGTAGGAACTCCGTAGCTTCGGCAACAATCTTTGGTATCTATTGAAAAAATGAACAGAACGGCGCGGTTCGAATTCAAATTCATGACTTTCTGAACGCAAGACGTCTCAACCACTGGGCAACATAGACCCTCAAAGATATGCAGAGAACATCAACCACTGGGCAACATAGACCCTCAAAGATATGCAGAGAACATCAACCACTGGGCAACAGAGACCCGCAAAGATGTGCATGTGTAGAGCATATATTTACACAAAGTAAGAAACTGCTAAGAATGTCAAATATGTTTTGTTTTTTATAAAGTGTGTAAACAAAATACAGCGACGTTTCGACTAATGGGCCTTTGTCAAGCAAAGAATACAAAACAAGTGAAGAAATTCAAACTCACTAAAATGACTGTTAGGGATTTATCGTCTGGCTATATAAGTCAGAAGTCGTTGTATATCGTCTGTTGTATAGGAAGTCTGAATTTCTTTTCATTTTTTTTTCTTTTCCCGATCCAGAAGCACTTGAGCTGAAAGCTCTTCGGCTCAGTGTCATGGACATCGTAACCCTTCGGCTCGGTGCCACGAACACCGTAAATCTGGGGCCCCTGTAGCTTTTCTGCCAGTCCACGGAGTTAAACCCGCACTTACAGAGGACTAGTCACCCGTAGTCCAACGCGCTCCGAACACGCTGGGCACGTGGGCAATTTCTTTGCATTTTTGTATCATTTACTTGATAAAGACCTTTTGGTCGAAACATTGCTCTATCTTGTTTGTGTACTTTGTAAGACTACATTAGTTTATTTTTCACGTATTTCACCTTTAATATATTTTCGGTAACTTTATTAGAAAGTAAAAGATGAAATTACTAGACAAGATTAGCATTTGTTGTGTCCAAACTGCTCCATTTAACTGAAGATAAAATGAACTTTCTCGGCGTAGCAGTTCCAGGGATGTTCGTTTAAATAATGGCATACACCCCCATGCTCCAGTAAACTATACGCCTTGTTTGTTTTCTATACATGTTTATTTTATTGATGTCTGGTCATCCATCAGTCTGCCTATCAGTGTTATCTAGTTGAATGCGTTGCTTAAAGTCTTGTATCATTGTCGCATCATTAATTCTACACAGATTTCGGACGATAACACGCAATAGGAAATTTCCGATTTCTATTTATATCTTTATTTTAAATTTTTGTTTTCACTCGTGTTGTTTGTTACCCCAATAACGTAAACATATTAGTCTAGTCTCTCTCTCACTTTCTCTCTCTGTCTCCCTCTCTTTCTCTCTTTTCCTTTCTTTCTCTCTGGCCATATTTTGTAAAACCATTGTTCTCATTCTAATAACTATAGTCTCTCTGTGTCCCTGTCTCTCTATCTCTCTTTCTATTTATCTCTATCTCTTTTCTTCTCTTTCTCTCTGGTCACATTTTGGGAAAATAGTTTATATCATATTTTGTTTTCATTCCATTAGTTCTAGTCTCTTTCTCTACTCATATTTTGTTCTCATTCCATTAGTTCTAGTCTCATTCTCTGCTCATATTTTGTTTTCATTCCATTAGTTCTAGTCTCTTTCTCTGCTCATATTTTGTTCTCATTCCATTAGTTCTAGTCTCTTTCTCTGCTCATATTTTGTTCTAATTCCATTAGTTCTAGTCTCTTTCTCTGCTCATATTTTGTTCTCATTCCATTAGTTCTAGTCTCTTTCTCTGCTCATATTTTGTTCTCATTCCATTAGTTCTAGTCTCTTTCTCTGCTCATATTTTGTTCTAATTCCATTAGTTCTAGTCTCTTTCTCTGCTCATATTTTGTTCTCATTCCATTAGTTCTAGTCTCTTTCTCTGCTCATATTTTGTTCTCATTCCATTAGTTCTAGTCTCATTCTCTGCTCATATTTTGTTCTCATTCCATTAGTTCTAGTCTCTTTCTCTGCTCATATTTTGTTCTAATTCCATTAGTTCTAGTCTCTTTCTCTGCTCATATTTTGTTCTCATTCCATTAGTTCTAGTCTCTTTCTCTGCTCATATTTTGTTCTCATTCCATTAGTTCTAGTCTCATTCTCTGCTCATATTTTGTTTTCCTCCCATTAGTTCTAGTCTCATTCTCTGGTCATATTTTGTTCTCATTCCATTAGTTCTAGTCTCTTTCTCTGGTCATATTTTGTTCTCATTCCATTAGTTCTAGTCTCTTTCTCTGGTCATATTTTGTTCTCATTCCATTAGTTCTAGTCTCATTCTCTGGTCATATTTTGTTCTCATTCCATTAGTTCTAGTCTCTTTCTCTGCTCATATTTTGTTCTAATTCCATTAGTTCTAGTCTCATTCTCTGCTCATATTTTGTTCTAATTCCATTAGTTCTAGTCTCTTTCTCTGCTCATATTTTGTTCTCATTCCATTAGTTCTAGTCTCATTCTCTGGTCATATTTTGTTCTCATTCCATTAGTTCTAGTCTCTTTCTCTGCTCATATTTTGTTCTCATTCCATTAGTTCTAGTCTCTTTCTCTGGTCATATTTTGTTCTAATTCCATTAGTTCTAGTCTCTTTCTCTTGTCATATTTTGTTCTCATTCCATTAGTTCTAGTCTCATTCTCTGGTCATATTTTGTTCTCATTCCATTAGTTCTAGTCTCATTCTCTGGTCATATTTTGTTCTCATTCCATTAGTTCTAGTCTCATTCTCTGCTCATATTTTGTTCTCATTCCATTAGTTCTAGTCTCATTCTCTGCTCATATTTTGTTCTCATTTTATTAGTTCTAGTCTCTTTCTCTGGTCATATTTTGTTCTCATTCCATTAGTTCTAGTCTCATTCTCTGGTCATATTTTGTTCTCATTCCATTAGTTCTAGTCTCATTCTCTGCTCATATTTTGTTCTCATTCCATTAGTTCTAGTCTCATTCTCTGCTCATATTTTGTTCTCATTTTATTAGTTCTAGTCTCTTTCTCTGGTCATATTTTGTTTTCATTCCATTAGTTCTAGTCTCATTCTCTGGTCATATTTTATTCTCATTCCATTAGTTATAGTCTCATTCTCTGCTCATATTTTGTTCTCATTCCATTAGTTCTAGTCTCATTCTCTGCTCATATTTTGTTCTCATTTTATTAGTTCTAGTCTCTTTCTCTGGTCATATTTTGTTTTCATTCCATTAGTTCTAGTCTCTTTCTCTGCTCATATTTTGTTCTCATTCCATTAGTTCTAGTCTCATTCTCTGGTCATATTTTGTTCTAATTCCATTAGTTCTAGTCTCTTTCTCTGCTCATATTTTGTTCTCATTCCATTAGTTCTAGTCTCATTCTCTGGTCATATTTTGTTCTCATTCCATTAGTTCTAGTCTCTTTCTCTGGTCATATTTTGTTCTAATTCCATTAGTTCTAGTCTCATTCTCTGCTCATATTTTGTTCTCATTCCATTAGTTCTAGTCTCTTTCTCTGCTCATATTTTGTTCTCATTCCATTAGTTCTAGTCTCATTCTCTGCTCATATTTTGTTCTCATTCCATTAGTTCTAGTCTCTTTCTCTGGTCATATTTTGTTCTCATTCCATTAGTTCTAGTCTCTTTCTCTGCTCATATTTTGTTCTCATTCCATTAGTTCTAGTCTCTTTCTCTGCTCATATTTTGTTCTCATTCCATTAGTTCTAGTCTCTTTCTCTGAGTCATATTTTTTTCTCATTCCATTAGTTCTAGTCTCATTCTCTGCTCATATTTTGTTCTCATTCCATTAGTTCTAGTCTCTTTCTCTGCTCATATTTTGTTCTCATTCCATTAGTTCTAGTCTCATTCTCTGCTCATATTTTGTTCTCATTCCATTAGTTCTAGTCTCATTCTCTGGTCATATTTTGTTCTCATTCCATTAGTTCTAGTCTCTTTCTCTGCTCATATTTTGTTCTAATTCCATTAGTTCTAGTCTCTTTCTCTGCTCATATTTTGTTTTCATTCCATTAGTTCTAGTCTCTTTCTCTGGTCATATTTTGTTCTCATTCCATTAGTTCTAGTCTCATTCTCTGGTCATATTTTGTTCTCATTCCATTAGTTCTAGTCTCTTTCTCTGGTCATATTTTGTTCTCATTCCATTAGTTCTAGTCTCATTCTCTGCTCATATTTTGTTCTCATTCCATTAGTTCTAGTCTCTTTCTCTACTCATATTTTGTTCTCATTCCATTAGTTCTAGTCTCATTCTCTGCTCATATTTTGTTCTCATTCCATTAGTTCTAGTCTCATTCTCTGCTCATATTTTGTTCTCATTTAATTAGTTCTAGTCTCTTTCTCTGGTCATATTTTGTTCTCATTCCATTAGTTCTAGTCTCATTCTCTGGTCATATTTTGTTCTCATTCCATTAGTTCTAGTCTCATTCTCTGGTCATATTTTGTTCTCATTCCATTAGTTCTAGTCTCTTTCTCTGGTCATATTTTGTTCTCATTCCATTAGTTCTACTCTCATTCTCTGCTCATATTTTGTTCTCATTCCATTAGTTCTAGTCTCTTCTCTCTCATATTTTGTTCTCATTCCATTAGTTCTAGTCTCATTCTCTGCTCATATTTTGTTCTCATTCCATTAGTTCTAGTCTCATTCTCTGCTCATATTTTGTTCTCATTTTATTAGTTCTAGTCTCTTTCTCTGGTCATATTTTGTTCTCATTCCATTAGTTCTAGTCTCATTCTCTGGTCATATTTTGTTCTCATTCCATTAGTTCTAGTCTCATTCTCTGCTCATATTTTGTTTTCATTCCATTAGTTCTAGTCTCATTCTCTGCTCATATTTTGTTCTCATTTTATTAGTTCTAGTCTCTTTCTCTGGTCATATTTTGTTTTCATTCCATTAGTTCTAGTCTCTTTCTCTGCTCATATTTTGTTCTCATTCCATTAGTTCTAGTCTCATTCTCTGCTCATATTTTGTTCTCATTCCATTAGTTCTAGTCTCTTTCTCTGGTCATATTTTGTTCTCATTCCATTAGTTCTAGTCTCTTTCTCTGGTCATATTTTGTTCTCATTCCATTAGTTCTAGTCTCTTTTTCTCTGCTCATATTTTGTTCTCATTTCATTAGTTCTAGTCTCATTCTCTGCTCATATTTTGTTCTCATTCCATTAGTTCTAGTCTCATTCTCTGGTCATATTTTATTCTCATTCCATTAGTTATAGTCTCATTCTCTGCTCATATTTTGTTCTCATTCCATTAGTTCTAGTCTCATTCTCTGCTCATATTTTGTTCTCATTTTATTAGTTCTAGTCTCTTTCTCTGGTCATATTTTGTTTTCATTCCATTAGTTCTAGTCTCTTTCTCTGCTCATATTTTGTTCTCATTCCATTAGTTCTAGTCTCATTCTCTGGTCATATTTTGTTCTAATTCCATTAGTTCTAGTCTCTTTCTCTGCTCATATTTTGTTCTCATTCCATTAGTTCTAGTCTCTTTCTCTGCTCATATTTTGTTCTCATTCCATTAGTTCTAGTCTCTTTCTCTAGTCATATTTTGTTTTCATTCCATTAGTTCTAGTCTCTTTCTCTGCTCATATTTTGTTCTCATTCCATTAGTTCTAGTCTCATTCTCTGGTCATATTTTGTTCTCATTCCATTAGTTCTAGTCTCTTTCTCTGGTCATATTTTGTTCTAATTCCATTAGTTCTAGTCTCATTCTCTGCTCATATTTTGTTCTCATTCCATTAGTTCTAGTCTCTTTCTCTGCTCATATTTTGTTCTCATTCCATTAGTTCTAGTCTCATTCTCTGCTCATATTTTGTTCTCATTCCATTAGTTCTAGTCTCTTTCTCTGGTCATATTTTGTTCTCATTCCATTAGTTCTAGTCTCTTTCTCTGCTCATATTTTGTTCTCATTCCATTAGTTCTAGTCTCTTTCTCTGCTCATATTTTGTTCTCATTCCATTAGTTCTAGTCTCTTTCTCTGGTCATATTTTGTTCTCATTCCATTAGTTCTAGTCTCATTCTCTGCTCATATTTTGTTCTCATTCCATTAGTTCTAGTCTCTTTCTGCTATCTATATTTTGTTCTCATTCCATTAGTTCTAGTCTCATTCTCTGCTCATATTTTGTTCTCATTCCATTAGTTCTAGTCTCATTCTCTGGTCATATTTTGTTCTCATTCCATTAGTTCTAGTCTCTTTCTCTGCTCATATTTTGTTCTAATTCCATTAGTTCTAGTCTCTTTCTCTGCTCATATTTTGTTTTCATTCCATTAGTTCTAGTCTCTTTCTCTGGTCATATTTTGTTCTCATTCCATTAGTTCTAGTCTCATTCTCTGGTCATATTTTGTTCTCATTCCATTAGTTCTAGTCTCTTTCTCTGGTCATATTTTGTTCTCATTCCATTAGTTCTAGTCTCATTCTCTGCTCATATTTTGTTCTCATTCCATTAGTTCTAGTCTCTTTCTTACTCATATTTTGTTCTCATTCCATTAGTTCTAGTCTCTTTCTCTGCTCATATTTTGTTCTCATTCCATTAGTTCTAGTCTCTTTCTCTGGTCATATTTTGTTCTCATTCCATTAGTTCTAGTCTCTTTCTCTGGTCATATTTTGTTCTCATTCCATTAGTTCTAGTCTCATTCTCTGCTCATATTTTGTTCTCATTCCATTAGTTCTAGTCTCTTTCTCTGGTCATATTTTGTTCTCATTCCATTAGTTCTAGTCTCATTCTCTGCTCATATTTTGTTCTCATTCCATTAGTTCTAGTCTCATTCTCTGCTCATATTTTGTTCTCATTCCATTAGTTCTAGTCTCTTTCTCTGCTCATATTTTGTTCTCATTCCATTAGTTCTAGTCTCATTCTCTGCTCATATTTTGTTCTCATTCCATTAGTTCTAGTCTCATTCTCTGGTCATATTTTGTTCTCATTCCATTAGTTCTAGTCTCATTCTCTGCTCATATTTTGTTTTCATTCCATTTGTTCTAGTCTCATTCTCTGCTCATATTTTGTTCTCATTCCATTAGTTCTAGTCTCTTTCTCTGTCATATTTTGTTCTAATTCCATTAGTTCTAGTCTCTTTCTCTGCTCATATTTTGTTCTCATTCCATTAGTTCTAGTCTCTTTCTCTGGTCATATTTTGTTCTCATTCCATTAGTTCTAGTCTCATTCTCTGCTCATATTTTGTTCTCATTCCATTAGTTCTAGTCTCTTTCTCTGCTCATATTTTGTTCTCATTCCATTAGTTCTAGTCTCTTTCTTTGCTCATATTTTGTTCTCATTCCATTAGTTCTAGTCTCTTTCTCTGCTCATATTTTGTTCTCATTCCATTAGTTCTAGTCTCTTTCTCTGCTCATATTTTGTTCTCATTCCATTAGTTCTAGTCTCTTTCTCTGCTCATATTTTGTTTCTATTCCATTAGTTCTAGTCTCATTCTCTGCTCATATTTTGTTCTCATTCCATTAGTTCTAGTCTCTTTCTCTGCTCATATTTTGTTCTCATTCCATTAGTTCTAGTCCATTTCTTGCTCATATTTTGTTCTCATTCCATTAGTTCTAGTCTCTTTCTCTGGTCATATTTTGTTCTCATTCCATTAGTTCTAGTCTCATTCTCTGGTCATATTTTGTTCTCATTCCATTAGTTCTAGTCTCTTTCTCTACTCATATTTTGTTCTCATTCCATTAGTTCTAGTCTCTTTCTCTGCTCATATTTTGTTCTCATTCCATTAGTTCTAGTCTCTTTCTCTGGTCATATTTTGTTCTCATTCCATTAGTTCTAGTCTCATTCTCTGCTCATATTTTGTTCTCATTCCATTAGTTCTAGTCTCTTTCTCTGGTCATATTTTGTTCTCATTCCATTAGTTCTAGTCTCATTCTCTGCTCATATTTTGTTCTCATTCCATTAGTTCTAGTCTCTTTCTCTGCTCATATTTTGTTCTCATTCCATTAGTTCTAGTCTCTTTCTCTGGTCATATTTTGTTCTAATTCCATTAGTTCTAGTCTCATTCTCTGCTCATATTTTGTTCTCATTCCATTAGTTCTAGTCTCTTTCTCTGCTCATATTTTGTTCTCATTCCATTAGTTCTAGTCTCTTTCTCTGGTCATATTTTGTTCTAATTCCATTAGTTCTAGTCTCATTCTCTGCTCATATTTTGTTCTCATTCCATTAGTTCTAGTCTCTTTCTCTGCTCATATTTTGTTCTCATTCCATTAGTTCTAGTCTCATTCTCTGCTCATATTTTGTTCTCATTCCATTAGTTGTAGTCTCTTTCTCTGCTTATATTTTGTTCTAATTCCATTAGTTCTAGTCTCATTCTCTGGTCATATTTTGTTCTCATTCCATTAGTTCTAGTCTCATTCTCTGGTCATATTTTGTTCTCATTCCATTAGTTCTAGTCTCATTCTCTGCTCATATTTTGTTCTCATTCCATTAGTTCTAGTCTCTTTCTCTGCTCATATTTTGTTCTCATTCCATTAGTTCTAGTCTCTTTCTCTGGTCATATTTTGTTCTCATTCCATTAGTTCTAGTCTCTTTCTCTGTTCATATTTTGTTCTCATTCCATTAGTTCTAGTCTCATTCTCTGCTCATATTTTGTTCTCATTCCATTAGTTCTAGTCTCTTTCTCTGGTCATATTTTGTTCTCATTCCATTAGTTATAGTCTCATTCTCTGGTCATATTTTGTTCTCATTCCATTAGTTCTAGTCTCTTTCTCTGGTCATATTTTGTTCTCATTCCATTAGTTCTAGTCTCATTCTCTGGTCATATTTTGTTCTCATTCCATTAGTTCTAGTCTCATTCTCTGGTCATATTTTGTTCTCATTCCATTAGTTCTAGTCTCTTTCTCTGGTCATATTTTGTTCTCATTCCATTAGTTCTAGTCTCATTCTCTGGTCATATTTTGTTCTCATTCCATTAGTTCTAGTCTCTTTCTCTGGTCATATTTTGTTCTCATTCCATTAGTTCTAGTCTCATTCTCTGTCATATTTTGTTCTCATTCCATTAGTTCTAGTCTCATTCTCTGGTCATATTTTGTTCTCATTCCATTAGTTCTAGTCTCTTTCTCTTGTCATATTTTGTTCTCATTCCATTAGTTCTAGTCTCTTTCTCTGCTCATATTTTGTTCTCATTCCATTAGTTCTAGTCTCATTCTCTTCTCATATTTTGTTCTCATTCCATTAGTTCTAGTCTCTTTCTCTTGTCATATTTTGTTCTCATTCCATTAGTTCTAGTCTCTTTCTCTGCTCATATTTTGTTCTCACACCTTCTTCTTCTTCCTCTCAAGGAGGCATATGTCATTAACCAAGGCATTGTATGCTCTCATAAGTATGTTGGAGATTTTATAGCTAAGTATTTTTACAGGGTGGGTAGCTAATCCACGTCAAACCTCCCTTTGCTGTATACAGCATGTGGTAATAATAGTGGTTCTATTCTTTACCCCGAATTCAGAGCCTTAGTAACTACAGGGCGTCAGATTTGTATTGTCTGCCGACGAACACTTCATCATCATCAGGTCCTCTACATCGAAGATTTGCTGCAATGGATCTCAGCATCCTCTGTCTTTCGCTTGGTGTTGCACGCTGCTAGACTGTAACCTGTCCATTTCTTAAAGTTTCCCTCCCACTTATCTCTCAGTCTTCCATTGTTCTCCCCCCTCTCACTTTCCCTCTAGTAAAGATTTATATCATGTGTCATGTCTTTTATGTACCCAAAATACTTTACGTGTCTGAATTCATTTCTCTTAATAATTGTTTCTTCATGCCTAGTTTTCCTAAAACTTGTTTATTTGTCTGTTTTCTGTCCATGAAACTCTACCTATTCTTCTATATATCCATATCTCAAATTCATCAATTCTATCTTCTAACTGCTTGTTCATTGTCCATGTTTCCGAGCCATACATTAATATAAGATATATATAGCATTTGATCATTCTCATTTTTAGCTTACATTACTTTTAATGTTTCCACACGTCAACTCAGATACTACCACAAATACAATACCCACACACACAATCAGTCCACACATTACTGCTTGTGCCACCCGTGTGTTGCCGGGCCTCGCTTGGGGAGCAACGAATAGTAACATTGCGACCTATAAGACATGTCGTAAAAGGCAACTGAGGTAGTGGCATAAGGAAGCTACCCTAGTAAATAAAATCGTTGCAGAAATGGACGTGTTGGGTTACTAGTAGGCGCATAACTGGCACAACGTAAATCGCTCTTAGGCTCACCTCACATACAAATCTCACAGAGTGGTTTAACAAGTCGTCGATACGGAGCGTTCGAAGAAGAAGAAGAAGACTGCGTGTTCAAAACCCACACATCGCACCACATAACTAAACATATACAATACACACACATCGCACCACATAACTAAACATATACAATACACACACATCGCACCACATAACTAAACATATACAATACACACACATCGCACCACATAACTAAACATATACAATACACACACATCGCACCACATAACTAAACATATACAATACACACACATCGCACCACATAACTAAACATATACAATACACATACATGGAACCACATAACTAAACATATACAATACACATAACTAAACATATACAATACACATACCTAAACTCACATAACTAAACATATACAATACACATGCCTACACTCACATAACTAAACATATACAATACACATAACTAAACATATACAATACACATGCCTAAACTCACATGCCTAAACACACATACCTAAACTCACATACCTAAACTCACATACCTAAACTCACATAACTAAACTCACATAACTAAACTCACCGAATACTTCTTATTTTTCTTCTTGTCTCTAATCCTGTTTTATCTCACTGAGTCAGGTTTATCTCACTGAGTCAGGTTTATCTCACTGAGTCAGGTTTATCTCACTGAGTCAGGTTTATCTCACTGAGTCAGGTTTATCTCACTGAGTCAGGTTTATCTCACTGAGTCAGGTTTATCTCACTGAGTCAGGTTTATCTCACTGAGTCAGGTTTATCTCACTGAGTCAGGTTTATCTCACTGAGTCAGGTTTATCTCACTGAGTCAGGATAAGAAGATATTTACAGAACGGGCTTTTGTGTGCAATTAATAAATAGTGTCATTCACTGCCTCTGTTATTTATGTGGTTCCCCTTTTGCATGGATACCCTTTCGCTTTATATCTACTGTATCGACGTAGCATTGCTCTTTGAGACGCACGGTCTTCTTCTACTTCTTCTTCAAACTCTCCATATTGACCACTTGTTAAATCCCTCTGTGATTTGTATGTGATATGAGCCTTAGAGCGATTGTACGTTGTACCAGTTATGAGCCCACAAGTAGACCAGCACATCCGATTTCTGCGACGTTCTTTATTTACTAGAGTAGCTTCCCTAGGTCCCTACGTCTATCGCCTCTTATGACATGCCTTGAAGGTCGCAGTGTTACTATACTTTGCTCTCCTTGTGGGCCCCAACAAAACACTGTCGGTTGGTAATAGGCTTATGTTGTCGAACTATTTAATTTGTTGTTTCTTGATGAAGTTCATTACTAATGTTGTACCCACTTTTTCAAAGTTCATTACTAATGTTCTACCCACTTTTTCAAAGTTCATTACTAATGTTGTACCCACTTTTTCAAAGTTCATTACTAATGTTGTACCCAATTTTTCAAAGTTCATTACTAATGTTGTACCCACTTTTTCAAAGTTCATTACTAATGTTGTACCCACTTTTTCAAAGTTCATTACTAATGTTGTACCCACTTTTTCAAAGTTCATTACTAATGTTCTACCCACTTTTTCAAAGTTCATTACTAATGTTGTACCCACTTTTTCAAAGTTCATTACTAATGTTGTACCCACTTTTTCAAAGTTCATTACTAATGTTGTACCACTTTTTCAAAGTTCATTACTAATGTTGTACCCACTTTTTCAAAGTTCATTACTAATGTTCTACCCACTTTTTCAAAGTTCATTACTAATGTTGTACCCACTTTTTCAAAGTTCATTACTAATGTTGTACCACTTTTTCAAAGTTCATTACTAATGTTGTACCCACTTTTTCAAAGTTCATTACTAATGTTGTACCCACTTTTTCAAAGTTCATTACTAATGTTGTACCACTTTTTCAAAGTTCATTACTAATGTTGTACCCACTTTTTTAAAAGTTCATTACTAATGTTGTACCCACTTTTTCAAAGTTCATTACTAATGTTGTACCCACTTTTTCAAAGTTCATTACTAATGTTGTACCCACTTTTTCAAAGTTCATTACTAATGTTGTACCCACTTTTTCAAAGTTCATTACTAATGTTGTACCCACTTTTTCAAAACGTCGTCTTCGAATTAAATAGAGAATATGTAATAATTAACTTCTCATGGGAACTGTGAGCAGGTGGACTTGGAGGTCGCTGAACTGTGAGCAGTTGGACTTGGGGATCACATTACTGAGCTTCCTTTTTGTCTAGTTATCACATCACATGTGATTTGGAGATCGCTGCCGCAATGGAGGACGAAGTCCGCATAGGAATGTACAATGTACCACGACGTCGACCTAGCATAACATAACGTAACGTAACATAACATAGCATAACAGACACAC
Source organism: Arion vulgaris (assembly GCA_020796225.1). Classification (NCBI taxonomy): domain Eukaryota; kingdom Metazoa; phylum Mollusca; class Gastropoda; order Stylommatophora; family Arionidae; genus Arion; species Arion vulgaris. The sequence continues at coordinate 85,001,102 of CM036756.1, forward strand.
ACATAATCACTGCTACAACCTCCAGCCCTCTCATCCACTACATCTTCTGTAATCAGCTCTTACATTAGATAAGAAAAGCTTCTATTCTCCTAACGATTGCCATTAATTCCTTCATCCAGATTTAGCAACCCATGAGATCAATTAATGATTTGTACCAGTTTATTGGCACATGTCTGGCTTGTGATTAGCCAACCTAAAGTCCAAGCCAGACAAGTGCCCCAGAGTACGTTCAAAGTACAGGTCGGTGAGAGTAACAGGGTAAGAACATCACATATTCTCTTTCTTTTTTTTTATCTATCTTTTAACTCTCTATGTCTATATGGATTTCTTTATTACCGGACATAAATGTGCACAAATGTAACTACTATCATGTGAAATGAGGGAACAGGGTCTAACAACTAACTCGTTTAAAAAAAATATATATAAAAAAGGACATGTCAAAATGGGATACTAAAAAACTGAATATTATTGTTATATCGAGTACCCATGTATTGTTATATCGAGTACCCATGTATTGTAATATCGAGTACCCATGTATTGTTATATCGAGTACTCATGTATTGTTATAGCGAGTACCCATGTATTGTTATATCGAGTACCCATGTATTGTAATATCGAGTACTCATGTGTTGTTATATCGAGTACCCATGTATTGTAATATCGAGTACTCATGTATTGTAATATCGAGTACCCATGTATTGTAATATCGAGTACCCATGTATTGTAATATCGAGTACCCATGTATTGTAATATCGAGTACTCATGTGTTGTTATATCGAGTACCCATGTTAGGTCGAAATTCGGATGCCGTCTAGGTCTATGCGCATCAACAATATCACGAGGAAATACAAATTAGGAGATGGAGGCGTTTAGGACATATATTAAGAATGCAGACGACAAGAAACCCACATGTAACTCTGAAATCGAATTCGGGAGGCAAGAAAGGTAGGGGACGACCTAGAAAGACATGGAGGGGAACTGTAGACAGAGAACTCGTAGAAGAAACGATAAATATCTGTAATGAACTAAACTGGCTTGCTTAAAAGACAGATCTGGTTGGAGGACATTTGTTAATGCTTCATACTTCAAGGGAAGTTGAAAGAATAAGAAAAAAGATGAAAAGTCTTTGTACCTAGACGCAATCGATTCATGTTCTCGATGTAAACCAGAGATACATTTTAGTGATTAACTTGGTTGCTAAGAATGAACACAAAGAAGAAGAAGAAGAGTGTATCCATGAATATACTGTAGAATTTGTATTACTTGATTGCATAAAAACATTTTTATTCTCCGTCCGTTTCTATTAAATTGTTGTTTTCTAAAGTTATTTCTTCTGCATCTTACTATCTACCTTATTCCTTGATATCTTTGCTTTTATATTCCCTCTTTTCGTTTCATATTGTAATGTTTTGTCTGTGTTGTTCTAGTTATTGTTGTTTAGTTTAGTCATCAGTCAGATCATCATCACTGCACATCAAACCAATTAGTTCATAAGTGCTCCAATCTCCTCCTCAGTATGTCTCTCAGTGTGTGGCAACTAACGACAACAATTTTTTTTTTTTACTGTTCTTCTTTAGCTACCAGTATAGTGATCTTGTCTAGCTACAACCACATTTGACTTGATATTCTTGCAGTCTGGTTAGGGTTGTAGATTCACCACTATTATTCGAATCATTTTCACACCCTCTCCCCCATATGGAATGTAGTAGAATATCAGCCTGGTTCATTGCTCGTCCACTTTTTTACAGCAGCCATACCTGCAAGCTTATCGGCGCGTTCATTTCCCCTTAAATCTGCATGTCCTGTAACAAAAATAAACTCAAATGAGAGATAACACTAAATCCCCGAGTACATCTTGTCTCGATTGGAATATGAGATTATAACAACAATAACTAACAATTACAATAATTATAAAAACAATTATTGTAATTGTTAGTTATTGTTGTTATAATCTCATATTCCAATCGAGACAAGATTACTCGAGATTTAGTGTTACCTCTCATTTGAGTTTATCGTAAGAAGGGACGCTACTCAACGTGTTGTCGTTGCCTAGCAACACTATATTTAAATGTGTTTAGAGTCATTGGATAGGCTAATGGTTTGAAGCAGAAATGGCACGCCACCTGCCAAGTGTATTGCACAAAGCACGAACTCTGTTAGCTCCGGCAACAATCATTGGGGTCTCTGAAAGAGAATGTACTCATGAATAGAACGACGTGGTCCGGATTCAAACCCACGACCTTCGACCCGCAAGGCAAGGGCTTAACCATTTAGCCCCAGATATCCCCCTTGAAATGTTTCCCCTTTTCCTGATTGTATTTTCTTCCAGGCTTTCAAATGTTGCTAGGGTAAAAGATGTCGCTTCCAGGCTTTCAAATGTTGCTAGGGTAAAAGATGTCGCTTCCAGGCTTTCAAATGTTGCTAGGGTAAAAAATGTCGCTTCCAGGCTTTCAAATGTTGCTAGGGTAAAAGATGTCGCTTCCAGGCTTTCAAATGTTGCTAGGTAAAGATGTCGCTTCCAGGCTTTCAAATGTTGCTAGGGTAAAAATGTCGCTTCCCGGCTTTCAAATGTTGCTAGGGTAAAAGATGTCCTTCTAGGCTTTCAAATGTTGCTAGGGTGAAAAATATCGCTTCCAGGCTTTCAAATGTTGCTAGGGTAAAAGATGTCGCTTCCAGGCTTTCAAATGTTGCTAGGGTAAAAGATGTCGCTTCCAGGCTTTCAAATGTTGCTAGGGTAAAGATGTCGCTTCAGGCTTTCAAATGTTGCTAGGGTAAAAATGTCGCTTCCAGGCTTTCAAATGTTGCTAGGGTGAAAGATGTCGCTTCCAGGCTTTCAAATGTTGCTAGGGTGAAAAATGTCGCTTCCAGGCTTTCAAATGTTGCTAGGGTGAAAGATGTCGCTTCCAGGCTTTCAAATGTTGCTAGGGTGAAAAATGTCGCTTCCAGGCTTTCAAATGTTGCTAGGGTAAAAAATGTCGCTTCCAGGCTTTCAAATGTTGCTAGGGGGAAAAATGTCGCTTCCAGGCTTTCAAATGTTGCTAGGGTGAAAAATGTCGCTTCCAGGCTTTCAAATGTTGCTAGGGTGAAAAATGTCGCTTCCAGGCTTTCAAATGTTGCTAGGGTAAAAAATGTCGCTTCCAGGCTTTCAAATGTTGCTAGGGTGAAAAATGTCGCTTCCAGGCTTTCAAATGTTGCTAGGGTGAAAAATGTCGCTTCCAGGCTTTCAAATGTTGCTAGGGTGAAAAATGTCGCTTCCAGGCTTTCAAATGTTGCTAGGGTGAAAAATGTCGCTTCCAGGCTTTCAAATGTTGCTAGGGTGAAAAATGTCGCTTCCAGGCTTTCAAATGTTGCTAGGGTGAAAAATGTCGCTTCCAGGCTTTCAAATGTTGCTAGGGTGAAAAATGTCGCTTCCAGGCTTTCAAATGTTGCTAGGGTGAAAAATGTCGCTTCCAGGCTTTCAAATGTTGCTAGGGTGAAAAATGTCGCTTCCAGGCTTTCAAATGTTGCTAGGGTGAAAAATGTCGCTTCCAGGCTTTCAAATGTTGCTAGGGTAAAAGATGTCGCTTCCAGGCTTTCAAGTGTTGCTAGGGTAAAAGATGTCGCTTCCAGACTTACAAGGGTTGCTAGGGTAAAAGATGTCGCTTCCAGGCTTACAAGTGTTGCTAGGGTGAAATATGTCGTTATATCGTGCTAGAGATTAGCTATTCGGTCCCCGTTACTCTCAGGAAAACTAGAGCCCGGAGCTGGGATTTTCTGTCAGAGACTGTTGGAGAATTAGATCTTAAGAGCAGTTAATTAGAGATTAGATCCATGCCCTTACTTTCAACTTTAGCTTGACCAGCCTAATGAACCAACATACAACACTAATCTGTTTCATGAATCTTCTTCTTCTTCAAACGCTCCATATCGACCACTTGTTAAACCACTCTTTGTGATTTGTATGTGATCTGAGGCTAATTGAGATTGTATATTGTTCCAGTTATGAACCTACAGGCACATCAGATTTCTGCGACGCATTTTAATTACTAGGGTAGCTTCCCTAGTTCCCTACCTCAGTCGCCTCTTACGACATGCCTTAAAAGTCGTAGTGTTACTATTCTTTGCTCCCCTTGCAAGTCCCGACAACATACGGACGGTTTCATGAATGGAAGAATTTATTGACTAGTTCTAAAGGATCTAAAGCCGAAGGATTGACTTCAGTGCACCGGGTTTACCCTATATAGCTCGGTCCCTCTCCGCTGAATTGACACACTATCTGTCAAAAGTACTGCACAAAGCACGAACTCTTTTCTCCGGCAACAATCCTAGGTGTCTTTGGAAAATATACATTCGTGAAGAGAACGGTGAGGTCCTGGTTGAACCCACGACATTCGAAAACAAGGCAAGAGATTAACAACGTTTCCACAGACTCTCTGATTGACTATTCATATTGTGTAAGATAAACGATTTATTCATTTCAAACAAATAAAGAAACACTTATATTCAAAAGCACATATATGTTTTTCCACTGCTTTATTAAATGTCCATGCTTCACACCCATACGTTGTCTTGTATTGGATTATAAAATACACTAAATGAAATACATATGTTACAGAAGAGTCCTTCGTATATCATGGACAGAGAAGAGAACAATATATATATACAGAAAGAACTCAAAATCAAAGAAAACTGGCTGATGCTACAATTAAAAGAGAAAATTGAAATATTTTGGACATATAAAAAGACAAGAAGGGCTGGAGAAGGCCATTATGGAAGGAGGCATACCGGCAAAGAGAAGAAGAGGAAGACCACGGAGAAGATGGATTCAGGTTGTATCTGATGGTTTGAACATGACGGCTGCAGAGGCAGGACATCTAGCCTATGAGAGAGAGAAATTCCGGAGGACTGTTGGGGTGGCAAAGTTCTGCTCAGTACAAGCTACTTGATGATGGTTAATACAAGACAATTACTAATAGTTCTATTGATTTAAGACCAAGTACAATCTGGGGGATTATAACATTCTGAAACTTGGGAATCTCACTGGGAAACATATGCAAGGAAACTGATTTAGATGCAAAACTTAAGATTTTTAAGGGATGTATTATTTTCATAGCAGCGTATGGCTGTGAGGCATGGATTTGTGATAAAGCAGTTGAAAAATCGATTAATCCTTTGAAAGCAAGTGCTACATAAAAGTTCTCAAAGAACCATGGAAAAAAAGTAATAAATATGTCCATCTCGCAACAGATTAAAATTAAAGAGAAGTGGTCGATAAAGAAGAGAAAAGTGAGAAAACTGAAATTTGGTTCTACATATAAAACTACATGATTCTCTGGGAAAGATAATTATGGATGGAATGATACCAGACAGACGGGGAAGAGGAAAAGCAAGAAGAAGATTAGTGCAGGATGTTATAGAAGAGTTGAGTATGACTGTGACAGACCTTGGACACCTCACACAGAACTAGGAGGTATTTAGAGTTGCTGTCATAGGAGCTAAGTTTCAACAGGGACAAGCTAGAGGATGCAGATGATCATACTGTATCATCAAAGGAAACGAGTGTCTTCTTCCCCCTCCATTGTCCACGGGAGAGCTGTTCTAGCCAATGTCCCTACTGCTGACATACGACATATATGAACTATCACCTCCGTCTTCGATTTTTAATAATGATCTTCCGCCCGACTGGTTACCGGGGACTAAATTTGGGATGTAAAGAATAGAACCACTGTTACCTGCCACGCATGTCGTAAGAGGCGACTAAGGAGGTTTGGCTGAAATCGGATGCATGTGTCCTAAACGTGTAGAAGTCTTATGCGTTTAGGGGCCTACCAAACCAATGTGCAACGTATACACGTTCTTGGCAAAGATTAAACATATCACAAAGAGTGATTAAAATTGGTCGTAAAGAACGAACGCAAAGAAGAAGAATAATGATCTTCAATGAAGCATAGTCTGTTTGCTTTGAAAGCTCTTCATTTGCTATTGTATTGTATTTGGCTAGAATATTTGCAGAATTCTTCTGAAACGTTTATTTTGGAATGTGTATGATATCGTGTCAAGTTCTGTTCTCCAACAAATTGATATTAAAGAGAGTTGGCTATTAAAGAACATAACATCAAGGAAAATTAAATGTCTCAAACACATCAAACGACATGAGTGCCTAGAGAAGATAATTTTGGAGGGAATGATATCTGGAAGAAGAATGAGAGGAAGACCTAGAAGACGATGGATGCAAAATGTTATTGACAATCTGAGAATGACTACTGCTGACGTCGGCCAACTTGCACAGAACAGAGAGTTTTTCAGGACTGCTGTCATGGACGGGACAAGCTACTTGATGATGATATTGTGAGTCATTTTCCAGAACTCATTACTGTATAGTAACATTCACGATAATATTACTATATATTAAACTGCTTATATATATTAAACTGCTTATATATATTAAACTTTTTTTTAAGATTCAATACTTTGAATTTCCAGATTTGTTGACCATGAAAAAAGTTTGACTTGCTTTCTTGATTTTTCCAATGATGTCCTTTTCCGAATCACCATCCTTCTATATGATATTTTCCATGAATTCAAAATAAATTCCTTTAATATTTCACTTGCTAACACAATTGGACTTACGGATGTCTCGTTTTTTTCTCATTATTTTCGTTTTTACAATATTTATTTTAAGGAGTCCTATACTTTGAGCTGTTTTGGAAAGTGTATCTATTTTCGTTTGAGCGTCCTCGTATCGACTGGCTAAACGACTATTATCGTCTGTATAATCCAAATCTTCCACTACTCAGGTAAGTGTTCATCAAATGTCTCAGTTGTTGTCCTTTATGGTTTCTCTCATTAGCCAGTTAACGACACTGTTAAACAAAAATGGGGAAAGACTACACCACTGTCTAATTCCTGTTTTGACATTGAAGCACTCGGCCAGATGGATAGTGCAAACTACTTGACACCGAAAGTTTACACATAAAGTCCTACTAGTAAATTTGTAAAAATATATGCTAAATTAACAATAAAAATCGAGAAAAATGTTAAACTCTTCCGACAATAATCTGAGCTCAGACCACAATCGTTTCCTGACACAATCGTTTTTTTTACCCTTAGATTCTGTGCTTACCTTGTTTCCAGCAATGTTTTTCAATTAATATATATATATATATATATATATATATATATCGTCCAAAATACAATTTCTAGCTATAACAATGATATGGAAAGGTTTAGTACATAAGGGAAAGAATATACTCTATGTGATACGTCATTATAATATAATGTGGTGTGATTAACGAACGTTTCTACGCCGCTAGAGTGGTTAACGGTATAGAAAGAGTAATCACAAACGAACAAGGTCCAGTTTATATTTAGAAAAGCATTTGATCTTTCATATACATTGTGCACGTAATGGTAAATAATCAAGCGAAGAATCGAATACGACAAACAGCTAAACCACATTTGTATAGATCAGAGTTGATTGGAATAAAATATAGTCATTATTAGAAGCAGATTACTAGACTCAGGGAACAATTATTCGATACTGGGAGAGTTCTGTGTCAATCATGTTGTAACGTAGAAAAATAGACAGACGGACTAACTGAATAATTTGAGACAACATCAGGTGTCAGTCAGAGATCTATCTTATCTTCTTCTTTGTTTCTGCATTTCTCTAGTTCTGTTTTGCGTTACAACGCCAGGATATGAAGAGATTTCTAGAACGGACTTTTGTGTGCGCTACATAAACAGTGTTTGTCAAAAGTGTAGTAAAACACTGCCTCTGTTGTTTCTGAGGTCCACCTTTTGCGCCGACGGCGTTTTGCGGGAACATTTCACTTTGAGACACACGCATCATCATCAAATAGCTTGTCCTGAGAAGAACTTTGCTACCAGTCCTTCGGAGTTTCTCTCTCTCAAAGGTCAGATGTCCTGTCTCCGCAGCGGTCATGTTCAAACCATCAGTTACCTTCTGAATCCAGCTTATGTTGGTAATCTGTTTATGTTGGTAATCTGTTTATGTTGGTAATCTGTTTATGTTGGTAATCTGTTTATGTTGGTATTCTGCTTATGTTGGTAATCTGTTTATGTTGGTAATCTGTTTATGTTGGTAATCTGTTTATGTTGGTAATCTGTTTATGTTGGTAATCTGTTTATGTTGGTTATCTGCTTATGTTGGTAATATGTTTATGTTGGTAATCTGTTTATGTTGGTAATCTGTTTATGTTGGTATTCTGCTTATGTTGGTAATCTGTTTATGTTGGCAATCTGTTTATGTTGGTAATCTGTTTATGTTGGTAATCTGTTTATGTTGGTAATCTGTTTATGTTGGTAATCTGTTTATGTTGGTTATCTGCTTATGTTGGTAATCTGTTTATGTTGGTTATCTGTTTATGTTGGTAATCTGTTTATGTTGGTAATCTGTTTATGTTGGTTATCTGCTTATGTTGGTAATATGTTTATGTTGGTAATCTGTTTATGTTGGTAATATGTTTATGTTGGTAATCTGTTTATGTTGGTAATCTATTTATGTTGGTAATCTGTTTATGTTGGTAATCTGTTTATGTTGGTAATCTGTTTATGTTGGTTATCTGCTTATGTTGGTAATATGTTTATGTTGGTAATCTGTTTATGTTGGTAATCTGTTTATGTTGGTATTCTGCTTATGTTGGTAATCTGTTTATGTTGGTAATCTGTTTATGTTGGTTATCTGCTTATGTTGGTAATCTGTTTATGTTGGTATTCTGCTTATGTTGGTTATCTGCTTATGTTGGTTATCTGTTTATGTTGGTTATCTGTTTATGTTGGTTATCTGCTTATGTTGGTAATCTGTTTATGTTGGTAATCTGTTTATGTTGGTAATCTGTTTATGTTGGTAATCTGTTTATGTTGGTAATCTGTTTATGTTGGTAATCTGTTTATGTTGGTTATCTGCTTATGTTGGTAATCTGTTTATGTTGGTATTCTGCTTATGTTGGTTATCTGCTTATGTTGGTAATCTGTTTATGTTGGTAATCTGTTTATGTTGGTTATCTGTTTATGTTGGTAATCTGTTTATGTTGGTAATCTGTTTATGTTGGTAATCTGTTTATGTTGGTTATCTGCTTATGTTGGTAATCTGTTTATGTTGGTATTCTGCTTATGTTGGTTATCTGCTTATGTTGGTTATCTGCTTATGTTGGTTATCTGTTTATGTTGGTTATCTGTTTATGTTGGTTATCTGTTTATGTTGGTTATCTGTTTATGTTGGTTATCTGCTTATGTTGGTAATCTGTTTATGTTGGTAATCTGTTTATGTTGGTTATCTGCTTATGTGGCAGAATCATTTAACCTGTTGCATCTTGATGAAGTTCAGTACCCATGTTGTACCCACTTTTTCCTGATGTATTCATTTCTAATCCGGTCTCTTCTTGATACTCTCAACATTCTGTGTATACACTTAATCTTTGTCGTAACTAGTTTTCTTCTATCGTTTGATGTCAGTGTTATCGCCTACCACAGAGAGAGCCACACAGAAAAAGTATAATGAGTACAAGCAAGAGGAAGACCACGCAAAAGATGGAGCAACGACATCAAGAACAACGCCTTAATAAAATGAATACCAGCTTACAAAGTGCCTTAAAACAAGCACACACAAGATCACTACGCCCTCCCCTTTCCCAACACTTCTATAAAGAAGTAAATGGTGGAAGAGAAGAAGAAGAAGTCCAAGTTTAGCAATGATAGTATCATGTTGAAAGAACGATTGTTTTAGTGTTCATGACGACATATTTGCACTTCATAATTGGTGCCATTTGTACTATGATTTGATTTGCTTTATTGCATCTATGTTGGACTCTGTTAACTATTCTTTCATTTGACACTTTTATCATTATATTTTATCACTGTATTTTATCACTGTATTTTATCATTGTATTTTATCATTGTATTTTATCATTGTATTTTATCATTGTATTTTATAATTGTATTTTATCATTGTATTTTATCATTGTATTTTATCATTGTATTTTATCATTATATTTTATCATTGTATTTTATCAATGTATTTTATCATTGTATTTTATCATTGTATTTTATCATTGTATTTTATCATTGTATTTTATCATTGTATTTTATCATTGTATTTTATCATTATATTTTATCATTGTATTTTATCATTGTATTTTATCATTGTATTTTATCATTGTATTTTATCATTATATTTTATCATTGTATTTTATCATTGTATTTTATCATTATATTTTATCATTGTATTTTATCATTGTATTTTATCATTGTATTTTATCATTGTATTTTATCATTGTATTTTATCATTATATTTTATCATTGTATTTTATCATTGTATTTATCATTGTATTTTATCATTGTATTTTATCATTGTATTTTATCATTATATTTTATCATTGTATTTTATCATTGTATTTTATCATTGTATTTTATCATTATATTTTATCATTGTATTTTATCATTGTATTTTATCACTGTATTTTATCACTGTATTTTATCACTGTATTTTATCACTGTATTTTATCATTGTATTTTATCATTGTATTTTATCATTGTATTTTATCACTGTATTTTATCATTGTATTTTATCACTGTATTTTATCACTGTATTTTATCACTGTATTTTATCACTGTATTTTATCACTGTATTTTATCATTGCATTTTATCCATTTTCGTTTCTATTTGTAAAAACATCCTGAAACTTACGTTGAGCAGAACGTTGCCTCTCTAACACTCCTTCAGAATTTTTATTTCTCTTATAGGCCAGATTATCCACTTCTGTTAAACATGTAGGTGTAAGATGTAATCATACTTGCTTAGCATGTAGGTAACAGGTGTAATCTTCGTTCCGGGCACATGGGTGTTGATCTCATTGAGAGAGAAGTCTTGCTGGGCCTGTCATCATATCTCAATGAGAGAGAAGCCTTGCTGGGCTTGTCCTCTTATCTCAATGAGAGAGAAGTCTTGCTGGGCCTGTTATCATATCTCAATGAGAGAGAAGTCTTGCTGGGCCTGTTATCATATCAGAGGGCCAGTCAATGGATAGAGCTGACGTTCTGAACACCTTTATAGAGTGTGGCAGCAAAGATAATTCAAATCAATCCATGCTAACAGCTAGATTCCAAGAACTTGGGTTAAAGATTGAAGGGGTTAGGAAAAAAAGCACAACCGGTATATGAGTAGTCTCCTCAATCAACATTGAACTGGTACAGTTAGTCGCTGGACGCTGTTGGAGATATTGCAAAGGAGATCGGAGCACCTATCGACATGTTTGGAGTGCAATGAAGATATTCCAAACTGAAGGTACCGTTGTAATTAACCATGCCTGATTTTCACGTAGGTAACAGGTGTAATCAACATATTTACTTAGCATGTAGGTATCAGATGTAGGTACCAGCATCAAAGCACTTATACAGTAGCACAGACTACGATATCTAATTTCCCTCCAGCTCCACAAATTTAGACACCAATTTACATCTAGTTATAGAAGTGAATCAATTGCTGCTAGTAACGAACATAACTTGGAAATTTAATTCAGTGCACTGCCTCATCGCTAGTTTCTCTTACAAATGGAAACTCAAGACATTTGAGTTTGTAGATTTGGTAAAACAGTTTTTTTTAAATAAAATAACTCATAAAATATTCAGGGACGTGATCAGTGGCTGTGAAATTTATTAAGTGTTTCATGTTGTAAATTGCATAGCCATTGGACACGTCGATGAATAATTTAATATTTTTATAATCTTTCTTGATAAATCTTTTTTTTTTAAAAACTCAATGTTGTGTATTTTAGATTTGTTAGGATAACCAGCGATGCGACAGTGCTCTGAATTCATTCTCTAAGATAAGGGCTCGTTTCTTGGTACAGCTGATTCCCTAGAATCATCATCAGGTGCCGTTTCGGAGCACCAGAGCTCCAAAATGGAGCTGAAGATGTGACGAAACCCACCCATGCTAAGGCTGCATGAATCAGGTTTCCATAAGAATGAGATTTATAGGGAAATCTGCTACATCAGTCTAAGGGTGATCGCGAGAGCGAGAGAGAGACAGACAGAGAGAAAGTACAGCGAGCCAATATATTGACTCTGTACGACGGAATGGTTAAATAGAAGGTCTTCTTCTTCTTCTTTTGTCGTCACACTGCTACCGGGTTGTTGCCCAGTGTCGTGGTTTTCTGTTTTTGTCTTGCGCTGTTCTGGTGGCTTGTGTGATTGTTATCTTTGCCCTTTCACAGGATTCTGCTACGCCATCTAACCATCTTTTCCGTGGTCTTCCTCTTGCCTTCTTTCCGGATATTCTGTTGTAGAAGACTCTGTATACTGTGGAGTTTGGATGCATTTTTATTAAGTGGCCAAACCACTTAATTCTTTGTTTATCTATGTAATTCAAGCACGGTTTTGTGCCAACTTTCTTTCTTATGCTGATGTTGGTGATTCTGTCTTTTCTTGTGTTATTGGTAACTTTTCGCAAGTAACGCATTTCACATGTAGTTATTTTTTGTGACTGCGCTTTGCTCAATCTCCATGTTTGGCTCTGGTAACACAAAGTAGGTATAAAAATGCTGTTGATCCTCTGTTGCTTAGCTGACTGTGACATTTTTGGGTGCCTTAACAATGGGGCTAGCTGGTAGGTTACATCCACTGATCACGTTCCTGAATATTTTATGAGTTATTTTTTTTAAAAAAACTGTTTTACCAAATCTACAAACTCAAATGTCTTGAGTTTCCATTTGTAAGAGAAACTAGCGATGAGGCAGTGTAGATGAGAAGGTCTATATGGTGAAATGGTTAAATAGGAATTCTATATGGTGAATTGGTTAAATATGAGGTCTATATGGTGAAATGGTTAAATAGGCGGTCTATATGGTGAAATGGTTAAATAGGCGGTCTATATGGTGAATTGGTTAAATAGGCGGTCTATATGGTGAATTGGTTAAATAGACGGTCTATATGGTGAATTGGTTAAATAGGCGGTCTATATGGTGAATTGGTTAAATAGGAGGTCTATATGGTGAATTGGTTAAATAGGAGGTCTATATGGTGAATTGGTTAAATAGGAGGTCTATATGGTGAATTGGTTAAATAGGAGGTCTATATGGTGAAATGGTTACGACGTTTGTATGTCGTTCTGAAGGTTGACGGTTCGAATCCGGACATAATCATTTGTACAATTTTTCACTAGATCCCTATGACTGTTGCTGGAGCTACAGAGTTAATACTTTGTGCAACACTCTCAGTAGATGGCGTGCGAATTCTGCTGACAGAGATGGAGCCGTATGGGGAAACCCGGTGTAATGAAGTTATTCCTTTGTCTTCAGAGTTTTTGTTTAGTTTTGATTTAACAAGACAGTGGTAACACAGATCTGTGTTTTTGAATATAAATGTTACAGACTAGTACTCTGCAGAGAAATAAACAAATAGTCGTATCCAGAGAGAGCTCACAATTAAATAAAACTGGCATATGCTACGAAAACATATAAACAATTGACGTATTTTGGACACAAGAAAAATATTGAAGAGCTAGAGAGAACAATTATGAAAGTAGACATAGCAAAGAGAAGAAGAGAGCGACCGTGAAGAAGATGGGTTCAAGATGGGATCATCATCATCATCAGGCTGGCGTAGACGTCATGGATCTCCACAATCTCTGGTGTCTCTGGTGTTTGCTATCATCTCAGACGTTGATGCTATTCCGTGGCATGAAGTTAGGCTATCCATAATTTTCTCTCTCTGTCTTCCTCTGTCTCATCTACACTCTCCTCCATATTAGCCTACCTTATCGTGGTTGGAGGGTTTGTGTGCCTTTATGATCCTTCAGGCTATGTCGGCGGGAGTCTAACTCCTGGCAGGTCTAACCAAGACGAACAGACTGAAGGTGAAAGGCCAGACCAAAAGGCGGGGAGCAGGATGGGGCCTCATAAGGTGACAGCGCAGAACCTACCGGCGAGTGGTAAATGCTCTGGCTGCAACCAACCCATCCCTAGCTATGGGACAAATAGCACGTGTCCTCTCTCTCTCTTGAGGAGAACATCCTTTTTCTTGTCTTGTCTTCTACTTCTATAACACTTTCCCTTAAGTATATGGGATTAAACTATAGTGTCCAGGGAGCACACCCTGCAAAAAAGCCTGGGCTGGTGAGCCCGGCAACAGAAGTCTGAAGTCACCTAGAGTAGGATGACTCCAGACAAACCAAGGAAGACAGATCTCGTCAGCAGGGGACTGCAATTGTCTAGAGAACAACCTCGAAACAATTAATGTCCTCAGAAACGGAATGTGTCAGCCATTATTGGCGGAGAGGAATCGACAAATACGAATAACTCAATGAGAAAACCAAAGATCGCTAAAAAAGAAGAAGAAGAAGTCTACCCTCGATTTTGCCTGTTGTTACAATGTGTTCTAAACCTTCCTTCCTCATCACATGTCCGAAAAATGACGACTGTCTCTTTCTGATATTGATGCTAAACTTTCTCTGTGTCTTGATCTCATTCAACACCTCCACATTAGTTATTTTAGCAGTCCATGTTCTTGATATAGCGCTTGAGCAACTCTGTGAGCTATGAATGTTACATGGAATGCTGTGTTTGTTGTGTGTATTCAGAAAATAGTGGACAGCGTTTATGACAAACACACTCAACCTGCCGTATACAGTTATATTGCGGGTGCAGAAAGATGGATTTTGTCGTGATTGATGTTCCTTCGACATGAATTGCAATTCAAGTGATGATCAGTTTTGTGTTGCTACCTTAGCGACGGCCATATACATGTATGCGGTGCAGGCTGCTTTTCGTGGCTGTACACGGCTGTTTCATTCTGAAATTAGTTCACACAGGAGACATTTCACAGTTGTTAGCATTTCGTGTGATTTTCGTTGGCACAGGAACGGAGCAATTATGGGGTGACCCGTTGCAGTGAAGATGGAACCATACTTATGAACTATGAACTAGCAGTCCATGGGATTTTCATCATTCGTCTATAAAACGATATCTCTGTGGCCCTCAGAGATTAAAATATGTTAGCAACTTAGATGGAACCAGTGACACTGCGAGAGAAGAGAAATTCAGAAAACTGTTTGGGAATCAAAGTTCTGCTCAGAACAAGCTATTGAATAATGAAGATGATAGACAAATCATATTCACTTATATTCTCTGTTCTATATTTTTATGTTGCCGGAAACATTAAAAAACAGACTTGGACATATTGTTTATGTGTTCAATGTCATTGCTATTTGGTACTCTATATTCTCTGTTACTAAGCAACGTACTCAAAATCATCCAATCAGATCTGTTCATAGCTGCGGGCCTGTCTGAAAAGTATCGGAGATAATAATTATTATTACGCATGCGCAGTGATTACCAGATTACTACGTTTATTCTATATCCGCGGTCTGCACCAATCAGGAAACGTATTCAGAAATGACTAACAAATTAAATGAGCACAATTTTGTTAGAGAGACCGGGGGAGATATGTATCAAGAAATATTCACAATATTACAAACTATCGTTACAACCTATAGTACCGCTCTTTTAGGGCAGTGTAGGATAAGTGGGCTGGATAGAACACACTTTGCGAAAACTGGAGGAGAATATAAAGAAGGGTCCTTTTCTGGAACCCTCAGGGACAGCCAAAGAAGGGGAGGCCAAGAATATATATGGAGACGGGATTTGGAGACAGAGATCAACAATATAAAGAAGAGCTGGAGGGAGCTGCAGGAGATAGCTAGAGATTGGAAGACTTGGCATGAGTTGGTTGAGGGCCTATGCCCCAATCCGGGCGTTGGCAAACTGTTGTAATGTGGAGGGGGCGTTACAAAGTTTATGCTGTGCAAAGTGGGCGGTGGCCAAACAAGTTTGGTAATCTTTGATTTAGGGTCTTGTCGAAAATCTGAAGGTTAGATAGAAGATGGCAGTATTGTATAGTAAGTGGACACGGTACTATTGGTTGATATTACTTTCTGAGAGTTGATTGATGTAAGGAAGGCTACAGATCTGAGGAGATCAGACAGGATTGGATCACATCTATAGAGAACCGGTGCTAGGATGCTGTAAAATTGAGTAAACTGAACCAAGACAAGTATATGGCAGTTTTACAGTAGGAAGAAAATAAACATAATTAAATATGTAAAATAATAACAATCATATGTCTCTATCAAGACAACACATACAAACACAAAATCTAAACTAAACTGAATGCTAAAACTATAGATGTTAGGTAGAAGAACAAAGAGGACATAAAATAAATAAGATATATACGTCCCGTTACAAACTGATATAAGATTGTTTTCATTGATTGGAGTTTACTTGATATAGAACGATGAGAATAGCGCACATAGCCCCTTGATCTTCTGGGTGTCAGCGTTCTAACAAAAACATAGGACATACCACTAAGCGGATGACACAATGTATTATAAGCTGTGAGAAAACGGCTGGAAGATAGTGTAGCACCCATACTATATGTGTTGTAAGATAGTGTAGCACCCTTACTATATGTGTTGTAAGACTAGTTACACCTGTATTGTGTGAGAATAGTTACACCACTATTGTGTGAGAATAGTTACACCTGTATTGTGTGAGAATAGTTACACCTGTATTGTGTGAGAATAGTTACACCACTATTGTGTGAGAATAGTTACACCTGTATTGTGTGAGAATAGTTACACCTGTATTGTGTGAGAATAGTTACACCTGTATTGTGTGAGAATAGTTACACCTGTATTGTGTGAGAATAGTTATACCTGTATTGTGTGAGAATAGTTACACCTGTATTGTGTGAGAATAGTTACACCTGTATTGTGTGAGAATAGTTACACATTCTGTTTGTGCCAAGACTGGAGTAGTGGCTGTTAAGTCTACGACAACGGTTTTCAAACTTTTTGAATTCACGAATCCACCGATTTCTGTGTAAGAGATATAACTCTCATGACAAAATATAAGTTTTCACATTTGTATGTCTTATTTATGACTACGTTTTGCGTTAGTTGACACAAGACATGTACGAGAACGTTTATTTATGACTACGTTTTGCGTTAGTTGACACAAGACATGTACGGAACGGGAACGTCTTATTTTGATAATATAAAATAACCTTACTATCCAGCTTTGAGTGGAATGCAAGTATTTAATTTTTCCGACCATAGATTCTCCAATTTACTTCACGATATGAAAACTCGTTCCTTTATATTTTTGGTCTTTGTTTATAAATTGTATATTCCATTATATTATACAGAAGAAAAAAATATCTGAAAGGGGAAAAAAAACAACCGAAAAATAAAATTTGTTTCGTGTGTTTTTACAAGTGAAGAAATTGTATTCCGATATTATAACTGATATTCACTCTTCACAAAAGGTGCAACTATTTGTTTCCACGTTTACCGCTGAGCATGCCATATGACCTAATATAATGGCAGACTAAACAAGCTATGAGATATATATATATATATATATGACCAATTTAACTAACTCTTAACTCATTCACACTTCTGAGACGATAAACTGGCTAGCGGTAGTATTTTGAAAGGGGATGAAAATTCAGTATACTAACTAAATTAGTATTCATTGCAATATAAGTTCGCCTGGGGGTAACAAAAATGACGAAGTTAAAGGGTTAAGTCGGTAAAGACAACGCGCAAAGAGTTAAACATTGTTGCTTTGACATACACATTTCTGCAGAAATTTGCTGCCCAAATTTTACTATTCCAGATTTTTAGCGTTGTCATTGTTTTGTTGTGACACACAAACAGACACCAAGTTTTATAATTAAGATTTGTAATGGGACAAGAAGATAAGGAAATATAAACTCAAACTTATTCAAATATTGTTTATGCTGTAAAATCATGAACTAAATTCTTTTTTAAACGTATCTTTGCCAATTGGACTTATCACAGATTCAATGTCAATATTGTTACTAAACAAAATATTCTGGCACATTTAATAACAGTCACTATTCTAGTGGATAGTCTGACCGAATGAATTAGAGCGAGAGCTGCCATTCAGAAGAGACAGGTTCAATCCTCGGTAAAGTCAATGAGTTTTTTTTGTCAGGGGCATAAAGACAAATCCTAACTTAACCAATTTCACAGGGACTGCACTAGCTACGCGGCCAATTCCCTAGGCTCATGTCACACCTGTTCGACACCGTCATCAGAAAGTGGTATTACTGACAGTAAAGATCTTGTCTGCCCGCGTGCCCAGCGTGTTCGTAGCGCGTTGGACTACGGGTGACTAGTCCTCTGTAAGTGCAGGTTCAACTCCGCGGACTGGCAGAAAAGCTACAGGTTCCCCAGATTTACGGTGTTCGTGGCACCGAGCCGAAGGATTACGATGTCCATGACACCGAGCCGAAGGGTTACGATGTCCATGACACCGAGCCGAAGAGCTTTCAGCTCAAGTGCTTCTGGATCGGGAAAAAATATTGTCTTCCCTGTTCTACACCGTCCTAAGAAAGTGGTATTCCTGACAGTAAAGACTATGCCAATATAAAGTCACTTAAGCGTGGTTCATTATAATAGTCACTTTTGAAATATCTAATCTCTGAGACGATAGATGCACAGTTTGAAAACCCTTGATCTATGACATGAGAATTATAAGAATTCGGAGAACTATTCGAGATTAGTGGAAATAGAGCAATTCGTTAAGCAGCGAAACAAATGCTAGACAGGTATGTTGAACTCTGGGGTCAGATATCTAGCAGGTAGCACAGAAGAAAGATCAAAAAGATGCAACCAGGGATACGTTGTATGCAAAGAATGGTTTTCTAAAGAATCCCTTGAACAGCAACATAAACTGGTTGCTATTTGGCACGTCTTTGTGGCTGTTGAGATGTGGGTATCAGTTTTATGTTATATAAACATGGCTGACTTTGATATCATTGTTTCTTTACGGCTAAATCAGCAGGTGTGTTTACTGGTTACAGTAACCTCTATGTTTGTTGATGCTTTATGGGCGATGATGGAGGGTATGATGCATAAGATGATGATTGAGAATATGGTGATATATGGTATAAGAATGATGATATTGAAGACGATGATGAAGAATCTGGAGCATATGATGATAATATTGAAGATGGCGATTGAGAAGATGATGATTGAGAGTTTTACTTGAATAAACTTGTATTGATTGATTGATAGGATAATCATCATTGCACTTCGGTGAGTAGCCATGTGTGCTCCGATCTCTTTCTTACACTGGAATATCTAAGTGCACTTACTCTTTCCCTCCGAGGGTCACCGATGTTATTTTGAAGACGGTAAAGATATTTTTTAAGGAAATTTTGTTTTAAATCTTTTCTAATGAACTGTGACCGGACAGCGGTTTTCCAGCAGCCTACTCTTCTCGATTGTGTACCTCCAAGGGTTCTTTTAGGTGTTCAAATTGAACATGAGAACTAAATTTTATCGTCCGTCTCTACAAGGACTAGTAACTCGATCTCACCTACACTGAGATCAGTGATCTCTGGAAGACTATCCAGATGACTCTACGAGGGAGCGAACCTGGTACCTTTGTCATGAGAGACGAGCATCTAATATCTACGCCATAGAGATCCCTTACCCTGTACATATACATATATATTTCAAGAGACTGGCTGATGCTACAAATAAGAATGGGAAATTTGAAGTAATTTGGACATACAAAGAAGCACGAAGGGTTAGAGAAGACCATTATGACAGACGGTATCTCAGTAAAGAGAAGATAAAAGGAGACATCTCGGTAAAGAGAAGATAAAAGGAGATATCTCAGTAAAGAGAAGATAAAAGGAGACATCTTGGTAAAGAGAAGATGAAAGGAAGAATCTCGGTAAAGAGAAGATGAAAGGAGTCATCTCGGTAAAGAGAAGATAAAAGGAGACATCTTGGTAAAGAGAAGATGAAAGGAAGAATCTCGTCAAAGAGAAGATAAAAGGAGACATCTCGGTAAAGAGAAGATAAAAGGAGACATCTTGGTAAAGAGAAGATAAAAGGAGATATCTCGGTAAAGAGAAGATAAAAGGAGACATCTCAGTAAAGAGAAGATAAAAGGAGACATCTCAGTAAAGAGAAGATAAAAGGAGACATCTTGGTAAAGAGAAGATGAAAGGAAGAATCTCGTCAAAGAGAAGATAAAAGGAGACATCTCGGTAAAGAGAAGATAAAAGGAGACATCTCGGTAAAGAGAAGATAAAAGGAGACATCTCGGTAAAGAGAAGATAAAAGGAGACATCTCGGTAAAGAGAAGATAAAAGGAGACATCTCAGTAAAGAGAAGATAAAAGGAAGCATCTCCTGCAAAGAGAAGATAAAAGGAAGCATCTCCTGCAAAGAGAAGATACGAGTAAAAGAAAGCATCTCGGAAAAGAGAAGAGAAAAAGTACGGAGAAGATGGATTCAGGATATAACTAATGATTAGAGCATGACGGCTGCAGAGGCGTGGCAATCTGGTGTATGAGAGAAATTCCGAAGGACAGTTAGGGAGCAAAGTTCTGCCCAGGATTATATATTTGATGATATAAACATATAGTACAATCCATTACATTTTTTGCTGAAAGACACTAAGCGCATATTGGTCTGCATGTAGTACTACGAAGTCGTCTATGCGAACCCTTAACCAAAAACATACATTCCTGGAGAGCTACTCAAAAAACAAACATGTTTTCAGCCCTTGAAAAATTTCCCATTTCGAAGTCTGAAAGAACATTTTTTTAACCACTCTCGTTTCGATTCTCGAGCCAACTGGAGCAGCCAGGCTGATGATGTATTGTATTTCTGTTTCTCTTGAAGCATTTCATACAAATTTAATGTCAGGCTATGAAAGAAAGGCAGCTGGATTCCTGTTTCACTATTCTGGCACAAACAGACTAATTTGATTTGCAGAGATACATGCTTTTTATTGCTGTATTGAATTGCATTGAGCCGGGTTGTGTCGTTTCTGAATTGTATTGAACTCGATCTGTTGTATTGTGTTGTATTTTAGCTTTATTGCACACATTAGTGTGCAACATTTCCTAGTCGTTTCTTGTGTTGTATTGTTGGTGGTGCATCCAAGTGTTATCAACATATGTATGGCCTTTTTCATCTTTACAGACGGTCAATTGGCAAGTGTTTTACTGTGACAACTTCTGAGTTTTCGCTTTTCTCTCTTGTCGTTCAGCTCGTACATAAGTCTCTTCTCAAAAGACTCTGTGCCCTTGCGCAATATCTATTTCCACACAACTCTGTCATCAGCTAGTTTTTTCCATGTGCTGGGACCTCTAGAAAAGTTTTTCATTGAGGCCTTGCAGACATCTTTATATCTAAGCAGTGGCCTGTCTGTCTCTTTCCCTCCGAAAGTTCACAGAACAACATTTGTTTTGTTATGCGACAAGTTTTTATTCTTCTCACATGTCCCAACCATCTTAGTCGTCTACTGCTGAACATGCCCATGATGGAAAGCAAGTTTGCACGTTGCAATACTTCAACATTTAGTTGTGCACAACAGATGTACACGTTAATTAAGTGGCACATCAGTGAGCTATGATATAAATTACATTATGTGCTTCGAGGATTAAACCACAACGTTGAAGATTTAAACACATATGTCCAAGATTTAATCATCACATATGTTGAGGATGTAAACAGCTATGTCCAAGATTCAATCACATATGTTGAAGATGTAAACACATATGCCCACGATTCAACCACATATGTCCAAGATGTAAACACATATATCCAAGATTCAACCACATATGTTGAAGATTTAAACACATATGTTGAAGATGTAAACACATATGCCCACGATTCAACCACATATGTAGAAGATGTAATCACATATATTGAAGATTCAACCACATATGTTGAAGATGTAAACACATATGTTGAAGATGTAAACACATATATTAAAGATTACATTTCCTGTTATCTATGTATGACTGTGTTAGACCCATCTTCTTCATTGACCATCGTCACACGTCATACGACGTGGCCGTCTTTACACCTGCCACCCTTACTACTTAATATTTTTCTTGTTCCCCAATTAAGCTTCTATAGACACCTATTCTTATCCAGAAATATCCATCATAAAACCTCTAAAAACACACCAAAGACAAACAATTTTGTTTTGAGTGAGAATGATAAGGAAAAAGAGAAACTTTAAAAAAATGGCAAGATCGTGTGGCCAGGATTTATTTATTCCCTGATGCCAGATAAACCAAGATTTTGGCGTTGATTGATAACAACCGATGTCTACTGACAATATATTTCACTACTCACGTTTTTCCCTGGACATGATTTCACTGTTAATCTTGAGTTATTTTCATACTCAAATACCTCATTAAAGAAAGTTTCGCTAGATTAAAAAATGAAATGAAAATCGTGGCATATCCCAAAGGACGTAGCCATCAACCACAGTAAATAAGTCGTTGATTTTCTAGGCACCACTTATACGTTCAGTAGTTTGCCATTGCTTTCTGAACGGGTGGCGCCATCGTCCTTTTGTTAAAATCAACGGAAACAATTTGCAAGCAAACTGTCCGCAGCGTGATTCGAACTCAGAACGTCGGGGTTAATAGACAGAGTCACTAACCCCTAGGCCACAGACGCCAGATTAAAAAATACTAACAGTAAAATACCGGAGATTGAACAGGAATAATAGACGTATTTTTGTGGCAGGCCAAATTTCAATTTTGTTTCAATTTCTCAATGAAATTAGTAAATGTATGGTATACCAACATGTTTTGGAAAAATCTGGTAAATAAACTGTTAGAACGAGGAGCAAGTTTTATAAAGGTGATGAAAAAACTTGAATTTCAGAAAATGTTTTTGTATGAAAGCTAAACCCTGACCAGGAGCAGTACAGCTAGCTGGTTCTTCTTCTTCTTCTTTCGTCGTCACACTGCTACCGGGTTATTGCCCAGTGTCGTGGTTTTTCTGTTTTTGTCTTGCGCTGTTCTAGTGGCTTGGGTGATTGTTATTTTTTGCTCTTTGATAGGATTTTGCTGTCATCTAACCATCTTTTTCGTGGTCTTCCTCTCGCCTTCTTTTCTGATGTTCTGTTGTAGAAGACGCTGTATACTGTGGAGTTTGGATGCATTCTTATTAAGTGGCCAAACCGCTCCATTCTTTGTTTATCTATGTAATTAAATGTGAGAAAAAGGAGTTTAAAAAAAAAGTAAGAACCCCAGGGGAAGCAACTCATATAAACAATAAATAAACAGTGTACAAGTATTAAGAGATTCCGAAAAAAAATAGACAAACACAGGATTCGAACCACTTACCCTCATTTCTTACGACACCCATCGCCTAGCCTAGCAATACGGGCGTCATTACGACACCCATCGCCTAGCCTAGCAATACGGGCGTCCTTACGACACCCATTGCCTAGCCTAGCAATACTAGCGTCCTTACGACACCCATTGCCTAGCCTAGCAATACGAGCGTCCTTATGACACCCATCGCCTAGCCTAGCAATTCGAGCTTTCTTACGACACCCATCGCCTAGCCTAGCAATACGGGCGTCCTTACGACACCCATTGCCTAGCCTAGCAATACTAGCGTCCTTACGACACCCATTGCCTAGCCTAGCAATACGAGCGTCCTTATGACACCCATCGCCTAGCCTAGCAATTCGAGCTTTCTTACGACACCCATCGCCTAGCCTAGCAATACGAACGTCCTTACGAACACAACCAGTGACCCATTCTAAAAAAAATGGCACACTGAGGATTGTTTTTCTTAAACGCTTCGTTATAACTAGACACAGAATAATCAGGCAATGTTCGATCGAACAGTGTTTGCACAAACACATGCTTTAAGCTTATTGTGCTTGTATATATTTGAGACGAGACAATATCATACATACACATGTATACACATATAACAAACATACATATATCATTCAAAGTAGCTTTACATTTATTTTTAGATGAGAACAAGGCGTTTTTTAAAATAAGAATCCCAGAGGAAGCAACGGAAGCAAAGAATATGATCAACAAATAAATAATGTACAGGTATTAAGAGCTTCTGAAAAAAATGTAATTCAAGCTAGGTTTTTTTTTGTTTTTTCGATCCAGAAGCACTTGAGCTTTCAGCTCTTCGGCTCGGTGTCATGGACATCGTAACCTTTCGGTTCGGTGCCACGAACACCGTGAATCTGGTGAACCTGTGGCTTTTCTGTCAGCCCGCGGAATTGAACCCACACTTACAGAGGGCTAGTCACCCGCAGTACAACGCGTTACGAACACGCTGGGCAGGCGGGCTCAAGCAAGGTTCTGTGCCAACTTTCTTTCTTATGCTGATGTAGGTTGAGTTATTCAAACCGATCGTATGGTAGGGCTAGGCAATGTGTACCGTAAGAAATAAGGATTTCTGGTTCGAATCCTGTGTTTGGTCATTTGTTTTTCTAAATACTTGTTCACTGTCTATTTATAGATCATATTCCGGGGTCACAGGCGCAGTCATAGGCGCAGTCATAGGCGCAGTCATAGGCGCAGTCATAGGCGCAGTCACAGGGCGCAGTCATAGGCGCAGTCATAAGGACAACGTAAAGTTTATAGATTATATTCCGGGGTCACAGGCGCAGACACAAGAATAACGTAAAGTTTATCTATTATATTCCGGGGTCACAGGCGCAGACACAAGAACAACGTAAAGTTTATCTATTATATTCCGGGGTCACAGGCGCAGACACAAGAACAACGTAAAGTTTATCTATTATATTCCGGGGTCACAGGCGCAGTCATAGGGACAACGTAAAGTCCTTTCCAATGCATCCATAGGGCGTCTTTTCTTTCTTGAACCCTTTGATTTCCACTTCAAAGCCTGCTTTGTTAATTTGTTATCCTGTCTTCTAAGAGTATGCTAAACATATCTTCATTTTCTCTTTCATATAACAGTTGTTACTAGTGCTTGACCAGACATTTCCATCTTCTCTTTCATATATCAGTTGTTACTAGTGCTTGACCAGACATTTCCATCTTCTCTTTCATATAACAGTTGTTACTAGTGCTTGACCAGACATTTCCATCTTCTCTTTCATATATCAGTTGTTACTAGTGCTTGACCAGACATTTTCATCTTCTCTTTCATATATCAGTTGTTACTAGTGCTTGACCAGACATTTCCATCTTCTCTTTCATATATCAGTTGTTACTAGTGCTTGACCAGACATTTCCATCTTCTCTTTCATATATCAGTTGTTACTAGTGCTTGACCAGACATTTCCATTTTCTTTTTCATATAACAGTTGTTACTAGTGCTTGACCAGACATTTCCATTTTCTCTTTCATATAACAGTTGTTACTAGTGCTTGACCAGACATTTCCATCTTCTCTTTCATATAACAGTTGTTACTAGTGCTTGACCAGACATGTCTCTAATTTTATCACCTTTTCGGAATTCGTTTCATTTTATATTCATTATTTTTCCGCAGTCACATATTTTCAAATGCATTCATACCATTTTCTATATCTTTAGTCATTTTTGATGGCATACGATAAGATTGGTACGTTTGAATTGAAAATTCATAATTTAGTTTTAATACTATATAACTTGCAGTTTCATATTTTATTTATACTTTTAAAAGCTGATGTTGCTTTGCCAATTCGTATCATAATTTCTTTTAAAAATTTCCTGTGCAATCAAAATTGCTACCTAAATAGGTGAACTGCTCTGTTATTTTTATAATTTTAGATTCCAGCTTGATATCTGCATTACTTGCCATAGGTGTCTTCATTATATTTGTCATTTCATAGCTTATCTGCAGTCCAACTTTTGATGCTATAGATGACAAGTTATCTGTTTTTATGTGCATATCTTGGTTGTTTTTACTTAACAAGGTAATATAATCTCCAAAACCCAAATCTTCCATTTGATTATTTCTACCAATGGATGATAGTTTCGCCCTTGCAACATTTTCTCATCACCCAGTCAATGGCCCCTCCAAATAATAGTGAGATAAAATACAATTTTATTTATCTCCAGTTTCAACCATAAACCAGTCGCTCTGGCCACCGACTCAGTATATGCCCTCTTCCAGGTTTTATTTCGTAGCACTTACATGAATACAATCTTACCGATTTTGCAATCTTGTTTTATTTTGCAACCATCTTCTTCCCCCAACACCACCTTTTGCTTTTTTTTTAAAATGGAAAAAACGTCGAAATCTCACGTGTATTAACATTATTATTGTTAGTAGTAATAGTAGTATTGCAGGCATCATCCCACACCCTTAAAATCATCACTCATATGCGCCCCAATATATAAAAACGTTGGCCAGCACTGCACTACATACATTGTAGAGAAGTTTGTTGAGTACAGTCAACCGATTCTTGCTTCCAGAAGGATCACATTTCTTTACCTGCTTTCAAACAAAGACGCGAAAGAGTGTTTTCCTTTCTATGTGATTATGTTGTGATGTGCACCTGCCTTACCTGTTATGTAATCCTACCTTGTAGAACTCACGTCAATTTTACTGTATGAAGTAAGGTCAGTAATGAAAGAAAAGCATAGACAGATTTGCTTTTAGACATTGACAAGAGAATTATAAGAATTACAAAAATGGAGGCTGACTTGGCAACAGATAACAATCATAAGGATTAAAAAAATAAACACAAATGTAAACAGGTAGAAGACAAGCATACACAGACATACATCAGTTATCAGTTATATGAGGACCATCATCATAACACCTCGGACATGTCCATAAGTGCTTCGAGTTCCGCCTCAGCAAATCTAGCACTGTCCAGCGACCCAACACGCCAGTTCGATATTGTTAATCAATCTCCTTGCATATTTAGTATGTCGTTCTTATCGGGTTGCACCAATATTGACACCAATCTCTCTCAATCTGGTCAGCGAGTGGGACTCACAATCCTGAAACTTATCTGTTCGGAAAGACTCAATGCAATGAAGAATCTCATTTCGATCCATGGCAGCTCCCCCTGATATTGTAGCCAAGCCAGCCAATCTATCAGCTCGTTCATTATCTCTGACTCCTGCGTGCCCAGGGACAAAAATGAAGGTGATTTCTCTGATCATCGTCATACATATACTAGACATACAAATACTAGACATACATATACTAGACATACATATACTAGACATACATATACTAGACATACATATACTAGACATATATATACTAGACATACATATACTAGACATACATATACTAGACATACAAATACTAGACATACAAATACTAGACATACATATACTAGACATGCATATACTAGACATGCTGACATAGACATATACAAGAGAAGGAGAGACATGCAAAGAAACTGGAGGTGGATTGGTTATGTGTGTTGTATGTCAGTAATGTTATTAACTAGGACCACTCTCCGATGGACATCAGGTGGAGATAGAAAGTCTGGATGTACAAGAGGAATATAGTAGAACTGTGGAGATAGAAAGTCTGGATGTACAAGAGAGGAATATAGTAGAACTGTGGAAAGTCTGGATGTACAAGAGAGGAATATAGTAGAACTGTGGAAAGTCTGGATGTACAAGAGAGGAATATAGTAGAAATGTGGAGATAGAAGGTCTGGGTGTACAAGAGAGGAATATAGTAGAGCTGTGGAGATAGAAGGTCTGGGTGTACAAGAGAGGAATATAGTAGAGCTGTGGAAATAGAATTGGAAGGTCGTGGGACTTACGGATGGGGGAATTAGCAGAAGGGCGGCAGAATGACAACAATGGCTATTTGGAGACCTTAAAATATTAAACAGGACACGAAGAGAAATAGATAGCCACAGTAATTCAGGTTATCAAAAGGAAAGGTGAGTTTGGGGAGGGGGTGGGAGGGAGGAGGAGGGTGGTGTTTAGGACAAACACCCTAAATCTAACAATCGTTTTCTTTTGCAGAAACTAACGACAAAAATCGAACTGATGTAATGTTAATAAAAGTACGAGTCCTATGTTCGATTAAAGACATTGAATTCCACAACTTATAGCCATGTTAGCGATAAGCTGCAGTCCTATTTCTATTGGGAACACTGTTATTATTGTATGCCTCTCTTACCATTATACGTTACATAGGACCTGCAAGTTATTTTTTCTATACCGTTCTATCCTTGGCAACTCGTCAATCTCTTCTATAGAATTGACTTCAATATCCGTCCTAGTGGTTACCGGGACCCAAATTTGGGGTGTAAAGAATAGAACCACTGTTACTTGCCACGCATGTCGTAAGAGGCGACTAAGGAGGTTAGGCTGAAATCGGATACACATGTCCTAAAGGTGAAGAAGTATATGCGTTTAGGGCCTACCAAACCAATGTGCAACGTATACACGTTCTTGGCAAAGATCAAACATATCACAAAGAGTGATTAAAATTGGTTGTAAAGAACGAACGCAAAGAAGAGGAAGAAGAGACTTCAATATTTCCCGTCTCTCTCAGTACAACTAATTTCAGTGTTTAATTATGACTTTCTTGTAAGAAACACAGAGAAGTCAGAATACCAAGAAGAAAATCATCATCATCATGTGTCGAGCCTAGGGAAGTTGACAATATATTTATTTCTCATCACTTTTGTCGACGTCGATGTTTGTTAGTTTCTGTCTCGTCTTCCTGGAACTATAACCTACATTACTGCTCTCTCTAACATCAATTACTGCCTTCTGACATAATTACTGCTCTCTGACATCAATTACTGCTCTCTGACATCAATTACTGCTCTTCTGACATCAATTACTGCTCTCTCTCTCTAACATCAATTACTGCTCTCTCTCTCTAACATCAATTACTGCTCTCTCTCTCTGACATCAATTACTGCTCTCTCTGAAGATCAGTTACTGCTCTCTCTCTCTGACATCAATTACTGCTCTCTCTGAAGATCAATTACTGCTCTCTCTCTCTCTAACATCAATTACTGCTCTCTCTAACATCAATTACTGTTCTCTCTGACATCAATTACTGCTCTCTCTGACATCAATTACTGCTCTCTCTATCTCTAACATCAATTACTGCTCTCTCTCTGACATCAATTACTGCTCTCTCTGAAGATCAATTACTGCTCTCTCTCTGACATCAATTACTGCTCTCTCTGAAGATCAATTACTGCTCTCTCTCTGACAATAATTACTGTTCTCTCTGAAGATCAATTACTGCTATCTCTCTGACATCAATTACTTCTCTCTCTCTGACATCAATTACTGCTCTCTCTGACATCAATTACTGCTCTCTCTGTGACATCAATTACTGCTTTTCTCTGACATCAGTTACTGCTCTCTTTCTGTGACATCAATTACTGTTCTCTCTGACACCAATTACTTCTCTCTTTAACCCACATTACTGCTCTCTCTAACATCGATTACTGATTTCTTTGAAGATCAATTACTGTTCTATCTGACATCAATTACTGTTCTCTCTGACATCAATTACTGCTCTCTCTGACATCAATTACTGCGCGTTCTCTGACATCAGTTACTGCTCTTTCTGACATCAATTACGTCTCTCTTTAACCCACATTACTTCTTTCTCTAACATCAATTACTGCTATTTCTGAAGATCAATTGCTGCTCGCTCTTTCTCTCTAACATTCATTACTGCTCTCTCTGACATCAATTACTGCTCTATCTGACATCCATTACTGTTCTCTCTGACATCAATTACTGCTCTCTTTCTAACATCCATTACTGATCTCTCTGAAGACCAATTACTGTTCTCTCTGACATCAATTACTGTTCTATCTGACATCAATTACTGCTCTCTCTGACATCAATTACTGCGCGTTCTCTGACATCAATTACTGCCCTCTCTAACATCAATTACTTCTTTCTTTAACCCACATTACTGCTCTCTCTAACATCCATTACTGCTCTCTCTCTAACATTCATTACTGCTATCTCTGACATCAATTACTGCTCTCTCTGACATCCATTACTGTTCTCTCTAACATCCATTACTGCTCTCTCTGACATCAATTACTGATATCTCTGAGATCAATTACTGCTCTCTCTAAAGCACGGTGACGTTTAATGTGACTAAAATATTTCAGTTTCTGAGACACGACAGTGTTTATAAATCACAGTAAATTAATGTTCAGACAATGTTTATAAATCACCGTAAATCGATGTTCAGATCATGTATGTGATTTACTCATTGAGCGGGAATTCATTGTGCCAGCTAGACGCTTACAAACCAGTAGACAAGCACTTCCGGTTTCTGCATGCTTGTTTATTCGGGCTCGCCTCCCTAACACTTCCGAACAATAATTAAGTAAATTGACACTAACATCAAACATTCCCATTTAACAGATGAATCAATGTAACTAGCTAGACAGGAAGAATTGAAAATAATTAAACTCATGCACACAGAAACGCACACAAAAACCCTTCAGTTTGTTTGTTATACAATTATGATTGATGTTAAAAGAACATCTGCTATTTTGTGAGTTGTAAAAAAAAGGCTGAAGGCGTATTCGGAATTTTCAAGCATATTTATTACCACTGAAGATATGTTTTTCTGTTTGTTGGGAAATTTTCAAAACTAATTGACGAAATTTATGATGTATTGCGGAGGTCTCTGCCTCTGCTGTAATGAGGTAAGATGCTTGCCTCTAGCTTTGACTGTACTAAATGATGTATTGCGGAGGTCTCTGCCTATGTTGTACTGAGGTAAGGTGCTTGCCTCTAGCTTTGACTGTACTAAATGATGTATTGCGGAGGTCTTTGCCTCTGTTGTACTGAGGTAAGGTGCTTGCCTCTAGCTTTGACTGTACTTAGCTCATTCAGGAGAGCTAGCTTAATTTTCTTCTTCCACCACTTTATATCGGCCACTTGTCAACCACTGTATGATCTGAGCCTAAGAGCGATTTACGTTGTGCCAGTTATGCGCCTACAAGTATTCCCGCACATCCGATTTCTGCGCTGCTTTTATTTACTAGAGTAGCATCCCTAGGGCCTACATCAGACGCCTGCTACGACATGCATTGTAGGTTACAGTGGTACTATTCTTTGTTTCCTTGCGGGACCCGGCACCAGACGGTCGTGGAGAGCTAGCTGATTGTGTTCTTAGAAATACTTGTCTGTGGGACTAGGCAATGGCTGCTATAAGAAATAAGAGTTTGAGGTTCGAATCCTGTGGTTTGGTGATTTTTTTTTTTTTCTGGCAGCCACAAATACTTGTTCAGTGTCTAATTATTTATCATATTCATTGTCTCCACCTGCTTTCCTTTGTTTTGTTCACACTCTTAATTTTCTTAGTTCGTTTACAGCATGTAACAATTAGAGCATTTTCTCTCAATGATCTCTGACCGTTATATAGGTAGGATTAAGTTCGTTATTGGATGATAAAGCATCGTTCCTGTGTTTACTTGAACATGGTCAAGAACTACTGTTTAACAATTTCAATTAGTTTTTTTCAGACCTTAAGGTATGAAGTAATTTCACTTTATATTTCTAGCTTCTAGTGTGCAGGAGGTATGAATGCAAATTCTTTCTCTCACGCGTGGAACTTCGAGCCTGGGATTGAACCTACAACCCTCTTGTGTCCGAGTAGATAGTCGAAAGCTTATGCATTACGCTAATCTGTCCCACTAAAGAACTATTAGCTGTGTAACATCGATTAGTGCAAACTGGAAAGTCACTGCCCGGGCAAAAATAGTTCATAACAATTCAATACAATTCCAAAATATTTTTTAAAATTACATTGGGAACTCTTACCAGTGCTATTGAGTGCATGCACTGCCGCTAGGAGTGTCATGTGTAAGAAAGATATCGAAACACACATGGCTATTTAGCGAAGTGCAATGATAAGGAAATAGGGTTTCAAGGAGAAAGTCACTTCCTTGCACTGTGTTTCCCCGTATGGTTCAGTCTCTGTCGGCAAAGTTGCATGCCATCTACCTACAGTACCATCTACCTACAGTACCATCTACCTACAGTACCATCTACCTACAGTACCATCTACCTACAGTGCCATCTACCTACAGTACCATCTACCTACAGTGCCATTTACCTACAGTACCATCTACCTACAGTACCATCTACCTACAGAACCATCTACCTACAGTACCATCTACCTACAGTGCCATCTACCTACAGTACCATCTACCTACAGTGCCATCTACCTACAGTACCATCTACCTACAGTACCATCTACCTACAGTACCATCTACCTACAGTGCTACACAAAGCACGAACTCCATAACTCCAGCAATACTCTTAGGGAACTTATGAAACAAATTGCACATGTGACTCGATCAGGATTCGAACCCACAGCACTGAGAACGACAGGCAAACCTCTTAAACACTTCCATACAGAGACCCATTATGATGATCCAATCGCTCAACCAGCAAACCAACCAGCCAACCAGCCAACCAATCAACCATCAAACCAACCAGCCAACCAGTCAACCAACCAACCAACCAACCAAACCAACGAACCCACCAACCAACCAACCAACCAACAAGTCAACCAATCAACCAGCAAACCAACCAGTCAACCAGCCAACCAATCAACCAGCAAACCAACCAGCCAACTAATCAACCAGCAAACCAATCAACTAACCAAACAGCCAACCAGCCAACCAACCAACCAGCCAACCAATCAACCAGCCAACCAACCAACTAACCAACTAATAAGCCAACCAATCAATCAACCCATCATTCAATCAATCAATTATTTCATCCATCAATCAATCGTCAATTAATCCATCAATGCATCAATCAATCCACCAACTAATCATTCCATTAATTACTCAAACCATCAATGCTTCAATTAACCAATCAATCAATCCATCCATCAATCAATCCATGAATACATCAAACAATTAATCTATCAATCAATCCATGAATACATCAAACACTTAATCTATCAATCAATCCATGAATACATCAAACAATTAATCTATCAATCAATCCATGAATACATCAAACAATTAATCTATCAATCAATCCATGAATACATCAAACAATTAATCTATCAATCAATCCATGAATACATCAAACAATTAATCTATCAATCAATCCATGAATAATGTATTGAATGTTGATGTATGTGTTCAACAAGAACATACCATGTTATCTAACTTGTGATCTCTCTAAAGATAACACACATAATGAGCTCTATTGTAGAATTGTGCACACAGAAAAATTATCTTTCATCGTCTAGAATCAACATCTAAGTAGTCAGGACACCTCTATAGTTACACTGTTACACAGCAAGCTGAAGGTAACAGGAAACCTAAAGGCGAAGGATTGACTGCATTACGCCAGATTTTGTCCATATGGTTCAGTCTCTGCTCGCAAAAACAGTACGCCACTTGCAAATGTAATAGACAGCTACATGTTATGTTATGCGATCGACGTCATGGCACATTGGGCATTCCCATTCGTGCTCTGTCCTCCGTTGCAGCAACCATTCCAAAGTCCATTTGCTCACAGTACCCATGAAAAGTTGATTACTATATCTTCTCTCTCTACCACGAAGACGACACTGTCTGGCATGTCCACACTTAACGCCTAATTCTCGAACTCGTTCCGGTGTCTGAGACCCGCCCATGTCACATGACACAATTGCGAGCGTACCGCATTGATGATATCGGCTCTGTCCATACTTCTGCCCACTTGAGTCGGTCATTGTTTTCAAGAGAGTCAGCACGCACGTTACCTCGCACTCCAGCATGTCCAGGAGTGTACAGCCAAGTTATTTTCTTGAGAAGTGATCTCCGTATGATGTCCACCCATTCCACACGCATACTTCCAGATGCATTCATTTGAAGCATATTCATCGTCTGATATGATGATCGTATGGGTAACCTGTTGCTCAGCCACCCATGACAGAGCCCTGGAGGCAGCGGTGATCTCCATAGTCATGCCCGATGTCGTTGTCGCAGTCCTCATGAAGTGTGCGACCGTTTCGTTGTGCTGAATAAGCCCACTATGATCTGGTTCCGCGTCTGACAGAGCCATCGGTGTAGATAATGATATCACCTGGATGAGAGTGCTGATCCACGAGTGCAAGAATTTGCGTGCATTGACGACGCCTGGGGCCCATTCTCTACAGCGGCGTCCAAGTGTGCTGACAACCCTGGCGTAAGCAGTCATATTCTCTGATATAGGCATCCATTCTTCACTATGCCTCAACTCATCTAGAGTACAGACCTGTTTAATATCATGATCTGCCTCGGCCATCCAGGATCGACCTCTCTTCAATCACCTGCCCATGTATTTATTTATGGATTTGCGCAGAGGATGATATGTGTCAGCAGAAACTCTCAGATAAGCTTTTACCTGTGCGACTATGTCTCTCATGGCCATCGTTGGCAATCTAAGCGCATAGCGCATTGCCTCACAAGAAGTGTCACGTGTGCAACCAAGTATAAGCCTCATCGCTTAATTTTGGATCATGTCTAACTTATCCAGCGATGTTCTGCTTACTTTTAGAAGACCAAGGCCATAGTCCACCACGCTCAGCACTAGTCCCTGATAAAGAAATTAAGAAAAAGCAGCAGGCGTTGTTCAATATCCGCCTCCGCCATAACTTTGAGAGCGGTTAGCCCTTTTCTTGCCTTTAGGATTACGTTTTCATCATGACACTTAAATGACAGGCTTCTGTCAACTGTTATTCCAAGATATTTTAGTGTTTCGCTTCTGTCAATGTCTTTGTTACACATGCTGACAACCGGGGTAGGTGTCTTTACTATGTGAGTGTTAAGAGAGAACCATGTCAGAGAGGCCTTTGCTGGGTTCACATTCGCTTGGAATTCGTTGCACCAGTCACCAATCCTATTCAGCTCACACTGTAATGCAGATGCGATCTCATTTCTGTCCTTGCCATGCGAAAACCAGAATACCATCGGTGTACGACATTGTTCTGCCAATTCCGACCCTTTGTGTGCTGGTTACCCCAAGGGTGTATACATTAAACAGAACTGGCGAGAGTGGTGATCCCTGAGGAAGACTCATTAGGACATGTGCTTGTGATGCCCATTAACCACAACGCATTGATAACGTGTGCTCAAAAAGTGCAGCAGCAATCCACTTGACCAAACGTGTTCCCACCTGCATATCCATCAATATCTGCATAAGTAAGGTGTAAGAGACATTGTTATATGCGTCCTGTAAATCAATGGCAGCTGCTGCTGTTTCCATCCCCATCTGAAACCCCTCATACGCATCATATGCAAAAACCGCTGCATTGCACCAGGTGTCCATTCCTGGACGATAGCCGCCGAGAGTGGAGGGGAACAGACAGTTCAGGTCTCTCCCAGCAGAAACAGTACACCACTTGCAAATGTAATAGACAACTACATAGTTCAAGTCACTTCCCGCAGAGACAGTACACCACTTGTAAATGTAATAGATAACTACATAGTTCAGATCTCTCCCCGCAGAGACAGTACACCACTTGTAAATGTAATAGATAACTACATAGTTCAGATCTCTCCCCGCAGAGACAGTACACCACTTGTAAATGTAATAGACAACTACATAGTTCAGGCAGCAATCATAAGATATCTCCAAGAAAACAATGCCTTAACCAATAGTACAACGCTGTCCAGATTCGAATCCACAACCTTCAGAACGCAAAGCGAACGCTTAACTCCTTCATCACACATAGAGATCTCCATACTACTTTCCAAACGTTGAAGATGTGAATGTAAAAAAACTTAAAAGTATCTCCGGCTATGCCTTCGTGGAAACTTACTATACCAAGAAATGGAGAATAGCCCACTGGTGGGTGTATCCAGTTATGTTGTCATTGAGCTTGACCGACTTCAGATAAAATGTCATTAGAAAGTAAACAAGTGGTCTGATTTATTCATGTTCATTTGATACATTGTTGCTTTAGATATTGTTGAATTTTGCAGTAAAGATATACACGGACTAGAGGACATACGTACATGCAAGACTACGTTAAACATATATGGCTATGAGTTTGAGTTAGAATATGTGTCTCTGAATTAGAATATGTGTCTCTGAATTAGAATATGTGTTGGTAAATCAGAATATGTGTCTGTGGATTAAATTATGTGTCTGTGAGTTAGATTATGTGTCTGTGAGTTAGATTATGTGTCTGTGAGTTAGATTATGTGTCTGTGAGTTAGATTATGTGTCTGTGAGTTAGATTATGTGTCTGTGAGTTAGATTATGTGTCTGTGAGTTAGATTATGTGTCTGTGAGTTAGATTATGTGTTTGTAAGTTAGAATTTTTGTTTCTAATCTATATTTTTTAAAACTGTCGTTACTGTCTGTAGTATATTCACAAAACAGATGAGACTGCAGTAAAACTATTTGATTGGCAAAACACGTAATCACAAAGTACTGTAGTTTTACAAATTACAAAAACAATGACAAAATACAGCAACGTTTCGACCAACAAGACCTTTATCAAGCAAATGAACAACAGAAGTGACAAATTTAAAAAAAAAACATATGGACGACCAAAAACAAAGGTTTCTCATGAAAATCTGGGAATAAAAACGAAAATCTGGAAATAAAAACGAAAATCTGGGAATAAAAACGAATAACGAAATCACCAGTACAGCTGTCTGTAGTAGCAGCTTTTAGGACGGTATAGGACAGATGGGACAAGAGCACTGAGAAATTTAATGTCCGCATGGCTAGCGCAGTCGCATCGGAGTTGTTCAGGTTAGGATTTTTTATTGATGTCCACAACAGAAACAAATCCTTAGCTTGACTGTAAATTCAACACATGTCTCCCACATGGGAGCCGCTCTCTAATCCATTCAGTGAGACTCTTAGATATAAATTAGATATAATAAAACATAAATGATTCTCTCATCAGAGAACCACAAAGTTTGGTTAGTAAATGAGAACAAGGAGTTTTTTTTACAAGAACCACAGAGGAAACAACGGAAGCAAAGAATATAATCAAGAAATAGACAGTGTACAAGTATTAAGAGCTTCCGAATTCGAAATGCATTCGAATTGCTCACTGGTTGTGTTCGTAAGGACGTTCGTATGGCTAGGCTAGGCGATGGGTGTCGTAAGGACGTTCGTATGGCTAGGCTAGGCGATGGATGTCGTAAGGACGTTCGTATGGCTAGGCTAGGCGATGGGTGTCGTAAGGACGTTCGTATGGCTAGGCTAGGCGATGGATGTCGTAAGGACGTTCGTATGGCTAGGCTAGGCGATGGGTGTCGTAAGGACGTTCGTATGGCTAGGCTAGGCGATGGATGTCGTAAGGACGTTCGTATGGCTAGGCTAGGCGATGGGTGTCGTAAGGACGTTCGTATTGCTAGGCTAGGCGATGGATGTCGTAAGGACGTTCGTATGGCTAGGCTAGGCGATGGGTGTCGTAAGGACGTTCGTATGGCTAGGCTAGGCGATGGGTGTTGTAAGAAATGAGGGTAAGTGGTTCGAATCCTGTGTTTGTCTATTTGCTTTTTCGGAAACTCTTAATACCTGTACACTGTTTATTTGTTGTTAGTAAATAAACTAAATTCAACAACATAACTAACTAAGGACAATAATGACGCATGTTTGAAAAGTTACTTGATCAATATTCCATCACATACATAAGTCACGGTATGAGACATGTGTTACTCACTTGTTTTGTACCCAGGTTTCTAACAGCGCATGGTAGAGTAGCCATTTCTCCTTCTTTAGCAGTTACGTTGGATATTGGGTTGAATATTTCTGGTTGTTGAACAACTGTTGAATTTTCGAAATCGTAATCTGTGGACATAAGGATGTATTGTTATTTAGACTTATCTAGCTATATATATATATATATATATATATATATATATATATATATATATATATATCTGTTGATATGTTTCTATTTGTTTAAGTTTCTCTCTCTGTCTCTCACAATCTAAAGTCGAAGGGTGGACTTCATTCCACTGGACTTTATCCCATTTGGCTAGTTCCTTCTGTGCAAAAATGGTGCCCCACCTGCAGAGAGTTTTGCATAAAACAACAACTGCGTAGCCACCGCCATAATCCTAGCGATCTCTGAAAAAATGGCCCTGAACAGAACGGCGCAGTTTGGATTCAAACCTACGACCTACGGAACACAAGGCAACGAGTTAACTACTGAGTCACAAAGATCTTCGGAACACAAGTCAACGACTTAACTACTGAGTCACAAAGATCTTCGAATTTCAACTCTCTCTCTCTCTCTCTCTATCTGGCTATATATATATATATGTATATGTATGTATATGTTATAGCTAGAGTTGCAGTTGGTTGACTGTCAACACACGATTCGGGGAGGGGAGGGGGTGTAGTCAACATCACACCGTCTGTGTGGTTTAACTCACAGTGCTTTACCTGATACCCAATTATGGTTGGGTCGACCTGAAAGGTCGACCAAATATTCTACGCCCACTATGGAACTGAACCCAGACCGTGCTCCTAAGAAATGAGCTCACTAACAACTACGCCACTTCAGCTCTCGCTCTGTTTTATCAATATTGTTCTAATATGTCAGTTTGCTTGAGAAAACAACTTTCTGTTATACAGTGAGCACTCATCTCACATTTGATGCTCAACCACACATAACCAAAACATTCAAGAACTCAGAACGCGTACACAGATAAAAGGATAATAAAAAAGATTACAAGTTGTCAAGACATTCAGGTTACACCTCACAGAGTTTGTCAAGAGGAAGTAACATATTTTTTAATGCTTTTTTGTTGTTGTTTTGTTAGCAAGTTCCAAAAAAATGTCTTAGATGTAGAAATTTGGATCTGAAAAATAGATGTAGAAGATTGTTCTAGATGTTTAATCGAAGTATCCTGGTCTGCTTTGGTGTTACATGAAGTGTATAATTTGTAGTTTGTTTTATTTATTCTGCCATTATAGATGAACAGTCAAAGAAGTCAAGTGCGTCTTAGGACTGAGTGATTTCTAAGGTAGTTTGCTGCAGAGAGAGAGAGAGAGAGAGAGAGAGAGCGGACAATCTTGCATTGAAAGCATCGATTGTTGGAAAGTTTAAGATGGGTAAGAGGGATGTTCTTCGATCACTTTGTGATCTCCTTTTTTTTTTTTTTTTTTTTCGTCGTCCGCTTTCAACTCAGACGAAGTTTCATCTCTGAAACTGATTTTTGCGTGAAAATCCGTTTTCCAATTTCTTTACAATGGCAGCAGCGTGCACATTGTAAATTACTTTACACTGGCAGCCGTGTGCTCAATGTACTCGTAATTAGTATTCCTCGCCATACAGGCAGATTTTCTCCGACTTCAGAGGTACTCACGTTATCGTCCTGAGTAAGACCAGGGACTCGAACAAATGCCGGACAGTAGGTTCGAACCCGAGCTATGAGGCGTCTCACTAGCAGGCCGAGCTACTATCAACTACTCTAGGCAGTCCCCTGTGATCTACTGCTGGATGAGGACAGTAACATTGACATTGAATCAATAGAACGTTCTAGGACGTTTCGAATTACAAATTATACAAGTCGAACTGGATAATTGAGAGGCAGAGAGGCCCGCCTGCCCAGCGTGTTCGTAGCGCGTTGGACAACGGTGATAAACCCTCTGTGAGTGCGGGTTCAATTCCGCGGGCTGGTAGAAAAGCCACAGGTTCTCCAGATTTACGGTGTTCGTGGCACCGAACCGAAGGGTTACGATGTCCATGGCACTGAGCCGAAGAGCTGAAAGCTCAAGTGCTTCTGGATCGGTAAAAAAAAGAAGAGAGGCAGAGAAGTGTGTTCAACCAGCGAGCCACAGGAACCATATGTATGCATACCCTTCGACATCTGTTGAGGGAGACTGGGCACCTATAGCTCTGCCCGGAGTGATGTAACATCAGTATGGTAACCAATAACGTAGGACAAGAGTTTTAGTGTGTTACAGAACATTTATAATATCCTTACAGAGTTTTACAACAAAGAGTATTTTAATCAATGAATGAACCTATCGTCATAAGAAGTTGTAACTTGTATCTCAACCCGAGTCAAACATCAACATAAGAAGTTGTAACTTGTATCTCAACCCGAGTCAAACATCAACATAAGAAGTTGTAACTTGTATTTCAACCCGAGTTAGACATCAACATAAGAAGTTGTAACTTGTATTTCAACCCGAGTTAGACATCAACATAAGAAGTTGTAACTTGTATCTCAACCCGAGTCAAACATCAACATAAGAAGTTGTAACTTGTATTTCAACCCGAGTTAGACATCAACATAAGAAGTTGTAACTTGTATTTCAACCCGAGTTAGACATCAACATAAGAAGTTGTAACTTGTATCTCAACCCGAGTTAGACATCAACATAAGAAGTTGTAACTTGTATTTCAACCCGAGTTAGACATCAACATAAGAAGTTGTAACTTGTATTTCAACCCGAGTTAGACATCAACATAAGAAGTTGTAACTTGTATTTCAACCCGAGTTAGACATCGACACAAGAAGTTGTAACTTGTATTTCAACCCGAGTTAGACATCAACATAAGAAGTTGTAACTTGTATTTCAACCCGAGTTAGACATCAACATAAGAAGTTGTAACTTGTATTTCAACCCGAGTTAGACATCAACATAAGAAGTTGTAACTTGTATTTCAACCCGAGTTAGACATCAACATAAGAAGTTGTAACTTGTATCTCAACCCGAGTTAGACATCAACATAAGAAGTTGTAACTTGTATTTCAACCCGAGTCAAATATCGAGTCAAAGCAGAATGAAGCGCATTTGTTTATGTCCTAAGCTCCAAGTGCGTCACATATTTAATAGAGAGAAATATGATTCCCACAATTCCTATATGTAACCACATTTCTCTAGTCTACCCAGATCTTACTGCGTGTTTACACACTCAAGTTTAGTTACACATAACGTACACATGTGTTGAAATCAAACTTATACTTTGCGGCATAACTAAATAATAATAGAATTCCCAATGTACAATCAATTTGAGTTTATCCTAAAGACTTGTGATTAAATTATGGAAATGTCCGTCAGACTGATACAGATGATATCAATACACAGTGTGTTGCCTGTAAGCCCAGCCACCCCAAGAGATTGGGGATTCTCTACAGTTACAGATAACACTAATCATTCGGGGTCGTTTCTGAATCCGCTAAATGTAATCAACCTTCATAGCGTCCAGTACATTCATTAAGATATGACAGACAGGATGCTTAAGTAGTTTCTTGAGAACTAAACGTGAAGTATGGCCTCTTTGACTAATTCATATTATTAAACCCAGATTCGTACCATTGGGAGCTTTCGTTTAGAGACCGCTCACTCTACAGCACATTCAACATCAGCTTTCTAGAAGCTTGACTTGGTGAAATTATTTGTTGTATGCCACCTGATGATGAATCTATTCTATGATCGAAGGGTAATATGACATCAATTCTGTGATCGAAGGGTAATTTGACATCAATTCTGTGATCGAAGGGTAATTTGACATCAATTCTGTGATCGAAAGGTAATTTGACATCAATTCTATGATCGAAGGGTAGTTTGGCATCAATTTTGCGATTGAGAGAATGTTTAAAATAAACCACTGTTTAATCTACACTATGGTTGATGTAATTTTTAATTTACGCAGTGGACGATGTAGTATTTAATTTAGCAGTGGACGAGGTAGTTTTTAATTTATACAGTGGTCGAGGTAGTTTTTAATTTATACAGTGGTCGAGGTAGTTTTTAATTTATACAGTGGTCGAGGTAGTTTTTAATTTATACTGTGGTCGAGGTAGTTTTTAATTTATACTGTGGTCGAGGTAGTTTTTAATTTACCTTGTAA
Organism: Arion vulgaris; assembly: GCA_020796225.1. Classification (NCBI taxonomy): domain Eukaryota; kingdom Metazoa; phylum Mollusca; class Gastropoda; order Stylommatophora; family Arionidae; genus Arion; species Arion vulgaris. Next base: position 85,042,695 of record CM036756.1, read on the forward strand.
TAGAGAGTTTGTAGTCTAGATTTTGATTGAGGGAGTTTGAAATCTAGACTGTTATTGGGGAGATCGAAGTCTAGACCTAACTTCCCCCAGCATGTTCTAGTTTTAAAAATGTATACATTTCACACAATTAGCACATTTGATCAAAATTCTCGATCAGACAACGATGTAGACAGATAGCTGTGCTATATATAATAAAAAAAACCTTCAGACAAACGTCTTTAATCACTTGCCCATATAGACCCCCCATAGCATAAATATGACAAAACAAAAGAAGGGAAAAGTGTGTAACGAAACCGCGACCTTCACGTCAGACGTGTGTTTTCGTGCATCGATGCACAACGCACAAGGTGAAGGTCATAATGTGTTATCGCGCACGCAAATATAACATTTTGTTCGCGTGCAATTCATTTTTTAAAATTAATATCTGGAGATTATCTTCGTGTGTCTGTGCGTGGGAAGGGTGGAACTATATGTGTATAGATATTGCTGTACATGCCAAAGTGCAAGAATTTCAAACATTGAAAGAAAACACAGATATATTCATGTGCTATGAGACAACAGTCTAACCGGGACAAAAGTGCCATAGTTTATTAAAGGTATATTCAATGATCTGATTTATATAGTTTCTGAAGTGCTTCAAATGTTTCGTTAAGACAGGATCGTCTTGCTTGATTACAACAACCATTCAACGCCATTGACTGTATTAAATTTATTCCAAGCATTTTTTTTAGTGTAAGTTTGCCAGTTCCCAGGTCACTAGAACATGACGATAGTTACAGAGGGGACTCTGTGACGTAGAGGTTAAGTGCTAGCTTCTTGTTCAAAAATGTACCTGGTTCACTTCCTCGTGGAGCCATCGATATATTTTCAAGAGATCCCTGATCTCATTGTAGGTGAGATCGAGTTCCTAGTCCTGTCAGAGATGGACTAGGTCCTGTGTTCAATTTGAGTACGTCATAGAACCCCTGGAAGTTTAAAATCGAGAAGAACAGGCTGGAAAGTCGCTGCCCTTGCAGAATTCATTAGAAAGGTTTAAAAGAAAATGCTTGCAAAATATCTTTATCATCTTCTAAATTACATCGGGGATGCTCACCGGTGCTACGGAGTTCGTGCACTGTAGCTGAGATCTTCCTGTGTACGAAAGAGATCGGAACACACATGTATTACTTTCCGAAGTGTAATGAAGATAGTCAATCAATCAATCAATCAATCGATCAATCAATCGATCATCACATATAGTCTGTTAATATTTTACAGAGTAAATCAACACTTTCCTCATGATAGATCTTAGGCACAGTCTAGTCATTACAGAGTAAATCAGCTCTTACCTCATGACAGGTCTTAGGCACAGTCTAGTCATTACAGAGTAAATCAGCTCTTACCATATGACAGGTCTTAGGCACAGTCTAGGCATTACAGGAAATAACAACCTAACCAATAATAGAGTGACAGCCGAAAGAGCGTAGTGTTTAGTGTCCTAGATTCTTAGCAGCGTAGTCCGAGTTCAATTCCACAGCTTGAGTGGACATTATGTCTGAACGTAACGGTTCTCAGGTCAACCCAGCATCAAATGGACATCAGGAAAAGTACTGAGAAGTCAAGATGGTCGGCGTGATGTTGAACACATCCATAATCGTGTACCGATGGTCAGTGAAAAATACAGGCCCTAACATCGTATTTCTCAATATCTCTCATAGAATCTTCTTCTTCTTCTTCTTCTTCTTCTTCCGCTACATATCTGCCACTTGTTAAACCACTCTTTATGATTTGTATGTGATCTGAGCCTAGGAGCGATTGATATGTTCCTACAAGTAGAGAGAGAGAGAGAGAGAGAGAGAGAGGGGGGAGGAGAGTAATATGTGTCCAATTGCATACATTTTGGCCGAAATTCACATATGCCTGTCTACATGTTGTAGTGACCTAACGAGGGATGATCTTACTCACTTTCTCGGTGCACACAATCAACACATATCATAAAGAGTGGTTAACTTAGTTGATACAAATGAACGAACACAAGCAAACAAACAGGTTTGTAGACATTATCTAGGATTATGTATCCATTATAGCTCAACTGTTTCATTTGTTCTAGCAGCCATTGTTGATCTCAATATGTTCTGTATGTCGTCATGGTTGCTAGACATTAGCTTAGTGTTTTTTCTATTCTGATTGTCATACCATTGTTTATTGATGAATTGTTCAATTTAGAAACGATTAACTAGTTCCATTTTATTTTCTGCTTGTTCATTAATATCATGTTTAAAAGGGACTAGCTAATTTCATTATATTTCCTGCTTGTTCATTAATATCATGTTTAAAAGGGACTAGCTAATTTAATTTTATTTTCTGCTTGTTCATTAATAACTCTGCCAATGCCGGTTCCAAGCCCGGATAAAAAAGGATGAGGCCAGCTACCTCATCACAAGAAATTGAAAGAGCTACAGAAGCTTGCAAGAAAGGACGCCTTAAGGAGACCCTGAAATGAACTTGCTGAGAGGCAGGAAATATCGGTCTCAGTTCCATGGAGGAGATTGAGCGAGTTGCCCAGGATAGAGCGGTATGGAGAAATTACTTGCAGGCCCTATGTAACGTATAACGGTACGAGAGGAATTATTATTATTATTATTATATTATTGTTCATTAATATCATGTTTAGAAGTGTCTAGCTGATTCCATTTTATTTCTTGCTTGTCAAACAGTAGTCTAGAGGTGACTAAATAATTTCATTTCATTTTAAGTTAATCTATCACTGTGTCAGAATAGTTCATAGTTCATAAGTACTGTTCCAACTTCGCTGCAACAGGTGACCCCATAATTGCTCCGTTCCCGTGCCAATGAAAATCACACGAAATGCTAACAACTGTGAAATGTTTCCTGTGTGAAATAATTTCAGAATGAAACAGCCGCGTACCGCTACAAAAAGAAACCTGCACCGCATAAAATGCATATGGCCGTCGCTAATGTAGCAACACAAAACTGTTCATCACTTGAATTGCAATTCTTGTCGAAGGAACATCAATCATGACAAATCCAGCTTTCTGCACTCGCAATATAACTGCATACGGCAGATTGAGCTTGTTCGTCATAACTGCTGTCCGCCATTTTCTGAATACACACAACAAACGCATGGTTGACACAGCAAAAGCATTCCATGTAACAGTCATAGCTCACAGCGTTGCTCAAGCACTAACTCAGTAGCTCGGCAAACAAAACCGGAAAATACCCGACCAAACATGTGCTAGCGAAGTCGTGTTCAGAATCAAACAGTTCTGAATGGCTCTCCCGCATTCCGCCATTGCTGGCCAGATTTTTCTGGTGTCAGAATGTTTGAGGCATGCCAATGTTCCCCTCCAATACTAACTTTTCCTGCGTGTTCTACTAGGGAAGTGTTGTCCATCGATTTTATATTTTGGGGTGCATTTGAATGAAAGCTGAGGAGGCATGCGTTCACTTCGGTGAGTAACAATGTGTGATCTGATCTCTTTATTACACCAAAAAGATCTCAGTGGTAGTGCACGAACTCCGTAGCACCGGAAAGAGTCCCCGATGTAATTTAGAAGATTGGAAAAATATTTTGTAGGAATTTTATTTTCAATCTTTTCAGGGATTTTCCTGGAAGCGGCTTTCCATCCTGCTTTTTTCAATTTTCAACTTCCTTAGGTTTCTTTACGAGCTTAACTTGTACATGGGACCTACGTTTTATCATTCGTCTCTAATAGGACTAGGAACTCGATCTCACCTACACTGAGATCAGGGATCTCTGGAAGAATATTTCCATGGCTCTACGAGGAAGCAAACCGAGTACCTTTCGGAATGAAAGTCGAGCAGTACCTAACCTCTACGTCACAGAGATCTCCTAATTGAGAGAATATTAATGAAGTTATGTTTGTCAGAAACACAACACTAGTTGCTTGTGAATGCAACTGTTGAATGAAGGGAATACGTTTCTATCTGGTTTTGTGTATTTCTGAATGCAACTGTTGAATGAAGGGAATAAGTTTCTATCTGGTTTTGTGTATTTCTGAATGCAACTGTTGAATGAAGGGAATAAGTTTCTATCTGGTTTTGTGTATTTTCCGAATTGTTTCACTAATTCTGTAAGGTGTGACAATAAGAGACAAAATTAGAAATGAAGAAATCAAAAGAAGACTGGATGTTGCAACCAGTCATGAAATTCATTAAAAAATCCTATCAAATATTATAAGGAAACGAAGGTGGAAATATTTAGGTCATGTTCTTAGAGCAGATGAAAAGAGACTAAATCGACAAGTCCTTATGTGGTCACCAGTTGGGAAAAGAAAACGTGGAAAACCAAAGACCACTCTTCGAAGAACAATCCTACAATAAAGTAAACTATTGCGATGTAAAACCATACAAGATCTCCAACTGCTAGCAAAGAACCGTATCACATGGATATCTAAAACCTCTGCCCTATGTACCGCCTTTGGCACGAAAGGAACAAACTAACTAACTAACTATCACCTACCACAGAGAGCCGCACAGAAAAAGTATAACGAGTACAGAGCAAGAGGAAGACCACGCAAAAGATGGAGCGACGGCATCAAGTACAACCTTAAGAAAATGAATAACAACTTACAAAGTGCATTATAACAAGCACACACAAGATCACTACATTTCTCCACCTCCCCTTCCCAACATTGCTATAAAGAAGTAAATGGTGGAAGAGAAGCAGTAGAAGAAGAAAACTAAGCAAGTCAGACTGTGCCAAATACATACTTGAGTTATATTTAAAGCCAACCAAAAAAATGAGATGTTTTGTATATTTTCTTGCTGTGGATGAAGACATTCTAAACACAAAAGTTGAACAATTGCTCTGAATTATTGTAATCAGCTGGAACATCAGCCTGATCTTCAAATATAATGTTTGCTGTCTGAGGTTGTAATCTATTTAGTATCTACGTTTTGACAACTGTCTTAACTTGTTGACACAAACGGATAACATTGTTGCATTGTTATTGGTTCGAGATTTCAGTGCGTAGAACTCAATATATCTGTTCATTGTTATTGATTATGTTTCGTCCTCTCGTTATAAATTTTGAAGTAGTCAAAGTGAATAATATGAGACCTTTGATGGATTGTTACATGAAAGCTTGCTTTCTTTTATCACAAGTGTCTCTCACCATTAAGATGAGCATTTTCCAACTTCAGAGGTAATTTGTAGCATCACACCAGGTATACAAGTAGCTCATCAATCAAAATAGAACTGGCATGGTCAGTCACTGGACGCTGTTGGAGATATCGCAAAGGAGATTGGAGCACATATGGACATGTCCGGAGTGTAATGAAGAAATTCCAAACTGAAACTGGTACGGTCAGTCACTGGAGTTCAATAATGGAACTGATAGATTGATTGACAAGGCTAAGATATCAAAAGACACAGCAATGGATAGAAATAACCGTTTTAACACATTAAAAGAGTCTTTAACGAATTACTTAAAGAATACAAGCAATACAATCAAAATATCAAGACGAATTTCAGAAGATTGGTAGAAGAAATGTTCAGAACAGAATATGTAAGCAATGTCTCCATATTTTGAAAAACATTGCCGCAACAAATAAGGTATTTCACAAGTGTACACAGACTAAAGAAATATTCTTGCACAAGTCCACAGAAGATGAGAAAGATTATCATATGCAAGACACAGACAAATATAATCTGTACACTTGTACACATACGAATATAACACTTGTACACAGACGAATATAACACATGTACACAGACGAATAAAACACTTGTACACACACGAATATAAATTTGTAACTTACAATCAGACGAGATTTAACACGTGTATGCAGAACAAGTATCGTTCGCTACAGTACACAGAAGAACATCTGTTCGCTACAGTACACAGAAGAACATCCGTTCGCTACAGTACACAGAAGAAAATCTGTTCGCTACAGTACACATAAGAACATCTGTTCGCTACAGTACACAGAGGAACATCTGTTCGCTACAGTACACAGAGGAACATCCGTTCGCTACAGTACACAGAGGAAATAAAGAGACAAAAAGGAAATAGGTTAAAAAGGGGAAAATCTTGAATGGGTCAGGCCGAGGACTGTATTGAACAGGTGTGTACACTTGAAGATATTGATCCCGGTGAAGAATGGATACCAGTGCCACCAGGAATCGCTACATCCTTTTCTGTATGCATCGAACTTGATAAAGAATGCAGGCAACACAACCCACTTGTCGTGGAGGCAGCAGTTCAGGCATTAATTTCTGAGAACGCATCTGAGCATGATGTAATCATTTATACGGATAGTTCAGTGATTCGACATGTGCGGAGCTCGTAGGCTTTCACTGCTCAGGTCAGAGGTGATGTTGTGAAGGAAGACAGTGGTGGTTTTGCCGTGACTATAGCAGTCTCACTATGGAAATCATGGCGGTTACCAAAGCGATGATTTGGCTAGAATCACAGACTTTTATCCATGCATGTTTTCTCAGTGACTCAATGAGTATGCTCAGGAAGATTGAAACAGGATGGGCTAGGAGACATTGGATAGAATCGCTGGGGAGGTCTCAGCTGACAAAGATCAGTTTTATTTTTGTGCCAGGGCATGCAGGTGTAAGGGGAATGAACGTGCGGATATGCTTGCAGGTATGGCTGCTGTCCAAAGCGGAGGAGCAATGGACCAGGCTGATATTATAAATTCCTTAAGGGAGAGAGGGCGTGTACATGATTCACGTAATAGCGGTGAATCCACAACACTAACCAGACTGCAAGAACTCAAAGTTAAGTGTGGTGTAGCTCGACAAGAACGCTATGCTGGCAGACAAAGAAGAATTGTAAACCAACAAAGAACTGGTGTCGTTAGTCGCCACACGCTGATGGACATACTGAGGGAGAGATCGGAGCACTTATGGACTAATTTGTTCGACGTGCAGTGATGGTGATCCGACGACTAAACTAAACTAAACTAAACACAGAGGAACATCCGTTCGCTACAGTACACAGAGGAACATCCGTTCGCTACAGTACACAGAGGAACATCCGTTCGCTACAGTACACATAAGAACATCTGTTCGCTACAGTACACAGAAGAACATCCATTCGCTACAGTACACAGAAGAACATCCGTTCGCTATAGTGCAAAGAGGAACATCCGCACCGCTCGCTACAGTGCACAGAATAGCATCCGTTCACACATGTACACATATGAAGAGACACTTCCTAAAAATTGTACACATACAATGTGGAAGATTCTTCCAAACTTGTACACAGAGGAAGAATTAAATTCTATATTACCTGTACATGTACACATAAAAACATCAGTTAATACAAATACATTTAATAAGAATGCAACCAAACTCCACTGTAAACAGAGCCATCTACAACAGAACATCAAGAAAGAAGGTAAGAGGAAGACCACGAAAAAGATGGTTATATTGCCTAGCAGAATCCGGTCAAAAAGCAAAGATAACTACCATCCAAATCACTAAAGCAGCACAAGATAAACAAAAAACAGAAAACCATGACTCTGGACAACAAACTGGTAGCAGTGTGACGACACTGGGAAACAAACTGGTAGCAGTGTGACGACACTGGGCAACAAACTGGTAACAGTGCGACGACAAAAGAAGACACTGGCGACCATTTCCTAAACATGTATACAAAGACAATGAGGAACATTTCCTAAACATTTGTACAAAGACAATGAAGAAAATTCGTTACTACTCAAAATCAAATATTTTTTTTTCTGTAACGAGCTGATAATTATTTTCGCTTCTGAAAGTTTTCACTAAATCATTTTCAAATGTTATTTCTCTGATTTGTTACTTTTATTTCAAAAAGACTTTCAAAATGTTCAACGAACAAAGATGAAACAATTTTGCAAATACGATAATGAATAAGGACAGCAGATAATTTAATTTGATTACACAGAAAAGAAAGAGATAATCGTCGTTGTTTAGAATGTAATAATATGAGACATGGTTGTTGGCTTTGATAATATGCAAAATGAAAGGAAAGAAAGATAATTGTGGTTACAATTAGAGAATACTTCGCTGGTGTGTTGACGGGGGTCTGAAGGGGCGGGAGGAGCAAAGAATAGTAACACTGCGACCTACAAGGCATGTCATAAGAACCGACAAAGGAAGAGTCCTAGGGAAGCTACCCTCGTAAAAAAAGCGTCGCAGAAATCTGATTTGCTGGCCTACTTGTAGGTGCATAACTGGAACAACTTACACTCACTCTTAGGCTCGGATCACGTAGAAATCACAGAAAGTGGTTTACTAAGTGGTTGATATGGAGTCTTCGAAGAAGAAGATGAAGAGAATACTAATAAATAATAGGTTAAAGGTGAAGTATTGAATTCATTCCCCTGGTTTAGACATATATCTTAATATTTCCCAGCAAAAATTGCAAATTAACTGTCGTGAGTATGGTACAAAAATTAACTCCGTAGCTCCAAGAAGAATGAAAAATTCTAGGATTCTCCGAAAAAATTAACACGTGAGCCGAACTCTAGATTCAACCTTCCGACCTTCAGAACGCATGCAACCGACTTGACCAGGTCACTACCGAGACCTTTGAGAATATATTAGACCGTTTAACCTCATGACTTGACCAGGTCACTACCGAGACCTTTGAGAATATATTAGACCGTTTAACCTCATGGCATATAATAAAGTAACAACAAAACTGGTTAACGATACTAGGAACAGTAAGTTGATCATAGGTGCTCAGTCTCTCCCAAATAGATGTCAAAGTGTATCCCTACTGATGGTTCCTGTAGCTCGCTGGTTAAACAGACTCCTCTCCCTGCCCTCAATCGCCCAACACTACTTGTACAGCGTGTAATTCCAAACAAATAGTTCATAGTTCATAAGTACGGTTCCAACTTCACTGCAACGGGTCACCCCATAATTGCTTCGTTCCTGTGGCAATGAAAATCACACGAAATGCTAACAACTGTGAAATGTTTCCTGTGTGAACTAATTCCAGAATGAAATAGTCGCGTACCGCCACAAAAAGTAACCTGCACCGCATAAAATGCATATGGCCGTCGCTAATGTAGCAACACAAAATTGTTCATTACTTGAATTGCAATTCTTGTCGAAGGAACATCAATCATGACAAAATCCAGCTTTCTGCCCTCGCAATATAACTGCATACGGCAGATTGAGCGTGTTCGTCATAACCGCTGTCCGCCATTTTCTGAATACACACAACAAACGCACGGTTGACACAGCAAAAGCATTCCAAACAAAGAAAGCGTAAATCCGAAGGATTGATTTCATTGCACCGGGTTTTACCGCATATAGTTCGGTCCCTCTCCGCAGCAATGGCACGCCACCTACCGAGAGTATTGCACAAACAACGAACTTTGTAGCTCCGATATCAATCATAAGGTCTCTGAAAAAGAGCACTAGTGAACAGAACGGCGCGGTCAGGATTCGAACCTACGACCTTCGGTACACAAGGCAATTGCTTAAACACTTAGTGTCACAGTGACTACCTGTAATTCCAAACACCTTCAATCACTGGATTGATTCAATCTCAATTTTAGTGTTCTCGTCCAACAGTAGGTCGCATTCAGTTGATAAAAAGCATCATTGGAGATGTCATCAGTAGGAACAAATAAAAGTGAGAGATAGGAATACAATTGAATTACATCTCGATATGTGACAACATACATCAACTGTGAAATGTATCACCTGTACAGTATTATATAGTTTCCAGATGGCTATCTGTCACAAACAGCTAGTCAAGCTTATTGTAAACATTACCGCGCTAACATCATTCACAACAATTTGCTGTGTAAGTTACTACGGAAATTCCTAAACACGTAAACACAAAGTATTACAGTTTTACAAAATACATAAACAGTGACGATAAACAGCAACGTTTCGACCAAAGGCCTTTATCAAGCAAATAATACAACAAGAATGACGAATTTCGAGGAACACTACAAATGGACGATTACATGTGGAAACATAAACCTATCTAATGAAAATCTGGGAATAAAAACGAACAACGAAATGAGTAGACACAAAAACCGAAAGTGGAAAAGAAGAGAAACAATAAACAATATAGTGGATAAATGACACATATATGGAGCAAACACACATATAGATAACAAGGCACGAGATAAGACAGTACTAGGAAGCATAGGAATGTAATGCGTTGAGTCCAAGAGGTCGCAAAGTGCCATAGAATGAAATAAAACGGTTCTCCAGGGCGAATCGACTGCGATCATCGGAGGAACATGATCGGATGGCTGTGACCTGGACATCGTCAACTCCTGAATGGCCAGTATCGTTGAAATGGGTAGCCACAGGAGTCGCAGAGCATTGGCGAATATCGCGTAAGTGTTGGGCGAATCGGTCACTGAGTCTCTTACCGGTTTCGCCAATATAGGACTTGTTGCATCGTTTGCAGGTGATGGCATAGATGATATTACGGACTCACGTGAAACTGTCTTGAATGGCATACGTAGCTTTGGAAAAGAGACAGTGCGGGTCTGTATACATATGCACATATAACATCGTCGACGTCCGCACTGGATGGTGCCAAAGTGACTCTGGATATTAGGCTTGAGGCGACTGTGTACCAACAAATCTTGAGGCTTCTGTCCCGTCTGTAAGCCACAAGGATAGTGTTGGAAGACTGGACGTGTCTCAGGATCAGACTGAAGAATAGGTAGATGATGGAATAAGACCTTTTCACCAGGGAACTATGAGGGTGGAAAGTTAAGATGAGTTTAACCCTGTCAGAATTGGGGGGTTCTATGCATGTGAGAGAGGGCCTCCTGGCGAGCAATTAGCTGTACCCGATGCATGGCAGATGTAAGCACATTCTCCGGGTATAAGCGCTGGCGGAAGAAATCCAGCATCTCGTGAGCTTTATCAAGAAAATCGTCGTCCTCACTACAGAGGCGACGAAGGCGTAAGAGTTGGAGAAAGGTAAAGAGTCACGACAGGCCTGGGGATGGGAAGAGGTATACAGAAGAAGCTATGTGTATCAGTAGGCTTGTAGTATACTGATGTAGTGATAGTGGATAGGCTGATGGTGATAGTGATGTCAGAAAATTGACACAGGAGGTAGAGATGTGAGAGGTGAACCGAATAGCAGGATTGAAGGCATTGATGAAGGTGATGAAGCGTGACAAATCGGCTCAGACATATCGGTAACTCCAATACAATCATCGATGTATCTATGATACACGGACGGAAGAGGGCCATCATAGGTGTTCCATACTAAGTGTTCGAGATGACCCATGAATAGACAAGCATAGCTGGGTCCCATTTTAGTACCCATGGCGACCCCACTAATCTGTTCGAAGAACTGGTCATTGAACTGAAAGGAGTTGAGAGTGAGAACTAGTTCTGCAAGACGAAGGAGAGTCGAGGTGGAGACAAGAGGGGTAGTTCTCCTGTCGAGAAAAACTGGAGACTTGAAGTCCGTCAGAATGAGGTATAGAGGTATACAGTGAACAGACATCAAGGAGGAAGAGACGATAAGTCCTGCCAGGCAACAACTTAATAGAAGAAAAACAGACAAAGTGTGGTTAGTATCTTTCAAGAATGAAGGTAGTGTGGTGACTATAGGATTGAAGATACTATCAAGGAATTCGGAGATATGTTCCGTAGGACAAGAGCAAGCAGAAACAATAGGCCTACCAGGATTGTGAAGTTTATGAATTTTTGGGAGCATATAGAATGCGGGTTTGCCCAAACAACTGTCGATGATACATAGTGATGATGCGCCGGTAGGAAGGTCTTTTGAGGCAATGAGGTTCTTGATGACTGTACGGACCTTACTATTGTTGGATAGTGTGGCATCAGAAGGAATATTATTGTAGAATAGGTGTTACGAGTTGGTTTGGCCTTCCTGTAGGTATAGTTCTTTACTCCATACGACTATGGCTACACCTTTGTCAGCAGGTTTGATAACAATGTCATCACGTCGACGGAGGTGTGATAGAGCACGAAACTCGGACGGTGACATGTTAGAACGCCCTAGGCGTTTAGGGTGGAGAAGTCCAATGTCGTATGTAGTATTCTTGATGTAGAGATCAAGAGCGTTAGAGGCACCAGGTTTAGAGTCCAATCATGCTTGCGAGTGGAATACTTGGAGAACATACTCGAGTCGTGATGTTCTAGAGGGTCCTCCTGGTGATGGAAATGGAATTTGAGTCGCAGGCCACGGTGGAAGCGGTTGACATCCTGAAGAGTAGAGTAGTGGTCAATGGAGGAACGGAGAGGAACAAACTGAAGACCCTTACTTAAAACATCTCGCTGTCAGATAAGAGAAGGTCTGGAGGATGCAGACAACCTGGGTAGGAGGAGAAGATAGTGTTGGACAATTGAGAGGAGTGGTAGAAGGTACAGGGCGAAGAAGGTCAAGTTTTGTTGATGATGCCTGCAAATAAATTCATGCAGTTGTCTGTTAAGAACGTGGATGGTGAAACGAATAAGGGAGTAAAGGAGCATATTAGTAGAAGTGAGACTACGTAGACGTTGTAGAAGTAGGGACTGGGAGGAATCCAAGTCAGATAGAAGGTGTGAGTGGTTGGCAGCGATACAACGCATGCGTTGTAGTGCACATTTGGTTTCTAACTTAAGTAACCTACGCTGCTCCTTGGGGTATAATGAGCCTGCAGAGGGGTGGAAGTTGGAAGCAAAGCCTTTGGGAATAACCTTAAGACGCTGACATGTGAAGAGAAAATTACGATGAGAGCAGAAACGAGTTTTTTAAAAAGTAACCATAGCATAACTGATGGCAGTAAGACGCACATCAGTCGGTAGGAGGCTGAAGGAAACCGAGATATAAGATCGAAGAAAATTCAACAAGTATTGAAGGGAAGGCATAGTAATAGAAATACAAACAAAAGAACCGATATTATATGCTAAAAAAGGTTGGGGTGTAGGAACGGGAAATGCACCTACACAACAAAAATAACTATAAAACCTTACCTACTGAGTGACGACGAATAGTTGCAGCAATATGGCGACGATTATCGAAAAAGGTTGAGACTGCAGTAAAACTTGGAAAATAGCTAAACACGTAAACACAAAGTATTCCCAATTTCTGTCGGCTAAAATTAGTGTCTGTTTCTTTTCTTCAATCCTGTTTTTTCTCACACCGTCAGGATAAGAAGAGATTTCTAGAACTGACTTTTGTGTTCTTCATAAACAGTGTTTTTCGTTGCCTCTGTTATTTCTGAGGTCCACCTTTTGAGTTGACTGCCTTTTGTATCTACTGTATCGAAGTAGCATTGCACTTTGAGGCGCACTGCCTGTTGGTAATCTGTTTATGTGACTGAACCATTTAATTTGTTGTTTCTTGATGAAGCTCAATATTGATGTTGTATCCGCGTTTTTCCTGCCATCTTAATTTCTAAAGCGGTCTCTTCTTGATACTCACATCATTCTGCGTAGACACTTCATCTCTGTCGTGACTAGTTTTCTTCTATAATTTGATGTTAGTGTCCAGGTTTGGCACTGATAGCATAATGTTGAGCGAAATAGTGTGTTGAACAATGCTCTTTTTGTGTTCATCGTGAAATGTTTGCATTTTAAAATAATCGCCATTTGTCCTATTATTTACTTGCTTTGTTGCACCTGTGTTAGATTTCGTTAGTTATTCCTCCATTTGCTAAAATAAAATGCTCTCTAGTTATGTCAAATCTTTGACTTGTTTAAAGTGATGTTTTTTGATGGAGATATTGGTAGTGTCGGATTAAAACCACCAAGTTACACTCCAAATAACGACCACAATTTTTGAACAGAGCTGTAGTAGCTTCGTTGTCGTGGGGTTATATATCGGAGACAATCTTTATGCTTTATGAACACTTACACATTTTGACATCTGTACAAGTAAATCTATGATGCTCTGGACGTACCAAATCTTCTACTTCTACTAGCGCAAGAATTGATGTGAAAGATTTTTCCGCCACATTGAATGTCTAGTATCCGGCTGTATAGTGATGATGGTTTCAATAGTGACAGAAAAACACTTTCTTGAGCTAACCAGACTGTGGTACAGAATCGATCAAGATAATAGCCGTCTATCGCAAGCGATGATGACAACATCCTCAGACGTGCTGCTGCACCCTCATAATGTGTGCGGAGGTGACTGTAGAATCCAATACTAGAACACAATCTTCTACCACAGTGGGGTATACATGATCAAGGTTAAACATGTGGGTATTTTGTGTTTTGTCCCTTCACGCAGCTCGCTTTCTTTTCCGATAAATAGTTCAACTATTCTCATCTATGTGAGTTCCTCGTGTATTGTTACAGCGTTACATTTGGTGGCGATCTTGCGCTGGGATTCCCAGCACGCGGGGCCTATATCCAAGAATTTTAGAGACACTTTAAGAGTGTCTTTGAAGCATTTTTTTCTGTCCACCAGCTGAACCTCTGCCCCCTTCATACATCACTCGCCATACATCAACTGTTTGAGGATGCATTTATCAGGCATCCGAGAATCAATCAAAGCAAAATGCTAACGTTTTGGAAAACTATTTCTGAAACAAACAAAAGCTGACACAGCTTACATAGCATGAATTTACATCGCTTTAAATGATAGCAGCCTGCCCTTTGTGCTGAAACGTAATCAGGTTCCTATATTTCTAGTGTTCTCTGTTACAATAAATATGTCACAAGGACAACCATACGATCGTTTAAATTAATTTAAACACACCAGAGTTCTGATACTGTCACTTATATGTTGAACTGTCGCAATAAAATAAAAACAAAAACATGAGACAAAATATAATTCAACAGGACAAATTTGTGCAGGAATTTGTTAGATTTTACAAATAGAAAAACCCCACTTGAAACTATCACATCTGTAGTTATACTATAGCGTGGTATCAGATCTGATTATTTTCTCTCCCTTTTGGAGCCATCATATATTTTTTTGGAAATCACTGATCTCAGTGTAGGTGAGATCGAGTTCCTAGTCATATCGGAGACGGACGATAAAACGCAGGACCCGTGGCCATGTTGAGCACTTAAAGAACCATTAACTATTAAAAATCGAGAAGAGCAGATTGGAAATCTCCTGTCTGGGTCAAATTTATAAGAAAGAATAAAAAATAAAATTCTATCAAAATATTTGTACTATCTTCTAAATTATATCGGGGACAACCGCCGGTGCTACGGAGTTCGATCATTGCCTTTGTGGTCGTCTTCTGTAAGTAAGAGATAGGATCACACATGGTTACTCACCGAAGTGCAATGATGATTGTCCTATCAATTTATCCATCCATTTATCCATTCATTCATTCATCCATCCATTCATTCATCCATTCATTCATCCATCCATCCATCCATGCATTCATCCATCCATTCATCCATTTATCCATTCATCCATCCATCCATCAATCCATCAATTAATCAATCAATAAATCAATCGATCAAATTTACGTTGTTTAATTGAATACATTTGATTGATCTTGAAGAAGTCTTGTTACAATGAAACACGCTGACATTAATATATTTTATTTGATGGGTATATAGTATATCCTTCTTATTTCTTTCCTTTTGTAAAAATCTAAACATGATAAATTGTGACATTATCTTGGTGTATTTAACACTCAACAACTTCAAAGACGTTGTATATGAAAAACAAATGTTTGTGCTATTTAATTAAAATATGGTTCTAATTTTTAAAAATCTGAGTAAAGCAAATTTTAAAATGCTTAAAAGATATGAAAAGAAATATGATTTTGTTTATTTGAAGTTTGTAGCAGCCGTTCTTATTAAACGTTCTAAATTTGCAGGTGTTTTATTATGCTTAGATAAACCTGTAATCTTGTTTGATTTTGTCCATGACTTTTACATGTTCGTTCAGTTTGATGTCAGTGTTCTAGCACATGTCATTTGAAGTTGATTGATATCATCATCAAGGTGCGTATCCTTTATAGGACGTTGCTCTCTTTACAGCACATCTGAAATTCACTCTGTCTCTAGCTAGTTCACCCACTTCGTCGATGGTCATATTCATGGTTTCTTTAATATCTTGTAGCCATCTTCTTCTTGGTCTGCCTCTGCGTCCTGGGACCCTGTCCTCTAATATTGTTCTCTCCATGCCATCGTGACGCTTGATGTGGCCAAAGTATCTAATTTTTCTGTATAATCTATTTATTGTTTATCAGCCAATTGTCTTTAACATTGCTTTAGTCATTGAAAATCTGTTGATTTTCAGTTTGAGTTTGGAATATCTTCATTGCACGTCGGACATGTCCATAGTTGCTCCGATCTCCTTAGCAATATCTCTAACAGCGACCAGCGACTGAACGTAATAGTTCCATTTTGATGACAATCTCCTTATCTCCATCTAGAACTGTTTGTTTCAGTTAGTTAAAATCTCCGTATCTCCATCTAGAACTGCTTGCTTCAGTTAGTTAAAATCTCCTTATCTCCATCTAGAACTGCTTGCTTCAGTTAGTTAAAATCTCCTTATCTCCATCTAGAACTGCTTGTTTCAGTTAGTTAAAATCTCCTTATCTCCATCTAGGACTGCTTGCTTCAGTTAGTTAAAATCTCCTTATCTCCATCTAGAACTGCTTGCTTCAGTTAGTTAAAATCTCCTTATCTCCATCTAGAACTGATTGTTTCAGTTAGTTAAAATCTCCTTATCTCCATCTAGAACTGCTTGTTTCAGTTAGTTAAAATCTCCTTATCTCCATCTAGAACTGATTGTTTCAGTTAGTTAAAATCTCCTTATCTCCATCTAGAACTGCTTGTTTCAGTTAGTTAAAATCTCCTTATCTCCATCTAGGACTGCTTGTTTCAGTTAGTTAAAATCTCCTTATCTCCATCTAGGACTGCTTGTTTCAGTTAGTTAAAATCTCCTTATCTCCATCTAGAACTGCTTGCTTCAGTTAGTTAAAATCTCTTTATCTCCATCTAGGACTGCTTGTTTGAGTTAGTTAAAATCTCCTTATATATCAACCAAGAAACAACAATGAGAAAGAGAACTGCTAGTAACTAGATTAAAGACACATTTATCAATGTACTGAACTCTCTCTGTTTTTTCTCCTTGAAACGGCACTACAAAGTAGTTAGTGACCGACACACTTCGTGGATTGATTGATTGATAGGAATATCATCATTGCACTTCGGTGAGCAGCCATGCTTACACCGATATCTTTCTTACACAGGAAGATATCAGCGACAGTGTAACAACACCGTAGCACCGGCGAGGGTCCCTGATGTAATTTAGAAGATGGTGAAAATATTTTGAATAATTTTTATTTTTAACCATTCTAATAAATGTTACCCTTGCAGCTGCTTCTTTCCAGTCTGTTCTTCTTGATTTTGAACAACCAAGAGTTCTTTTATGTGCTCAACTTTAACACAGGACCTACGTTTTATCGTCCGTCTCTGATAGACCAGGAACTCAATATCCCCTGCTGAGAAATCTGTACACATTGCTCTGTACGCGGCCATCCTACGCTAAGTATATATGTTTACAAGCCTGGTATTCTCTTGCTCTCAAAGCCATACAAAAGTAATGAAATTACGCAATTCTGTTATATATCTGTAATATTTTGTCCCCGTTTGACGGAATATTTCCAAAAGTTCCTGCACAGATGTCTCTGTTCTGGGGGATGGCCTTGTCGAGCGGAGAAGGGACGAAGCTGCACAGAGTTCTCTGTTCTGGTGGATGACATTGTCGAGCGGAGAAGGGACGAAGCTGCGCAGAGTTCTCTGTTCTGGGGGATGACCTTGTCGAGCGGAGAAGGGACGAAGCTGCACAGAGTTCTCTGTTCTGGTGGATGACATTGTCGAGCGGAGAAGGTACGAAGCTCAAAACCTTAGTTATTATCACTTCAAATATTTCCTCTCTGTTGGTATATATGTTGTCATAGAGCTTATATGTAGAAATCGCTTGTGTGTTGTTGTGGCCCGCTAGAGGAGCAAAGAATAGTAACACTACGACCTACAAGGCATATCGTAAGAGACGACTGAGTTAGGGGCCTAGGGAAGCTACCCTAGTAAAAAAAAGCGTCGCAGAAATCGGATGTACAGGGCTACTCGTAGGCGGATAATTGGCACAATGTACAATCCCTCGTATGATTATCAGATCACTTACAAATCACAAAGATTGGTTTAATAAGTGATCGATATGGAGCGTTTGAAGAAGAAGAAAATGTAGAAATATCGCTGGTTATAGCAAAAGTTCAGCTTGGGTTGAGCTCAGCTGGGGTTGAGCTCAGGGTTGAGCTCAGCTGGGGTTGAGCGCAGATAGGGTTGAGCTCAGATATGGTTAAGTCCAGCTAGGGTTTAACTCAGCTAGAGTTGAGCTCATATATGCTTTAGCTCAGCTAGGATTGAACTCAGCTAGGGTTAAGCTCAGATGAGCTAACACTCAGCTGGTGCTCAGTCCAGATATCCAACCTTTCCTTATATTTTTATTGTACATTTTAATGTTGCTATTAGCAGAAGGAAAATTATTTGTCAAAAACAAGACATCTCTGAATCCCAGTCCAACTCCAGCATCAAAACACATGCTATTTCTTAATGATGTCTCCATTTTTGTGCATGAATACAGGAAGCTCAAAAAAAGGCATTTCAATTCAAAGATCATTATAAAAAAAATTGATGAACGAAAAACGAGAGACAAAAATTGGTCAATCTATGAAACGCTTTAAAAACACAAAAACAATAACAATGAAAAATAGCGCATTTAATAAATAGAAATGGAAACGTTAGAAGAGAGAAAATTAAACTGATGACACATTCAAGACAAATAAGGAAGGGACGGTTCAAAAAGAGAAATAGGAAGAAGGCATAGACTATATGTTTTAGTTCAGCCGTCGGATCATTATCTCTTCTTGTCATCACTATTCTACTTTGGCTACCAGTATAGTGCTCAAGCCTAGCTACACCATATTTGACTTAGTATTCTTGCAGTCTTGTTAAGGTTGTAGATTCATCATTATTAATAATAATAATAATTCCTCTCGTACCGTTATACGTCACATAAGGCCTGCAAGTAATTTCTCCATACCGTTCTATCCAGGGCAACTCGCTCAATCTCTTACATGGAACTGAGACCGATATTTCTTGCCTCTCTCAGCAAATCAGCAAAGTTCGTTTCAGGGTCTCCTTAGGTCGTCCTCTCTTTCTTGAACCCTTTGCATACCACTTCAATGCCTGCTTTGATATTCGTTGATCATTTCTCCTCAAGGGGTGTCCAACATATCTCCATAATCATCATTATTACTAGAATGATTTACACGTTATCTCTCCCTTAATGAATTCAGAATATCAACCTGGTTCCTTGCTGGCCCTCTATTTAAACAGCCATACCTGCAAGCATATTGTAGTGTTCCTTTCATCTTACACCTGCCTCATCTGGCACCATATTAAATTTGATTTGTTTCCACCTAGACCCCTTCAACGACTCCAACCATTGTCTCCGAGCCCAGCCTGTTTCAATCTTCCTGAGTAATCTCAAAGAGTCAACAAGAAAACATGCATGGATAAAAGTCTGTGACTTCAGCCAGACTATCGCTTTAGTTACAGCCATGATTTCCATAGTGAAACTGCTTGTAGTCATTCTCAAATTTGAGAGCATAAGGAAAAAAAGCGGACAATACAAGATTCTTATCCAACATGGAGAAAACAATAACAACGGCGTAACTCAACGTCCATCCACCTTTCAATCCTGGACTTGATATATTGTCTATATATTTAATATTGTCTATATATTTAATATTGTCTCTTGTATAAACTTCATCGGCTTTTGTAACTCACACAGAAGTCCATGCAGTTCTATTTCCAGTGTGGTTTCAATGGGCCAACGAGTTCTCCTCAGTATATCATATTTGAAACAGTCTTGAAGTATGTGCTCTGCAGCCTGGGGTACCTGTCCACATGTACACATGGAAGAATTGTCAACCTTCAATTGTGTACACCTGTGGCTACAAATTTGACTGTCTCCTTCTCTAAAACTTAGAAGGGAAACTTGTTCTAATCTGCTCATATTTTGATTGATATCCTGTGTTAACCCTTCCACTCCGTAAATGTTTTCACTCCTAGAAGCACTTATATTGTAATGCATACTGAATTAACAGGTTTACTGGTTTTGCGTCGTTCTAAAAAATATAGCGAGCCAGTAGATCAGCTCTAAAGTGCGAACGCGTTAATATTGGTGGCTTTCTGGTTGATTTAATCATTCTTATTCTTCTGAATATACATAAGCCATACATCTGATTGTCCTCATGCAGTACCTTCTCTTGACTAGTCTACCTGGTAGACTATTCCTTCAAAAATTACTTAAACATGATCGTGAGCAAAATGTTAATAAACAGGAGTTGGAAATAAAATTGTTACAGTAAAATGAAGACAAGGTTAATGTGAACTGGACCTCAGAGATCTCTTCATGGATGCAACAAAGCACATATCACGCTTGTAATTAAATTGTTTACACTACGTTTGAAACAAAGAGCACTGCAAAGAAGAAAATACTCGTCTCTCAAATACATCAATTTTTTCCTCCGAAATTTGTTGTGTAAATATTTCACTGCAAAATGTGTTTCTAATATAATGTCAAAGACAAACACTTTCTCAGACCAGGATCACGTGAGAAGATTATTTTCTTTTTCTATAAACAAAATGTAAAAAAAATACCACATTCTGGTACAGTTGCACACACGAATAACCTGATCAATACCACATTCTGGTACAGTTGCACACACGAATAACCTGATCAATACCACATTCTGGTACAGCTGCACACACGAATAACCTGATCAATACCACATTCTGGTACAGTTGCACACACGAATAACCTGATCAATACCACATTCTGGTACAGTTGCACACACGAATAACCTGATCAATACAAACATTTGGCAAAATAAAACTGAACATTTAAAAAAAAATATTCCAGTAAACAAAATAACAAGACAAAATGTTGAAAATAATCATTTGTTTTTTTACAATAGTGAGAAGATGTCCAGTGAGAAGAACGTGTTCAGTCAGAAGATGTATAACGTGTTCAGTCAGAAGATGTATAACGTGTTCAGTCAGAAGATGTATAACGTGTTCAGTCAGAAGATGTATAACGTGTCCAGTCAGAAGATGTATAACGTGTTCAGTCAGAAGATGTATAACGTGTTCAGTCAGAAGATGTATAACGTGTCCAGTCAGAAGATGTATAACGTGTTCAGTCAGAAGATGTATAACGTGTCCAGTCAGAAGATGTATAGCATGTCCGGAGGGGATAGGGTAAATGTGGGTGTGAGTAGTTGCTGGAATGCAAATCGTGACGTATTCTTTACAGGACTTAGCCGTTGACCACAGTAAACGAGTCGTCAATTTTCTAGGTACTATTTATACGTTCAGTAGTTTGCCATTGCTTTCTGAACGAAGAAATCTATTTTTACAGTTCATAAAAATCCAAGGGAACGAATTTGCTTCCAAATTTGCCCGTCGCGGAGTTTGAACCAGGTACGCATGGGTTGTGATCGAGCTCCCTACCGCTGAAGCTACAGACGATCAGTTAGAATAATGTGGGAGAAAATTAAAAATATTTGTCAGATAAGGAGTAAATAATAAAGTTTCATGTTTTCTGTTTCAGTTTGTATTATGTTCGCTGTACTCCAGACATGTTCTTCAGGTTCTACCATCACGTTCTCAAACAGCGTTAAGCGACTAACTTAGTGTTGAGCCTACTTGTACGCATGTCGTGTCACTCTTTTCTCAAACAGCGTCAAGCGACTAACTTAGTGTTGAGCCTACTTGTACGCATGTTGTGCTGCTCTTTTCTGGTCACTCCAATCTTCAATCCAATCTCTTACAATCTAGTCGTTGACGTGAACTAGTTTAGATGAAAGTTTTCTGGTCACTCCAATCTTCAATCCAATCTCTTACAATCTAGCTGTTGAGGTGAACTAGTTTAGATGAAAGTTTTCTGGTTACTCTAATCTTCAATCCAATCTCTTACAATCTAGCTGTTGAGATTAACTAGTTTAGATGAAAGTTTTCTGGTTACTCAAATCTTCAATCCAATCTCTTACAATCTAGCTGTTGAGGTGAACTAGTTTAGATGAAAGTTTTCTGGTTACTCTAATCTTCAATCCAATCTCTTACAATCTAGCTGTTGAGATGAACTAGTTTAGATGAAAGTTTTCTGGTCACTCCAATCTTCAATCCAATCTTTTACAAGCTAGCTGTTGAGATGAACTAGTTTAGATGAAAGTTTTCTGGTCACTCCAATCTTCAATCCAATCTTTTACAAGCTAGCTGTTGAGATGAACTAGTTTAGATGAAAGTTTTCTGGTTACTCTAATCGTCAATCCAATCTCTTACAATCTAGCTGTTGAGATGAACTAGTTTAGATGAAAGTTTTCTGGCTACTCTAATCTTCAATCCAATCTCTTACAATCTAGCTGTTGAGATGAACTAGTTTAGATGAAAGTTTTCTGGTTACTCTAATCTTCAAACCAATCTCTTACAATCTAGCTGTTGAGATGAACTAGTTTAGATGAAAGTTTTCTGGTTACTTTAATCTTCAATCCAATCTCTTACAATCTAGCTGTTGAGATGAACTAGTTTAGATGAAAGTTTTCTGGTCACTCCAATCTTCAATCCAATCTCTTACAATCTAGCTGTTGAGATGAACTAGTTTAGATGAAAGTTTTCTGGTCACTCCAATCTTCAATCCAATCTATTACAATCTAGCTGTTGAGATGAACTAGTTTAGATGAAAGTTTTCTGGTCACTCCAATCTTCAATCCAATCTATTACAATCTAGCTGTTGAGATGAACTAGTTTAGATGAAAGTTTTCTGGTTACTCTAATCTTCAATCCAATCTCTTACAATCTAGCTGTTGAGATGAACTAGTTTAGATGAAAGTTTTCTGGTTACTTTAATCTTCAATCCAATCTCTTACAATCTAGCTGTTGAGATGAACTAGTTTAGATGAAAGTTTTCTGGTCACTCCAATCTTCAATCCAACCTTTTACAATCTAGCTGTTGAGATGAACTAGTTTAGATGAAAGTTTTCTGGTTACCTTAATCTTCAATCCAATCTCTTACAATCTAGCTGTTGCGATGAACTAGTTTAGATGAAAGTTTTCTGGTCACTCCAATCTTCAATCCAATCTTTTACAATCTAGCTGTTGAGATGAACTAGTTTAGATGAAAGTTTTCTGGTTACCTTAATCTTCCATCCAATCTCTTACAATCTAGCTGTTGAGATGAACTAGTTTAGATGAAAGTTTTCTGGTTACTCTAATCGTCAATCCAATCTCTTACAATCTAGCTGTTGAGATGAACTAGTATAGATGAAAGTTTTCTGGTCACTCCAATCTTCAATCCAATCTATTACAATCTAGCTGTTGAGATGAACTAGTTTAGATGAAAGTTTTCTGGTCACTCCAATCTTCAATCCAATCTATTACAATCTAGCTGTTGAGATGAACTAGTTTAGATGAAAGTTTTCTGGTTACTCTAATCTTCAATCCAATCTCTTACAATCTAGCTGTTGAGATGAACTAGTTTAGATGAAAGTTTTCTGGTTACTTTAATCTTCAATCCAATCTCTTACAATCTAGCTGTTGAGATGAACTAGTTTAGATGAAAGTTTTCTGGTCACTCCAATCTTCAATCCAATCTTTTACAATCTAGCTTTTGAGATGAACTAGTTTAGATGAAAGTTTTCTGGTTACTCTAATCTTCAATCCAGTCTCTTACAATCTAGCTGTTGAGATGAACTAGTTTAGATGAAAGTTTTCTGGTTACCTTAATCTTCCATCCAATCTCTTACAATCTAGCTGTTGAGATGAACTAGTTTAGATGAAAGTTTTCTGGTCACTCCAATCTTCAATCCAATCTTTTACAATCTAGCTGTTTAGATGAACTAGTTTAGATGAAAGTTTTCTGGTTACTCTAATCTTCAATCCAATCTCTTACAATCTAGCTGTTGAGATGAACTAGTTTAGATGAAAGTTTTCTGGTCACTCCAATCTTCAATCCAATCTATTACAATCTAGCTGTTGAGATGAACTAGTTTAGATGAAAGTTTTCTGGTTACTCTAATCTTCAATCCAATCTCTTACAATCTAGCTGTTGAGATTAACTAGTTTAGATGAAAGTTTTCTGGTAACTCCAATCTTCAATCGAATCTCTTACAATCTAGCTGTTGAGATGAACTAGTTTAGATGAAAGTTTTCTGGTTACTCTAATCTTCAATCCAATCTCTTACAATCTAGCTGTTGAGATGAACTAGTTTAGATGAAAGTTTTCTGGTCACTCCAATCTTCAATCCAATCTCTTACAATCTAGCTGTTGAGATGAACTAGTTTAGATGAAAGTTTTCTGGTTACTCTAATCTTCAATCCAATCTCTTACAATCTAGCTGTTGAGATGAACTAGTTTAGATGAAAGTTTTCTGGTTACTCTAATCTTCAATCCAATCTCTTACAATCTAGCTGTTGAGATTAACTAGTTTAGATGAAAGTTTTCTGGTAACTCCAATCTTCAATCGAATCTCTTACAATCTAGCTGTTGAGATGAACTAGTTTAGATGAAAGTTTTCTGGTTACTCTAATCTTCAATCCAATCTCTTACAATCTAGCTGTTGAGATGAACTAGTTTAGATGAAAGTTTTCTGGTCACTCCAATCTTCAATCCAATCTCTTACAATCTAGCTGTTGAGATGAACTAGTTTAGATGAAAGTTTTCTGGTCACTCCAATCTTCAATCCAATCTCTTACAATCTAGCTGTTGAGATGAACTAGTTTAGATGAAAGTTTTCTGGTTACTCTAATCTTCAATCCAATCTCTTACAATCTAGCTGTTGAGATGAACTAGTTTAGATGAAAGTTTTCTTTACGGTCATATTATATAAGGGTGTTCATAATGTCAGTTCTATCCATTCTTTGACACCCCTCCTCCACCCCCTTCCTATATGACCAGCCGGCATGTCTACTCTCTCATTGACATCGACACCAACGTGTCCAGGAACGAAAATAAATGTAATTCTGTAAATTGTTGACCCTTGTAACGAACCAGCCTCAACCTTTCAGATCATACTCAATGAATCACTCAGAATGCACGCATGAGTGTAGTTTTGTGACTCGAGCCAGAGTAATATATTATTCACCGCAATACTACCATTGGCATGTTATCATACTGTTATTAAACTGTCTAGGATCCACCGGTTCGTAATGTTTCCAATACAGTTATAAACTTTAGATTTATTCTTTTAGTTTATTTAGTATTTTGTGTTCGTTTATGCATTGTTGATAAAGACATACGGTCGAAACATCGAGAGTTATCATTTTTCAAATTTAATCATTTCTTTTTCGTGCTAATTTAAGGCTGTAAAATACATATCTTTGTCCATATCTGTCTAGACCAGTGGTTCTCAAAGTTCCTAATGCCGCGACCCTTTAATACAGTTCCTCATATTGTGGTGACCCCCAACCGTAAAATTATTTTCGTTACTACTTCATAACTGTAAGTTTGCTTGAGATTATGAATCGTAATGTAAATATCTGATATGCAGGATGTATTTTCATTGTTACAAATTGAACATAATTAAAGCATAGTGATTAGTCACAAAACAATATGTATAAAAAAATATGTAAAAACAATATGTTGTGTAATATTTATTTCTAATTATGATTAATGTGTTTTCCGATGGTCTTAGGCGACCCCCAAAGGGGTCGCGACCCACAGTTTGAGAACCAACCGTCTAAACTCTTTCGGCAAAGTCGAGATGGGTTAGTTGAAACTTGGACAATCCAACTATTCCGCACATATTTCCCAGGAATTCGTCTCGGAGAAGTATTGGTATACTAAATGTGTCACCGGCTTCCTTGATCTTTCCGTATGAGCTTGCAGAGAAGACCAAAGCGGACGTTTGGTGTCAACCCACCGATCCATCCATCCTGTCTGCCAGCCAGCCTGTCTGCTCTCTAATTGCCATAAACACCCATGTGCCCCGGAATGTATTACTTCTAACAAAGAATAATTTGACGAGTAAATATCTTTCATTATCGGATAACATGTATGATGAATATCAGATAAATAGAATAGAATTATAATCTCTTTGTTGACATATCTAATGACAATAACAAATGCTGCTGTCATGTCTGTCACAGTGTTAGCAACAATATCTAAATCAGGTACATAAAACGCAATTTAGTTGTCCAGACATGAAGGAAACAAAAATAGCGTGATTCTAATTTCCATTTCTCAATCCGCCTCGCTTTGAATGTGTCTATGCCAGGTACGTGTGACATGAGCTTCCTGTGATATTGAATGTATGTTTGCATGTGCGTTGGCAAACTGAGGGGGAGAATAGCGCAAATGATAAAGACAGATGCATACGTTGATGTGGTATGCACCGTTAGAATATCGCCTTTATATCACGTATTTTATCAAGAGAGTCGTTAATTGGTGCTTTCTAACAAATAAATGTATCATCAACCTAGCACAAATAGTTACATTCATACTCTTTATATCTACATTCACAATCTCTATAGCTACATTAAAAAAAATCTGGCCAGCAATGGCGGAATGCGGGATGGTCATTCAGAGTCAGAACTGTTTGATTCTGAACACGACTTTGCAAGTACATTTTCGCCATGTCTGGTCTGGTATTTTCCGGTTTCGTTTGCCGAGCTACTGAGTTAGTGCTTGAGCAACACTGTGAGCTATGACTGTTACATGGAATGCTTTTTGCTGTGTCAACCGTGCGTTTGTTGTGTGTATTCAGAAAATGGCGGACAGCGGTTATGACGAACACGCTCAATCTGCCATATGCAGTTATATTGCGAGTGCAGAAAGCTGGATTTTGTCATGATTGATGTTCCTTCGACAAGAATTGCAATTCAAGTGATGAACAGTTTTGTGTTGCTACATTAGCGACGGCCATATGCATTTTATGCGGTGCAGGTTGCTTTTTGTGGTGGTATTCGGCTGTTTCATTCTGAAATTAGTTTACACAGGAAACATTTCACAGTTGTTAGCATTTCGTGTGATTTTCATTGGCACAGGAACGGAGCAATTATGGGGTAACCCGTTGCAGTGAAGTTGGAACCGTACTTATGAACTATGAACTATCACAATCTCTATAGCTACATTCACACCTATAGCTACATTCACAACAGCTACAGCTACATCATCGCCATTATCACTACAATTATAACTTATGTCACTGCAGTCATTGACAAGGGGTCTCTGTGTCTAAGTGGTTTAAGCCCTTTGCCTTGTGAGTCGAAGGTCGTGGTTCGAATCCGGACCGCGCCATTCTGTTCACCTGTGCAGTTTTTTCCAGAGACCCTAGGATTGTTGCTGGATATATGTAGTTCGTTCTTTGTGCAATACTCTCGGCAGGTGGGTGCCATTTTTGCAGAGAGGGACCAAGCCGTATGGGGTAAAACCCGGTGCAATGAAGTCAATCTTTCGACTTTTTAAACTGCAGTCATTGATACTATCCATTCAATCATATTAGCTTAGAATGTTTTAGTTGATTTTGAAGGGGGCTTGGTTAGAATGTTTTAGATGATTTTTGTAGGGGGCTTGATTAGAATGTTTTAGTTCATTTTGAAGAGGGCTTGATTAGAATGTTTTAGTTGATTTTGAAGGGGACTTGATTAAAATGTTTTAGTTGATTTTGAAGTCTTGATTATAATGTTTTAGTTGATTTTAAATGATGATACTCTTGTGATACGTGTTTCTAAGTTCTTAAAAGCTTCATTAGAACACCTTTATCAGTCAAGTCTTTGGGAACATGTCAACACAGTAGACTATCCATGTTCCTTTAAAAATTTGACGTTTCTCAAATGTAGATGTTTTAGTTTTCCAATTAGTTCATGCAGGTTTTTTTTCCCACTCTGTATTAACCCCTTCGCTCTATTAAACCGTTACACTGACTTTCAGTTTTTTTTTTAAGTCAACGCAAAGCCAGTATGCTGTCTAATTAAGTATACATTACAATACAAATGCGTCTGAATGTAAAAATAGGGGAAAGAGGGAAAGTGTGACATCTCGTTTATGTGCGGCCAAGCTGTGAAACACTTGCTACAAATGTCTGACATGTAGTGAGCGGTAGGGATGTTCTGTGGATATTGAAAACACTTAAGTGTACACCATGAGAAGACTGTTGTCAACATTTTAAGGTGATGGTAATTTAATTAAATCTTGTACCCACAACAGGTCGACCTGAATTGATATAATGTCGTCATGGAGAAACACGTAAAAATATAGTACTGTAGTTTTATAAAATACAATAACGATACACAGCAACGTTTCGACCAAAAGGCCGTTATCAAGCCAAAGATACACAAATAGAATATACAACAAAGGATATCCTTTGCTTGATAAAGGCCTTTTGGTTGAAACGTTGTTGTGTATTGTTATTGTTTTGGTATTTTGTAAAACCACAGTACCAATTTTTACGTGTTTTGACATTGCTACATAGTTTTACTGCAGTCTTCTCTTATATCGATAATATACTGTCGTCAGGGGCGTAGCAATAATTGGATCATTATCTGACTGGTTATTAAGGATTAAGAGAATTATCTGTTAATCCACGCGCTGACGTTTATTAATCAATAAACATATTACAGACATACACGAACTTGAGAGTAGTAAAAAAAATGATCATATGTACATATGTTATACTTCTACTCGTCCAAGAATAAAAATGATCATATGTACATATGTTATACTTCTACTCGTCCAAGAATAACTTTCTTCACCAAAGACGAGTAATCAACGACCTTGCTCAGAATACGGACTTATCTACGTCTGTACTGTAAGGTTGTCAAGTTCATGTGTTTCCTATTAGGGGTGTCGTTTACGTAATTTCTGTTGCTTAAATCATTAAGAGCTCTGAGAATAAACTATGTTAGAAAATCTTGGTTTGACTGTTTAATACAGTCAGTTCTAGATAACCTCTCATATTTACTTTATATTTCGTGCGAAATACACGTGGAGGTTTAGATGACTTGACACACTAACTATTCACATCCACTATACATGTTTTACAGTGGCGGCTCGTCATTAAGTGCCAGTGGGGCCGGGCTCGTCCAAAAATAATGTTTAACGTGTATTTATTATTTAATAAATTAAAATATAAACTAATCTAAAATCATGATTATTCCAAAAATTTGTGTCTCACCCAACCATAAAAAATGAACACGAGCCACCACTGATGTTTTATATCATTATGTAGTGTAGCTTGATTTTGAATATAGTCATCAAATGATTTAATGGTTTTAGAAAGTAAGTTGAATGTATTTGAAAATAGATGTCTGCTGAAAATAATGAACATAAAATGGGACGAATTTAGGAGAAGTGAAAAAAAGTCAGAGAAATGTCTGGCCAACCACTAGTAACAACTGTTATAAGAAGGAGAAGATGGAGATGGAGACATAGCTTGAGAAGAAATGTCTGGCCAACCACTAGTAACAACTGTTATAAGAAGGAGAAGATGGAGATGGAGACATAACTTGAGAAGAAATGTCTGGCCAACCACTAGTAACAACTGTTATAAGAAGGAGAAGATGGAGATGGAGACATAGCTTGAGAAGAAATGATCAAAGAGTTTCAAAGCAGGTATGGAAGTTGGATGCAAAGGGTTCAAGAAAGAGAGGACGACCTAAGGAGACCCTGAAACGAACTTTGCTGAGAGAGACAAGAAATATCGGTCTCAGTTCCAAGGAGGAGATTGAGCGAGTTGCCCAGGATAGAGCGGTAGGGTGAACTTGCTTGCAGGTCCTATGTAACGTTTAACGGTACAATAGGAATTATTATTTATATACAACTTAAAACATCACAAAATTTATGTTGAAAACTATAAAGAGATGGAAATATAAAATCACATTTCATGAGTTTGAGCGTGTTTCTCCGCTGGGAATGAAATGCACGTACAACTAGCCTCGCATGTCATAATACAATTTTCTAGTCTACACTGAAGACGCACGATTATAATCACTAGTCTCTGACTATGCATAATTTTAGGAGGCAACGATTATGTAGGGTTTATTCTATATAAAGGTCCCGTCCATGTAAGGGCCCATTCTATGTAAGGGTTCATTCTTTGTAAGGGTGTAGTTTATGTAAGATCATCATCTATATAAGAATCTCTTCTATGTAATGGTCCCCTTTATGTAATTGTCCCGTTTATGTAATTGTCCCGTTTATGTAATTGTCCCGTTTATGTAATTGTCCCGTTTATGTAATTGTCCCCTTTATGTAATTGTCCCGTTTATGTAATTGTCCCGTTTATGTAATTGTCCCGTTTATGTAATTGTCCCGTTTATGTAAAGGTTCCACATATGTAAGTGTCCTTTGGAAAAAATGTTATAATATTTTACAAATTAAAAACCGTCCTTGCGTTCCCGGGGTACTAAAGGGATGCAAAGAATGATGCTCGTCCATCACGGGTGATGATGACCACATAAACTTCATCCAAGGGGATGTAGTTGCGTTATATTTGTCTGTGTGTGCGTAGATGACTAGTGAGCCCGATGTGGGCTTGAAATGTTCTTGTACAGTGTGGGCAAGGTATACTTGCACTTGTGGGAAGCTTTACTGCTTTTCTATTTTGATGTTTTTGTTGATGGATGAAATGGTGACTTGCGCGATGATTTGGTTTAAAGTGAGAAAGAGTTGCGCAGTTCGTTGATCTCACTCTCTCGCCTAATTCCTTCTATGTCCAGTGGCAGGACAAAGTCAAGACGGCTGGAGAAGGATCCGGGTGCAGCGGATGACCAGAGCGTTCTACGTGCCTGGCCGTGCTCTTTACACTCCACAACTCGTTACTGGCAGACACAGTCTTGCCGTTGAACCAGAGTATGGTTTCTTCCGCACATTCTGCAGAGTCAAGTCTTGGCATGCAGTGTTGGCATACCCTGATTCACCGATTGGTTTAGTACCGTATCGGTTACCTGCTTCGATGCAAAGAATACTAATACTGCAACCTACAAGGCATGCCGTAAGAGGCGGCTAAGGTAGCGGCCTAGGGAAGCTATCTTAGTAAATAAAATTATCGCAGAAATCGGATGTTTTGACCCACTTGTAGGCGCGTAACTGGCACAATGTACAATCGCTCTTAGGTTCAGATCACATAAAAATCACATAGAGTGGTTTAACAAGTGATCGATATGAACCCTTCGAAGAAGAAGAAGAAGAAATTGCAAACATAATGCACAAATGATTTTTGTAGTCGCGCTTTGAATGACTTTTTTGTGTGCGTAGTATACAATTGAAGTATTAGATAACTTAAAGCAGAAATTATTCACATCCGCTATAAACATGTTATTTGATTATGTAGATTAGTTTTGTTTTGAATATAGTCATCTAATGACCTAATACTTTTATAAATCAAGTTGAATATAGTCATCTAATGACCTAATACTTTTATAAATCAAGTTGAATATAGTCATCTAACGACCTAATACTTTTATAAATCAAGTTGAATATAGTCATCTAACGACCTAATACTTTTATAAATCAAGTTGAATGTATTTGAAAATAGATGTCTGCGGGAAATAATGAACATAAAATGGGACGAATTCGGGAAAAGGTGATGAAATCAGAGAAATGACGCACAGTCCCTATATAACAAATATCGGTAGGAGAAGAGTGTAATAATATAAGATAGAAAAATCTGGCCAGCAATGGCGGAATGCGGGAGGGTCATTCAGAGTCAGAACTGTTCACGATTCTGAACACGACTTTGCTAGCGCATTTTCGCCATGTTTGGTCGGGTATTTTCCGGTTTCGTTTGCCGAGCTACTGAGTTAGTGCTTGAGCAACGTTGTGAGATATGACTGTTACATGGAATGCTTTTGCTGTGTCAACCGTGCGTTTGTTGTGTGTATTCAGAAAATGGTGGACAGCGGTTATGACGAACAAGCTCAATCTGCCGTATGCAGTTATATTGCGAGTGCAGAAAGCTGGATTTTGCCATGATTGATGTTCCCTTCGACAAGAATTGTAATTCAAGTGATGAACAGTTTTGTGTTGCTACATTAGCGACGGCCATATGCATTTTATGCGGTGTAGGTTTCTTTTTGTGGCGGTACGCGGCTGTTTCATTCTGGAATTAGTTCACAGAGGAAACATTTCACAGCTGTTAGCATTTCGTGTGATTTTTATTGGCACAGGAACGGAGCAATTATGGGGTGACCCGTTGCAGTGAAGTTGGAACCGTACTTCGCCCGAGTGGTTACCGGGGCCCAAATTTGGGGTGTAAAGAATAGAACCACTGTTACCTGCCATGCATGTCGTAAGAGGCGACTAAGGAGGTTTGACTGAAATCGGATGCATATGTCCTAAACTTGTAGAAATCTATGCGTTTAGGGGCCTACCAAACCAATTTTTAACGTATACACGTTCTTGGCAAAGATCAAACATATCACAAAGATTGATTAAAATTGGTCGTAAAGAACGAACGCGAAGAAGAAAGAAGAAGAAGAAGGAACCGTACTTATGAACTATGAACTATGAACTATGAACTATGAATAATATGAGATACTCAGAGATGGCTTCGGTGAAAGATTTATTCATCTTTCGGCATTATTATAGCAGACCATCTTTTACTTGGTCTTCCTAGATTCCACCCGCCTTCATAGACCCCCTCCCTCAAAATAACACACGCAGTAAAAGACACCAGTTAGGTAGCGAACACAAAAGCCCGTTCTAGAAATCTCTTCTTATCCTGACGTTGTTAGAGGTTAAGAGAACCCAAAAAAGAAGAAATGTCCAGCTGTAATTCATCTACATAAACAGTGTTGTCTGACTATTATTACTCATTATTTGAAGTCAAAATTATTTTGAAACTGACAGTAGTACATCAGACGGTCCTCTATCACCAAATGGTTAAGTACATCAGACGGTCTCTATCACCAAATGGTTAAGTACATCAGACGGTCCTCTATCACCAAATGGTTAAGTACATCAGACGGTCTCTATCACCAAATGGTTAAGTACATCAGACGGTCAAATGGTTAAGTACATCACACGGTCTCTATCACTAAATGGTTAAGTACATCAGACGGTCTCTATCACCAAATGGTTAAGTACATCAGACGGCCTCTATCACCAAATGGTTAAGTACATCAGACGGTCTCTATCACCAAATAGTTAAGTACATCAGACGGTCCTCTATCACCAAATGGTTAAGTACATCAGACGGTCCTCTATCACCAAATGGTTAAGTACATCAGAAGGTCCTCTATCACCAAATGGTTAAGTACATCAGACGGTCAAATGGTTAAGTACATCAGACGGTCAAATGGTTAAGTACATCAGACGGTCAAATGGTTAAGTACATCAGACGGTCAAATGGTTAAGTACATCAGACGGTCAAATGGTTAAGTACATCAGACGGTCAAATGGTTAAGTACATCAGACGGTCAAATGGTTAAGTACATCAGACGGTCAAATGGTTAAGTACATCAGACGGTCAAATGGTTAAGTACATCAGACGGTCAAATGGTTATGTACATCAGACGGTCAAATGGTTAAGTACATCAGGCGGTCAAATGGTTAAGTACATCAGACGGTCAAATGGTTAAGTACATCAGACGGTCAAATGGTTAAGTACATCAGACGGTCAAATGGTTAAGTACATCAGACGGTCAAATGGTTAAGTACATCAGACGGTCAAATGGTTAAGTACATCAGACGGTCAAATGGTTAAGTACATCAGACGGTCAAATGGTTAAGTACATCAGACGGTCAAATGGTTAAGTACATCAGACGGTCAAATGGTTAAGTACATCAGACGGTCAAATGGTTAAGTACATCAGACGGTCAAATGGTTAAGTACATCAGACGTCAAATGGTTCAAGTACATCAGACGGTCAAATGGTTAAGTACATCAGACGGTCAAATGGTTAGACATCAGACGGTCAAATGGTTAGTCATCGACGGTCAATGGTTACAGTACATCAGACGGTCAAATGAGTTAAGTCACATCGACGGTCAAATGGTTAGTCACATCAGACGGTCAAATGGTTGCACATCGACGTCAAATGGTTAGTCATCGACGGTCAATGTCGTCAAGCTATCGGGTTGTTGCTCCAGTGATCGTTAATGCATCAGTTGCATTGCATGTCGTCACTGCTATCGGTTGTTCAGTGTCGTCACACTGCTATCGGGTTGTTGCCCAGTGTCGTCACACTGCTATCGGTTGTTGCCCAGTGTCGTCACACTGCTATCGGGTTGTTGCCCAGTGTCGTCACACTGCTATCGGGTTGTTGCCCAGTGTCGTCACACTGCTATCGGGTTGTTGCCCAGTGTCGTCACACTGCTATCGGGTTGTTGCCCAGTGTCGTCACACTGCTATCGGGTTGTTGCCCAGTGTCGTCACACTGCTATCGGGTTGTTGCCCAGTGTCGTCACACTGCTATCGGGTTGTTGCCCAGTGTCGTCACACTGCTATCGGGTTGTTGCCCAGTGTCGTCACACTGCTATCGGGTTGTTGTCCAGTGTCGTCACACTGCTATCGGTTGTTGCCCAGTGTCGTCACACTGCTATCGGGTTGTTGCCCAGTGTCGTCACACTGCTATCGGGTTGTTGCCCAGTGTCGTCACACTGCTATCGGGTTGTTGCCCAGTGTCGTCACACTGCTATCGGGTTGTTGCCCAGTGTCGTCACACTGCTATCGGGTTGTTGCCCAGTGTCGTCACACTGCTATCGGGTTGTTGCCCAGTGTCGTCACACTGCTATCGGGTTGTTGCCCAGTGTCGTCACACTGCTATCGGGTTGCTGCCCAGTGTCGTCACACTGCTATCGGGTTGCTCCCCAGTGTCGTCACACTGC